>OV049925.1:42199222-43399222 GCA_920104205.1 Eupeodes latifasciatus | reverse complement strand
TGGGTGGTTTTTTTACCATAACAGTTTAAAAAAAAAGGTGAACATTTTGGTTAACCCTAAAAATCTCATGAACCAATGACGCTAGAGACTTGAATTAAATTTTATATTATATATTGTAACGTGATACAAAAGAAGTATATTTTTGAAAAAAATCCAATTAACGGTTTTTTTTTTATAAATCAAAAAAACTGAAAAAAAATTTGTCACCTCGAAAATTTTACGACTAAAATATGATTTCATCTCCAAAACAATATTGTGCAACGAAGAATAATGTTTTTGACACTTGCTAAAATTTTGAGAAAAATCTAATTGACAGTTTTTTTTATAAAAAATAAAAACCTAAAAAAAAAACATTACTCAAAGTTGGTAAAAATTAAATTTCGACTCAATATCTTTTCAAAAACTTGAGATTAGGGTTTCAAACTTATATTATCTTATAAGAAATATTGTTTTCAACATTCTGAAAAATGTTGAGAAAAATCGAATTGACAGTTTTTTTACAAAAAATAAAACCCCAAACAAAAAAACTTTTTAAAAGTTGGTAAAAATTGATTTTCGACTCAAATATCTTTTCAAAACTTTGAGATATTGGCTTTAAACTACTTTAATCTTGCAAAAAATATTGTTGTCAATATTCAGTAATATTTAAAAAAAAAATCGAATTGACAGTTTTTTTACAAAAAATTAAAACCCGAAAAAAAATTTAACAAAAATTGTTAAAAATTGATTTTTGACTCAAATATCTTTTTAAAAATTTGAAATAATGGCTTCTAACTAATTTTAACTTATAAGAAATATTGTTTTCAACAATAGGAACAATTTTGAGAAAAATCGAATTTACAGTTCTTTTACAAAAAAAAAATAAAAACCTAAAAAAAAAATGTATAAAAGTTGGTAAAAATTGTTTTTCGACGTAAATATCTTTTTAAAAATTTGAGATTTGATTTGGCTTCAAACTAATTTTATCTTTTAAGAAATTTTTTTTTGCAACTTTCTATAAAATTTTGAGAAAAATCGAATTGACAGTTTTTTTTACAAAAAATAAAAGGGTTGGTGATAATTTCCCCCAAGATATAATCCCGAAGGAAAATTCCCAAATCCATAATCCCCAAAACAAAATCCCCAGCAGCAAAATTCCCAAAGAGAGAATACCCAGGGTGAAAATCCCCAAGTGAATATCCCCAAAACAATTATGTTCAAGTAGTGAATCATGCGATTAAATCGCGCGCGCGAACATAATTGTTTTAAATATATTAAATTTCATTTATATTGCATGAAATACAATCCAAAGATTTAGAAACAATAACATCATCAAGTTCAATTTTTATTTCAAAACAAAAGAAATACTCGGCACTACTACTCGGAATACTAAAGTCAGACTGAGAAGTGCATGCCTTCATAGTGATTTTTTGTTTGGAAACTGTTTATCATTTATTAATATCATCACAATAAGAGAATTGCATGAGAGTTTTTCTAAAAACTGCATGCATAAATGAAGATATGCACGGATACTGGGGATTTGGAGATTTCGTGTGGATTTTGGCAAAATAAATTATTTAGTTGGGGATTTTGTCCATTTGTCTTACGTCTCTGGGGATATTATCAAAATGGATTAGAATTGTTTGGGGATATTATCCCGTGGGGATTCTTTTTTTTTTGGGGATTCAATACGAAACCCAAAATAAAAACCTAAAAAAAAACAATACTAAAACTTGTAAAAATTTAATTTCGACTCAAGTAGCTTTTCAAAAATTACAAATATTGGCTTCAAACTTATTTTATTTCACAGAAAATATTGTTTTCGATATTCAGTAATTTTGTTATAAAAATTCAACAGTCCGTTTTTCATAAAAAAATAAAATCTACAAAAATAGTACGCAAATTTGGTAAAAATTGATACATATAGACAAACTTTTAAGCTAGACAAATCGATAGACGGGATGGGAAGTTATCAGTGTGGTTCGCATCCCAGCCTCTTTTTTTTTTTAAAAATATTAATGAAACATAATTTAAAATAAATTCCTCTTTTTTAAAACACTTTGCAAGCCAGAACTGACAACTATCAATAAAATCATGGTAAATTTAAATCTGATGGCTATGTATATATGTATCATAATTCTGCCTATCGTGTTCGGTGACATAACTTACGATTTAATTTTATTTTAATAATTTCTTTATTTCTAATAAAAGTGATATACGCGTACTCTTTGACCGCACCGATTATTTTTCGTTTGATGTACCACTATGCATTCACCGAGTATCAAAGTAAATCTGAAAGCACTTTATTGAAGAAATTACTCGTATTCAGTTAAATTATGCAACATTAATTTTATTAAATTAATTTTGATTAGTCACTTGCAATCAGTTATTAATAAATGTATGTAATTAATAATTTTGGTCTAGTTAATGATAACACAAAATGTATATGTAGAAAATAAGATTTATCTTCAAATTAAAAAAAATGTTGTCTTTTTTATTTAACTTAATTCTGAACAGAACTATTTAGGAAAAAGCACAACTAAAACTAAATAAATTGTCAAATGCGATTAAGCGAAGCAGACGGGAAAACAGAATGTAACAGAATGTTGCCATATTGTCTAGATTTCTAAATGGTTCGTGACATTTTTGGAGTAAAAATAAAACTTTCAAAAGCTTCAAGCAGTTCTTCATTTGTCGGTATTTTAATCAAAGTGTCTTGCAAATGCGAAACGTATTGCGAATTGTCTTGTTTTTATTTAAATAAAATGTAAGCATTATTTTCTATTCAAATGAAGACGTGAAATATTGCGTAGAAATCATTGTGTTAATCAGAAAATTTATGAATCATGACTTTTCGAAATTCGTAGTTCACAATTTGTGCATAACTATATTTTATTTTTTGTTTATACTTTTAAAATGTTTTTTTTTTGTTTTTTTTTTAACTCTTATGGCAGAAAGGTTACTTTAAATGAATGTTCATAGTGATATGATCGTCATATGTCTATTCTATTTCATTTATGTTTACTATACGAACTGACCGATTAAAAGTCACGTTCAAAACATACCAGACATTTTATATTTGGTGTCTTATCTTTTGTATAGAATATACTAAAAAACCGTAATTAATTATTTAATGTTGAAAATTATATTCTGTGCAGTGTTGCCAATTTCAAATAAAATTATAGATAGTTGTTAATACTTTGCAAGTGGGCGAAAAAAAACTAGCAGCTTTATTTAGATATTTTTTTTTTGAAAGTCTTTTCTTAATATCTTAAGAGAGTGGTTCAAAAACGACACAAAAATCCTTAAATATTTGGGAATATATTACTGCAGGTTCAGTAGAAGCGGATTCGCAAAATGGAT
The DNA here is from genome assembly GCA_920104205.1 of Eupeodes latifasciatus. Taxonomy (NCBI): domain Eukaryota; kingdom Metazoa; phylum Arthropoda; class Insecta; order Diptera; family Syrphidae; genus Eupeodes; species Eupeodes latifasciatus. The sequence goes on along the minus strand of OV049925.1, from coordinate 43,395,880 downwards.
AACCCGTAACTTGTTTTAAAGCTCCAGAGCTGTTGTAGACCTCAGTATAATATAACTTAAAACTACGAACCATCGATTTCATTGAACAATGATATACAAATAATTGGAACCATAATCACTTATATAGGAAGTTCGTAGGGCTGTCATGCCAGAGCCAGAGGCCTTGGGTTCAATCCCTGCTTGTGCCATCTAAAGTTCTTTTGTTCACGGGTATACTGCCTCTTGCGAGGAATTGACAAATCTTCCAAGAGTTTCAATTCCCTTTCAGTTTTAAAATCCATTATAAACCCGTCTCATAATTCTGCAATTATATCAAAAATAAGAGAAGAGACATCATAATCACAAAACCATCTAAAATAAAACTTATGTGGACTCTCAGATATGCTGGAATCTAGGGTAACGAACTGGCTGACAAAGTTGCCAAGGAAACTTATTTTAGTCCTATCTTAATCTTAGACCAATACTCCCAACGTGATTTGCAAAGGTCAATGCACAACTTTGTACTCGTAAGGGAAATCGCCGAATTTAAAGAATACCACTGATCAATCCAAACAAAACCCACATAATATACATATAGACATCACAAAGTCCAAAGGGTATGATAACTAATTTTATCCAGTTTCGACTATTTCACACCTGACTTACCCACCAACATTTTCTCAAAAAAGAATCACCACCTACTTGTCCTAACTGCCAAAGCAATTTCACCATCAGCTCGGTCTTTGCGTCTTCTCTTCTGAAGCAATATTTAAAAAATTCAATATAAAACCAAATATTATAGAATTATTAAAAGAACCTACTCCATCCAATATAATTAACTGTAACAAAATAAGAAAATTGTAACAAAATTGATAAGAAAAAATATAATAAAAATAATAAATAATTCTTGTGCTTTCTCAAAAACTGTAGGTCCCCTCCATCCCTGACAACATTACTCGCACACAGGAATGATTGAGAGTTGTAAGTCACTAGGCCCTACCCCTCAATATATTGTATTGTATTTTGTATTGTATTGTATTGTATTTTTATTTATTCATTTAAACCTAAAACTATATAAAATGTAATTTATAAGAAAGGTGAATAATAGTGTTCATTCTTTAACTAGAAGTTAGTGGTGAATGACACATCCATTGAAAATTCATTGGTATCTGATGTGGGGTGACAATCAGTGTAAGTTAAAATACAAGAAAAACGAAAAATGAAATATAAGAAAATGAAAAAGCTTGCTAGCAACTGTATAGAAAAAATATTAGAAGATACTTAACAATTCATTAATAATATACATCTTATAGATATTTTATTTTATTTTACATTCATTTTATTGTAGCTTATAAAAAAAAATACTAAATTAGTGATTCAATACAATTAAAATTTAAAGTGAATAACCAGTCTTTAACCTTTTTACTAAAACATGAAAAACGAAATGTTTCTCTTATGGTTAGGGGCAATTTATTGAAAATATTTGGAGCTGTATATGTATAAAAATGAGAAAAATGTGTTCTATATGCAAAAGGTACATTAACTAAGCTCATATTGTTTACACGAAGGTTGTACATTTGATAATTCCTACTGGGAATATTTCCGCTTTGTTTGAAAAACTCTCTCAAAACTTTAAAAACATATAAATGCCTCATTGGTAGAATTAGCAACTCCTTAAATAAAGGCCAACTTTCAGCCAACCGATTTTTATTTAAAATAATTCGTATTAAATGCTTCTGTGCAATCAATAGAGGTCGAAAAGTATTAACATAGGAACCACCCCAACTTGTTATGCCGTATTGCAGCTTTGAGTTTGCCAGCCCAAAAATCAATGCCACTTTTCGTTGTAATGTTATAACTCAACAATGCCTTTAGCGATTTGGCTAATTTTGGTCTTGAATTATTCGTTAAAGTCCATAGAAGGTTTGTACGTAGAGAAAATTAAAAAAAAATCTTGAAAAAGTGTAAAATCAACATCTTTCTATACTCCCATATAATGGGTGATTTTTTTGAGGTTAGGATTTTCATGCATTAGTATTTGACAGATCACGCGGGATTTCAGACATGGTGTCAAAGAGAAAGATGCTCAGTATGCTTTGACATTTCATCATGAATAGACTTACTAACGAGCAACGCTTGCAAATCATTGAATTTTATTACCAAAATCAGTGTTCGGTTCGAAATGTGTTTCGCGCTTTTTTATCGACAAATTTTGTTCAGCGATGAGGCTCATTTCTGGTTGAATGGCTACGTAAATAAGCAAAATTGCCGCATTTGGAGTGAAGAGCAACCAGAAGCCGTTCAAGAACTAGGTACCCATGCATCCCGAAAAATGCACTGTTTGGTGTGGTTTGTACGCTGGTGGAATCATTGGACCGTATTTTTTCAAAGATGCTGTTGGACGCAACGTTACGGTGAATGGCGATCGCTATCGTTCAATGCTAACAAACTTTTTGTTGCCAAAAATGGAAGAACTGAACTTGGTTGACATGTGGTTTCAACAAGATGGCGCTACATGCCACACAGCTCGCGATTCTATTGCCATTTTGAGGGAAAACTTCGGAGAACAATTCATCTCAAGGAATGGACCGGTAAGTTGGCCACCAAGATCATGCGATTTTACGCCTTTAGACTATTTTTTGTGGGGCTACGTCAAGTCTTAAGTCTACACAAATAAGCCAGCAACTATTCCAGCTTTGGAAGACAACATTTCCGAAGAAAGTTGGGCTATTCCGGCCGAAATGCTCGATAAAGTTACCCAAAATTGGACTTTCCGAATGGACCACCTAAGACGCAGCCGCGGTCAACATTTAAATGAAATTATCTTCAAAAAGTAAATGTCATGGACCAATCTAACGTTTCAAATAAAGAATCGATGAGATTTTGCAAATTTTATGCGTTTTTTTTTTAAAAAAAAGTTCTTAAAAAATCACCCGATACAAACAATTTGTACTAATACTTAAAATCCAATTTGAACCTTTGGAAAAACAATCGAAGACAAAAAAAGTGACGTTAGTTCTGTCAAACAAATCTAATGTCATCATATGTCATTTCATTTTATCAGCGATAATTATTTCTGTGTGTTTATATTTTCCAAAATATTGCTGAGTTGTTGAGTGAAGGGAAAATGCCACGAGCAAGACGATCAAACATAGGCCGGCGAACGCGTAATGCAAATCAAGTGGCATTATTAAGACGATCTCAGACTACAGATGAACGCGCACAAGCTAATGTATCGCAGCGTGAACGTACTACACATAATAGATCTGTTGACCCTGTACCTGTACTTAATCTTGCACGGCGATCACGAATACGTCATGCTGTTTTGGATAAAATTCTGCGTGTTGCTTTTAATTAAAATAGTCAGATTTATTACATTGGAATGATGGACGCAATATGTCCACATTGTGATGCGGCTAACTTTCCAGGTGAAACGCCCGGCATGTGTTGTGCTAATGGTAAGGTGAGATTGCCAACATTAGAAACTCCACCGGAACCATTTTATTCATTTATTTTTGGGACATCTCAAACGTCGAAGCAGTTTTTGAGTAATATTCAACAATACAATTCGGCATTTCAAATGACATCTTTTGGTGCTACTATAAAATTATTAGAGATATTTTTATGCCGACTTTTAAGGTAAATACCTCAACAGGATTGTCCCATGTTTATATCAATCTGAATCATTAAGTCTTAAAAATTCTGATTCAACATCTACCTAAAATTGCATATTTATCATCAAGCTGGTTCGTTATTGCCATACCCCGACGCTGATCATCAATTTTTGCAAATTTATTTTATTGGTGATGAAAATCGTGAATTGGATCAACGTTTTGCAATTGTTTCAAATACAAGACGAGAAATTATTCGTGAGCTACAAAGGTTTTTCTATCAGCATAACGCATTAGTTTAATTGTTCAAAATTGCTCTTGATCGTATGCCATCTGATAATCACAAAATTGTAATAGCACCAAATTGAATATTCAACAAAAACATGTATATGACACAATCATGCAAGCCGTGTTTCCAATAATGCAGGTGGATTATATTTCTTGGATGCACCTGGTGGTACAGGCAAAACTTTCGTTGTATCATTGATTTTAGCGACTATTCGATCGGAACAGAAAATTGCATTGGCACTTGCATCTTCGGGCATTGCTGCTACATTATTAGAAGGTGGTCGGACCGCACACTCTGCATTAAAATTTCCATTGAGTGTACAGGTGATTGAAACTCCAACTTGCAATATTTCGAGAAATTCTGCTATGGCAAAAGTTTTGCGATTAATGTCAATTATTTTATGGGATGAGTGCACAATGGCGAATAAAAAATCACTAGAAGCATTTAATCGAACAATGCAAGATTTAGGCGGTAATCAACAGCTTTTTGTTGGTGCTCTGATATTGCTGTCAGGGGACTTTCGTCAAACATTGCCTGTCATTCCTCGATCAACTCCTGCTGATGAAATAAAAACCTGTTTGAAGTCATCAGTTCTTTGAAGATACGAGTAGAAAATTGACACTGAACATTAATATGCGTATTCACCTACATAATGATGCAACTGCCCATGAGTTTTCAAAACAATTGTTAGAAATTGGTGATGGCAAAAGACCAATCGACAGTACTTTACCGAACTGGTATACCACCGCGTTGCTTGAATCTGAAAATTGGTTCTTTGATTATATTATTGCGAAATATTATTTCACCAAAACTGTGTAATGGCACCAGATTGGCAGTGAAAAAGATATTGCCAAATTTGATTGAAGCTACAATCTTAACTGGTAAATCAAAAGGAGAATTGTGCTTGATACCGCGTATCTCTATGATTCCAACTGATACTTACTTACTTACTTAAGGTGGCGCTACAGTCCGGGGCGGATCTGGGCCTCAGCCAACATGCGTCTCCAGGCAGCTCGGTCCCTAGCTAGCTGTCTCCAGTTTCGCACGCCAAGTTGGTTTAGGTCTTCACCCACCTGAGTTCGCCACCTGAGTCGCGGTCTTCCTTTACTGCGCCGTCTCTCGGGATTGGATTCGAAGATTCCAACTGATATGTCATTTGAATTCAAAAGATTACAATATCCTGTGGGTTTATCATTTGCGATGTCCATAAATAAGGCCCAAGGGCGAATACTTCACGTTTATGGTGTCAATTTGGAGGAATCATGTTTTTCACATGGCCAACTTTATATTGCCCCCAACTGTTTATTTATTCATGCTCAAAATGGAAAAAACAAAAAATATTGTTTATCCAAATGTTTTAGACTACCCATATAGACCCACCATATAAAGAGCACCCAATTCTTTTTTATTTTTTAGTTTTTACTCTTTGCTGATAAATATAACATAAACAATATAATAATTTGGGTAAATATTTAGCAATTTAAAATATTTTTTTGTTTGAATAAATGAACTTAATAATCATTTTTTTTTATTACTATGCCTTATACGTAGCGAAGCACGTACCGGGCCGCTAGTAATATATAATTTTTAAAACTTTTTGGGAGCAAAAAGGCTTAATTAAATACATTTTTCGTGTGACCAATAACATGTATGTTTTGATCATATGAATATGATTCTTCCAATTTAGATTGCTATCAATTACTACTCCTAGGTACTTAATATGTTGAACTGTTTCAATTTTAAAGCAATTATCTGTGCAATGTAAGTTGGTTATAAAATTACTTTTACCACACTTATGAAGAGGTAAAGGAAATTTTTTACAATCGTGAGCGTGAAACCGTAAATTAAAATCAGTGAGACTATTTCCAGTTACATTAAAATACATCAATTTAGTTTTTTCGCTGATAATTAATTTATGATAAGTAAACCACAACCTTAATACTTCCAGATCTTTCTCAATGTTCACAATACTTTCAAAGCTAGTCCTAGATGAATATGTAAAAACAATGTCGTCAGCGAAAGCAGTTGAAGTACCATTTTATTTCAATTTGAAAATGGAATTAATATAAATCAAGAAAAACAAAGGGCCAAGAACAGATCCTTGTGGAACACCGTTCTTTAACAGCCTTGATTCACTTAAGATTCCGTTATTATTAACTTTTTGTTTTCTATTATTTAAATAAGAATTCAGCAGATTGAAAAAAACTACCGCCAAAGCCTGCATTATAAAGTTTAGTTAGCAAAAGATCGTGGTTCACCAGATCGAAAGCTTTAGTCATATCAATAAACACACCCATTGTTGATTTATTGCTATTTAAACTCCCATAAAGCTGACTACATACCCTTAAGATAGCATCTTCTGTTGACAAACCTGCTCTAAAACCAAACTGATTATTACAAAAGAAATTAAACTTTTCCAAGAAGGAAACAATTCGAACCTTAAGTAACTTCTCAAAAATGTTTGAAAAGGTTGAAAGAAGCGAAATAGGCCTATAATTCGAAATAATTTTCCTATTTCCTTTTTTGAAAAGTGGTATGACTTCTGCACATTTAAGATGGTCAGGGAAACAACCAATTTCAACACTTTTCTTAAAAACGAAGGTTAGAATGTCAACAACATACCAAGCAACATTTTTCAACAAAATACTTGATACACCATCACTAGTGCACGAATTTTTATTTTTTAGAGACATAATAACTTTGAAAACTTCTCTTGATGTTATTCTATCAAAAACAAAACTATTTGGTTGTGTATTATTATTTATTTAAAAATAATATAAACATAATATCCTCTAAATATTAAATGTTAAAACGTAACAAATATCATTTCAATATAGGTACCTAAATTAAAAAACAAAGGAAAAATAAACAACAAAGTATATTAATTTGAATAACCAGTTATTGGGAATAATTTCGCAATAAAAAATAGTTAATTTCTTCACGTCCTCAACGATCTCCATTTTCCCAATTTTTGCATTAGCTACACTGAATCCATCCAACGTCTTTCAAGAAATATCTAAAAACTTTACACTGATAAAGGCAGGACTAGTCCTCTCCATCAATTTCCTATTCATAGCTATGGGATTTAATATTCTTTTTTTTTTTAATTTTTACTTTTCGTATATTTTAAATTTAATTTTAAAAATATCTGGCTGCCAGTTGCACCAATTTGTTTGTTGTGTTGTTAAGTTTTGGTATTTTATGATTTTGTTCTTTACATTTGGACATCAAGATGCTTTAAGAAGTTTATAGACTTCTGAAACGCCTTTCGAAGGAAATGAATATGTGATACGTTTCTTATTGAACACAGCAAGTTTTTGAGAAAGTATACTGTAACAGTTGAATCGGAAGCGTTTGAAAATACAACAGTTTTATCATTTTCCACTGGTTCGACTTCAACGTGTTGCGAAAGTTCAAAATCTGTTATTTTAGCTAAACATATTCTTCTTCTGAAAATACCTTTGAATCAACAGGATAGATTCCTTTCCAGATATAAGCAGTTTCTGCCCTAAGATATCCACGTTTTAGTAGTCTATTTTGCCCCAAGACGCAACATTCTGCTTCCATTCGCTGCAAGCGTTTTTTACATAAAATATTTGTATTTTTTTAAAATGTGATCTGCTTAGCTTTGTTTCTAGTAGTACAATTCACTAAAATAGCTCACAAACTCAAATAAATATCTGGCGTCCAGTTAACATCACTTACAAGATAAAACTGTTGATATCTGTAACGCTTTCGCAACCAATTTCCGTGAGTAATTTTTTAATAGCCCTGAAGTAGTTAATGAAGTATATTTTCATAATCTTCACTCCTTTTCGCAAACTAGCTGTAGTCACATCTCTGTGCTACAGAGTACGGTCCTTGATTTTTTATCTGTGTTGAATGATGACTGCTCAGCCGGTCCCGATGGTATTCCACCGATATTATTAAAAAAGTGTAGGAATACTTAAGTTGAACCCCTTACGTTCTATTCAAACTTTCTCTAAAAACAGCAAAATTTCCCAGAATAAAGGAGAAGTCATTTCTAACACCATTTTTCAAGAAAGGTAACAAGGCGGGTATAACTAACTACAGGCTCATTGCAAAGCTCTCTTGCATTCCTAAATTGTTTGAACAAATTGTTTGTAAAAGAAAGAATTTCATTTGCGAACTGCGAAACATGGTTTTGTGAAAAAAAGATCAACCGTTACAAAACTCCTCACATTCTCAAACATATGTTCAAACGCTTTAGAACAAGGCTATAAAGTTGACTGTGTATATACTGACTTTTCTAAAGCTTTTGACTAACTTTGCCACGGAATTATTAACTCTTGGTTTTCCACCATTTTTCTTAGCTTAGATCAAATTATAACTTGAAAACAGATCCTATGAGCTAAAATTTAGAAATTGTCATTCAGAACCTGTTGTTGTTCGATTTGATGTTCCCCAGGGAAGCCATCTTGGCCTTTTTCTGTTCAAAATTTCTATTAACGACGTATCGTCATGTCTGCGCTCAAGTGAAGTTCTCAATTTTGCTGATGACATGAATATTTTTCAAATAATAAAGGCGACATTGATAGTTTCACATTTTGGTGTGCGAAAAATATTTCAGGAACAAAAACAGATACTGAAATCAAACTTACGAGTATATAATCATTTGCAATTACGATGTTAACTTTTTTGAAAAATCCAATTGACATCTTTGTTTACAAAAACACGAAAACCTACAAAAACATCAAAAACTGATATAGTTGATAGGTTTTGACTCAAGTATTATGAGAACAAAGATACATATTCACCTTTTTTATCATCTGAAACAAAATATTGTTAATAATATTTTGCTCAACTTTTACGAAAATCGACAGACGGGCACGAACGCGAAATTATCAGTGTTGGTGGCACCCTAAAATGTTTGACTGATGTATTGCTCTCTTGAAAGTCTTAAAACAATTTTTGATTTTATTTCACTGTTAAAAATGCAACTAAAAAAATAAATAAATGGCGCAACAATCCGTTGAGAACTAGGGCCTAGTGACTTACAACTCTCATAACCATTTCTGTGTGCGAGTAATGATGTCAGGGATTGAGGGGACCTATACAGTTTTAAGCCAAATCCGATCGGTTGATTTGAGAAAGCATTTTTCATGACAAGAATTAGTCTTGGAATAATTGTCAATTCCTCTCAAGAGGCAATACCCGTGAAAAAAAACTTTAGATGGCACAGGCAGGGATTGAACCCAAGACTTCTGGCATGACAGTCCAACGCACTAACCATCACGTTACGAGTACTACAACTATTTCTAGTTAAAATACAAAAAACTTAACCAATAAATGTTTTTTAATCGATTAAGGTTCTTTATTTTTAATCCTTTTTAGAAATGTAAACAAAACGTAACCAGAAAATCTCAAGAACTCCAAACGGTGCAACTGTGTTATGTGAGAAATAAGTAAAAAAAACAGTACAACTTTTGTAGTTTATTCATATTTTCTATTCTTTAAATCCGGTTCGTCCATAATTTCATTTATTTTAGTTTTGGATTTTGTTACCTTTTCAAAAGTGAAATAAAGTCCAAAATTTTGTAACTTTATTTCATTTTCAAGGGTTCTGAAATCTGTTTCAAACTTTATTTATGGAACCAAATAAGTTTCGATTATTTTATTAAATAAATTACAAAGCCTTAGGGAAGAGATGTTATTTTACTCCTAAATCTCTGGGTCTTGTTTTGTAATTTTCACTAAGGACTTTATTCCATTAAATTTAAATAAAAAGCAAAACTCGTGTCAAAGAAATGTTGTTGTTTTTTATTTTGAACTACCTACCTACCTGCCTTTAATTAAATTTTCTTCTTGAATGCTCAACCTCAACCTTTTTAAAACCTCATCATTTACCGCAATTCACATCACCTTACACCACTAATAAAACAAAAACTTCAAGTCATTAAAATTCGATTGTGATTCCTTTTCCTATATATATATGTATATGTATATATTTTTACACACATCCCTACCTGTGCCCAGAAATACCACCAAACACCCCCTCCCCGGCGCCCCCTTGAAGCTAACCTCAGCCCAAAAAAAATCATGTCAAATGTTTTCAACTTTTCACTCCAAAACTCCCGATCTGATAAATCAACCAAGCCACAGCAGAGCAGTAGCAATATAGCAGCTACCCCTTGTCGCGTTCGTCATCCTAATATCCATTATTAGCAGTCTAGTACGAGTACAGTCAGTATATACATAGGTACGAAACGAAGGACTAAGGACTTTAAAGCCCAAATATAAAAGCAATCATCATCGCGCCAACACAGATATAAATTATAGATTTCACACAAATATAAAACACCAAGAGCGCTGCCACCTAAGCTGAGCAGGAACATGCCATGAAAACATAAACATCAGAGTCCTTTTAACCACCATTCCACAACAGGCCAGGATAAAGGATAGAGAAAGAACGGAAAAGCAGAATCGTCGAAAACATATGATTAAATTTTAAAATTCCCTTACACACACTCGTTGTCGTTGTCCCGCTTCTTCTGTAAAAAGTAGGCTAAACAAGTAAAAGGATTTTATGTTGGTAACATAAGGGCGCATGACTGCACCAGTTTTCTCCGATGCGGCTGCTGTGGTAAGGTAGGTAAGGCGAACAAAAAGCTAACAAATCCCGGAAAAAATTATTTGGGTTATTTTAACAAAGTCCTAGAAGAAGAATGAGGAATGTTAATAAAATAATCTTTGATGAACGATAAAATTTCCCAAGTAACAGAAACCTGTTAGTGAAAGTGGGAAATTTTTAACATTCTTCTAATAAAATTTTGGGAAATAGAACAATGTTATCAAAGCCACTTTTGATCCTTGGAATTCATGTTTAAAAAAAAGGAAATTTTATAGCGTTCTCTTCATTAAAGTAAATCTAAGTTAATGATTATAATTATTTCGTGTCCTATTTTCGATGTGATTTCTGTTAAAATGTTTCGAGTTTTGCCATAAGAAAAACTACCTTTGCTTTTACTTGGTATTTTTACTGATACGGGGATAGCATTTTGAGGCACACGTTAATATCAGGATTGTGGGGAGTATAATTCTCCCTAAGTCCTTATGATTGAAATCATGAACCTTACTTCTGGAAGTAACTCAAAGCTTTTTTCTCTTGTGTTGTTGCTGTTTTTTTTTTTTTTGTGTCGAAATGATGGCTAAAGTACGAACGAGAGTACAGCAAGGAAATGGTTAAGGTAAGTAGGTAGGGTATAGCGTGGCTTATGGCTTTCATTTTTTTCCTTTTGATCACACTCACAAGCAAAATGGCAAAATGCTAATTAAGGGAATTTAATTGTGTAAAGTAGGAATTAGATTAGACCGGGTAAAATCTTATTAGGTATTGTGAAAATGTGTTGTTGTTTTATTTATGTTTGCTTTTTCCTTTTTTGGTGTACTCGAATATTAAATTGGGGTAGGAAGTGCTTAGTGGAAAAGTAATTTCATATAAAAATGTTTGAATTGGTGTAAAATATTGTTATTTGAAAATTAAGTAAACTGATTATTATTACTTATTATTATTAAAATAATATAAAATGAACATGATTTTGAAGAGGGAAAAATGTGTTTTTGTAATAAAATTTGTAATACAATTAAAATAAGAGAAAAAGGTTTGGTTACATTTTGTTTTTAGCCTGATTTAAAGCAATTACAGATGAATTAGGAAATCATTTTAAAAACGATTAGCGATTTTAAGGGCAGTCGAGAAAGAAATTGAAAGAGAACAGGTCTGCCAAAGGCAACAGTGAGAGGCACGCTTGAGTTAACACCAAATTTTTGGAAGTTAACATTCAATTAAGTGAACTGGTGTGTTGTTTGTTTAATCATATAATAGAGAGGTTTTATTTTGAATAGAATTAAGCTGCCACTTTTAAAGCTGTCATATTTTAACATGTGACAGTTAAAACCTATTACTAAAACTGGTACTATAAAATTTTCCATTCTTTTGGGTTGTCTTATCTAGGCCGGCGGCAACTTTGAAATTGATAAACAAAATTAAGCTGTTAGGACATATACCTAAGTGTTTAAGGAATCAAAACCAAAAGTGTCGCTCGGGAATAACTGAGAATATGGATGCTTAAGCATTTTTCGTCGATATTTGGAATAGGCATAGACACAACCAACAATATATCGTATTAAGCATAAAATCTTAGATCTTAAAGTTTTTAAACTTCACTTAATACAATAACTCAAGCCAGTCGATCTTCGAAATGATCCTGGTCTTCATTTTCAGTGATGAATCCTATTTTCACATCGAAGGAAGTTCGAAGCTGCAAGAATGATTGTTGCAAACCTTGCCATCATCAACATTTTACTGTTTGTTGCAGTTTTTGAGTTGGCTATGGCGGCGGCGGCGGGCGGTGTGATTGAGCCTTACTTGTTTCAAAATAGGGCTTGAAACTACGGTTGTCATATTGACTAATGTGGTAGTCAATATGACAACTGCGTAAGTCAATATGACAACTGCGGTAGTCAATATGAAAATTTTTGTTGAAAACCGAAATTTAATTTGACTACTGGGTAGTCAATATAACAATCCTCGTTAGTAAATTTTGGTAGTCAATATGACAGTTTGGTTGTCTACCGAAGTTGTTCTATTGACTACTTTTTTTGTCATATTGACTACCCAAAATTGACAATCGAATATTGTTCTATTGATTATCCAGTAGTCAATTTTTTAAAATAAGGTTGTTATATTGACTATTTTGGTAGTCAATGCGACAATTTGACCAAATTTTAAGTTGACTATAGACGATTGTTAATATGACAACTTTTTTTTTTGTGAAAGTTGTTTTTATACGCAAAGCTGACCAACCTAGCGATGTTAACCCTGAAGATCTGAGACCTATAAGACTATCATCACTCCTTCTTAAAACATTCTAAAAAATTCTGATATGATATCCACTTGAGCGCAAAAATTAAGAAATCTTTGTTATCTAATGATCAACATGCATACAATATAGGGAAATCTGTAGAAACCCTCCAACGCAAGGAGTTTACTTTAGCTGCTTTCTTAGATATAGAGGAGCGCTTAACAATTTTGACACATACGCAATCCCGCGTTGACATCTCTGAAGGTAGATAAATCAAATGCTGATAAGCAGGTCTATCAACTCAAAACTGGGTGTCCTTTCTCCTTACCTCTAGAACCTAGTAGTAAATAAACTAATAACAATGTTAAAAATGGATGGATTGAGAGTGATTTTCTACGTGGACGACGGCGCACGTTCCCATAGCGGTAACTGGGAAGCATCTTAACACCCTGAAGGAACTAATACAAAGTGCTTTAAACAAGTTCATTGCCTGAGCAGATCAATGTGGACTTAATGCCGATCCCCATAAAACCGAACTTGTCCTCTTTACTAGGAAATAAAAACAAACCCACATAGACCCTTCTTATATAAATTATATACCTACTGCTTAAATTTTCAGGCAAAGCTAAATATTTGGTCTTATCTTGGATAAGAAAAGACAGTTAACAAATCCACTGTGGCCATATTTTCTTGTAAAAAAGCCATTGGTAATAAATGTAGTCTGCAAACCCAACGAACACCCTGCTTATGTATGAGTGGAGCAGTCCGCTCTACCCCCTGCGCTGGACTTGATGTCCTGTTTCATCTTATTCCTCTAGGTATTTTCAGCAAACAATCGGTTGTGCTAGCAACCATTTGGCTTAAAGCCTCCTCACAGTCGATCAATAATAGTATTGAACACTTCAACTCATTCGGATCCTTTTAACGTCTATTAATTAACCACTAGTCCATAATTCAACAAAAATGTCCATGTGTCAATCCTTTCCAGGTCTACCTGAGCGAACAAGTCATTTTAAATAGATGCAACAATTAACTTTTGTCCAATCTAAACCCCATCACGGGGTTGGTGGAGACGTTTACTCTGACGATTTTAATCTATGTCTCTTACTACGCCTTCACAACAACTGAAACTTTCTTTGTTAAGGGCCTGTACTATCACAAAGACGAAGACTTAACCTTGGAGACTTTTTCTACTATGATCCTAGTGAGAAATTCCGACATCTATTGTCTCAAACGCTTCATAGCTAACTTTAACTAGTAAAGTACATCTTAAAATCCATGTGGTATCACAACGAACCAACTATTGGTGTAAGTGTTCTGGTTTTTCCATCAACCTTAACCTAACCGAACCTTCAAATTGAAATAATTATTTTTAGATTTCTCATACAAAAAAAATTGTTTTTTTGAAATATTAAATTAAAATCTCTTATTTGAAAAGTCTTAACATCAAGTTATTTTATTCAGCTTTTATATTTTCCTTTCCAGTGGAGTGAAAGTATTTGGTTTAAAAAATCACAAATGGATGAGTTAAACTCAATTCTTTTTTATGCAGGAATATATTTCTGAAAAATGTAGATTTTCCAATCACTTTGTGGTATTTTTTAACGGCTTAACAATTTCACCAAATTTCGTAACGTCTTTTAACTTAAATTATTATTGTTTTTAATTTTTGCTTTGACAGTCTGAAAAAAGAATTATTTTTTTATTTAAACTAAATTACTTTTGGTGAAAGTATAAAAGGACTTACTTGTCGCACTTGCATCCCAACCAACTTGTACACCATTTTGCTTATTTTTCTCCTTTAGCCAATGATACAACGGTTCATAGTATTCCATAATAGCTTTGCCATTTAATTTTCGCTCGTTTGTCACCAGCTCCATTGCGTCTCTCCAGTGCTTGGTCGAACCCAATTTCATTAGATTTCTAATAAAATATTGTGATTCAAATTGTAACAGCAATTATTTGACTGAAAAACTTACTTCAAAATTTTTCCCGCCTCTTCCTGTTCATAATAATCACAATTGTGTAGTGGACGACTAGGATCTCCAGGAACGTACTGTTTCGAAGCTATACAAAGTCCCTTATAGAATTGATATCCAAGAATTTCAGAAACGAGTTTTCTATAAAATACCATAAAATAGTTACCAATATTTTTCATAGATCTCAAGCTTTCAATAGTTGCTATTACTTACACAGTATTCTGTTTCAAAGGATGCAAACCCTTATACAGAGAATAGCTGGGATCAAAATGATCTTCACTGCGTTCCTCAGGTGGCGCAAGACCAGCGTATTTAGTTTGAATACTCCAATAACCACAATTCAAGTCATCCGGTTGAATCCGAGATTCAAGTGAGTCCACAATAAATTTCTCATTGGTAAAGTACATTGGAATGGAAATAAGAGTATGCACACCCTATCAAAGACAAATAAACCTTTAATTAAACTCATAAAAGCTTCCTCTGACAACTTACCAAACGAAATAGACGATTCATAGTAAGCTCATTGTCTAGAGTGTAATTTTCAATAAGTTTAATTCTATCCAAATGTCTTGGACTTCCAGCTGACACAATGGCAGATTCTCCAATAGCACTCCCAAATCCTGGACAAGCTTCTCGATCAAGGCCAATTGGTAGATGAGCCTTGTATAAATTATATTGTAGCTCACTCATATGGCCGTGCATCTGCAGGAATTTTTTGAAATCAACTTTGGGACAGTATCGAAGACCGACATCGGGTGGAAAATAAAAGACAACAGCTTTACAATCGTCTCCGGCTTCTTCGTCGGACATTTTTCGAGCATATGTATCCCAGAAATGTCTAAAAAAGAAAATTTCAATGTTCGAAAATTATGTATTTAAAAATTGCTAGACACTTGAACTTACGGTGAAAAATTATTTAATCCTAGTGACTCGAAGAAATGTGACGCCAATTCGTTAATTTTCTTTGCCGTGAAAATCTCTTGATCCATCTTGTGCTTTATGTCTGGAAGTTTTCTCTCCGGAAAAGGTGGACTAAATATACTCTTAGCCTTCCAAGCATGTTGCAATACTTGTTCCATAAGATTATGTGGAATTGGACTATCATCGGCCATAATATTTTGACCATACTGGTTTCGCAGAACATTTCTTATGAAAGCATGCATTTCTTCATAGAGTGGCATGATGTCCCACATAGCTCCTTCGAGCTCTTTTAATAGATCATCCTCTTCGTAGTAAAGATACCAGGTCTTGGATGGTGAAACGTGTCCTGGAAGAGAATTTTGTTCAAATAATATTTCAATTCACATCTCATCAAACTTACCATTGTAAGCAGCAGCTTTTCTAAAATAATGCACAAACTCAACAAATCTCGAACGCCCTTCCACTCCAATTTCATTCCGCCAATTCGTCCAATAGTAATTTAATTCATCAAGAATCCGCGTCTTCGAGACGATATCATGAATTTGTGGCATGTAAGCAATGTGATTGCAAACGTTTGCTCCCGTACGATAGTGGCAGACATTTTTAGCAGTGCCTAGCCCAAGCATGGCTCTTACAATATTCATTGATCTCTCATAATCTTCGTGCTCTAGACCATTCAACTGTAGCTTCCCAAGAATCTTAACCTGCCTTCGTAGGATATCGTTCTTGATTTCAGCCAACGGAATTATACTCAAGTTGAATGCCAATTGATTGGAAAATGCTCGATAGCTACTTTGGATATCATTATTTTGTGATGAAGGAAGATTTAGATGATGGAACTTTTTTGCTGAGTTAAGGAAAATACTACGAAGCTTGGAATAATGTTCGTTCATGTAGAGATTGGCATGTTCCACTAATTCTAAGGCCACTGCTTCGTAGTCAATTTTTGGTTTGGGTGTTGTTGTTGTTGCCATGGAGGAGTTAGAGGTTTTAGTTTGAGCTCTAACATATGATGTCCAAAGAAGCATACAAACAATAACCAATGAAGCTTGCTTCATCTGAAATGAGAAAGAAGATACACAAATTTTGAAGATTTTTATTGTCTGATTCAAATTATGAAGAATATTAATTTAATGACTTGAATTTCGACATAAACTACCAAAACGTCACAAATATCATCAAGATGAGATGTTTCTAGGAATTAAGAGCAAGACGTTATTTGGCTTAGCACAAAGGGTATTTTATATGGAAGTAAGACTGCTTTGACCGTTAGTAGTCGTATGGGATTAAAATCATTTCACTTGTAGAATTGCTATCAATTTGAAATAAGATTGATCATGTTCACATAATTGTAAAAGTTACAAAAAATTAGTTTTTTCTGTGTTAGAAAATTGATACGTTCATATTGTTTCTTTTGTATTTCTCTAACCTAGCCTGCTGCGGCCTTTAAATAAATCTGTACATTTCTATAATAGGCTACTATAATGTTGATGGTGTTGACTTATAAATATTGATTATTAAATTCCGGTTCGATTTTTCGAACTGATATTTTTGACATTTAATGGTCTTTCGCGTACTTCCTTCACGTACATTTTGTTTTTTGTGTCTCTATCAAATATCTTCTGTTTGGTCTTCAATTTAACCATACATCGTCTTGTTTGTAGCAACATGCGTTCTCTGTAAAAAAAGATCTTTACGCTCTTCTTTTTTTTTTAAGATCATTTGAATCGATCTACTGAAGCGGAT
Source organism: Eupeodes latifasciatus (assembly GCA_920104205.1). NCBI lineage: Eukaryota > Metazoa > Arthropoda > Insecta > Diptera > Syrphidae > Eupeodes > Eupeodes latifasciatus. The sequence continues at coordinate 43,378,530 of OV049925.1, read as the reverse complement.
ATTCTATTCGGGACGTTGTGTCTTGTGACTATATTTTGCACCAAATTTACACTGTTGGAAATAAAAAGACTAACATGCTTACGTAGAGTGCCAACTGAGGAAAATATCGCAGCTGTATCGGCCAGTGTTAGTCGATTAGTCGCCGTTAACAGCGATTGGGTCACTTTTACTCCACTACCAGGAAAATTTTGCGGAAGGATTAAGCTGGAAAGCCTTTCAAAATACCAGCTAGTGCAATTATTTCTTTTTGAAAATTTTGAAGATGATCTACTTTTTTATTGAAAATTTGTGTTCAATCAAAACTGTCGTATATGAAGTGAAGTGAACAATCAGTAACATTGCAAAAGTTATCAATGCATAAAGAAATTTCAATATTTAGTGCGGATCATAGTGGATCATGGCATAATAATTGAGCCGTATTTCTTCAAACTTGGAAATCTAAGATTTACAGACACAATCAAAAGATCTTATCAAAGTAAACCTTAAAACTTATTATATAAAAACATTTCAGGGTTGAAATCATCAAACGAAAAATGCTTGAGAATTTTGACAAACCTTGGAGGTGGGAAACTGGACTGGAAAACTTAAGAGCTTAATGCCCTGTCTGCTGTGTAACATGTATATACGTAGATATGGAATATTTACTACGACGTATTTCAAGATTAGTGTGATTTTTATTATTATTAAAAAATACTATACCAAAATATTTTTTCAGCTAAAATATTTTGCAAACTAAAAACTAAAAATTAAATTTCATAGTTTTTTTTAAATCCCAAAAAAGATAACGAAATTTAAATTTTTGATTTCAAGAAAAATGTCATTTTAATTTTAGGGACTTCAAAAACCATTTTCTGACTCAATTCCTGTTAACAGTTTTAATACACTTGAAAAACTTAAAACTTAACAAAATAAAAATCTTTTTCTTCCTTGATTTTCTGACGATCATTTACATTTTTTTAAGAAGATACATTCATCCATAATTTAAGGCGGTTTACACTGGTCACTACTTTTTTTCATACCATGATGAAGATGTCCTAAATTCGAATCTCGTGTTTTAATTTTTCTATCACAGTAGGTTTTTAAAATATGCTTCTTAAAAATACTAAAGACAACAAAAAACGGGTGTTTTGAAGGCTTAATTTTAATGTATCCATCCATAAAAAGGTTTTTCAATAAGGGCGGGTAGATGTTGAAATGGAATAAAACAAAAGGTGCATGTATGCCATTGAGTGTGGAATATGACATCATTCAAATGCCCGCCAATGATCCAATTTTGAATGACTCTTTCGCATAGAACCGGATAAATTTGAGCGATGGCCTGTGTTATGTTCACCTTTAGGGCGTGCGTCGGTCGATTGTGGTTTATTTTCATAGACCTGCGACTTCAAGAAATCCCACAGGAAAAAGTCTAGCGGAGTCAAATCGCATGACCTTGGTGGCCAATTCACATCACCCCTGCGAGAGATAACCTTACCCTCAAATCGTTCATGCAAAATGTCAATCGTGGCGTTTGCTGTGTGGCATGTATCGCCGCGCCGTCTAGGTACATATTGCTCAATTTGGGCGATATGAAATTATTTATCATCGTTATGTAGCGCTTGCTGTTGACGGTGACCGTCTCACTAACGTCGTTTTTAAAAAAGTGCGGACCAATTACGTCACCGCGCGCAGGCCCAAAATTCCTACCAAACGGTAACTGTTTGAACAGTGAACCTCGCGTGGTTTGGTGTCGTCCCATATACGGCAATTTTGCTTCTTAACACTGCCGTTCATCTAAAAATGAGCCTCGTCCCTAAAGACGATTTTTGGCCAAAATTGGGGTCCACTTCCAAACGATTCGAAGTCCAGTCAGCGAACAAACGGCGTTGTCTATGGTCATGACATTTGAGCTCCTGGGTCAGTTGGATCGTGTACGGGTGTAGGCCCAAGTCCCAACGCAAAATTAGTCAAGTTGAAGTCTGCGAAAGGCCGAGTTCTTGTGCACAGCGAGGAATAGACTACCTCGGGTTCTGTTGTACACTTTCACGGACCGCGGCTATGTTCTCGGCCGATCTTGCGTTCCTTGAACATACGGGTGTTTGCTGATTTTTTACTAAAAGGGTGGTCTCAAGTTTGGCCACCAAACGTTGAAGAGTCGACTGTGAAGGGTCACCACGTCTACCGTAAAATGGGCGCAATGCGCGCAACGTTTGCGTGAACGAACACTCATTTTGCTAATAAAGTTTTATTATTTGAACGTGCTGTTCAATTGTGTAACTTGCCATGATGATTTGGCATAAACAACTGAATAATAAACAAAAGATTTGATAGATGTCACCAAAACAAAATGGCCGCCATAAAATCTACCCGCGCCAGTTGAAAAATCCTTTACAATAAATTGTATGATAATGTTTCAGCTTCTTGATACAGCTAAAATCATTTTAGTGTCTTACTAAGTTTTTGAAAATGCTTATTAGTTACGATTCTTTATTAGGAAACCGTGTCTAAGCACAAATGGTTTAGTGTTTTTTTTTTATTTTAGCCAGATGAAATCTAACAACTTATACAAATTATGTTAACATTAGGTAAATTCAAAATACTTGACTGAACTTCATGAATGTAGATATAGCTTCAAAGAGCATTAAATGTACGTTTTTTTTTTTAATTCTAAAAGAAATATCTTAAAAACCTTACGTGATAGAATGATTTTGATATCGTTTTTGAATTGAGGCTTTCAAAGCCGATTAAAAAAGTTCGAGGAGCAAAACTTTATCGACCGGTATTATTTTAAATGTAATATTTGTTTTGGTCTTTAAGAAATAGACTAGATTTGTTCAATTCTAACTTTTTTTTTTTTTTTTTTTTATTATTAATTAACATATAATAAAATACATATTAACTTAATTTTTTATAAAGCCATAGCCACCAGGCTTTCAGCTAGTTTAAAAAATAAAAATTAAATAAACGTATCTAGTTGAAGAGAAGTTAGTAGGTTATATATATATTTAATGTTTAACTCTGTGGGAGATGATAGTATATCACATAAGTTAGTGTTATTGAAAAGGGTTGTTGAGGTTTGTTTAATTTTTGGGCAATCATAAATAAAATGTTGAATTGTAAAAGGTGAGTTGTTATGGCAAAATTTGCAGTTCGGTTGGGTTTCTTTACTAATGAGATAGCTGTTTGTAGCAAGAGTGTGTCCAAGTCTGAGTCGAAGAAAGCATTTCACCATTCGGCTTGAAACAGTTGTTGGATATATGATGCGTGCACCTCTTGGATTAATGATTCAATAATGATGGGTATATCCACTCCATTCAATTTCAACTTTATTTCGATGAATATTTTGTATCTTTTTTTTTGATGTCTTCTTTGTTGTTGACTAAGAAAGTAAGTAGAGGTTCGCTCGACGCGATTCGTGCTGCTTTGTCTGCAAATTCATTACTTGGGATTTTTGCGTGCCCAGGAACCCAAACTAGCTTGAGGTTTCTTCTGTTGGCTATTAGCTTGTCCCGAATAATTTGTATGGTTGGGTTTTTATTGTCTATGTTTTGCATGGCGTTGATTGTGGTAAGGCTATCCGTACAAATGAGAGTTTTTTTCACCTTGATGTTGATTTGCAGCTTGTAAGATTGCTACAGCTTCGGCTGTGTATACCGATGTAAAATCAGGTAACAACCCTTTGGCTTGAATGTCTCCCTTATCATTAACGACGGCAAATGATGTTCCTTTTTCGCTTTTTGATCCATCTGTGTAGTCTTCTTGGATTTTCTTGAATATTTGTCTATAAACAGATGGATTTGTTGTGCTTTTCGGAAATGAAGTGAGTTCGGTAATTATTGATTCCTGTGGCTACAACCATGGAGGAAATTTTATTGATCGTAATCCTTGCCCATTTATTGAAAGTGATATATTCATTTTTTGAGAAGCGGTGACAGCATTTAATAACGTTGAAGGTCGTTTGCTCGTTTTTTTACGGGATAAAATTTTGTTGACATCTGATACTATGGGCGAATTTTGTGATGTTGCAATCTTAGCTATTAGGAGTGACGTCAAATATTCAAACCGATTGGTGATAGTTGGCAGGCCGCTTTCTGTGAGGATATTCTTGATGGGTGTTGTTCTGAACGCCTTAAGACTGATTCTGGCGGCAGCGTGATATGGTGATAAGACCGCTTGCATGTTTGACTTAGAACATTTGCCATATACAACCAATCCGTAATCGATTTTGGATAAGATAATAGATCTAGTTACATTTATAAGTGAGTTTATATGACAAAAGCTATTTTTAGATGATTGTACTTTTATAATATTTAACCTGGTGACTAGGTTTTTCTTAAGTTCTAATACAGACCTAAGATCTTAAGATAGTTATTATTATTTATGTTAGTATTGTTAAAATTAAGAGCTATATTTTTTATACAACTGTTTTTTTTACAAATATGTAATATTGTACTTTTCTCTGAAGAGGTCTTGGCACCTGAAGTATTACACCATAAAAATTATAAATTTGGTGGCGCAACAGTCCGTTGAGAACTAGGGCCTAGTGACTTACAACTCTCAACCATTCCTGTGTGCGAGTACTGTTGTCAGGGATGGAGGGGACCTACAGTTTTAAGCCGATTCCGAACGGCAAATTTGAGAAAGCACTTTTCATGACAACAATTACTCTTGGAGAATTTGTCAATTCCTCGCAAGAGGCAGTACCCGTGAAAAAAACTTTAGATGGCATAGGCAGGGATCGAACCCAAGACCTCTGGCATGACAGTCCAACGCACTAACCATCACGCCACGGGTACTACTAAAAGTAGTATTACACCAAGTGTTTATTTTTTCGAGAACATTTAAGAATAATGTTTTTACTATTTCTAGATCCTTACATTTAGTGAAAAGTACAAGATCATCAGCATATAGCGAGTATTTTACAGAATTCATGTTTTTTAAGATATCAGAGATGTCGTTAAACGCTACATTAAACAATATAACCGATAACGGAGATCCTTGGGGAATTCCGTTTTTCAGTTGTTTGACATTTGAAAAAACTCCATTTGCTCTTATTCGGAATTGCCGGTTGCTTAGAAATGATTTTATAGTTTTAAACATGTTAGGACCGATTTTCCATTTTGCCAGCTTATTTGAAATGATGTGGATACCTATCCGGTCGAAAGCTTTTTCAAAATCTATTGAAAGAATCGAGATATGGTTTTTGCTTGATAAAGCTGTTGTAACATATTCGTCGATATGCAGCAATGCGTCCATGGTATCTTTATTGTGTTTAAAAGCCACTTGGTTAACATCAAGAACATTTTTCTTTTCTAGGAACCAAGAAAGTCTTTTTGCAATTATTTTTTCAAGAATTTTTCCCGTGCAAGGCAGAAGGGATATTGGACGGTATCCTTGTGTGGAGGTGGGGTCTTTTTTAGGTTTAGGAATTGGAACAACTGTAGCTGTCTTCCAGATTTGAGGTATGATTCCTTTAGTGAGAACTTCATTAAAACATTTTAAAAGCCTTTCTTTAAAAGAAAGTGAAGTATTTTTAAGCATCTGGTAGTTGATTCTGTCGAATCCAGGTGTGTTTCCTTTTGTTGAGCCTAAACTAGAGTTCAGTTCAATCATATTGATGGGAAGGTCAATGCTTTCAGTAATGGAATCTGGAATTTGTCGTGAGTAGTTTGTCTCAGTAGCAGTATTTGTTTTGTTGATTAAAAAATTGGGATGGAATTCAGAGTCGTTTGAATAATCTGACCAAGTTTTGGCAAAATGTTCTGCGATTTGATATGGACAGGTTAAAATTTGTAAGCCTTCCGATATTGTTTTAATTATGTGGGGTGTAAAGTTCCCCGTCAATGTTTTTATATCGCCCCAGAGCTTTTTAGTGGAAGAACTCGGGTTTATGTTGGACGTGAAAAGTTCAAAACATTTTTTCTTTTCGATTCTAGCTGTTCTACGGAAAATAGCGTTAAGTTTTCGATATGAAATAAGATTTATATCGGTTGGATGTCTTTTAAAGAGATGAAAAGCTGCTTGCTTTTCGGTTCGGAGTTTTTGAAGTTCTTTAGTCCACCACGGGACTACGGCTTTGTGTTGTGCATTTTTTGTTTGGGGAATAGACATATGAGCTGCATATCTTATCGATTTTGTGAGTAATGCGGCTTCCTTATTAATATTATTGGATATTTTTATTTTTTTATTTGCCATTTTTTCATAGGAATTTTTGTCGAATAGGATTTTTAGAGTTCAGGGTACTCCAACCCAAAGTTTTCAAGGTACTCGTACGATTTGAATTCTACATAGTGCTTTCAAATTTTAAATCAATTACATTTACACCGTTTAACGTCAAAAACCTTTTCATACGAGTACAGATATTCCTTCACTATCTTTAGATTGCAAATATTGATAAACTGTTATTGATTACAATATATTCTCATATTGAAGTTAGTTGAATAATATAATGTTTGTATGTGTGTGTTTTTGTGTGTACGTATGTATGTAGGTATACTTAGTAAGCTCTTTGCTCTCAGCATCATAAAATCACTTTAAAAAGTTTCTTCTTAAAATCGATGCCATTATACATATTATATTGTATAGCTTACTCTTCTAAACACTTAAGTGTACATTTATGCCAACTTAAAAATACATCGTTTATACACATGAACGTGACACTTAGTCTTTCGATCTTTCAACGAACACAGCACAGAACTTTGATGATAAGAAAGAAATAATTTTTCTTTCGATTTTAACTTTTTAAAAAAATAATATAAAATAAAAACAAATAAAAACAAAAATATAGGAAATAAAAAAGATTCACTTTTGTTTTTATTATTTTATTGGATTCGGGGGAAGAAAAAGAAAACAACATATAAATCCACTTCAATCCACCCAAATGACCCCGATTCCCAGGAGAACCATATTATATAGAGGATATGTACATTGTACAGTATCAAGCGTAGGAGAGCAGAACGCTTGCTCCTCTGTCGACGCTCGTCCTCATCGTTCCTCACCGTTTAACCGTTTTTCTATATATGCCCGTCGTACCCGTGCCGTAACCGATGTTGCAATGTTTACAATTTACTATACCAACAATCGATATGGAAAAGTATTTGCGAATCATTCACGAAGCGGGGGATTTTCCGGTCCTCCTTCCCCTTCTGATGATGTTACTATTACAATATTGAAAAAAGGATTCACTTGGGATTCTATAAAAACAAAAACCAGGCAAGGATAAAAACGAGCACGAGGGAACACTGAATGTTGAATATCTATGTAGTAGGTATATATGATTTACCAGATGATTGATTTATGTTTATATAATATGTAAATCCATCTTACTTGTATTAATATACAAAATATGACTGACTGACGATAAAGGAAACATTCGCTCTATTATCTTAGAAAAGTATTGAAAAGTTAAAAGTTTTTTGAGCAAAAGCCGGATATTTTTTTTTTCTTGTTTTAAAAAGGATTTAATGTGGATTTGATGATTTAAAAAGTTATAGATTGAACGTACCGTTTTTGTAAAAGGTTGTATACTATATTATCAATACAAGTTTAAGATTTAATTATGACTTATATGCGCGACAATGTACATTTAGCGACTACGTTCGCTATATTAAAAATCAAGAGTAAAACTTATCGTTAGCAGTGCCAGTGGCCGCCGCCGCCGGCAGCGGAGCGGCATGCTGTTCAAGCAGTTTAGAGTCAAAGATTTGTGATCTTCTTATCAGCAAAAACTGGCCTTAGAGTTGATTATATGGTTTATGGATGAATTGTATAATACAACAAATACAACAGTATGTGTTGCAAGAAGCAATAAAACAAATAAATACATATGAAAATTCTAATATTTTAGTAAAAAATCGGTATTATCGGTTATATCCTAAAACTACAGAAAAAATGTGTACAACTTCCAAAAGTTTGCTTGGGTTTTGTTGATCACATAAGTACCGTTTTAATATAGAAGAATTTCATCATTTTGTACAGCGAGAACTATTTAGAACAGAATAAGTCTTTAAAGACAAACTATTTAATGAAATTTCGGAAACATTTGTTCCGATTTTAACAAATGCAATATCACTTTTTAATCAAAATAAACTGTAGACAGTTGAATTTTCTACAATGTTGTGATAACTTTGTTGCTATGATCAAAACCACACAATCAATTCGAAAAAAGAATTCATAGAACAAGGTTTCGAGTTAATAAAATTGCTAGGATTTTAGGAATACTAAAATTTCTTGAACCTGTTGTCTCTCAAATTAATTAAAGAGTTTTTGGTAAACTACGGTAATATTACCAGTTGTCTCTTCCTGTTCCTGATGTCATAAAAGAATTTGTATGCAACATCCCAACACTCAAAACTCCTTGATTTTTAACTTCCCATAGGAAGTTATTGTAATGGGTACGATTTGTCAAATTGAAAATTTTGACATTTCTCGAAGTTTCAAGATCCCTAGAGTCTAAATAAAAGATTTTTAGAGAGATGTATGTGCGTGCATACGTGTGTACATACGTTCGTACGGTCGTACGTCTGTACGTTCGCGACGTTTTTTTCGTCGTCCATAGCTCAAGAACCAGAAGCGATATCGACTTCAAATAAATTTTGTTATACAGATAATAAAGCAGAAAGATGCAGAAAGGACTCTCAAGAAAATTGCGTGGGTGGTTTTTTTACCATAGGAGTTTAAAAAAAAAAGGTGAAAATTTTGGTTAACCCTTAATATCTTACGAACCAAAAATGCTAGAAACTTGAATTAAATTTTGTATAATATATTGTAACGTGATACCAAACAAGTATATTTTTTGAAAAAAACCCAGTAAAGTTTTTTTTATAAATCAAAAAAACTGAAAAAAAAATTTGTCACCTCGAAAATTTTACGAATACAAAATGATTTTATCTCCAAAACAATTTTGTGCAACGAAGAATAATGTTTTTGACATCTGGTAAAATTTTGAGAAAAATCGAATTGATAGTTTTTTTATAAAAAATAAAAACCTAAAAAAAAAACACTACTCAAAGTTGGTAAAAATTGAATTTCGACTCAAATATCTTTTCAAAACTTTGAGATATTGGCTTAAAACTACTTTTATCTTTCAAAAAATATTGTTGTCAACATTCAGTAAAATTTTGAAAAAAATCGAATTGATAGTTTTCTTACAAAAAATAAAATCTTAAAAGAAAATTTAACAAAAGTTGGTAAAAATTGATTTTCGACCCAAATATCTTTTCAAAAATTTTGAGATTATGGCTTCCAACGAACTTTAACTTATGACAATTATTGTTTTCAACATTCGGAAAAATTTTGAGAAAAATCGAATTCACAGTTTTTTTACAAAAAATAAAAACCTAAACAAAAAAATTAATAAAAGTTGGTAAAAATTGATTTTCGACTCAAATATATTTTTAAAAATTTGAGATATTGGGTTTTAACTACTTTTATCTTTTGAAAAATAATGTTGTCAACATGCAGTAAAATTTCGAGAAAAATCGAATTGACAGTTTTTTTTACAAAAAATAAAAACTTAAAAGAAAATTTAACAAAAGTTGGTAAAAATTGATTTTCGACGCAAATATCTTTTCAAAACTTTGAGATATTGGCTTTTATCTTTTAAAAAAAATTGTTTTCAACATTCAGTAAAATTTTGATAAAAATCTAATTGACAGTTTTTTTACAAAAAATAAAAACGTAACAAAAAAACAATACTAAAACTTGGTAAAAATTTACTTTCGACTCAAATAGCTTTTCAAAAATTAAAAATATTGTCTTCAAACTTTTTTATTTCACAGAAAATATTGTTTTCGATATTCAGTGGTTTTTTATAAAAATCCAACAGTCCATTTTTTCATAAAAAATAAAATCTACAAGAAATAGTACGCAAATTTGGTAAAAATTGATGTTCGGTTTTTGATATCTCTCAAATTAATTTAATTCATCTAATTAGTAAATATTTAAGAAATGCTACTAAAATTGGTAAAAATTTGTTTTTCACTAAAAATCTATTGAACAAAACTAGATTTTCAAACTAAACTATTTCTTTATAAAGGGTGTCCCAAAATTAACGCAAGATTTGAATTTGCCGCCATTTGTGTAGTGAAGTGTTGGCAACCCTGAAAAAAAGCAATTTGACAGCTAACAGTATAGGGTTATTAAAAATGAAGCGTTACACGATAGAACAACGTGTCTTCATTATTAAAGAATATTTCAAAAATAGTGAAAGCTTGGCGGCTGATTTTTCGAGCAAAATCATCCTAAGCGATGAAGCACATTTTCATCTTGATGGCTTTGTCAATCGCCAAAATTGCCGAATTTGGGGTTCGGAGAACCCACATGTGATTGTCGAAAAACAAATGCATCCACAACGCGTGACTGTATGGTGTGGATTTTGGGCTGGAGGCATAATTGGGCCATATTTTTTTGAAAATGATGCTGGTCAAGCAGTGACTGTTACTGGTGCTCGATATCGCGACATGATTACACAGTTCTTTCTGCCAAAATTGGATGATATTGATGTGTCCAATATGTGGTTTCAACAAGACGGTGCCACATGTCATACAGCCCGTGAAACAATTCAATTACTGCATGAGACATTTTCAGGTCGTGTACTCTCTCGTTTCGGTGATGAAAATTGGCCTCCTAGGTCGTGTGATTTAACACCATTAGACTTCTTTTTATGGAGTTATTTGAAATCACAAGTCTATGTCAACAAGCCCACAACCACCCGTGCATTAAAGGAGGAGATTCAACGCTGCATCAACGAAATTCAGCCACATTTATGCAGAATGGTCATGGAAAATTTCAACAAAAGAGTGCGCATGTGCATGCAAAGCCGTGGAGGCCATTTGTCCGAAGTGTTATTCCATACATAACCCTATCCTATGTACTTTACGAGTCAATAAAAATATAACTATCAAAAGACTAAAAACGGCGTTTTCTATTTAATTCAAATCTTGCGTTAATTTTGGGACACCCTTTATGAACAATATTGTTGGTAATTTTAAAATTTTTAAGAATAATTCAACTGACAACTTTTTTAACCCAACACGAAAACCTACAAACTTTCAAGCAAGACAAATCGACAGACGGGATGGGAAGTTTTCAGTGTGGGTCGCATCTCGCATCCCAGCCTCTTTTTTCACATTTCTTTTAAATTCTTCTGATTTTATTCTTAACTATCCTTAAGACGTTTTAAGTTTTTAGAAAATCAGTAAATTTTCGAGTTAGGCTTATCTGATATTTACAATGGTTTGGACATCGTTTGTACAAATTTAAACAACTTTTAAGACAAATTAGTACATCCACCGTTTGAATATATTTTTAAATGATTTTAAATGACATAAGTTTGTAAAAACCGTATTCCAAACATTTCTGATTCATTTTTCAATATTTTGGAGCATGTAGTTGGCCCACCAACTTTTGAAATATTCTAAAAACGCTGTTCAACAAATAATCGTTTGTTTATACATATCCCAATTTTTTTTACCAATATTTTGGTTATCAAAAGTGTTTTTATATAATTTTTTAGAAACATGAAATCGTTCGTACATCTCTTAAAATCATTTTTTATCTCTTTAGTTTTAAGAAAATAACTTTCAAACTGTTTTTAATCTTTTATTATTTTAATTTTGTAAAAAGTAAAATTGGTGAGCTACTCGTACCTCACTGATTTTTCGCATGAAAATTCTGAAAATGCACTTCAATAATTTTTGTTTAAAAAGAGTTGTATAAATTTCGGATTTTTTGTCTTAACTAATTTTAAACAAAAATGCTACTGAATACTCAGTTTTTTAATTTATTTCTTAAAGATACTAACTTTAAAGACTTATTTTATGTAGCTGTTAAGTGATCTCTAAATCAAAATAAACAGTTTGAAAAATGTATAGTATCGATTCAAGCAGTTTCTATTTTGTGCAAAAGTTATGAGCTGATTATCAAAGAAGAGAAGAATAGAATTTAAAATTCTATGAGTTAGCTCACCAAAAGCTTTGAGTTGCGTAAACTTCAGTTTCCAGAAGCTGTGTTCTTTTACAATATACATTGACATTTATAATAGACGGAAAATAATGTTTGGTCTTATAAAGCCGAAACAACTATAGACTATACAAATTTCATAAGTATGATTGTTCAGTAATGATTTACAAGACATATATTTAAAAAATTATTGAAATTCCAAAATGTTGCAGTTTTTAGAAGGAAATCGAAGAAAAAGGTGTATATATATAAAATATGTTTTTAAGCATCAGCTTAATGCACATCATGAACAACAAGTCACAGTACAGAGAAGAAATAACCATTAAAGTCTAACCTAATAAACTATATGTCGGGTTTTCAAATAAGGACTTGACAATTTATTTTTTTTAATAAAACGATAACTATTTGAGATATTTCAAAAATGTTATTAGCTTGAAGTTCAACCAAAATATTAATTAATGAGTTTCGATTTCGTTCATATGGCCACTGGGCACACTCAACGAGATATTACTAGCCTTATTATGTAAAGACACAGTGAGCACTATTAAAGGAAGAGAGGGGTTGAAAGGAGGTGTCGGTGCACATTGGTTTTGAATTCCTGAATATTGCAATGGCTGGGAAAGACAGAGTGTGGTAAGACATTCCACATTCGCATAGTACGGCTAATGAACGAATCTCTGTACTGGACAGTGCGACCGAAGTTGGGCTCGAGGGTATATTGATGAGCATTCCCGAAGCGTGAGTATTACGGTTGAACTCTTCAAGGGGAGGAATACAGCTGGCTATTTTTCTAGAGCATAAACCGTTAAAATAACGGTAAAAGAGGGTGATACAAGAATCTTTTTGATGATGTTAAAGCGGCGTGAATGATATTATGATGATATTATCACCAATCAATCTAAATGCTCTACGTTCAATACTGTCCAAGAGGCTTAAGTAAGTTGTAGGAGCATCAGCCTAGATATGGGAGTTATACTCAAGCTTTAGACGTATATAAGTCTTGTAAACATCAGCCAGATCAGAGGGGGAGAAAAACTTCTTGCATCGCCTTAGAAAACCCAAACATCTTGCATACCATCATACATACATACATTGCAATGGCAATGGGGGTATATCTCGCTTTAAAGATACAAGACAGCATTGGGTTTTCGAAGCATTAAATTCCACGCGGTTTTTTATTCCCCATTGGACAGTGCTGTTTAAGTGGGAATTTAATGAGCTTTTCATATTTTGTCGTTGCAGTTCCACGTCCAAAGAAGAGCGATGTGATTCTGACAATGAATATGAAAATCTAAGAGTACTATCGTCAGCAAAACAATGTATTAGATTAGAAGTGGCAGAGAGGAGATCATAAATAAAAATGATAAAGAGGGTTGGAGATAGAATAGAGCCCTAGGGTACACCAGCATTTATTTTGTGGTTTTCAGACTTGAAACCATCCAATACTACTTGTAATAAACAATTCGAAAGGTAATTACTAATCCAATGAAGGAGGGATTCATGAAAACCGAAAGCACGCATTTTCGATAAGAGAGCCTGATGCCAAACCCTATCCTAATATGGCATGGGTGAGTTTTGTCACTTAAGATAATTTCTGTTGAAATTCTTTATCTTGGAGCATATTCCTCAGAGCCCAAACAGAGAACTTAATTTTCTTCAAATGGTCTATCCGATGCAATTCTTGAGTCAACTTAATACGCAAAATATCACATAATGCAGTCTGAGTGATGCCCAACTTTTGAGACCACCGTGGAATTGTTTGACACCTGAACGAAAGCGATACTTTCGACACTTCGACACCTATCTCAACAACAGATCTGCTAGTTTTGATAGATGACATATAATAATAAATATTCAAGCTCGTTTGGGTTGAAAAAAAAATGTCCTAATAAATGATTTTACTTGAACTATTAGTTCAATATTTGCTGTACCATTTGAATAAAGTTGCATTAACGGTGTAGGAGAACATAGCCCAAGTTTTTTAAAACATCTTAAGCCTTTTGAAGAGACTTTTTATAAAAAGTATGAAATTTTCTCTTTTTTATTACCTTTTCAATGGTTCCATTGTTTTTGGTATCCTTGCATTAACTGACTTCAACTTAACCAAACTTGTTGGTGAATTGTTGAAACTAGAACATCTGGAAAAATTATGTTCAACTGCATCATACAATTTTTGAGTTTAAATGAGCTCAGGAATCTATTGTACAGGGTGTATAATTGCATGGTTGTTTTTTTAACATGCTATCATTTGCAATCAGATTAATGTCAGAAAAACTTTTAAATGCTTGTAATGGGTGATTTTTTTGAGGTTAGGATTTTCATGCATTAGTATTTGACAGATCACGCGGGATTTCAGACATGGTGTCAAAGAGAAAGATGCTCAGTATGCTTTGACATTTCATCATGAATAGACTTACTAACGAGCAACGCTTGCAAATCATTGAATTTTATTACCAAAATCAGTGTTCGGTTCGAAATGTGTTTCGCGCTTTACGTCCGATTTATGGTCTACATAATCGACCAAGTGAGCAAACAATTAATGCGATTGTGACCAAGTTTCGCACTCAGTTTACTTTATTGGACATTAAACCAACCACACGAATGCGTACAGTGCGTACAGAAGAGAATATTGCGTCTGTTTCTGAGAGTGTTGCTGAAGACCGTGAAATGTCGATTCGTCGCCGTTCGCAGCAATTGGGTTTGTGTTATTCGACCACATGGAAGATTTTACGCAAAGATCTTGGTGTAAAACCGTATAAAATACAGCTCGTGCAAGAACTGAAGCCGAACGATCTGCCACAACGTCGAATTTTCAGTGAATGGGCCCTAGAAAAGTTGGCAGAAAATCCGCTTTTTTATCGACAAATTTTGTTCAGCGATGAGGCTCATTTCTGGTTGAATGGCTACGTAAATAAGCAAAATTGCCGCATTTGGAGTAAAGAGCAACCAGAAGCCGTTCAAGAACTGCCCATGCATCCCGAAAAATGCACTGTTTGGTGTGGTTTGTAGGTACGCTGGTGGAATCATTGGACCGTATTTTTTCAAAGATGCTGTTGGACGCAACGTTACGGTGAATGGCGATCGCTATCGTTCAATGCTAACAAACTTTTTGTTGCCAAAAATGGAAGAACTGAACTTGGTTGACATGTGGTTTCAACAAGATGGCGCTACATGCCACACAGCTCGCGATTCTATGGCCATTTTGAGGGAAAACTTCGGAGAACAATTCATCTCAAGGAATGGACCGGTAAGTTGGCCACCAAGATCATGCGATTTGACGCCTTTAGACTATTTTTTGTGGGGCTACGTCAAGTCTAAAGTCTTCACAAATAAGCCAGCAACTATTCCAGCTTTGGAAGACAACATTTCCGAAGAAATTCGGGCTATTCCGGCCGAAATGCTCGAAAAAGTTACCCAAAATTGGACTTTCCGAATGGACCACCTAAGACGCAGCCGCGGTCAACATTTAAATGAAATTATCTTCAAAAAGTAAATGTCATGGACCAATCTAACGTTTCAAATAAAGAATCGATGAGATTTTGCAAATTTTATGCGTTTTTTTTTTTAAAAAAGTTCTCAAGCTCTTAAAAAATCACCCGATATTTCACTCTTCACTTAAAAGCACTTTTTGTATGTTTTGTTCTTTTGAGATGATTATTTCATAATGTCCCTTTCCGATTTTAGTCATCGGTCAAAACATTTTTATTTCCGTTATTTTAAATTTAACTTTTCAGGTCAAAATTTTGACAGATGTGAACTATAAAGGAAAACTATACTATTATTTCCATCATATTATCTTACAAGGGGTAAATGGTATGAGGAGTTTTGATTCCATAGTACAATAAATCCCTAATGTTTTGAGTTATTTCACGGAGCCGTTATTTGCCTTAAAAAAAGTCTGGCATTTGTTAAGCCATGTTTGTTTTTAAGGCACTGACAATTTTTAATGACCAATTCGTGTGTTGTTAAAGTGGTAAAATTTTTATCTCGGCCTTTATTGTTAACAGAAATAAATATTTTTAGAACTTATTCACCTCTTATACTCCATGGCTTTTTCTTTATAGCCCCAAATATATGTATAAGACATTTAATCGAACGTTACTTGCGTTCCAAAGTGTTCCGTCACAATATTTGGATGCGCAATAAGAAAGTTTTCATAACGAAAATTGTATTGTCATTCCATTCATTCCGGCTTCGGGCAACTTTAAGTACTCGTATAGTACGAGTCTACCTAATCTTATTATACATAATGTACTTTTTGTTTAAAAAGGTTTCGCTTTGATTTCTATTATAATTTGTTTGTTTTTGATAATTTTAGCTATTCAACCACATTTATATATTGAATGAAACTTTATACCATCTAAGCGAGACTTTTGTTTCGTTTTGTTAGAAAGTAAAAATCTTCTCGTTAGGTTTGGGGTTAGTAAACTCGGTCATCGGGTGGGCGATAATTTATGTTCCATTCCTATCACCACTCGCCAATTCATATAATAAGAGATGGTGTTATGCGATGTTGATGTGAACCTAATTTTCTATACCAAAAGTCGAGTCCGTCGTTATAGTTGACGGTCTTGTGACGTGACGGACGTTGTGATGAGGACATCGGACATAACACCAGCTGCAGATGATTATTAGTGGTCCTGACATTGCTGACAGATGATGATGTTAAGTGAGTTGGACTGTTGGAAACCAAAGATGATAATGAGCTAAGAATGATGGATGGATCTTGGCCAACGAGCGACGGTATGAAACTTGTTGACATGGGATAGATAATTGTTATGCCATGCCATATGCTCTGCAAGAATAGTAGATTTTACTATCATGGTCATAGAAAATACATATGTATATATACTCATATATAAAGTTGTTTGTTGTTGATTTGCCAAATTGGCCCTGGCTTTATGCGATACATGATGGGGGAAAGCAATTTGATATTTTCTACAAGCAATAGCTGACTATTCTGTATAAAATGTGTGCTGCACGTGCTGATTATGCTCGTTATGAATTTTAAATTTTATCAAGAGCATTCTAAGTTTGGATAAAGTATATGTTGTGGGTCATATGAGTGAAAGGAAAGTGATGATAGGAAAAGGCGGCTTTGCATATGAACATGAGTTCAAGATAATCGCTTTATTGGTAACCGTACTATATCTACATGTGTATATTCATAGAAACGGGAGGGTTGGCAGTCATGTGACTTAATGTTCAGATAAGCAGGCAGATCGTTATGTGGTTTTTGCCTTTTTGGGGTGAATATTTGATAATTTGTGAAAACGTTTTATGTTTTGTTTTCAAATATATCTGTTGGGGAATCTTTATTAATAAAGATATCCCCTTTTCATTGAATTCAAACAAAATAGTTAATGGTGTGATAACTAAGATGATAAATTTGAAAATGTCTTGATGAAACCAAAGTTATGTTTTGGTACAAGGATTTTTAAAAAGTTGAAGAAGAAAATCACGAAAACCAGAGAATTACCTGAGACGGAAGACTTTCCATTTTTGTTTTCGTTTTTTTTGCAGAGTGGTTAAAATAGGTTCATACAAAGTTACTAATGATATCAGCCCTGAAATAATTTCATACATTTTAAGTCTACGATGAAAGCTATTTGTAACCATATTTTGATAGAATTGAATCTTGAATCTTAATAAAACAATATAAAGTTGAAAATAAGACTAACACGAACTTGTTTGAAAAAAATGTTCCACATACGCCACCATGCCCCCTGATAAATAAATTTCGTTGTCTTGGGTATTTCTGGGGTATTGTTCATAGTTATCTCAGATAAAATTAAGTTCAATTTATTGGAGTGTAGTAAAAAAATCACCATGAATTTCTAAGTTCTTTTTTGGCTTTAAACTTTCTGGAAAAATGTTCATAAAATCTGGTTACTGCGTCGTAAGTTCGGATGGCCAAAAGTTTCGAAAATCGCTTTTTCGTAATTATTTCCGTTTTAATTCCAATAGTACTGAAAAACCAAGTTGCCGAGCATAAAATTATCTAAAATGTTTGTCTCGATCATTTTATCATAAGCTCGCTACCGTTTCGAGAATAGAGGGAAGATAGTAAGCATCGCTCAGCAAATAAAAAAAAAAAATAAAATTATTGGTTCCTTAAAATATATAAGCTTAACGAGTTATCTGATCAAAACCGTGTCTTTTATCAAACACAATTATTGTTACATAACATTACATTACATACTACTCAGCACATTACATAAATGTACAGAGTAGAGAACACAGCACCTTAAGCGACTAGACTATATACTCGTAAGGTGATAACAACACAAGACATTAATACAAAACAGAAGGACAGAAAAGAAAGAACAACATACAGAAAAAAACACATGACAACAGCACGCAGTAGGTTTCGAGACGGTCCCCCATCTGCCTACTAACCACGCTGATCCTTGATTTCGGTAATCGATGGGAACCGATGCTTTATCAGTGACTAGGCCATTGCCCCACAATAATTGTAAGGGCTCTCTTCACTATGACAAAACGTCACTTTTTATAATAGTTATTTCAAGGTAGTCAAGGAGTTCTGCTACTCCAAAAGAAATATTAATTCCACGAACGACACCTTGGTAAAAACCCTAAGAAGAATTACCCTAGCGAACCACTACTACTTCAGTTTGCACAAACAAATAGCTTCAAATCTCCTTTCTTGAAAGACAAAATATACGTTTTAAAAAACTTTAATTTCACTAATTCTACCGCGCCAAGTGCTGGACAATAAGTAAAAAAGGGGAATTGATTGGCTCTATACGCGAAAAGGATAAATGAAGGAGAAGATTCAATCGTGAATTTTACGAGATGAACAAAGAAAGGGATGTAGTCCTGAACGCCAAAACGAGCCGAATACACGCTAGGCTAGGTTGAAGAAAGTCTTTGAACCCCAGCCCAAAAGCTCGAGACGACAAACCAACGGTTACTGATACAAGAGTGCTTGGTCTCGACCACTGGGGGGAGCTTGCAATGGAGCGCAAACATTGGAAGAACTTATATCAGTCTAAGACCATCCATTGATTTAGTAAACTTTTAAAGCCTTAATACCTAAGTCTTTTGCTTAATTGCAAAGATCGACGAGAAATTGACAAACATAGGCTTTCGTAATACTTATGGTCTACCGGCTACAGCAACAATATTCTCAGTTTTTCTTCTGCGACGCTCTCGATTTCGCTTCCTTGCTTATCTCCACACACTTAGTTTTTTCTAGCATTCTTTCGACTTTTGGTCGAGAAGGTGCTTGACGAAAACTTTAAATTTCTTTAGTTTTACGAACTAGTGGGTGCAAAATATTCGCCATTTTTTGTAGTGAATTTTCTCCATTTCAATGTTTGTTACATTTTTTAACTTTTATCTTAAACTTTGCAAATGTCAAAAGATGTCAGCGTCAAAAGTGACAAGTACCTACTCAATTATCAAAATATTTAAAATGAAGTCTCTTTTCGAAAAACATCACGATATGCAATATTAAGAGTTTTGTATTTTCTCAATTGAATAATATTCCAAAAATACTGAAAGTTTGTTGACCATAGTTTGAAAATACCACACAAGTTATGATTAAAAATTATATGTATGTATATACCACAGCTTTTCTAATCTTGTTGCGAATTAGAGTTCAAAAACAGACACTCATATATATGCTAACGGCCCTAACATATGAAAAACTTTAGACTTCTTTTAATATTATTGTTAAGTAAGGATTGACTCTATACTTTTATATTTTTAGAAATGTTTATGACAAGTTTTTTCTCTAAATGTCTTTAATCGGAAAAAACAACAAACTTTTCTTAATTTGTGTCTTCTTATAAATTGTCATCAAACTCTATCTCTATGTATAAGTTTTCTTTCTGGAATGATTGACCCCATTATGTCTGATTGTAAGTTACTTCGCATGGGTTTTTCAAAACTATTACGAAACATATAAAAGTTTGTTTTATCAACATTACACAAAACTTGATTTTTCCAATATATACAAAACATCACAGTATGGAAGGAAGTCTATAATTTTCGTTCTTTGAAATACAAAACAAAAAGTAAGTTGTTTTGTTCCATTCAGGATATCCATATATGTACATATATGCGAGAGTCTATATTTTGTGTCCTTTTTGGAATTATTTGTATATATGTATATAAAAACACACAAAACTTCCTCTTCTCTGAACGTTTGTATTATCAACATAACACACACTGGATTGTATTACATAATTCTTTTTTAGGAAGTTTATGAGTTTTTAAACCCCCAACACTCTTTTATATAATGTATGTTCCTTCATTACTTTCCAAAAACTAATCCAACTGACATAAATCTAAATTTAGCCCTCTATGGATCTTGATCCTTTTCTATACCTATAACATATATGTATATTTCTAGGTATAAACGACCAACGACGACCGACGTCGGTCGAGGACAACTAAACCTTCTATAACATACCAATAAGGAGAACAATAAAATTCGGCATCAGGAGAGAGTTTATCATTTTTGTGTTGTGTTATTTGTGCTCCACTTATAGACGCTTTGGCACGTTAAAAGTTTTCAAGTTGTCGAAATTATTTTGGTGGTTGACTGACGTAGTTCGAGTAGGTATCCGTTTGGTCTTGGTCCTTGCTCTTACTTTTATATATAAACTAAACAAAAAATCTACACACAAGGCTAAAATACTTTCTTTTTTTACGGTCTACAGAATCTTTTTCGAGATGTAAAAAGCCTTTTGCTTTTATTTTTGTAGGTACTCGTACATTGGAAAAGGTTCTTTCTCGATTACATAGAAATCCTTTCTAAAAGTTTTATTTGGCTGTGTTTTTTTGTTTTTGTATCCTGTTTAGTATATTTGGTTGAAAAGGGTATAAGGGAAAGTAAATCTTGAAAATGAGGTTGATGATTGGTTTTTGAGGCCTTATATATTTCTTTTCAATGAAAGACTGACTGAAAGAAACTGAGTATGAAAAATAGTACGAAATATATTTTAGTGATTTTTAGGATTTATTTTCTTATTTGTTTAAAATCAGAAACCTAGTCTATATGTAGGCATAGATATATAGTAAATATACGAAAAATTATAAATATATTCCTATATTGGAATCTAGAAAATATTTATGGATATAGATTGTTAATAGTAAAAAGTATAAAAATTTGTTTCCTATCTTAAGGGCTTTATGCAATATTTTCTAAAAGTCTTTATTTGGTTACTATATATTTTGGTTTATTGATCTAAAAACTCATGTTTAATCTTCACTCTTTTTATAAAAGCACATTTTCATAAGTTGTGAACAATTTAATTGTGAAGAACAAGAAACACTCCTGCTTATACGAAACAGCTCTTAAAGCTGGCAGAACCTTATAATATTTAATGAATAGTTTCAAAATGAATTCCTTATGTCTTCTAGAAACCCCTTTTCTGTAACCACGGCGTGGATTATTACTTTGTTATGTCCTTATTCATCTATAATTGTAAACGCTCGTTTGAAGCTCTTTGCGACTTATACTATCATAAGTGGCTTTAAAGCCGATAAAAAGATGGTGGGCATCGAATTGAAATTTGTTGATCTTTTCCAGGATTTGCCTTAGTATGAATATTTGGTCTGTCGTTAATCTGACTGCTCTGAAGCCACATTAGAACGTACCGATTATAGTATTGCAGAAAGGTTTAACACGCTCACAGAGTACAATGAAAGGATCTTGGAGGCAAAATTATTTAGGAATGTGACTGCAATTTTTCCAGGGCATCGTATCAGTCATCGGGCATACTTTCCTCTTTTCACATTTGGGTAATGAGCTTGTAGAATCCTGAGAGAAAGTTTAATGAAACGAGATGTGTTGGCTTTAACTTTCAAGTCAGAACTGATTTTTATTTATTTTTGAAACACTATTTATACAATAAAGTTTGTTTATACTCGATAAACAAGTTTGATTATAAAAACAAAATTCAATATCAAATATGTTTGAATACTGAGTTATTCTTAAACTAAGTTATAATATATAAATTATTATTTTGATTTTGATTGCCACAGTACTCGCCCTCTAGTGACAACGATATCTATCTGGTATATGGACACGTCTACCATATTTTGTGGTTTGAGCTGTCATTTGAGGTGGATTGAAGCACAAATTTGGAGTGGTATTTTTTTCTTGTGTTTGTTCTTCTTCTTCGTTTAAAAGAAACGCTGGTTTGAGATGATCGATAGAGATATTTTTTTGATGTCCTTTTATTTCAAGTGTGAAATATTTGCTCGTCTTCGATTTAACAAGGTGTGGACCATCATACGGTTGTTGGAGTGGTTTTCTTACTGCATCGTTACGAAGGAAAACATGACTTGAATTTTGAAGGTTTTTGGCTATGAATGTTTTGTTAGAGCCATGGCGTTCAGGTAGGATTGGTTGAAGACTTTGCATCGTGTCTCGGATTTTATTCAAGAAATCATGGTTGAAGGTAGCATCAGCTGATGTGAATAAATCGCCTGGAAGTCTTAATGAGGTACCATAGACAAGTTCAGCTAAGGTTGCTTTGTAGTCTTCTTGTAAAGATGATCTTAGGCCAAGCAGAACGATTGGGAGTTTGGCTACCCAATCTTGTGTTTCGTGGCATTTGATAGCTGTCTTTAAAGTTCGGTGGAATCGCTCTATCATGCCATTTGCCTGTGGATGATAAGGCGATGACCGGTGTCTCTTGATACCCAGAAGTTTTGCAAGTTCGTTGAAAAGAGAAGATTCAAATTGCCTTCCTTGGTCCGTCACAATTTCTTTGGGTATTCCGAACCTTGAAATCCATCCAGAAAGAAAAGCTGCCGCAACTGTTTCGGCGGTGATGTCTGTGAGTGGAATGGTGAAACGATCGATGCAGGTGAGGGCAT
Source organism: Eupeodes latifasciatus (assembly GCA_920104205.1). NCBI lineage: Eukaryota > Metazoa > Arthropoda > Insecta > Diptera > Syrphidae > Eupeodes > Eupeodes latifasciatus. The sequence goes on along the minus strand of OV049925.1, from coordinate 43,355,733 downwards.
ATGTGTATCCCTCTGAATATGGCAAAGGTCCAACTAGGTCGAGATGAACATTTTGAAATCTTCCTTCAGGTAGCAAGAACTCGACGGTTGGAGATTGCATGTGCCGTTGGATTTTGCTTTTTTGGCAGCTGATACATGTTTGCGACCATTTACGACAATCTTTCCTAAGGTTTGGCCAAATGTAACGTTCTTTGAGCATCTGCGTAGTTTTCTGAACGCCTAGATGTGACAAGTTGTGAATCGTATCGAAAACTTGGCGCCGCAGATTCAATGGGACATATGGACGTGCCTTGCCTGTCGAAATATCGCAAAAGATTTGGTGCTTTGTGTTAGGCAGAGTGATTTGTTTCAGTTGTAAGGATGTTGTTGAAGTTGAACTGAGGAGTTGTCTGAGTTCTTCATCTGTTTGTTGTTCACTTGCCAAATCGTTGTAGTCGATGGGAGATGGCGAGGAAATGGTATTTAATCATGATAGAGCATCAGCCACAACGTTATCTTTGCCTTTGACATGCCTTATGTCTGTAGTAAACTGTCCGATGTAGCTCAAATGTCTGAGTTGACGTGGGCTTGATTTCTCAGGTTTTTGTTGAAAAGCGAAAATAAGCGGTTTGTGGTCTGTGTACAGCACAAACTGTCTTCCTTCAATCATGTGTTGAAAATGCTTGATTGCCATATAAGCACTCAAAAGCTCACGGTCATAGGCACTGTATTTGGTTTGTGAAGGTGAAAACTTTTTTGAGAAAAATCCAAGAGGTTGCCAATCATTGGAGACAAACTGTTGGACTACTGCGCCTGCAGCAGTACTGGATGCATCTACCATGATTGACAAAGGAGTATCATTATCTGGATGTGCGAGTAGTATTAAATTGGCAAGACCTTCCTTACAAGCTTTAAATGCGTTCTCCAGTTCGGGTGTCCAATGGATAACAGTCTTGTCATTCTTCTTATTGACCCAAGGGTATGCATGGAGAGGAGCTTGGATCTGTGCAGCTTTGGGAATAAAACGTCTATAGAAGTTAAGCATGATGGCATCAACTTTAGATGGCAATGGTTTGATGCCTTCTTCGCTGACAAGGTAGCCCAAGGAACTGACAGATGACGACTCGAATGTGCATTTTGAAGGATTTATTGTAAGCCCATATTCTCGAAAACGTTGGAATAGCAGTTTAAGATGTTCTCGATGCTCTTCAGCTGAGTTTGACGCGATAAGGAAGTCATCTATGTATGGGAAACAGAAATCCATATGACGTCTGTGGACTGGCTAGTCGCTGATTGCTGTCCACAAATTAGTTTCCCGTCTGAAACTTACAAGGTTCTTGGCACTTCCTTGCTTTGTTGCCATATCTACGATGGTAATAGCAGATATTTGGATCTCTAGCTCTCGATCCCTTCTTGAATTGATTTCTCGAACGTGAAGTACTTCGGCTTTTTGAGATTTCAAATTGATCAATTTGCTTTTGAAGAGAAGCAATTTGGTTTTGCAGCTCCGAAATGGCAGAAATGATGGGGGGCGTTGAGACAGAAGCAATGTCTGAACTGGACTTAACTTCAGAGCGTTGGTCGTCTTCCATCCAGAGTAATGCCGCTGAGTAGGGTCTGAAGTCTTTTCTGTTTCTGACAGAAGACGAGACTTCAGAGACTTGTACTTTTCTGTGGCAGGGGGGCTGGTAACCACATCTCGCACTTCGGTTAGGATATCTGCTTCGAGGTTTCCAACCAAGGTGTAATACTTCGTGACATCAGAAGTGATTCCACTGGTGTGGAACTGGGCCTCAAGCTGGAGGAACCACAGGTCAGGGCTTCCTTTCCAGAATGGTGGCACTTTTATCGAGATTTTGGCGATAACTTCTTCTGCAACCTCTTCTTTTTCGTCGGACATAGTGTTTGGTGTTAGGTGTGGTGTGGGTTAATAATGGCACCTTACCGTTGGTCGGGGGATACCTTCTCAACTGTGTTTTTATGTGAAATGTTAGGAACCTTACCGTTGATCGGGGGATACCTTATTAGTTGCTTATGTGTGGTACCTTTCCGTTGGTCGGGGGATACCGTGTATGTAATAGTGTTTTTACTCGGGGTCACCAATGTAGAATCCTGAGAGAAAGTTTAAATGAAACGAGATGTGTTGGCTTTAACTTTCAAGTTAGAACTGATTTTTATTTATTTTTGAAACTCTATTTATACAATAAAGTTTGTTTATACTCGATAAACAAGTTTGATTATAAAAACAAAATTCAATATCAAATATGTTTGAATACTGAGTTATTCTTAAACTAAGTTATAATATATAAATTATTATTTTGATTTTGATTGCCACAAGCTAATGTATGAACCCTACCAGAACATCACCTCCACTTACTTAAGCCTCTTGGACAGTATTAAACGTAGAGCATTTAGATTGATTGGTGACAATATCATCATATGATCATTTACGTCGCTTGAACATCGTCGAAATGTTTCTCGTCTCTCCCTCTTTTACCGTTATTTTAACGGTTTATGCTCTAGAGAAATAGCCATCTGCATTCCTCCCCTTAAACAGTTCAACCGTAATACTCGCGCTTCTAGTAATGCTCATCAATATACAATATACCCTCGAGCCCAACTTCGGTCGTACTGTCAAGTACAGAGATTCGTTCTTTAGCCGTACTACTTGAATGTGGAATGCCATGCTACACTCTGTCTTTCCCAGCCATTGCAATATTCAAGAATTCAAAACTAATGTGCACCAACACCTCCTTTCAAACCCTCTCTCCCTTTCCTAGTGCTCACACTGTGTCTACATAATAAGGGTAGTATTATCCCCTTGAGTGTGCGTTTATTATAAAAAAAAAAAGAAATATTTGAAGAGTTACGCAGGTTGATTTATTCTATTTGACTTTCTTAACCTCTTCAAATCTTGTTTTTGCAAAAAAAAAAGTTTCTAACCGTGTAACTTCTCCAAGAGGTGATCACAACTGGCCACGGATTTTTTTTAGAATCCACTTAAAAGAAAAGCTCAAAGCCAACACTCCATAATCAATTCAAGACAAAATTTATTTCGTGTGATGTTATCGAGGACATTCCGGCGGGGGCCGGAAATGACACAATTATCAATTGATTTCGTAAACCAAATGCCCATTTTTTTAAAAATGAAACCTCTTATTAGAAAACCCTGTTCTATGACTAACAAAATCAATATACTAACTATACAAAACCACATCCAACAACAATTTACAGGACGTTTAAAGATGTTAGTTGTTTACCTTTTTTGGAAAAATCACTTTCAATAAAAGAAGTCAAATAGAAACAATACCACCTTTATTCGAAAAGCTGTTATATACCATCCCTTCTTTGTCACTGTGTCACCTAAAATAGATAAAACAACAATCTATAGCACCTAAAAATGTGTAACAGGTTAGACCTTCGATTTCGGTCTTCTACGGTCGTCCTCCTCATCCAAACCAATTTTCTAAAGATTGCTTTTTTATAAAAGCCACAAAACGTCACCCAAAATCAAACAAAACAAACAAACAAACGGGTAAATTATTATATCGACGTAGTCGTCTCTACACAGTCTAGAGGAAATAAAAGTACACTAGATATAGTTGCCTCTGGAACTTGGCCAAAAAACCGGAACTCAACCACACAAACTGAAAAGTTTCGTTTTGACATAAACGACATCATTGACGACGACAGAGCGTCATGTTGTTGACGATGAAGAACGTTTCAACTATATAAAACATGAACCAAGAAGCCTTAAGAAGTGGCTTATTTTAATATGTCAAGGGTTAGAAGCAGTCCATCCTTTATATAGGTATACCTATCCAAACTAAACCTAAACGGGAAAAGGAGATTTGCATTATGATATGATGATGGGTTACTCGTTCAAAGTTAAAAGGGCTATTGCAATAACCTTGAGCAGAGGTTAGAGGTAAGCAACCACAAAGCAAGCACATCAAATTTACATCAAGAACAAGTCTATACAGAGAAACACCAAGGCTTGAATATTAGGAAGGATTTACACTTATAAGTTTTGCATCCGATAGATGGCACTTTTCCATGTACCAACTTTTTTTCTTTTGTCAAGGTGTGTTCATATTACATTATAAACTTTAATAAAAGTTCAACGAGTTGTTTAATATTCATGCAAAATTTTATGAATTTATGCGCACAGTTAATTTGAGAATCATACGTTTAGCAGTTTTATGTCAAAGCGGCCTTTTAAGTCTGAGAAAATGGTGCATCTGATTTTCTCAATTGGTGTTTAACTTTTGTCAAATTTAAATTTGCATTATAAACTTTTCAAAAAACTTCATCTTAAACAAATGTCAAATACTGACTTGGTATGTTGCTAGAATAATTTGGGGAAATGTTAAAAAAGGAAGCTAAGGGGGACTTTGTATAAGTCTTACATGATTTCAACCTTGTCTTGGAGAAGCACGTTCTCGACCTGCAATGGTGAAACTGGTAGGAAAATTGGAGCTATTAAAGTAATAAATAAAGTGAAGATTTAAAAGAGTGTGAATTGCTCAAGGACTTCTAAAAATATTCCTGCTATATAGAGTGAGAACGTAATGAAAACTTTGAATTCTCTTCGATTTTTTGAATTAGTACAACATCGTATTCGCTGATTTAGTAATTGAAATCCATCAAAATGTTCTTAACTTCCATCAAAAAATCATAATCGAAGACTGCGTTAATATATTGTGAATTGTCGACTTTGGTCGCAAAATCATTGTTGAAAAGCATCTTCTTCCTTAACGTGTCGAAGGAAGGTTGAAAATCCGGTTTATGTTTTTCCGCTTGTTAATATTTCGGAAATTCCCACTCAAGCCTAGTACGCTGCTGATGCGAAACGAAAATTCCCATACAAAAATGACATGACGAAATCATAAACGAAAAATTTCGCTGTGCTTTTCGTTTTTCAGTACGCTGCTGAACGACGAAATGTGAAATTGTAGTGGATAGCTGTACTAGATTTCTTAGTACAATTCTCCACTCTTTTCGTTCTCAATTTAATTGACCAGCACATTAATTGCTTGCGAAATTTTGACGTTTAATTTTTTTTATTGAAAAAAAAATTTTTACTCGTGACTTTCGGTGTTTTTACTTTGATTTATATTTGATTTAAAATTTAAAATAAAATGGATTTGTCTAATGTGTTCCAACATTGCATTTCTAAATCGCAAACTCAGGATGTTATTGGTGATGTGCAAGAAGTGATGAAGACAAGCAGTGAAATTTAACTTCCGGACAGTACTCTCCACAAATATTTTTCCGCTGTGGTTTTCGTTTTAATTTCGCTCTGCACTTGGAGACCGCCGAAAAATTTCGTTTCGCATCAGCAGCGTACTAGGCTTAATGCGGTGCATAAAACGTAACCGATTCCGATACAGCTTCAAAGACCCTCAATTTACTGGTATGTGTAAATTTCTTAGTATTAAAGCATTGCTTCCATCCTACATTCATAGCTGTTTTCGCCTTAACAAGATTGTCAATGAGATGTTTTTCCATGCTCAAGTTCTTAGTAAAGCACCATTATAGTGCCATTGCTCACTTGCACACGATCTTCTTCCGCTGTTCTTAAAAACCATCACTTTGGACTTATTTAAATTTACCACTAGGTTTCACATTTTACAATATTCAGCAAGCTTATTTATAATTAGCTGAAGGGACTGCGGTGTAAACGTGATCAGGAAAATGTCGTTAGCGAAAAGAAGAGCTTTAATGTTAACGCCTGCGTACTCAATTTCTGCTGGTAATGCTTCGACTATATCTTCAATGAAGAGTGCAAACAAGCTTAGACTGAGTGCCCTGTCTAACTCCCGATTATTTCGTTTGGAACCACTCTGATAAGCATTGGCCATTTCACACTGCTGCTTTGGTAGTCTTGTATAAATTCTGCAATATTGTACCGAACTTAAGTGACATTCCTAAATGGAAAAGCTTCTAAAAAAGGCATTTCGATAGGCGGTGTCAAAAACAGCTTTAAAATCAACGAAAAATGCAAATACCTCGATAGAAACGAGTCTGCATTCGGGTGAAGTACAAAAATGTGATCGACTATAGAATATCCCGATCTTAAGCCAGCTTGGAACTCACTGAGCAGATTATTAGATTATTCATTTAAATGCCTGAGCAGGATCGACTTCAATATTTTCCCAAGAGGTGATCTTTATTGGCCACCAAAATTTTGGCATTTAAAACCTTTAAAATTCTTTGATAAAATTAATTGTTAACAGTTTGTTGAAAGGAACGATAAAATTTCTCATGTCGCCCTAAAAGAAGTAAGAAACAAGTGTTCACATACATTAAATAACACAAAGCCACCAATAGAAGTAAAATCTTTCGAACCAGTATGGCTTACAATCATGTTAAAGCTCAAGAAGACTAATTCCAAGCCATCATTATCATTTTTATTTTGAATTAAACATTGGACGATAGACTTAGTACATTGAATTACGAACGTGGTGGAAAAGGCACTTGAAGAAAAACAAGTGTGCTCAGCTATATTCATAGATGTTGTACAAGCCTTTGACAAGGTTTGCACTTGAAACTTGAATATGAACTGCATAGCGACCTCCCAATGCAGCACTACGAGAAACTGGAATCATATGTTACTATAACGGACTCTTTAGAGCACGGTACTACAAAAAATACTAGAAACAATAGAAAATTGAAACTAGTGTACCGCAAGGAACTGTCCTAGGACCGACCTCTTATCTTTTATGTATGTACAAGGGTATTCCAAAGGATGTCAACGCATAATTTCCACCTTTGCTGATGATGTTGCGATAATAATGCCAGATAGAAGGATAAACAAAAATTGCAAAATGCAGTCAATAAAGTTAGTCTTTGGGCGCAAAAATGGCGCGCGTATCAAGCTTTATGAAACAAAATTTTACTAAAAAAAAATGAATAATGTTCCAATTTCCAAAAATTGTAGAGAACTACCTCACTCTAATACTGTCAAATACCTTGGAATGACTTTGAATGTAAACCTTAAATGGAAAGAGCACATAAAAAAAGAAAAGGGAAGGGATAAACTTGGAGTACAGAAAAATGTATAAGTTAATAGGAATTACCTCTGACCTATCTATGCAGAACAAACTAATGTTATGTTAGGAAGTATTAGGAACCATTTGGAGTCATGGTATCCAACTTTGGGGCTGCTTTGAAGAAAACAAATGATATCCCCATACAAAAATTTCAAAACAAAGTACTTCATAGAATAATAAATGCCCCTTGGTATGTAAGATATAGTGATTTAAATCGTAACTTTCAATTAAAAATGGTTACAAGAGTGGTTTAAAAACACGCTGTATCACACAATAAGCGACTGCAAAGTCGTATCAACTCTCAAATGGAGACCGTCTGAAACGCACAACAAATTGTTCGGAGATTAAGAAGAACCAAGCCTCATGCGCTGATGGTCTAAAAGCAATGGGAAAGCATTTAAGCTATAGACTTCCCCGAAAGTGATTTATAATTAAAAAACAAAAATTATTTTTCGATCTTTCATAAATTGGTCCTAATTAACTGGTGGTTTTGGTGCTGTAAGAGTCCCACACTTCTTAATACCAATTCTTACTGAGAGTCTTTTGAAGATTTCTTTCGGATCGAAAACATATTTAAAGGTATCGCTATTTTAATTATTTTTAAAATAACAAAACTGGTGGTCTGACGTCTCACCTTGAATCGTAAAAATAGATTTCGCATTTTTCCCCATTAAACCTTTAGCTTTAGAAGCTGTCAAAAGTAATTTGAAGTTTTGTCTTTTAAGTAATAATCTAGAAAAAAAAACATCGCAAAGAGCCTTAAAAATAACTCATTCATTTATCCATTTCATCTGCCAAGGCAACGTCAAATCTTAAATTAATGTCCTTGTTATATCTACGAAATAAATTGGAAGAATTTTCTATTATGCCCTTATGATGTTACCTTTCTTATTCATATCAAGTTCGATTTCAAACTCATTCCACTCTTTATTTGAATATACGAGTATTGATAGATTCAAATTTATTATTCTTCTAACGAATGTCAACGCCTTAATTGATTTCTGTCCCAAGTTCCTGCTTTTGTGTAATATATTTCAATCTCATTGTTGTGAAATGGGACCAAAAGCATATTCTTACTCAATTTCCCTTGAACGATGTGGTGTATGAATGTGAAGTCGTGTGATAGGCAAAATATATGTTAAAGATACAAAAATAAAGGACGAAGAAAAAAAAAGAACCAGACATTTTCATACAGGTTGTCAACAAATTTTCTATAAAAATAAAGAAGAAAAGAAAAATGAAAACAAAATCATGCAATGAACCTTATCCTCCTACACCACACGTCACACAGAAATAATTCCACAAAGGACACGTCGCCGTCGTTGTCATCTAAGTCGTCCTCGCTCTTGAAATACCATTAAATGTATATATGTAGGTAACCTTATACGATGAACCAAAGTTATAGTCGATAACAGGCTTACCATATATTATATATACATATGACAACAAGAGTATAATTGGGCTTAAAATAGCCCAAATCTTACCTTGGTGATCCTTTTGTTGAAACATAAAATACAAATCAAAACAGACGGACAAAACGGAAATCTTTCGAATAAATTAGTTGTCAGAAGCTTGCAGAATTTAGTAAAACAATAGTGGGCTACTTTTGGGCTACTTTTTGAGCTACTACTACCAGCTGTCATATTAGGCTACACATATTTTTAAATTGGGCTTTTTTACTACTTTAAGACATGGCAACTCTTGTCGATATATAGGATTTCAATAAAACGTCCCTTGTGATTGTGAGTTTGTGACACTATCACAATCCTCGATATAATGGCATTGAACTCATACATTGACATTATTCTTACTTAAAATTGAAGATAACCATGGGTTAGAATTCAGGTAAGTTGAGTACAGGTAGAAAGGAAAATAAACCTTCAAGTCTGTTGTGTTTTATTTTTTTTCGTTCTTGTATTATTTTATTTTGCTTTTCTTTTATTATTTTTCTCATTCAGTTGGAAGGACCCTTACACAACACAAAGGCTTGACATGAAATTGGCAATAAGCCAAAAGCTTACTGTTTTCTTTTGCATCAAAATCAACGAAATTAGGTAAACGGAACTTCTTTAACATTCCACAATAGAAGAACAAGAAGAAGACGACGACGAAGAAGAAGAAAAGTATACTTTAAAAGGATTCTGATGGACGATGGAAATGGAAGCAGCAGCAGAAGCAGTAGAATGAACAGAAACAGTGTAACAAATGAAAACGATTGGTTTTTCAAGAAGAATTCTTCTTTGTTAAAAAGACTGTTCTTGGACTTGGACTATCGATTTGGGAGAAAAAATTGCACAATTTGAATGAATGTATGATGATGTTTCATTTTGGCATCATACAGAGTAGTACATATGTCTGTATTTATGTTGTATTTTAGACTTCTTTTGAAACGAAAAACTTGAAATTCAATTTAAACTTTTTCGAATGATTTAACTTTAATTGAATATTCTACGAGTTTCTGTTAGAGATTGTTATTTGCCTTGAAGTTCATTTTGGTTGATAGAGTGATGTGGTTAATATATTTGGTATGTTCTTAAGTGCGGGGAAGTGGATATGATGGAATTGGCTTTTATGCTGGGTAAATGTGTTTGTTTTCAATACTGCACTTGAGATATTAAATAAACATATAATTTACAAACTATACAGTTCAATGTTAATGATATTGGAAATAAACTGTAAATGTTGGTTCACATTGGAAATTTTAGCAAATCAATCAAAAGGTTTGAATAATTGTTAAGACATGAATTGAGTATTGTTTAACCAATGGTAACATCAAACATAGCATTTCAAGGTTTTCTGATCATTTTCGATTACCGAGCAGTTAATGTAAATATTGTTCAATTGTTATAGAAACATTGCTGTAGAGGGTTTAAAGCTGTTGACAGCTAACTGCAATACAATTCATTAATTTTTTAAAACCAGTTGATAAGTCGGTAATAAGTTGTTGCTCGGAAGGCATTCATAAGACCTTTAAGAGCAATTGAGAAGCCATTTAAGCAAATCAGTTGTTGATAAACCTTTTTTTAACATTTTTGAAGCTGTAAACGTAACCAATTAGCACATTCTTAGCTGTATGTCCTCGACAAATTCAATAAATCCATCCTTATGATCTTAAATTGTTTGTAGACCATAAGATTAGATCGCAAAGAAAAAATCTTTAGGTTTTGAGGCACAGATAAGACTTTACTGATGATCATCAGGCTGGAGGTATGGTGTTAACAGAATTTTAAAAACCTTACGAAAATGAGAAAAGCTCTTAACATTACGACTTTAAATGAGGTGGCGCTACAGTCCTGTGTGAACTAGGGCCTCACCCAACGAACTTCTTCATCTATAGCTCGGTCTTTAGGTAGATGTCTTCAGTTGAATGAGGTCAGATGGAGAATAACAAAGTTACTTTGTGAATGATGAGTTTTGGAAAACTCGTACTGGCTACACCATGGCGTTTCGTCCAATTTTTTTAATTTGGAATTTATTTTATTTTTAAAGCTCTCGATAACGACTGGCAGAACATCCAAGTCTTAGTTTAGACACTTGCATGAGGAGGTAGTACCCTGGCGTGATGGTTAGTGCGTAGGACTGTTATGCCAGAGGTCTTGGGTTCGATCCCTGCCTGATCCATCTAAAGTTTTTTGTCACGAGTACTGCCTCTTGCGAAGAATTGACAAATCCTTCAAAATAATTCTTGTTATGAAAAGTGCTTTCTCAAATTAGCTCTTCGGATTCGGCTTATAACTGTAGGTCCCCTCCATCCCTTCCGGTCTGTTGTACCATCTAATTTATTTATTTACTTGCAAAAGGTCAATGCATTCAGTATCCCGTGGCCTTCACATATTTAGAAGCTTAAGCACGTCTTTTTCTTCGTCCAAATAGTGAGAATTTATTCAACGAGGGCAAATGTGTGCTTCCATAATTTCGAGAACTTCTTTGAGAATGAGGGAGGCTAGTCGTTGCTTGTGCAATTCGCCAATTTGAAGTAATTGCATACACCCTTTTGGTAGCTGCTTCAGCAAAAAATCTCAAAGTAGCTGCAAGCTCTAAAACTAGTGGCACCGATAACATGCTTTGTCTTTTCGGTGCCTTTTCTTCAATTTCATTTAATAGGTAAATAAAGGAGTCCTTATTCAACTTAAAGTACATTACATGTCTTGAAATAATATAACAAAATATTAATGATTTTTCCAATGAATCATCCTTGATCTCATTCTTTTTCTTTCTCTCAATAAGTTTAGTTTTCTCGTTCAAAGCTCACGTAAGAAGCATTATTTAACAAAATAAACAGTCCAATGCTATACATTTGTGCCTTTTCTTTATAATTTCACTAAAAAAGTTTTATTTAAATTTTAAAATTGAATTTGTTCTTTTGAATATCAATCTCTTATAATCAGCTGTTTATGTGGAATGTGTGTTGATTGCAAATAATAGCGCAATACCGACTCTTAAACGCCAAGAAAGTGACTCGGCTCAAAAAGTGACAATTGTCGTTTAAGAAAAACGCCTATTACAATAAGGGTGAATATTAATCGCTTGAGCTTAAAACGACCAAATAATTGTATGAAGTCACCTCGTCGTATTCGTGGTCGTGATGGTTGAGTCGTGCTTGGGTCACGGTAACAACAGCAAACGAATAAAATTTCATATAAAATAAATGTTCCATTTTATTGTACCTCAAATCACCTTGTAAACCTATTTGACTGTCAAAAACTATTGCTGTTGATGATGTTGTAAGTATGGGGCATTTAAATGCCCGATATCAGATGGTGTCAATTAATCACGCTCCCTAACTAGATATATATTTTTTGTTGTGTTGTTGATGATTTTCAGGGTGTACTCGCCTTTCGTATGTGATTTGCATTTGGGCGATGTTATTCGATTTTAAAGCAGCTCAAAAGTTAAATTTCATTTTGCAAACGCCGCCGCCGCCGCCACTATGCGACGCTACGCGATGACGAACTAACTCAATTTGTTCCACTAGTTGGCAAACCCATGCATTCAGTTTGTATACGTATATTGGATTCATGTGGTGAAGTGACCTGCCACAGAGCGTGCCACATGCAATTCTTCAATCTGTGGCTTTAGTAGGTAGGTACAAGGTATACCAAAATGAAAACCTACCATTCCAATATTCTCTCTATACAGCTTGATGATTTGATTAAATATTCTTGATTTTTATTTTATTTTGGTATTTATTTACGTGATTTGACCAAAAGCTCGTCAAACAAATAACATGTTCACAAATGTGTGTGTTCAGGCAGGACATCCATTGTGTCCTGCCATTCTTCATCCAAAACAACAGAAATGAAAAGATTTTTTTGTTTTCTATTTTTATTTTTGACCTGTGAATAAAACAATATTAATTGAGTTTTCCTGGAATAGAACTTTCCTTGAGCTGAATATTTAAAGTTTAAAACTTTTCGTTTTGTTCATAGACTACGAGAATGTTTAAAACCCATCTACATAGTTTCTACAACAAGTTGAAAATTCATTTCAATTAATATTTTTGACAAAAATAGAACCTTTGTATGTTTTCAAAGTTCGTACAAAAATTGAATCAAGCGTGCTGTTTCAAAAATGAAGATGATGATGAAAACATATAGCAATAATGTTTTGAAAAGAACTATTTTTTCATCTTCGCGTATTGCATCCGACATTCGAATAGACCGAGAGAGAGGATAGAGAACATACAATATTCCTTGAAGAGCATTTTGATGTTCATTTGATTCAAGACATTCACTTCCTGTGGCGATGATGATGATTATCATTATGATGATGATGATGATGATGATGACGATGATAGAATAAAATAAGCTAAATTTATTCCTTTTTCTTAATAAAGTTCTTCGTAAAATAAAATAAAAATAAATGTAAGAAAATAAAAAAATTGAAAGAAGTTGTTAGCCTACTTCTTTTATTCGATGAAAATAGTAGTAGTTGAAGCCTTGGGGATGCCGCATTGCGGACAGTATTGCAAACTGTCTGGCAGTTAAAGTATTTCAATTTTATGACATGAAGAATATGAATATGCAAAAAGGGAACAATGAAAACAAAACGAACTAAAAAAAAAAATAAAAAATAGTAGAGAAAATTTTAAGGATAGCATGTCAAATAATCGTTAGGCAAAAATATCCTCACATATAGCCATATCTTTATTATTATCATAAGGGCTTGAAAAACAATGTGAGAATTGGCTAACAAAGTAATGAGGAGGGAAGGGAAAGTTTTGGATTTACAACAGCTTTTAATTTTCAATTTCAAAAAGTGTCCTTAAAAATAAATTTCATGCTATTTATTATATTTACTTCTGGTAGACTCGATGAGCTTGAAATTATTTCAAACTTTAAAACTTTTTTAACCTTCATACTGTTACTGTAAGAATATTATATAAGAATGAGCCAACAAAGTTTCAATTTTTATTTTTGAAAGACATACAAAAAAATACCATTCAAAATAGTGAACAAAAATAAAGGATGCATATTTTTGAGCCTTTCATAGCCGTTAAAAATTTTTCCTCAAGACTTTCGAATTATTGACACACAAAATGTTTTAAATAAAAATTGAAACTCCGATAAAAAAGACAATTTCTCGACAGAAGAAGCGTTTCCGTTATACTAAAACCTTATCAATTGATACGTTTTTTCGATTTTTTAGCTTGGAAATGTTGACTACTCTATGCAATGATTTTTTTTTCTTTCCGATGGAAATCTTTAAAAATTCCATTAGTAGTTGTTTTCTTATCGTATTTAAATCCTCCCCGTTTAGTCATTTTAGGGGTAATTTATAGTTCAAATACTTTCCCAAAGCTTTTAGACCATGAGTTCATGAGACTTGATTCTTCTTAATCTGCAAATATTGTCTCGTTCATTTGAGACGGTCTCCATTTGAGTTGGCATGATTTTGACGTCGGTGATTGTGTGATTTCAATTTCAATGTTACGATGTAGATCAGTATTTCTCATATACCGAGAGGCATTTATTATTCCTTGTTTTGGAATAGTTGGATGTGTCAAAACGGGTTTTAGTACTTTCTTAGTTGCAATATTTGTGTCAGCCTTTCTAACGGGGATCTATCTAGCACTAATATTGAAGTATCATTGTCAAAAGTGGTTGGTATCCACTGGAATATCCCTTGTATGTAAAAATACAAGGTTGGTCCTAACAGACAGTTCCTTGCAGTATACAAGCTTCTGTATTCTTTAGTTCCGAGAAATTGGTGTCGTACCCTACTTAAACAGTCGTAACATTTGATTTCTTTATGCAGTTTGTTCTCAATTCCCAAGTGCCAAAGCTTGTCAAAGGCTTGAACATGAACAAGCCCTTTATACTTGATTTTATTCAAATGACTTTTCCACCACATCCACAATTTGATGTATACACTTGGTATATAGTGGAATAATTATTTCTTAATCCAAACTGATGGTTTAGAATAACTTTTATTTCTTCTATTCTGAAACTTTTCAGTAACAGTTTTTCGAAAAACTTTACCATGATTGGTATAAGTGATATTCTTCTGTAAGATGTTATTCTATTGTTAACTTACCTTGTTTAGGTATAACAGTGACTTCTGCAATTTTCCAATGATGTGGTACATATCTTAGCATGCGTCTCAAAAATTTGAGTTTTTTAAAGGCAACTGACTAAATTTCTTTAAAAAATTGAGCAGTGATAACATCGTAACTTCGTGATTTTTTTATTAGATAACTACAAAATTCACAACACGTTCATCAAAGAGATCAGCGTTTTTTGTGGTGTTTCAGATTAATTTGCAATCTTTAACTGGCGGATTTTGGGTCTAGGATCCTCTTAGACGCTTTGCTGCTTTCTGTAATGAGTATTTTTTTATTCTTGTACAAGTAAATTAATTTGACAAAATAAAAATGCATCACCAGATCTGGGTTATTATTTTTCATAAAAATGGTTTAAATCATGAAAATCATGAAAAATAAAATAAACCAGCAAGAGTGTTCAATTATGCGTTTCGCCCCGGTGTGATGGTTGGGCTCATCAGAAGATGACCATCACACCTTGTCTTGACGCATATTTCTCGAATTAATCGAGATACCATATAATCCGAGCTACATAAAGCAACTGCGAATTATATGGTGCTACAAGTCTTCAGAGAAGATAAATTGTAGCATTATGTTTATTGCCGTGCTATAGGCTTCTTTGAAAAAGAAATATTTGACTGTAAACAGTCAATAGGTTTTTCCCCTGAACACTTGTTATTTTTAATAAAAATGGTTTAAATCATGAAAATCATGAAAAATAAATTAAACCAGCAAGAGTGTTCAATTATGCGTTTTGCCCCGGTGTGATGGTTGGGCTCATCAGAAGATGACCATCGAGAAATATGCGTCAAGACAAGGTGTGATGGTCATCTTCTGATGAGCCCAACCATCACATTAACGTTTTTTTATAAATAAAAAAAACTGAAAAAAAAATCTGTCACCTCGAAAATTTTACGACTTAAATATGATTTCATATCCAAAACAATTTCGTGCAACGAAGAATAACGTTTTCAACATTTGGTAAAATTTTGAGAAAAATCTAATTGACAGTTAAAAAAAAAATAAAAACCTAAAAAAAAATTAATAAAAGTTGGTAAAAATTGATTTTCGACTCATATATCTTTTCAAAACTTTGAGATAATGGCTTCTAACTAATTTTAACTTATAAGAAATATTGTTTTCAATAAAATTTTGAGAAAAATCGAATTGACAGTTTTCTTACAAAAAATAAAAACATAAAAAAAAAACAATGCTAAAACTTGGTACTTTCGACTCAAATAGCTTTTAAAAAATTACAAATATTGCCTTCAAACTTATTTTATTGCACAGAAAATATTGTTTTCGATATTCAGTAATTTTTTATAAAAATTCAACAGTCCGTTTATTTTTTTCATAAAAAAATAAAATCTACAAAAATAGTACGCAAATTTGGTAAAAATTGATACATATAGACAAACTTTAAAGCAAGACAAATCGACAGACGGGATGGGAAGTTATCAGTGTGGGTCGCATCCCAGCCTTTTTTTTAACTTTCCTATAGCTTTTAAAACCCTTTATAATCTTGTAACGAACTTCAGTGGCAACCTGCTTTATTTTGTGTCCAAGAAAAGGAAGGGAGTATACAACAAGATATTAGAAGTACTATTTGGATATTTGGCCTTCTTGTCACACAGATAAACTATAGAATTACTAAAGGATGTCTAAGAATTATGAAAAATAGGAATATTTCCTAACCCGAATTTTTCGTATCAAATTTGTTGCTTCAAAAAGAAATAAATAAGAGTATTGCTCCATGGATAAAATCGGTAAGAATGTTGACGAAATGAGAAAATGGTAACGATGGAGCTAGTAAAGTCGACGACACCAACGAACGAGGACAGCAACGACGACGACTCCGACGGCCCGACGTAGACGACGACAACGACGACGAAGAAGACGATTTCGACGAAGAATTATTCCTTTTAAATTAATCAATAATGTTAATAAAAACTGTTTTGTTTAATGTACGAGTATAAAAAAAGGATAAAATTAAAATATAAATTATTTTACTAAGGGGTTTTGTATGAAATTTTTATACTTGCAGTTTAAGGCAGCTGCTTGCCGAATTTACAATTGAAAATTTAGAATGAAACAACAACAACTTGTGTGTGCTACCACCAAGTTCATAGGCTGGAGTAATAGCTATTTCACGGGGACCAACCCGATCATCAGACTCCTTTAGTGGTGCTTAATCGCTTTTATGTTCAATTTAATTTTTTGAAGAACTTTTGCCCGAGCTGGGCTTGAACAAGCGACCTAGCGTGTGAGGAGCTAGTGTACTTTTTTTTTTTTTTTTTTTTCAATTCATTTTTATTAATTCAATCTTAAATCTATCTTAAAGCTAGACAAAAATTCATAAAATTAGCCTAATTAACCAAAACTTACAACTAACTTACTGGTCCCATACGGACACTCTAAGTTAAACAATAATACTTAATGCTAATGCCTTTCGGCCCTAAGATCTATTTTAACTTCAATTCAATTTTATTTATTTTTGTATTCATTAGAAAATTTAAAAAAACTAATGTCAATATCCTTTTTTATTTTTACTTAAAAACTACTTAAAATAAGGTCCTTAATATAAAACTTAAAGCTAACTAAAACTACCTATTCTACCTATAACCTACTTAAAACTAGAACAACCACAGCAGCAAATCTAACTATCTAAAGTTTTTTGTTTTTCATATTTTGTCTTTTTTTTGTATTTTTTTTTTATTATTCCATGTTTTTTTTTATTTTTTATTTTTTTTGTATTTTTTTTGTATTTTTTTGTATTTTTTTTTTGTATGTTTTTTTTTTTTTTTTGTGCCACCATGCCTATTCTACTTAAAACTAAACCCTAAAACTATAAAACAAGTATGTAAGCCGGCCAAGGCTTAAAACCCCATCCCGATTACTCACTATCAAGTGCCGATTGAAGCCACCAAAACTGGTTCTCCTGCTTCACCCTATCAGTTCGGTTCCCGTAGAACGCCCCGAAAATTAAATTGTTGGTCGAAGACATAGCTCTTGCAATGTGACCTCGAACGAGTTTTATCACGAAATTGTCAATTCTGTTGATTCGAGCCCCGTTGTATAGGACCTCGTTGGAATAGTAGTGCACGTAAGAAGATTCGGCTGTTCGATATAAGCCGGTACAGCGTCGTAAAAACTGCCGCTCGAACACCCGAAACCTCTCCATCTGAGAAGGGGCAACGTTGAACCACACAGGACAACCATAAACGATCATCGGCCGTATGAGGGCCATGTAGCAAATTACCTTCACTCTGGGGTCAAGCCGACTGCTAAAAAACAGTCGTTTCGTCAGAGCGAAGGCTCCTCTGGCCCTGGTCAGAGCAGCATTTATATGTCTATCGAAATATAAATACTGATCTAACCAGATACCGAGGTACTTCACTACACTTTTGCTCGCTAATGGCTGCCCGTGAAGATCAACGATAACCATCTTGCGCCAATTCTTGCACGTATCCCTCGTCGTGGCCATAGCCAACGGAGTCCGGAACAAGATTGTCTCCGACTTATGGACATTTATTTTCAGTTTCCAGTCGTCGCAATATCGCTGAATCTTGTCGAAATCACGCTGCAAGAGAATTCTAATAACCTCAACCTTTCGGGCCGTTCTGTACGCAATAAGATCGTCGGCGTACGCAATTGCCTTTGTAAGACTACCTATCAGATCGCTGGTGTAAATGCTGAAGAGAATCGGCGAATTCACCGCTCCCTGTTGAAGACCATTTTTAATTAAGAATGTTGTGGTAGAAGTTACATTGCCACTTTTGACAACAAACTTTCTACCGTTAAGCATATCATACAATATATACAACAATGGCTTGCTTATGCCAAGCCTGCTCAGTTTTAGGTAAAGACCCTCTAACCATACGGTGCAAAGGCCTTTTCCAAATCAACCAGAACAGCACCTGTGCATTGTTGTTTTGTTTTATTCCATTGGATATCAGAAACGAGTTTAGACGCAGCATGAATTGTGTCATGACCCGCCTTGAACCCGAACTGTTTATCCGGAATTATTTTGTTGTCCGCAGCCCACTTAGTCAGAGCCCTATTGATGATTTTTTCGAAAACTTTGCTGATGCTCGGAAGAAGACTTATCGACCGAAGATTTGACGGGTTGGAGTTGTCCTTTCCCTTTTTCGGGAGAGGATGAACCACAGCGGTCTTCCAATGCACTGGATAATATGCATTATTTAGTGCATTATTGAAGAGTGTGGTGTAAATGTCAATTGCCTCCATCGGTAAATGTCTTAGTACAACGTTGGATATACCATCGACACCTGCTGACTTTTTATTTTTTATTGAGTTGAAGATGAGCTGTAGCTCAATCTTCGTCACTAACAGGGGACTTGGTCCCGTTGAGCTAGTGCACTACGCACTACGCCACCGCACCCACATGAAAGTTGTAAGCCAATTACAGGTTTTTTCGTTCTATCGAACTATACTGAACCGATTAGCATTTTTCTAAGTACACACAAGTAATTGTTGTTGTTTTATTCAGGTTCTTTCTATTATCTCCTCTCTTTTTTTTCCCCACCCATTTTAAATCTAAATAAATTATTTTATTTTAAAAAGATTCCTAATAAATAAAATGAAATAGAGTAAGTGAGAAAGGCAAAAGCAAGTAGGAGAGAGAGAAAGAGAGAGAGAAAAGACATAAAATAAGAAAGAGAGAGAGAGAGAGTATAACAAAGTAGTATCAGAGAAAGTGCAAGAAAGAAAAAGAGTAAATGAACAAAAAAAAAAAGCTATGGTCAAGATGAAAAAGGTTCATTTGAGGCTTTTTGCTGTCGTCCTCATTTGATCCTAAACATCGTATTTTGTCCGATAACTGCCACTTTTAGGTTCAAATGAGGAGCAACATTTTAGCAGAGAGTGATCAACTTTTCAATCTCTTTGAACCTCAGAACCTGAATTTTGGGGACGAAAATAGAGCCAAAATTTCGACTCGGGAAGGTACAGCCGTACAGCTTTAATAAATTCTTCAAAATAAGGGA
Organism: Eupeodes latifasciatus; assembly: GCA_920104205.1. NCBI lineage: Eukaryota > Metazoa > Arthropoda > Insecta > Diptera > Syrphidae > Eupeodes > Eupeodes latifasciatus. The sequence continues at coordinate 43,336,150 of OV049925.1, read as the reverse complement.
ACAAAGAAAAAAAGAATGAATACTGGAAGGCAAATTTCATTGTATCTTATTCTTATAAACTTAGATACTGATACTTATTCAGTCAAGAACTGCTCTTATTATATTGCAACAAGTTGAGTTGACACAAATAAGTTCAGTTCAGTGAATCATAACATTAAACAACAACCCTCAATACTTTCTCGTACATTTTCCTTACATGTAGCTATAGCTAGTTTCTTATAATAACTGTGTATATATACTCTTATGAAATTGGATGGAAACTTCATTTCCTTTTGCCAATTAAAATAGTTTTCTATTACATTACCTACCTACCAAGTCTTTTATTTTTACTCTTTTACGATGGAGTTTGGTATAAGTTTGTGTTTTCTTGAAATGTGTCAACAAACGTTCTTATGATTAGACAACTAAGGAAACATATTGGTTAAGAGTTGTAGGCAATGTTTCAGGTGTGCCTACCTATTTGTATGGCCAAAGAACTCTACTCACAAATAAAAATAGAAAAAAGTAGATGTAGGTAGGTACAAGCTTGTACTGAATAAGTGCGCGGAGTGATTTTCCTTAATTAAATTGTTGTCTTTATTTTATTCAAAAGAGAGGAAATAAGAAAAAATTGTGTCGTCTTAAGTACATTAATACAAGTATACCTATAGTTTGAAGAAGAAGTAGAACTGTAAAAAAGCGGCAGAGATGTTGAAGACTGAAACTATAACTCTTTGAGAAGGTTTTCTTGCTTACTGTTGACTTTATTTCTTAAAAGATGACAATTCTAAACCTTAGCAATTAAAATTCTTTTCAAAGATGTCAACTCATAAAAATATGCAATGCAGAACAGCCTGATGATAATTCATATGTTCAGTTCTTTTACTTTTGTGTTCTTTCTTCTCTTTTGACTTTCGGAGTATTACGATTAAGGGGAAATCCAAAATGAGGTAAAGCATTCCACATTCGCTTAGTACGACAAAAGAACGAATGTTTTTACTTGTGATAACGACCAAAGTTGGGCTCTTGGTTATACTGCTAAGCATTCCTATAGGAAAGGGTATTTCGGTTTAATTATTTAAGGGGAGGAATTCAACTGGCCTTGTGCGTCTATATACTAATACTAACCTACTTACTTAAAGTGATGCTACAGTCCGGGCCTCAACCAAAATGCGTCTCCAGATAGCTCGGTCCTTTGCTAGCTGTCCCCAGTTTAACACATCAAATTAATTGAGTCTCTCTCCCAACTGAAGTATTAATGTCCATTTGCTTTCAATCATGTCAATATCATCAGCGTATCCGAATAATTGGACCTACCTTTGGAGGTGTTGACGATTAAGTTTTGCACAATTTTTCCAGAACGATGTTGAAAAAGTCGCATGACAGTGCATCGTCTTGTCATACACCTTTTTTAAAATCAAAACCATCGGTGAGATCTTTTTTGACCTTGATGCAGTCATTCTGCACAATCTGTAAGAATCTTTATTATAGATACTGTCATACGCGGTTTTGGAATCGGTTAATAAATGATGAGTATCGATTTGAAATTCGTGGGTTCTTTCCAAGGTCTGCAGTAATGAGAATACTTGGTTGATGGTCGGAAGCCACACTGATATGGATCTATCAGGTTGTTAACGAACGCCTTCAGACGATCATAGAATATTACACAAAGGATCTTATCAGCAATGCTTAGGAGACTGATGGCAATCTAGTTGGGGCAGTTTGGAATTGGAATTTGACAAACTTTGCTGAGGTTCCACTCATCGGGCATGCTTTCTATCGACCATATTTTGCAGATAAGTCGGTGCATAGTCCTTACGTTCCTATGTCTATGTCCTATCATTTGATAGTCTGAACGCATTCATTGATCTTCTTAAGGTGGCGCTACAGCGCTGTGTGAACTAGGGCCTCGCCTAACAAACTTCCTTATCTAGCTTGGTCCCTAGCTATATGTCTCCAGTTTCGCGCTCCAAGTTAGGTGAGGTCACTTTTCACTTGTGCGCCCCACCTGATCCGCGGTCTTCCTTTACTACACTGTCGAAGCATTGGTTCCCATGCGCTCTACGTGACCCAACCATCTCAGTCATTGGATTTTTACCCTTCTGCCTAAGTCTACGTCGCTGTGCAGCCCGTACAGCTCGAAGTTCCATATTTTCCTTCACTCACCTTCTATGCATACATGACCGTTGATCACGCGAAGAACTTTTCTCTCGAAACGACCCAAGGTGCTTTCATCCGCTTTTATCATAGTCCATGCTTCTGCACCGTATATAGCAGGACGGGGATGAAGAGGGTCTTATATAGCGACACTTTGGTCCCTCGAGTGAGGGCTTTGCTACTCAATTGCTTTCTTAGTCCAAAGAAACAGCGGTTAGCAAGAGTAATTCTTCGTTTGATCTCAGCGCTGGTGTTGTTTTCTGTGTTTATAGCGGAGCCTATAGGTAGACGAAGTCCTTGACTACCTCAAAGTTACATCTGTCGATAGTGACGTTTTGACCGAGACGTCGGTTTTCTAAGTCCTTTTTTTTATCTTATCAAAATCTTAAAACTTCTGAAAGCTAGACAAAAATTCTTGTTCTAAGTCCTTTCTTGATGACATACAGCATGCACTTTATTTTGCCCTCATTAACCGTTAAACCCATTTTTGCCGCCTCTGCCTCAGTACTTTCAAAAGCCCCATTGACATCACGCTAAGTTCTTCCGATTATGTCAATGTCCTCAGCATACTCTAGTAATTGGACAAATTTTTGAAAGATAGTACCTCTAGTGTTGACGTGGGAGCTCTGCACTATTTTTTCAAGTACGATGTTAAAAAAAATCGCATGAAAGCGCATCACCTTGTCTAAAGCCTTTTTGACATTGAAAGGTTCTGTTAAGTTATTTCCAGCCTTTATGGAGCAGCACGATTTATCTATGGTCATTGGTCATCCTACCTAAACGGATGAGTTTGGCAGGAATGCCAAAAAGGGTTGGGTTCGATATCCCGGTGTTTATATTCCCGTTTCTTAAATTCCCGATTTCAAAATCCCGTTTTTTTATAATCCTGCTTTTTATAATCCCTTTTTTATCATCCCGTTTTTGCAATCAAAACTAGTTTTTTAATTTTTAAAAATTGCGCGATTTTTTTTTTAAATTAAACAACTAGTTTTGATTGCGAAATCGAAATTAGAAAAAAATTAAAACAAATTAAAAAATGAGATATTTTTCTAGATCCATTTTATTGTAACCTTTATCAAATATAACATATCAAAAAATAAAAACATAAAGTAAAGTAGTATTCATTTAAAACAAACTCAAATCAATTAACAAAGTCAACGATAGCGGTAAAACTGTTAAAGAGATTTAGATTTGCTGTAAGATTCATATTGTTTGTGCAAGAGTTAATATTATAAACAACAATGAATGTTTATGTACAGTAAAAACACAACAAATTACGATATTATTATATTTAAGTCAAGTAATTTAACATAATAACCCTTGACTCCTATTGTTATTTCATTTAATGCACGTATTTTGTAAAAACAAACAAACGGGATTGACGGAATTTGACGGGATTTTAAAAAGCGCGATTGTAATTGATCAGGATTTTGAATAAGCTGAATTTTAAAAGACGGGATTTTAAAAAATCGGTATTTTAGAAGACGGGATTTTAAATCTTTTTTTTTGCGATTTTTTAAAAACGCAATTTTAAAAAGCGGGATTCCGATACGCTCCCTGCCAAAACTATACATGGGTCTATACAGCTCGTCCCTGTAGATGCATTCATAGATATTTCCTTTAAAACTATTGAGATTTCTATAAGAATTAATAATGACTTTCAACATAAATAGCAGATACGTGGGAATTTTGAAATCTTAATCCACCCTTTATGCAGCAATCTCTATGTAACTTTAAAAATTTACTGTCATTTAATTTTAACGATTTAACTAATTTAAACAACTAAACCTTCATAAAACAACAACAACAGCAATGTCGAACATAAAATATCTTGTGACATTCTCGTAAGCAACATCGAATTAAATTTAACCTTTTCTATATATAGATTTTGAAGTGAATAGTTTCCGGATCTGTATCTGTCTCCAGAAAACTAATTAAATTTTCTATTAGTTTACAAGTTAAGAAATAAAAAACATACAATCTGTTACACGAGTACCAGAACTCAGTATACACTATTCAATATCCTTTACCTCTGTCTACACTCTCTGCAAGTTGCTATACTGATACTGCCACTGGTGCTGTGATGCTCCTTTCAATAACAATTGCGCCTGGAAAATGTTGTTGGCCTAGTCTTTTTGTTGTTTGTTCTTAGTTTTGCATTCACATTGATTCGGATTCGAATTCAGAACTGCTGAATGTTCAAGCTGTAGCTGAATTCCATCTGTTATAAGGATTCAATTTAATTGCACTCACGATACGTCTTCAAAAGTATCGGATGGGAACGAAGCCTAGAGTCGGTAGGGCAAGACTTCTGTACCTACCTACCTATCTTACCCTACCTATACCTCACCTACTTGTAGATAGATTGGAATGATTGAAACTTTGTGGGCGGTAAAGGATTTCATTTCCTGTTTGTTTTTGTTTGCACTATGAAAATGAGGTCAATAATATCGGTTACTAATTACTTGCACTCGAAAATGAGGATTAATCTGAACTGAATGTAGGTAAGGTAGTGATGGGAGCCTAGGTACATACATATCTATAGGGCCTCTCCTGGATGAACAAGATGATGATGATGATGATGATGAAATGAAGATGAGAGCGGATTGTTACTGGATACTTCTATATTATATTGGTTGGACTTAACCTAATTTATTTTGATAATATAATTTAGGTTTATGTTTCTATACCTAGGTAGTGTATATTTTGTCCAAAGCTCGATTGGGTGATGGTGTTTGCCTTGGAGGAGTTCATATATAATATAGCCTATAGGAGATTAAATTTCTGTATATAACTTCATCAACATTGAGGTTAAATAGATTGGATGGGAAATTGTGGTTACGGCGAATTCATTTTACTTATAACAAGTTTCAAATGTAGTGATACTTAAGGCGATGGTTATATGCGAATTGGACAATTATTGAATACGCAGGGTACGATTAGAATCAATATTTGAACAAATGTCAACTCAAAATTTAGTGCAGGTTGATAATTTTCCGTTAATTAGTTGTTACTTATTTAAATTTATTGTGCAATTCATGCATGTTTTTTTCAGTCTTCTTGCCAACTTCAAAATGTGTAGGCATAATGAGTTATGGTTTACTAACTCTTCGTTTGTTAGTTTCGACTGATTATAGAGTATTGTTCCATGTTGACTAACAACATTTTAAATATAAGAATTGAGGACCTTGTATAAAAAAGGGGGCAAGTCCATATTTGTTGCCTTTGGGGATACAGCCAGACTTTCAAAAATTGCAATACTTACTTATTGTTTACTTATCCTAAAACATGATTTAGAAACAAAATGTAAACTTATAAATTGTTTAATACTATATCATTTTAATATATTCCTGAAATAAAACATTTTTCCAAGAGTTAATAAAAACAAATTTTTAATTTAAAAACATCACTGTACAAAAAATCAATGGAAACTTAACTTGCTGACTTAAAAAATGAATGTAAAGTAAAATTACTTTCGGTAAAAAAAAAATGGTTTCAAATTCAAAATTTATAATGAAAATTTCGTCAGCTTAGGAAAAACATTTTTGAAAATGCATACAAATTTAAATGTTTAACGTCAAAAAGCAGTCGAATTAAAATAATTGCAACAATTTTGAACTTGATAATATGAAGTTATTATAATAGATCCGATTTGTCGAATTGAAAAAAGGCTGGGATTCGACCTGTTGCGTTATAATTGAACGCAACAAGTTCTTTTACTTTTAATTTTAATTTTTGATAAAAACGATGCATCTTGCATCCACTTGTTACACTTTTGTTTTGTTTATTTTATTCTATTTGACAAATGTCACCATCCTTCTACACGAGGATGAGAGAGAGCGGGACGGCCATAGTCCTTCTGACCATGGTTCTCTCTGTCATTTTCGTGAGGAAAAAAATACCAAGTCGCGTTTCAGGTTTCAAAAGAAGGTTGGTTTCCATTCAAGTGAAACCAAACCAGATGGACGGTCTGGTCAATGCATAAGTTGCGTGAGAAGTTACTCCAAATGGAGAATGGCCTACGGCCCAACGTTAAGTTTTAAAAAAAAATGTTTGTAAATTTATATTCATAACGTTTTTAAAAACAAAATTGTAAATTTATATTCTTTGATTATTCTTTTGCTTAACTTGTTGTTTTTTTTTTAACGTTGATACTATTAATTATTAATTAATTGTAAAACTATACTATACCCGTAGCGTGATGGTTAGTGCGTTGGACTGTCATGCAAGGGGTCTTGGGTTCAATCCCTGTCTGTGCCACCTAACTTTTTTCACGGGTACTGCCTCTTGCGAGGAATTGACAAATCCTCCAAGAGTAATTCTTGTCATGAAAAGTGCTTTCTCAAATTAGCCGTTCGGATTCGGCATATAAATTGTAGGTCCCTTCCATCTCTGACAACATTACTCGCACACAGGGATGGTTGAGAGTTGTAAGTCACTAGGCCCTGGTCCTTCATGGACTGTTGCGCCACCTAATTTATTTATTTATTTAAAACTATAAACAAATTGTATGGACATATGGTCGGTTAAGTTTCGGGCAACTTAATTCGGGGTTTAGTTAATAAATCCCAAATGGTAACTTTTTTTTTCTTTCCTTTCGCGCGGTTGTTTTAAAGTTAAAGTTAAAGTTAAGTTGAAATTAAGTTAAAGAATTATCTCAATTTTAAGATCTTGGTCTTTGGTCGATATCGAAGTAGAAAGTGGGGATGGCTGAATGCAGCTCCTGGAATCGTCGTGACCTGGAAGTGAATCCAGCGGGCGGCGAATTCCAGGGTGACTTGCATTTAGCTGTGAGAGAAGAGCGAGTAAGCGGGATCGCGAGAATTTCATCACAAGTTGAGATCAACAAGCCGATCTCCGATTGGCTGTTGATGATGTGATTGAAATCCGCCGCTCCATATTGGCTGAAAGCTAAAATGACGGGAGACGAAATAGAAGAGACAGGACAGATCTTGAGATCTGGCCGTCAATTCTTGGCAAGCATTGAGAGTGATCAGACAAAGTGGTGATTTCGAACAAAGATCGAGCTTAAAAATAAAATTGAGAAAAATTATAAAAATTGTGTAGTGTCGTGATAAGAAAAAAAATAAGGAAGGAAAAATAAATTGGAGAAAGGAAAAAAAAGGAGCAAGTTGGGGATCGTGAAGGAACATTTTAAAAAAGGAAAAAAATAAGTAGAAATTTACTTTGGTGTTACTCGTTTAATTCTTTTGTTTAAATCCCAAATTTTATTCGCGGGAATTTAGACCTTAACGGTCCAGTGTCCATACAATTTTTACCTAACTTCGAAAAGATCCGGAGTTTTTGTCCTACTCGTGTAAGGTTTCTCCGACATATTAAAATAAATACAATTGTCAATAAAAGTTTCCATTTTGTTTCTTTTCTTTTTATAGTGGTTGTATTTTTTTTTCTCGTTGGTGTTTTATCTTCTTGGTTTCAAAAAAGGTTTGCAATTTCCTTTTTTTTATTTTAGGAAAAGATTGCTGGCGCCCTTTATTCCTTACTAAATGTAAGAACGCCCCTGTGGCAATTTCAATAAAATCAATAATTTTGATATCAACGTGATATCAACATCATCAGCAACTTTATTAATCGAATCGTCGATTAATTTGCATTCGCTGAACCCACCCCTTACTGAGCTTGTCGTAGTGGCAGCACTTAATTTACTGCCTGTTGCAATTTTTGCCTCTCGCTTCTTCACCGCTGTTATTTGACAGATCGGCACATTGCATTTCCTATATCGCGGTTAAATTCGCTTAAGTGGTTTTGTTTTCTTTTTGGTTTGGTTTTAATTTCTTTTAACTTTGTTTTGATTTTGTTTAATTATAAAAATAATTATCGGGCAAGAAAATTGCAACAGACCCACACTGATAACTTCCGATCCCGTCTGTCGATTTGTCTTGCAAAAAGGTTTGTAGGTTTTCGTGTTTTGTTGAAAAAGTTGTCAGTTGAATTATTCTTAAAAAATTTAAAATAGTTTGATTTCAAAATCTATTTTTGTTAACTAGATTTTTAGTCGAAAACCAATTTTTACCAATTTTAGTAGCATTTCTTAAAAGTTTTATTTCTATGATTGGTTTGATATAAACAAATACAAATTGGATTAATGAAATTAATTTGAAGTCACCGAACATCAATTTTTACCAATTTTGAGTACTATTTTTTGTAGATTTTAATTTTGTATGAAAAAAACTGATTGTTGGATTTTTATAAAAAAATTACTGAATGTCGAAAACAATATTTTTTGTGAGATAGAAATAGTTTTAAACCAATATTTCCATTTAAAGATATTTGAGTCTAAAGTACATTTTTACCAAGTTTATGTTTGTTTTTTAGGTTATTATTTTTTGTAAAAAAAACTGTCAATTCAATTTTTCTTAAAATTGTACCGAATGTTAAAAACAATATTATATAATTAAATTAGTTTGAAGCCGTAATCTCAAATTTATGAAAATTACTTAAACCTCAATTTTTACCAACTTCAAGTAATGTTTTGTTTAGGTTCTTATTTTTTGTAAAATAAAAACTATCAATTTAATTTTTTTTCCGAAATGTAACTAATATTTTTTTATAAGATAAGCCAATATCTCAAATTTTTGAAAAAATATTTGAGTCGAAAATCAATTTTTACAAGGATGTACGTTCGAGATACCTATTTTTGGTCAAGAACGGGCAGATATATCGACTTCAAAAATGTTTTGTTTTACAGCTAATAACATCAAATATTTAAAAAATCAGGAACTTTATTCCAAATGAATTTTTCGGGTAACTCAAGTTATAAATGTAATTACATATTCTGCTCTTTGTATATACAATTTTATATACAAAGATTCTGCTCATAATCGGCTTTGTTAGAAAATAAGTGTGACTCTCTCAACACTAACAAAATAGCATAGAACCTAATTTTACTTATTACGACACTATTTCAATTTTTGAATATCTTCAATCGTTTTTTTATATTTAACAGTTTCCGGATTCCTGCTGATTTAAAACTTTGTATATAAAATTCCGATATATATACAAAGATTTAAAATAAATCAATAGAACGTCGCGTCGGCAATATAGGGCATAACTTAACTTAGTAAATACACAAACCTCGAACAAATTTTAACGAAATTCGGACATTTTCGGAAAACATAATATTGGTTTGATTATAATCTTAGTATATCTCACAACCGGAAACATTGTTTTGTATGTGCCATTGTCCGCTTAAAATACAGTGAATCACACTACAAATCTTTGACTCAACTGAAAATATTGGTTGACAAAAAAACGTTTATCTTTTGTAAAACCAGTTTTTCAATCACATCGGATTTTTAAAATACATAATATACCTTTAAAAATGCCAAAGACTAGCAAAAACGAATTTTTCAAGGTTAAGGTTAATCATTTCACAATCTACAAAAATACGTTATTATTTTGGAATCTCGCCTTAAAGTTTTTTTTTAAATATATCCCTTTTAAAATGCCAAAGACCAGCAAAAACTGATTTTTGAAGGTCAAGGTAAAACATATCACAACATATTAACGCTTAACAATAAAGTGTATGATGATTTTGCAGAATACACATCTTTGTCTTCTGGTTGAAGTTTCAATCGTTTTACTATCTTACTTAGTTTATGAAAATTTTCGGGTTTGGTTCGAAATCCTGTATGGATCATAATACTGTATTTAAAATACTGTATCTCAAAATACTGTATTTCAAAATACTGTATGTACAAAATACTATATGATCAAAATACTGTAGCTCAAAATTCTGTATCTTAAAATTCTGTATACCAAATATCTGTTGAAATACAGAATTTTAAAAACAGATTACTTTTATAAAGAATACATAATGTTCTAATATACTTCCCTTGAACAATAACATATGATAATTCATGTCTTTGAATTTTTGTTGTTGTTGTAAATACATTTGTATATACAATTCATTGATTGTTACTTATAAATATTATTGCCTATTGTTATTTACATATTTATGATCTGACTTATTAATGTATTTTGTCAGATACAGTATTTTGACAACACAGCATTTTGAGATAGAGAATTTTAACCATACAGTATTTTAAAATACAGCATTTCGACCCGCTCCCAAATTTTCAATAGTTATTAGTTTTTATTTCACTTAATTAGGAGTTTTGAATTAACGATTTTGTGATTTTGAAAAATCCGTTTTGGAGTCAATTTTCGAATATGAACTTCGATTTTAACTATCTCCACAAATTTAAAAAATACTGGTTTTAGACATTATTTATATTTATTATATTTTTGCAATATATGTATTTCAAAGACTTGATGTTGTAGCCTTGTTTAGAGAATAATTTTTAGAGAAAAACAACAAATTACCTTCAACCCGTTTTCTGTTTCAGCTTTTCATTAAAATGTATGTGAGGCAGGGGAAACATAACAACTTATGAAAATTTTTCGAAAATTCGACTGAAAATTAAAGATAAGAAAATACTTAATGAATTTTTATAGCCTCAAAAAGGCTTAGCATGTAGTTTTTCGAATTTAAAAACGTGATATCTCAAAAATTTGACGTGATAGAATAATTTTGGAATCGGATTTAAATAAAGTCCATCAAAACACACCGAAAAAGTGAAATTTCATTGCCAGGAAAAACACTTTGTGGACTAGTCAAAATTAAATCAAGGAGAGGAAAAAATAATGAAATGAATTTATTTCATTTTGACTTTTTAACAATTGTTGAAAGATTTAATGCACATATGAGTTAAATGACATGAACACAGCTATAGCGCCCAAAATCCACATTTCGTATAAGATTTAAGATAAGATAAGAGCTCGTACTTAAAGTATGTACAATATTTTTGCAAAATTGACTAAGAATGCTATGCAGTATTAAGTTTTAAACGTTACTACTCGTATGATTGCACTACCGATTTATAGTTTTTTTTTTTTTTTTTCAATAATTAAAGATCTTGCATCAAAAGGGGGACATAAACCTCCTTTGGGGGAAAATCCAGATGTTCAAAAATCGCAATAATTACTAATATTGTTGGAATATCCTGAGACATGATTTTAAAAACGTGAAAATTCGCAAATTTGAAATAATTTTTCGAAGAGTTTTATTTTGATTTTCGACAAAAAGTTAAGTTTGGACATGTCCCCTATTTCTTCGTAGGTTCAAGCTTGTGGCTTAAGATCACAGTGGAAATAAGGTTGACCAAAATTATTTTGCTGAATTTCATGAGTTAAAAATCGATAATTTTAACAAATGTGTTTCAGGTATAATCAACTAAACAAAAGACTTCTATAGTATTCTGTAATGTAAATCAATCTATTTCGAGAGTGCAGTCATTTTCAGGTCAAGAACGCATTGGGATCTTCCTTTAAGATCCTTAAACTAATTTTCGTATGAAACTTAATACAAAACACAAACTATAACTATAACAAGAGCAAAAATATGCTAATATTGCCTCCCACACAAGAAGTTCAGTATGGTAATAATGACTTTACTCACAAGCTCATTGTTCATATTTCTAAAAAAAAAAAAAAAATATTATTATTTTGTCTAGTTCATAAATAATGAAACAAAAATTATGATACAAATTTCTTATAAATTTGAATACTTTGCTTTAAAATTTCCCATGAACTTAAAAAAGTCAATATTTCCTCAGTCATCCTTGTCCCAATTCTTGCGCAAGTACCTCTACTCTCAAAGAAAATGCTACCATGTGAATCTGCAATAATCTAAAGACTCTTCATTCTTCAACTTTTATTATGTAGCTAAAGAAAAGTTCATACAATTGCAATATAAAAAAAAAAAAAAAAAAATAAAGCAAATTCCCTTCTTTGTGTGTGTGTGTGCTATTTGAAACAATAATTCTTCAAGAATTGCTCGTCCTAAATTCCCCCAAACGACAATTGCCAAAACTTATCGAATTGCTCCATTTCTTCTCATTCTTGGTGTAGGTAGGTTAGGAATGTTCCCCACAAGTCACAAGTTTTATTAAATTTCTTCTTCTAAAAACTGACGAAAGTATTATAAGGTATAAGTATGATGCTGTTTTCCTTTTTGAAGGTACCTAAATTCCATCTCCATCCCCTCATAATAATCGTTCTGATGATGGCATTTTTGAAGTCGTTGACTGCCTGAAGTAAGCCATACCTAATAACAATTCTAATAAAACATTCAGCGAGGACTTAGTTTCTACAAAACTCCTTACTTTAGCAAGTTTTTTGTGTGGAAAATTTAAATACGTCATAAACCACTCAGTGTAAAAGCTCCACTCTTCCTATTCTATGCCTTCTTTATGTTGTTTTGTATAGTGTTTAGGAAGATTTGAAAGGCAGTGTTGTCGGATGGCGATGGCACCTCTCCCGCAATGAGGAATGAAGGGGGGGGAGGATAAAAAACCCAAATACCGACTGACACAATAATCCCTAATCTTCCTGCCAGCCTGCCTGGTTCTCGGGATCTCTCTAGAAGAAGAAGAAGACCCGGATAATGATGAGCTCTCGGAATGTTGATTATACCCAGCGCCAGCCAACAGCTACCAGCACAACAACGTGTTCATTAAGCTACAGTATAGTGCTACAATATACACCAATGTGATTGTTTACTTGCGAGGATGACTTCCAAATAGAAGCGTAAAGGATTCATCTCTGAAAGCCGGAACTCTAGCGCGTGTTAGTTGGTGATTAAAAAAGTACATATATATCGTCAGTAAAAAAGCTAAAATATGTAGTACCTTGCTCCTGAACAAATGCAAATAAAGTGGGTACAACGAAAATACGTGCTGTCAGCATTTGGGTGCTTTGTTCGCAAGAACTCTATAAGCTATGCTTTGCGGATTGCGGGTGGAATGAACTCCTTGACATTGTCCTAAGTGTAAGAGTAAGTACCTATAGGCCAATGGACCCCTTCTAAAAATTGTGGATGATGTTTTATAAGGTTGCCTAATGCTTCCTTCCCCTATAATATAGGAAAGGGATGGAAATGGTGGAAAAGACCTAGTCGTCGTTTAACATGAAAAGCTCAATGAGCTGGATCTTCTATATGCGAGTGTGGAAAAGAAAGAGAGAGAGAGACAATTTAAGCCTTTTCCGGCCGAAGTAATGTTGGAGATTAGTCAATTTATGGGGCATCGTTCTTATGCACGATTTCACACTGATTCAAATGCTAGAGTATGTTGTTTTGAGTTTAGAAGTCTTATACACAGATATGTATGTATATAGAAAAGTTTATGCAGATGTAGGCCAAAGAGGAGGACATTGGCATCAAAATAAAATTAAAGGGAGTCTTTTGCGAAGTGGTTTTGGCCGTTTAGATTCTGATTTGTAGAATATTATAGATATTTATGTATCTATGGTACAAATGTTATTTAAGTGGTTGGAAAGGGATTTTTAAAGGGAAGCTGATTACTTAACTGATACCGATACGGAACTACGAGTACCATTTAGTAAGTGCTTAAAGAGTGTATTTACAGTAAAGCAACAGAAATGAACTATTTGCTGGTTAAGTGAACATTTTTGAAGTATTACTCGAAATTACTTAGAAGTTTTGACAATTGTTAAAGTGAAATTTTATGTTTAGGCACTTCTTTTATGAATTTTAATACTAAAAGGGGTTGAGTTTTGATAAGTTTTAAATGAAATGAGTACTTTTTTGTGAGAAATCAATTAATGTTTATTTCATTGTACAAGGAAAGGTTTAACATTGGCAATGGAAACAGATATCAATTAAATGGCCGCAATGGTTACGGTGGCAGCGCCTATACTTTTCATGAAATTTTCTATTACCAATCCCAATTTTTGCCGCTGATCTTGACGAATTCGATCTTTAAGGTCCTTAACCTATAAGAGAGCATTAGCATAGGCCTTATCTCTCATGTGGTGTTGAATCTCATGATCTTGGCGTCAAGAAACTTGTTTTTGAAAAAATTTCCATTATTTTGTTGCTTCTTGAAAATAAAATGTCCAAGTCAATATCAACCAATTCCGGCCGTAAGAAATCATAGCTCGGTAATTGCAGCTTAAAACCCACATAAAATAGTGACACGTGGAGCGTGGAGAGTTTTCAAGTATCATTTTTGATTTTCCGAAACCCAGTTGCAAGAATTCTACTTATTAACGTTGTACCTAAAATAAGAATGAGCCTAATCACAAAAAATGGTTTCTTGATGGAAATGAGCGAAGATACCAAGTTGACTTGCCTTAATACCTAAGTCGTAGTTCAAAATACTGTGTCAACTGTGAAATGCCATATTCCAAAAATCGACGAGGACTTGCCAAACCGTTAACACTTCGAGTTACAGCAGTAATATTCTCAGTTGTTCCTTAGCGATGCACACAATTTTGATTCTTTATATCACTATAGCTTGTCCCAACAGCTCAAGTTTATATTTTTCACCAGTGCTTAAGTTTTGTGAATTGTTTACCATGTTTGTAGTAAAGTTTAACAATTTTAATGGTTGTTGAAACGTGTATTGTTCCTTTTTCAAAAATAATGTAGTTTTAACTTGTCAATTGTCAAAAGATAACAGCTTCAAATGCGAAATCTGCCCAAAAAGCGAACATTCTTATAACAGACGAGAAACAACGTGAAATATTATTTTCGTACATCTTTATTAATATTATAAAGCTAAAGACTTTGTGTGTTTGTTTGTTTGTTTGTTTGAACATGCTTAATTTAGGAACTAATAGTCCGATTAAAAAAATTCGTTCAGTGTTAGATAGATCATTTATTAAGCAAGGCATAATATATACAAGCTAAAGACTTTGTGTGCTTGTTTGTTTGTTTGAACGTGCTTATCTCAGGAACTAATGGTCCAATTTAAAAAATTCGTTCAGTGTTAGATAGTCCATTTATTAAGCAAGGCTTGATATATACAAGCTAAGGACTTTGTGTGCTTGTTTGTTTGAACGTGCTTATCTCAGGAACTAATGGTCCGATTTAAAAAATTCTTTCAGTGTTAGATAGTACATTTATTAAAGATGGCTAAATATATACAAACTAAAGACTATGTGTGCTTGTTTGTTTGTTTGAACGTGCTTATCTCAGGAACTAATGGTCCGATTTAAAAAATTCTTTCAGTGTTAGATAGTCCATTTATTAAAGATGGCTAAATATATACAAACTAAAGACTATGTGCGTTTGTTTGTTTGTTTGAACGTTCTTATCCCAGGAACTAATGGTCCAATTTAAAAAATTCTTTCAGTGTTAGATAGCCCATTTATTAAGGAAGGCTAAATATACACAACATCTTGCTAAGACTAATGCGATTGGAGCACCATGTCAGCATTATGTCTATATTTTAAAGTTGGCTCATTATAAAAATTTTTGTGCTAAGCAAATTTGTTCTAAAAAACAGCATGCGAACAACGCCGCTGGGTGCAGCTAGTTAAATACATTTTTACAAAAAGCCGACAAAAATGTCAATTATTTTTCCGATATTAAAAATTTAACAAGAATTTTTCCATATACCTTAAAGGAATATCATCATTATGTTTGCAATAGCCAACGAAAAAACATAGTACCTACTCTTTAAACCAACAAGAAGAAAAAAGATTACCACGTTCTTCTGAGCGGCGAGCTTCTTGAAATTGTTTCATTGTCACTGATTTATTGCTTTCAATAGACAAAAATTACTTTACTCTCTTTGGGCTTCCAGTATCCTCTGTCCTTTCTGAATTCTTTTAAAAACTACTTTTTTTCTTCTACGAGCATATTTTGTGTGTATGGAACAATTTAATATTGCTAAAGGAATCCAACAAAAAACAACATCCGTCCCATTTTCATTTCCAATAAATACCATTAAATAACTCGTTCAGAGAAATTTATTAAAAGACCAACCAACCAACCAAGCAAAAGAAAAACCGAACAACCTGCAACAAAACTCTACACTCCATCGAACGGTCATTCACTTTTTGGTTACCAAATCTTTTTCCCATACCGAAGCCCACACGAAGGCCGTCAGTAGTACATAATGTAGCCTGAAAGACTGGGCCTGAAGGCGGATAGATGATGGCCCTATCAGGAATGGCGAGACTCTATATACTGTATAGTGTATAACCAAAATAATCTTAACTTAACATAGGACAGAGCGAGCGAGCGCCTTTGTCGTTGTGATGTATGTTTTTTGGAAATTTTTTCGTAAAATATCTGCATGCTATCTATAGGACCTTTACAGCATTATTATAGTAGATACCACTTTGGGCTTTAGAGGATAAAAAGGCTATCGAACTGTATCATGGGTTGAAACACCATGTTCCTAGAATCGGCCAAAAAATTGCTACTCTTGGATCAATTCCAAATGTGTCGCATAATAACTCTCTATTCATTCAATAGAAAAGAGGGTTCACATTTTCTGGGAATAAATAAAAGGAATATACTACAAAATTATAGGTACTATAGCCACTATACAACCTTCCTACACTACACTACACTACATTCAAGTTGCAACAATTTTTGGTGTCCCTGGACAACATCGACTCTACTCCATATCGACATAGCCGAGGACACGACGGCAATGGCCAAGTGCTAGCCCATAAGTAAGGTTCATTGTCGATGTCCGGGCGTGACCTGAATGCTGGTACAAGCGGAAGCTGTTTAATAAATTCAATGGATTTGTGTTGGAGGAACTTTATACAGTAAGGAAGTTTAATAAGTATTCGTATAGGAAGTAATAATAACATTTATTGACTATTTTCGAATTTCCAAGAATACATTTAATCGCACTATTTTTTCTTCATTCTTAAAGATGTTCTTCGAGGAGCTATGGACAACTAAAGTTTGGAACTAACAATTCAGAAGTTCTTACAATGTAAATCAAAAAATTATACAAAACGTGTTCTAAAAGCATTTAATGAGCTTGTCATATTTTATTGTTGAAGTTCCACATCCATAAGAAGAGTGATGTGAATCTGAAAACGAATATGAAAAGCTAAGAGTACTATCGTCAGCTAAACAATGTATTGTATTAGAAGTTGCAGACAAGAGATCATTAATAAAAATGAGAAAGAGTGTTGGATATAGAACAGAACCCTGGGGCACACCAGCATTTATTTTGTGGCTTTTAGATTTGTATTGAATTATCCGAAGGTAATTACTAATCTAATGAAGTAGGAATTCATGGAAACCCAAAGCACGCATTTTCGATAAGACAGCCCGATGCCAAACCCTATCAAATGCTTTAGAAATATCAAGTGCAATAATCTTACTTTCTCCAAAACGATGTAAAAATTTGCTCCAATGTTCAGTGAGATGACCCAAGAGATCACCAGTGAACCTATTGCTGCGAAAGCCGTATTGTCGGTCATTAAGAAGCTGTAGATCTTCGAGATATTTCTTGAGCTGATAATTAATCAGCGTTTTCATGGCCTTGGAAGGGAAGGTAAGGGCAATCGGTCGGTAATTAGAGGGTGAGGAATACATATTTGTCTTTTTTTGGGATAGGCTGAACAAATGCTGTTTTCCATCCGCTCGGAACGAGACTTGAGGAGTAGGACAGATGAAAGAGCTAACGCAATAGTTTTGCCAGCCTTGAAGAACACCTCTTAAGAACAATAACAGGGATACCATTCGGACCAGCGGATTTATGTATGTTGATATATTTTAGGACTCTCGCCACAGTACTTGTGCGAAAAAAGATTGGCCCCATGGAATAATTAACGCGCTCAATGACAGGTGGAGCGATAATACTCACTGGCAGCGTTGAATTGGCGGCGAAAATTCCTAGTAAAGAGATAAGCTTTATCGAGAGAGCTAACAAATGGAGTATCATTTACAACGAGCATGGGAACGGAGGAAGAGAAAGAATTCCTCATGTTTCTTACGAATGACCAAACATTTTAACTGCCTTTGGGACATTGCAGTATTTTTTGTCGTAATTGTTGTACATACATAAAAAAAATTGGTCCTTTAATATGGGCCTTGCAGGCCTTCCCGGCTTGCTTAAACTTATTTCGGTTTTAATCAATTGGATTGGCTTTAAAACAACGGAAACTTACCCTCTTAACCGTACAGCTCGATTTAAACCATGAGCTTTCCTTAGGTCTAATGCTTTTTGGTATCAATGTCACTGTCGAGAAAGCATAGTCACCAGTTAAAGATCCTGAAATAAAAAAAAAAGGTTTTCCAAAAAGAGGTTTCATTTTGAATAGTCCACTATTTCAGCCGTTCTAAATTTTGTAGCTGTTATCTATTAACACTTGACAAGTACAAATAACGCCATTATTAAAAATGTTACATGCTTCAACAAGGCACTGAAATTGATAAAATTTAAAACAAAAACCATGACAATTTTGCAGTCACGATTGCAACACTATAATACTTTTGGGTCTTTGAGAAGCTCGGGAAATCTTAAAACTCGTAGACCAATATGAACTGTTGTGAAAGTTGGTGATTTGAAGAATAGAAAACGTCTGCGTTGCGTAGCTAAAGAACAATTGAAAAATTTTCTACTTTAGCGCGTAGTTTTGACTTAAACAGATGTTTTTCACTTTTTGGAATAAGGTATTTCGGCACCGACGTAACACAATATTTGTATGAAGACTTTTTGAGTTTAGTTAAAGTATAGAACTCAAGAAGGTCGATCTCGAAGTTCGTGTCTACGGTGATTAGGTTCTTGAAATGTATTCAAATTATCCTAGTGACTTACAACTCTCAACCATTCCTATGTGCCTGAAATGTCAGGAATAAGGTTGGTTGTAGAATCCGAACGGCTAATTTCAGTCAGTACTTTTTTTGACAAGTCTTACTCTTGTCAATGCCTCAAAAAAGTTAATGCCCTTGAAAAAAAACTGTAGGTGGCACAGACAGGGTCTCTTATAACGGTCTCGTCTTGGAAGATTCGAAAGTAGTAGTAGTTTTCCAAACGTTCGGACGAACTAACTGACGACCGTACGTCCACCGCAAATACAGATCTTTGATTTTAATTCTAGGGACCTTGAAATGTAGAGAAATGTCAAATTTTCAATTCTACAATTTGGACGGATTTCAATAACTTCCTATTGGTAGTAAAAAAAAAAATAATTTTAGGGTTAAAAATAAGACGTTATTAGTATGGGTCGCTTCGCAATCCTTATTTTGTTTCCTTTCGAGATTTTTATAAAGAGGTCATTACAAAATAATATTGTCACCAAAGCTTCAACTTTAATAACTGAGCTATCAATCATTTTTTATTTCAGGGTTTCCAATACTTTGTTATCAAAATGGAGGTTAATTTAAATGAAATAAGGTAAGTACACTTTTTCATAATACTTAACATGTCAAGTGCAATAATCCTGAAGCCTCGTTTGCTAACGGTTATTGTAGGTACTGACTAATTGTATCTCCCACTCTTTTTTTTCCCTTAACATGTCCCTACATTTAAAAAAATAAATCCTGTATACCTTTCAAATCATTTCTGAACCCACCTTCAATGGTTTCTATAAATTATTATAACACTTGCCCTTGAGCATTTTATCGAGACCAAATGCTCGTAAGTATACTTACAAAGTATCTGTATTGAAAGTTTGTGCAGATAATGGATTTGAACACATACATTGTAACCTGGGCTCACTTCTTCTACATGAAGTCTCTATAAGTACATCTATGGTCATACAAATTATTATGTCAGAGATTTTGAAGTGGGGGGATTGCTCGCTCTGTCTTCAAGTCTATACGAGGCGTTCGCGATGTCGATATTCGACTTTTTTATTATTTCAGTTGCGTGGTGTGCAATATCCGCGCTGTTATAGCGAGAGTGCCTTTGTGCAACTCTCTCATAGAAGGTACTGTCTATATATTTCATCCCCCGCACATTTATATGCACACAATGCCAACGATTTGAGATACTGGAGGTATCTTTAGATCTTTTTAAAATGTGCTTATTACTCGCATTTTGAATGCAGACATACGAGTACTTTATCAGCTAAAGAAATAAGATTATTAAAAAAAAGTCCCTCAGAAGGTATGCGGATAAAGAGCCCTCTTGGAGGTCTGGCCTGATGATCTGGTCTGGTATTCTAGAAACAAATTTATGAGCTCCAAGCTGTAAAGTGCGTCTGGATGAAATAAATTGGATAACATAGCTGTGCAGACTCACAGACGTACAGCTTATCTAATTTACTGCGATTCGAGTGAAAATGAATTGAATATGTGGGAGCATGTGAGGGGTAATAAAAACAAACTAGCAAGGCGCAAGTTAAAGTTTGTTTTTTCTCAAACGCGTGACGATTCTTTTATCAATTTGTGCAAAATAATAAAGTCGTATAAAGTTAATGGTTTGATGATGATAGCTAGCTTACTAAATGATGGGGAGGGAATTTTTAAGAAAACTTGTAGGTGAAGTATCGTTCTTAATTGTTTTAAAACTGTGACACAGATGGCACTGACTTGAAAATAGTTTTTTATTTTAAATTGTTTAACTTTACACCACACAATATTGAAGTATGAGGAAAATTTGACAATATCTTTATCGCATTGGTTCTAAATTTATATAGTCCTTCCATTCTTGAAGTTCCATTAGATTTATCAACCACATAAGTGTGCATTGTCAAAAAGTGTGGTTTCTTTGATGAAAGACACAGTTTCTAATTTAGTTATCACTTTTCTCTTGTGATAAACCAAATTTTTTATTTCAAACCACAGGAACTTGTGTCTTCAAATAAAATTAGAAACAATGATAACAACATTTCTAATAAACATTGTGGTCACAATTTTGGGTATAAAATCGAAGTGCCTTGACTGAAGAAATCACAATTGTCTTTTGGTCGTTCTCCATTAGACATTAGAGCACCAGTGTTAGTCAAAAACCTTCACTTAGAACTCACATTTCCTTGACTTTTATTAAAATCAAATAATACCAACAATAAAATGGCTGATAAGAAAAATCTTCTTTTGTTGTTCGACCGCCCAGCGGAACCAATTTTCATGGAAAAAGGTGACCGTGCTACAATCTTCGATGTTCCCGATAAGTTCCTCACTGATCGTTACCAACCAATTGGAGGTGAAATTCAGTCGCGGTTCGGTGAGAAAGCTGAGCAAAGAATTCCAGTCAAAGATATAAGCATTCCTGACCTCAAAATCCCTATGTCACTTGGTCGTCGTGAACAGTTCTCGTTGTTCATTCCACGTCACCGTCGTATTGCCGGTCGATTGATTGACATCTTTTTGGGACTGAGAAGCATCGATGATTTGCAAAGTGTTGCCGCATACGCCAGGGATCGTGTGAATGCTTTTCTCTTCAACTATGCACTGTCAGTGGCTCTACTCCATAGGCCCGATACAAAAGGTCTCGATTTACCCTCGTTCATAGAAACTTTCCCTGACAAATACGTCGATTCGAAAGTGTTTACTGAACTGCGTGAGGAAGCCACAGTAGTGCCCACTGGATCCCGTATGCCAATCGTCATTCCAAGAGACTACACTGCATCCGATTTAGATGAAGAGCATCGTTTGTGGTACTTCCGTGAGGACATGGGTGTCAACCTTCACCATTGGCATTGGCATTTGGTTTACCCATTCGAAGCTTCTGATCGCTCAATCGTCGCCAAGGATCGTCGTGGTGAGCTTTTCTACTACATGCACCAGCAGATCATCGCCCGATACAATATGGAAAGGTTCAGCAATAATATGTCTCGTGTGAAGCGCCTCAACAACTTGCGTGATCCCATTCCTGAAGGATACTTCCCCAAGATGGATTCCCTCGTTGCAAGTCGTGCATGGCCCCCTCGCTTTGCCAACTCTCAAATGCAAGACCTTAACCGTGAATTGGATCAAATCAAATTGGATGTGGCTGATATGGAGCGCTGGAGGGATAGGTTCTTCGAAGCTATTCACCAGGGATTCGTTGTTGATGTAAGTTTTAAAAAGCAATATTTTTACGAAGCTCTTGGCTTATTAAATATTTTGTATAAATAGGAATCCGGTAACCGTATGACACTCGATGAAAACACTGGAATTGACATTCTTGGCAACATGATGGAATCATCAATTCTCTCACCAAATCGTCAGCTCTATGGTGATCTCCACAACATGGGTCACGTCTTCCTCTCATACATCCACGATCCTGACCATCGTTTCCTGGAGTCATTTGGAGTAATTGGTGATTCGGCTACTGCTATGCGTGATCCTGTCTTTTACAAATGGCATGCATTTGTCGATGATATCTTCCAAGAGCATAAGGAGGCTCTCAGCCCATACAACCAGAATCAGTTGAATTATAGGGATATCACAATTACCGGAGTGCAGGTCGACAATGAAGGCGGTGGCACCAACAACCTCCAAACTTTCTGGCAACAATCTGACATCGACTTCTCCCGTGGTCTGGATTTCGTGCCCAGAGGCAATGTTTTTGCTAGAGTCACACATTTGCAACACCAACCCTTCACCTACACCATCAATATTGACAACGCCGGTGGAGCCCAACGTTTCGGAACAGTTCGTATATTCCTGGGACCAAAGACCGATGAACGCGGTCAGCCTATGCTCTTGAGGGATCAACGCCACATGATGGTTGAGTTGGATAAGTTTGTTGTAGCACGTAAGTTTATTTCAAGAAAATCAAAGCCAGAGCTCAGTAGTTCAAAATAAAAATATCTTGCAGTTCAACCTGGTCAGAACACCATTCGCCGCCGATCATCTGAATCCAGTGTAACCATTCCATTCGAGAGGACTTTCCGTAATTTGGACGCTAACCGCCCAGCAGTTGGAGCACCCGAAGAACTTGAATTCAACTTCTGTGGATGCGGATGGCCACAACACATGCTCATTCCTAAAGGTCTGCCACAAGGCCTTCGATGTGAATTGTTCGTCATGGTTTCAAACTTTGAAGACGATAGGGTACGTTACCTAATGTGACCAATGTTAAATTGACTTTTTGGTATAATTGCACTTTCCTTCCTCAGATTGACCAAGACTTGGTTGGCACCTGCAGTGATGCATCATCCTTCTGTGGAGTTCGTGATCGCTTGTATCCCGATCGTCGTCCTATGGGCTTCCCATTCGATCGTCTACCCCCAACTGGTGCTGACATGCTGTCTGGTCTTTTGACTCCCAACATGCAAGTCATCGATCTTAACATTGTACACAACGACCGTACCACAGTTCGCATGCAAAATTAAGTCCCACAAAATGGCATATTAAGAAACTATTAAAGTTATATGTTGGAATCGATTTAAATAATAAATAAATTGCATACTTAAACAACAAACCTTTTTTCTATTTTTAATCTTCAGAACTCTTGTACAACTTTGCAAAATTAACATTTTCAACCTAGGTTTGCTATTACTGAACTTCTTATGTAAACTATCAATCGACAGTTTGAGTGCCAAATTTTAACGTTACCAGGCCTGTTTAAGAATAAATTAATATTAATTAAAAGTGGCCCAATTTCTTAATGTATGAAGTTTTAAGAGACGAAGTTCAATATTTATCAACTATTTATTGATAACCGCAATTGGATGCAAGGCTCTCAACAATATTTTCTTTTGACAATACAAAATATAAAGTGGACCAAATTTTGCACATTTGTTAGCAGTTTAAGAAATGGTTTTTAATTTCAAATGTAAAAATGGAGTTGCATGTTTCACAGCAATTTTTCTAAACCAATATTTCAAGCGTATATGTACTCTTTACAGTATACGCTCGATATAGGGGGGTAATAAAAACCAGCCATGTTCACTATTTAAGAGATTGTTCACTATTTTGATCGGAAGCCTATAAACGCTTTCCAAAGTTAAATTTGACCAAAAATACATATTTTCTTCAGGGTGAAGATAATTATATTTATTTAATCGATAAACTAACATTTAATCAAGTTGAAACAGCTAAAAAACAAAAACAATTCATAATACATAGGTTAAGTTCGGGCATTATGGCGCACCTAACGTTAATCTAAAATAACTTCAAAACGAACAACATTTCATAATTCAGTATTTTTTTTTATTAAATAAGAGAAAACAGTAAAATAAATAAATCAAATAAAAATAATAATTCAAGTTCATTAACAAAAAATAAATTAGTTTAAAAATAGTTTAAAAAAAACCATATTGCCCTATCTGCGAGCAATATACCGAACCCCTGAGGGCAATATGGCGGGGAGATTTCATTATTGATTTAAACGCCCACATCCATCACAGGTGTTCTTAAATCCCGTACATGAATCGTGAGACCACTGTCCACAAAGGACACACTGCATCCACTCGTCCTTTTTGATTGTAGTGGTGTAATCCTCACCACATCCAGCACAAATATTTTCCCCGAAATCTTCCGGCCCATCCGACTCGTCGGCTAGCTGGATCTCAAGATTTTGTTCGTCGGATGACGTTGATGATTGCCGCTTTACCTTTTTTTTGGCCTTGAAAGCTAAGTCTTCAGTTGTTTTTGTATTGATTCCTTACCTAACGGCACAGCTCTCTTCTATTCGGAGAAAATCCATGCGCTTGCAATTTCAGAATGTGTTGTACAATTTTTCCTTCGTTTTCTGCATTAAAGTTGGAGCACCTAAGGCATGCTTCTTGTAGTCTTTACTCTTAAGCCTTCTTCTAATGGTATATGCCGGAACTTTGTAATGCTTGGCAGCAGCATTTATTGAGAGTTGTTCCTTCTTAATCTTATCAATTGCTGCAATTAAATCCAGTTCTTCCCATTTTCCCCGGAGACCTTTATTTGTTGTGCGTACATTTGGCATTTCTGAAATAATTATAAATAACTTACAGTTAAAATACTATTTTACAACGGAATTATCCCTATAATATGCATAGCATAACATAAGATGCAAAAAACGGGAAGAGACATAGAGACATACGTATGAAACTATAATTTACATGAAAATTTCATAAGGGCATTATGGATTACCCGCGCCATATTGTCCTCACAGTATCTGCGCCATATTACACAAAAAACACTAATTCACAACACATTACAAAAAAACTAAGTTCTCTTTTCGTTCCAAAAATGTCCCGCTACACAACAAAACTGAAACTGTATTCTGCATTACATTCTTCACACCGAACACCTACGTTATATACTTACCGAGAAAAAAGAATCCAAACACAAAGCAAAATTATAAAAACACTAGCAAACTGTAAATTTTTGTGTACCTATTCTTTTTTTTGCCCAGCGAAATTCGTCGTATCGACTAACGATGTTTACTATATCGAAATTTGTATTGTTCACTATTGAGAGTGGTACATGTAAAATGTTGGGTGTTCACTATACTGGATGGTTTACTCTTCCGAGATTCACTATATCGAGCGTCTACTGTAATTCACGTTTTCTACAGACATCCAGAGTTAACATGGACTTTTGTAGGCATTTGAATGAGTGCTTAAAAACTGTAGAAAAAGCTAAGATACAATTTTCCGCGAAACTTTCATTATTTTTGAAACATTTTTTAATAAAGATGGGGCATTGTTCTCTCGTGCAACTCTAGTTCTAAACTGTCAATTGTCAAACTGTTATTTTGAGAGTTTTCAACATTTGTAAAGTATACGAAAATTATTTCTCTAGCATTCACTATGAAAGCCAATAGTGAGTTTTAGTGAATTTTATTGTTCTTTCTTTCTTAAACATATTACATATTTCACAATAGTGCAATTGGCTTTGTGCCGTCAGCCAAATGAAAGCCAATATAATAATGTACAGAAATAATAGCTTAAATACAACCAAAGAATTATTTCATTTAAGTTAATGCGAAACGTGTCTTAGGTCCTGTCCTTCAAAATCCAGAGTTAATAATAGCGTTAGGTCTTTTCACCCAAAACCATGAAGCTTAAATCCTTAAATGTCATAAGACGCAAAATTGGTCACAAAGCCAAAAAAGTAAAACTAGAATTTCTAAAAAACCCAACGCCTAAATTGTTAGTTGTCATTTTGCCCAAAATAATTTTTAAATTTAAATTTGAGTTTTATGACAAAGGGGTGGGGCTTTGGGACGTTTTTTTTTTGGGCACTACGACGATGAAGAATTAGAATTTTAGAATTAGAAATACATTTTATTTATTCATTTTCATTTTACAACTAGTTAATACAAAAATTTACAATAAATAAAGAATAAATAATAGTTATCATCCTTTAGCTTCAAGCTAGTGTTGAATGATACAAAGCGAATTTAAATTTACATAAATTAAAAACTGATGTGGGGTGACAATCAGAGCTGCAATGATACTAAATTGTTTAAGGCAGGTGATCAAATAAGTTATTATTTTTTTTTTTTTTTTTTTTTTTTTATTTCAAATATTAAATACAAAATAGGAAAGAATTAGAATTAAAACATATTCATATAAATTAAGAGAAAAAGAAATATAATAAAAAGTAGATACTCAGTTTTTAAACATCAATGTTTCTTTAACAATAATTATCTATACAATTTAAGTCAATTGTGAAAAGCCAGTCTTTTACTTTTTTCAGAAAAGAGTTTAAATTTTGAGAAGTTCTGATAGATGTTGGTAAGTTATTAAATGCCTTGGGTGCTGCGACAGTATAAAAGTTAGAGAAATGAGTTTTATGAGCAGTGGGTATATTGACAAGATGCATATTATTTATGCGTAGATTATATAACTGCGAGTTTCTACTTGGAATGTTACCACTTTGCTTGAAAAATTCTTTCAGTACTTTAAAAATGTAAAGGTGTCTCAAAGGTAGAATTCCCAAATCCTTGAATAAGGGCCAACTTTCAGTTAATCGATTTTTGTTGCAAATGATTCTAATTAGATGTTTTTGAGCAATCAACAAGGGTCTTAAGGTACTAGCATATGAACCACCCCAGCTGGATAAACCATATTGTATTTTAGAGTGTGCAAGTCCGTAGTATATTGAAGTTAAAACTCTTTTTGAGCAGAATGGTTTTAACAGATACATTTTTCTAGTAATGAGCATCAAATAATTTTTTATATTGCAAATATGATCTTTCCAGTTAAGATTAAAATCAATTGTAACTCCTAGATATTTAAAACTGTACACTGAATCAATTTTGAAACAAGAATCTGAACAAGAACCAGCTGCTTGAAAATTAGGTCTACCGCAACTATGTAAAGGAAAGGTGAATTGTTTACAATTCGACCCATGAAATATAAAATCGTAATTGCAAAGCTGATGACTAGAAGTTTTGAATGACATTATTTTAGTTTTTTCACTAAGGATTAACTTATGAACAGAGAACCAAGTTCTTAGAATTTCGAGATCTTCTTCAATTTGAATGTTACAATTATGTTCTGAGTTTGACTGGTAGGTAAACGATATATCATCCGCAAAAGCCGTAGGAAGGCCATTCAACTGCAACCTAAAGAGAGAGTTGATATAAACCAGAAAAAATAAGGGGCCGAGAACGGAGCCCTGAGGTACTCCAGATTTTAGATATCGAGCTTCACTCATTACACCATTAACTACCACTTTTTGAACTCTTTCTTTTAAATATGACTTAAGCCATTGAAAAAGAACTCCTCTAAATCCTGCATTATATAATTTACTTAGCAGTAAATCATGATCAACCATGTCAAAGGCTTTAGTCATATCAATAAAAAGAGCCATAGTCGGTTTATTATGATTCAAGCTGCCATAGAGTTGACTGCAAAGTCGAAGAATTGCATCTTCGGTTGACTTTCCAGACCAAAATCCAAATTGATTTTCGCTAAAAAAACAATTTTTATCTAAGAAAGAAGTAATTCTTTTTTTCATTAGTTTTTCGAAAATTTTTGAGAAGGTGGGAAGAAGAGAAATAGGTCTGTAGTTTGACATATTTGTTCTATCTTCTTTTTTATAAAGAGGGATTACCTCCGCACATTTAAATTGTTGAGGAAAACAACCTTGTTCAACACTTAAGTTAAATATATAACTTAACACATCTGAGACATATAAAGCAATTTTTTTGAGTAAGTTACTAGATATTCCATCTGAAGTACAAGAGTTTTTGTTTTCCAATGATAAAATAGTTTTATAAGTTTCAAAAGATGAAATAGCATCGAAAGCAAAGCTGTTAGGTTGTAAATATTCAGAATCTAAACTGCGTGGATCAGAACAGTTGCAATCCACATACAAATCAAAAGACGGCTTCAATTTTTCCGAGATTTCCGTAAAATATTCATTGAATTTGTTTGAAATACATTTTGAATCGCATAGTGAAATACCGTCTGCAACAATAGTTTCTATAGCGTTAGAGGTCGTTTTCTTTCCTAAGATATCGTTGATAATTTTCCATTCCCTTTTTACATTGCCTTTCGAACTTCTGAATAAATTAGAATAGTAGATAGATAGATAGATAGATAGTAGAAGATTTCTATTGTTTCTTATGTATTATCACCCAACGACATAAATGACAAAACGACATATAGCCTAAAAATGGAAATGTCATAACACCCAAAAGGTTTTGGGTTGTTGGACTTTCAGACGCGTATAAACAGTGAGGAATGTATGGGAGCCTGTTACCCCCCTGCAACCCACCGGCATGGACACACTATAAGCACAGATAAGAAACTATACAGATGTCTCATCCCCATAGAAGAAAATGTCCCATATTTTTTTCACTACTCCTTGGCTATTAACTGACAAAAAGCTTTTTGTCAGTTGATCTTCAAGCACAAAAAGCTGTTTTTGATTGCACATATTGGCTTGCCAGTATGCCTGTTCAAAGCTATGTGTATAACTATAAAAAATTCTAAAGTTGTTTTTTCTCTCAAGTCAACGTCCATAGAGACAAAGAAAAAAAGAAACTGTTTTGGTTTCGATGATGTTTTGGTGCCGATGATGTTACCATATTTCAGTTGCTATTGTTCAAGCGATGTAGGTATTTTATGCTATTTATGCTATTTATTATTGAATATGAAAATAAAAACCATAGTTATTAATTTTTCCATGTTATATTTTACTATATCAAATAAAACAATATACATATATGTTGAAAACACATTTAAGAAAGGAAGAGAAGATGAGTTAGGTGCAAGACATTTTAAAAATAATTTGTATGGATTCCTATGGTAACACTGATGCAAATGTACGTGCGCCGCTGGGGAGCGTATGAGGCTTAGTTTTGGTTGTCTTCCTTATTTTGATTTTTTTTGATACATACATATATTGAACGCATGTGTGTATGTCATGTATCCATAGATATATTTATATGACAAAAGGGTAAGTTTCAATTTCGGTCTTTTTGTTGTTTGTTGATTGTTTCTTTGTTGTCTTATGCAAAACGTAAGTTGCGTATTTTGTGAACTTAAACAGGTGTAGGTAGGTACTCATGTAAATAATTTCGATACAAAAAAGAGGCTCGGATGTGACCCACACTGATAACTTACTATTGATGCCCACTTAAATTTTTCAAAATTTATTTTTTTTATTTGGAAAAATTGTATTAGTAAGTAAGTCTGCAAAAATATACATTTAAGCTGTTTTCTGTGGAAATAGATGTATCGAAAAGTTAAATTAATATATTTTGAAAGAAGTTTGGTTTCTCTCAAATAAACATTGTCTTAAATTGTTACAAAACATTAACAACAATATTTCTATGGGATGAAACAACTTTAAAGTCAATATCTTTCTTTATTCAATCAAATTTATAAATTCAATTAGGTTAATCATTTTTTTATTTTTTTTTTGCTTAAGGTTTTTAGTTTTCTGTAAAATAAAAAATTGTTGTTAATAACAACAATTTGTACAATTTTTTTCTTTCTTTTTTCTTTCTCCTTTACCCGATATTTCAGTTTAAGAATCAATTTCACGTTTTTTTAGTACTTTTTTTTTAGGTTTAAATTAAAGGAAAAAACTATCGGTTGATTAACTTTTTATTTTAAACTATATTTTAAACATTTTTTGTATTAAATTAAATAAGTTTGAAGTCAATATCTTTCTCTGTTTTCAAGATGCTTTAGTAGAAACTATTTTTACCAGTTTTTAGTAGTTTTCTAAAAAAAAGTAGTTAATTGGGATGTTAAAATAGGTCTGTTAAGTTTTGTTTAGAAGTTTGTATATGTTTAATACATCACTGCTCTTAGCCTATTTAAGCAAAGGTGGTTTTATAAAAAGTTTAAGAGACAATTTTTGGCCTTGACAATTAAAAATAAAATATCGTAAGTATTTATAATTATTTATTTTATTATTGATCTTTTATAAAATTGCCTTTGCTTAAATAGTTTCCAGGGGTCACGAACGTGGACGTGGCAAAATATCGACCCCCACCCACCTACCACCCGCTGAATTGTACATTTATATATATATGTAAATTGGTTATGTATTTGTTTTTTTTTTATTGTTTTTGTTTGAGCTACGCGTTCATAACATTCATTAATTTTTTTATTTTAGTTCTAGGATTTTTATACCTTTTATCTTTTGTGTCAATTACCCATTTACAATTTTTCCAAAGTAAGACTTTTATTTAAAAATGTATGATGTCAATTTTATGTGCATAGCATTCATCGGAATCATCGAACCAGCTAGGATATTGTCTGTTTGTTGCGTTTATACATTCTCTTACAATGTTTTCTTTTAATCTCGATATAAAAGGTGTTTTTTGAAGAAAGTTGTAAATATTTTTACGCGAAGACTACAGACTTGGAAAAAATTTTCAGAAGGCCATATAAGAACCGTATTTTCTTTTAAGGTTTCGTATTCTCTTAATTTAATTAATATTTCCGTTAAATCAAATTGAAGCTTATCTTTTGACATTCGTTGAATACAGTTTTCACAGATACTATTCATTTTTTCATCGATTTAAAAAGGCAATAGCCTACATAGTATCTGGTAGCAAGATCGTCGATTTCCGGCACCTTTATCAAAATCGTGTCTTCAGGCGGTAAAGCATTTAATTTATTACCAATATTCATGTCGTTTTCTATATTCTCAAATGATTCACTCTCCGGTAGCTCATACGAAATCGATATTTGTTCCTCAGCATTGGTTTGTAAAATAGCATTCCAATCAACTTTAAGATATTCTGTATCGTCTTCTTCACAGTTTGAACATTTAGATTTGAATACAAATTTCATAGCTATAACTTTTGCTAGAAGGGAGCCAAATTCAGCAGCATTCGGATTACTTTTATTAACATTTCTTGCTCTTATCTTTCCAAATAAATTTTGTAAGGGATCTTGGTTAAATTTGTTAATATTTAAATAATATAAATCATTATGGTCTATATATAATGCTTTTTGTATTTTCAAAATGCTCTCAATACTTAAGGCAAAACCTTTGAAATAAAACGCTTTGTTTCTTGAATTAATAGGCTGAATGTTGAGAATATATGTTTTCATTTCTCTTATGAATATTAGATTTTGATCATTTTTTTTAAGAGCTGGTTTTCCATTTAAAAGGTCGAAAAGCCGGTTTATTTTGTTTATAAAATTAGCTGTTGGTTTTGCAAAATGCGATATATTTATGGGAAATTTATTTAGACCTAATAAAGCTTCAATTCCACAAGCTACAGATCTACTTAGTACTTGTGCCGCCAACTTTACATTCATTTTTTGAAATTCTGTTGGGTCAATATGTGCCGATGTTAATTTTGGACAAATTTTTGTTGCATTTAATCTTTCAGAATTGTACATATATTCAATTATTTTCCAACTTACAATTCCATCATCCGTGGCCAAATTATATTTCAATAAATTATTCCTAATGCTTTTCAAAAGATGAGGAATATCATACATACCATACATTTTTTGTTGTTTGTAAACAAAGTTACAACTTTTGTCATCTAGACATAATTTATTAAACAAACTTCTATTTGTAGGCCCTTGATCGCAGCAAATAGCTCGTACATTTAATTTTAATTTCTCGCATATATCCAAACAGTTATGCACTTCTATCTCAAGTTGTTGTGAAGGGATATTACTTGGGCAAATGACATGATACAAAACTTGTTTAAAGTTGCCACATAAACTACGTATCATAAAAACGCAGGCTGACTTAGCACATATA
The DNA here is from genome assembly GCA_920104205.1 of Eupeodes latifasciatus. Taxonomy (NCBI): domain Eukaryota; kingdom Metazoa; phylum Arthropoda; class Insecta; order Diptera; family Syrphidae; genus Eupeodes; species Eupeodes latifasciatus. The sequence continues at coordinate 43,304,160 of OV049925.1, read as the reverse complement.
TCAGATCTTTGGTTTTTGCATTAATCTACAAAACCTTCAATTACATATTTGTATTCATTGTAGGTTAAACTTGTCTGAAGGCTCATTTCATTAAAAATTAGAACCACTTCTTTCTCTTTCGTTGCCAATTTTGAGGTAATTTTTTCTATCTCCTCTAAAACGTTGTTGTTTAAGCCTGGAGAAAGGCCTTTAATACTTATCCATCTATGCAAATAAGATGGATGAGGCAAGTGAAATTGTAATTGATTTCTCAAAAAATTATAACCGGTGGCTGAACGGAAAAATATACACTGCGAAATCCATTTTTCTTCTTCAGTGTATTCTGTTGTACTTTGCGATAAAATGAGTTTTGCAAACGTTTTTGAGTTTTGGTTCATTGGTAAAATGTCAATTTTCTCTTGTATATTTAGCTTTGCACGGGCTTTAAGTATTTTAATTTCTTCTCTTAAGCGATTATTTTGTTTCCAAACATTTATTTTCGGTCTTCGATTTTTGTTTATTTTCATTTTAAGAGCAATATTAATTTTCTAAAGACTGGTTCGATGATTCCGATGAATGCTATGCACATAAAATTGACATCATACATTTTTTAATAAAAGTCTTACTTTGGAAAAATTGTAAATGGGTAATTGACACAAAAGATAAAAGGTATAAAAATCCTAGAACTAAAATAAAAAAATTAATGAATGTTATGAACGCGTAGCTCAAACAAAAACAATAAAAAAAAAACAAATACATAACCAATTTACATATATATATAAATGTACAATTCAGCGGGTGGTAGGTGGGTGGGGGTCGATATTTTGCCACGTCCACGTTCGTGACCCCTGGAAACTATTTAAGCAAAGGCAATTTTATAAAAGATCAATAATAAAATAAATAATTATAAATACTTACGATATTTTATTTTTAATTGTCAAGGCCAAAAATTGTCTCTTAAACTTTTTATAAAACCACCTTTGCTTAAATAGGCTAAGAGCAGTGATGTATTAAACATATACAAACTTCTAAACAAAACTTAACAGACCTATTTTAACATCCCAATTAACTACTTTTTTTTAGAAAACTACTAAAAACTGGTAAAAATAGTTTCTACTAAAGCATCTTGAAAACAGAGAAAGATATTGACTTCAAACTTATTTAATTTAATACAAAAAATGTTTAAAATATAGTTTAAAATAAAAAGTTAATCAACCGATAGTTTTTTCCTTTAATTTAAACCTAAAAAAAAAGTACTAAAAAAACGTGAAATTGATTCTTAAACTGAAATATCGGGTAAAGGAGAAAGAAAAAAGAAAGAAAAAAATTGTACAAATTGTTGTTATTAACAACAATTTTTTATTTTACAGAAAACTAAAAACCTTAAGCAAAAAAAAAATAAAAAAATGATTAACCTAATTGAATTTATAAATTTGATTGAATAAAGAAAGATATTGACTTTAAAGTTGTTTCATCCCATAGAAATATTGTTGTTAATGTTTTGTAACAATTTAAGACAATGTTTATTTGAGAGAAACCAAACTTCTTTCAAAATATATTAATTTAACTTTTCGATACATCTATTTCCACAGAAAACAGCTTAAATGTATATTTTTGCAGACTTACTTACTAATACAATTTTTCCAAATAAAAAAAATAAATTTTGAAAAATTTAAGTGGGCATCAATAGTAAGTTATCAGTGTGGGTCACATCCGAGCCTCTTTTTTGTATCGAAATTATTTACATGAGTACCTACCTACACCTGTTTAAGTTCACAAAATACGCAACTTACGTTTTGCATAAGACAACAAAGAAACAATCAACAAACAACAAAAAGACCGAAATTGAAACTTACCCTTTTGTCATATAAATATATCTATGGATACATGACATACACACATGCGTTCAATATATGTATGTATCAAAAAAAATCAAAATAAGGAAGACAACCAAAACTAAGCCTCATACGCTCCCCAGCGGCGCACGTACATTTGCATCAGTGTTACCATAGGAATCCATACAAATTATTTTTAAAATGTCTTGCACCTAACTCATCTTCTCTTCCTTTCTTAAATGTGTTTTCAACATATATGTATATTGTTTTATTTGATATAGTAAAATATAACATGGAAAAATTAATAACTATGGTTTTTATTTTCATATTCAATAATAAATAGCATAAATAGCATAAAATACCTACATCGCTTGAACAATAGCAACTGAAATATGGTAACATCATCGGCACCAAAACATCATCGAAACCAAAACAGTTTCTTTTTTTCTTTGTCTCTATGGACGTTGACTTGAGAGAAAAAACAACTTTAGAATTTTTTATAGTTATACACATAGCTTTGAACAGGCATACTGGCAAGCCAATATGTGCAATCAAAAACAGCTTTTTGTGCTTGAAGATCAACTGACAAAAAGCTTTTTGTCAGTTAATAGCCAAGGAGTAGTGAAAAAAATATGGGACATTTTCTTCTATGGGGATGAGACATCTGTATAGTTTCTTATCTGTGCTATAAGGTGCGAGGTTGAGTACATGCAAAGTATTTTTGAAGTGAAATAAAACTAATTTAGCTTTAAGCACTCATTCAAATGACTAAAAAAGTCCATGTTAACTCTGGATTTCTATAGAAGAGTCAAACTATGGAGTGCATAGACGCTTGAAATATTGGTTTAGAAAAATTGCTGTGAAACATGCAACTCCATTTTTACATTTGAAATTAAAAACCATTTCTTAAAATTGGTCCACTTTAAATTTTGTATTGTCAAAAGAAAATATTGTTGAGAACCTTGTTAACTTCCCATAGGAAGTTATTGTAATGGGTCCGATTTGTCAAATTGAAAATTTTGACATTTCTCGACGTTTCAAGGTCCCTAGAGTCGAAATAAAAGATTTTTAGAAAGATGTCTGTGCGTTCGTGTGTACGTACGTCCGTACGTTCGCGACGTTTTTTTCGTCGTCCATAGCTCAAGAACCAGAAAAGATATCGACTTCAAATAAATTTTGTTATACAGATAATAAGGCAGAAAGATGCAGAAAGGGCTCTCAAGAAAATTGCGTGGGTGGTTTTTTTACCATAGCAGTTTAAAAAAAAGGTGAAAATTTTGGTTAACCCTAAATATCTCATGAACCAATGACGCTAGAGACTTGAATTAAATTTTATGTTATATATTGTAACGTGATACAAAACAATTATATTTTTGCAAAAAATTCAATTAACGGTTTTTTTTTATAAATCAAAAAAACTGAAAAAAAAAATTTGTCACTTCGAAAATTTTACGACTAAAATATGATTTCATCTCCAAAAAATTTTTTGCAACGAAGAATAATGTTTTTGACATCTGGTAAAATTTTGAGAAAAATCGAATTTATAGTTTTTTTATAAAAAATAAAAACCTAAAAAAAAACATTACTCAAAGTTGGTAAAAATTGAATTTCGACTCAAATATCTTTTCAAAACTTTGAGATATTGGCTTCAAACTACTTTTATCTTTCAAAAAATATTGTTGTCAACAATCAGTAAAATTTTGAAAAAAATCGAATTGACAGTTTTTTTACAAAAAATAATAACCTAAAAAAAAATAAAAAAAAAGTGGGTAAAAATTGAGTTTTGACTGAAATATCTTTTCAAGACTTTGAGATATTGGCTTTAAACTACTTTTATCTTTCAAAAAATGTTGTTTTCAACATTGAGTAAAATTTTGAAAAAAATAGAATTGACAGTTTTTTTACAAAAAATTAAAAACCGAAAAAAAAATTTAACAAAAGTTGGTAAAAATTGATTTTCGGCTGAAATAGCTTTTCAAAAATTAAAAATATTGGTTTCAAACTTATTTTATTTCACAGAAAATATTGTTTTTTATATTCAGTATTTTTTTTATAAAAATCCAACAGTCCGTTTTTTCATAAAAAAAATAAAATCTACAAAAAATAGAACGCAAATTTGGCAAGAATTGATACATTTAGACAAACTTTTAAGCAAGACAAATCGATAGACGGGATGGGAAGTTATCAGTGTGGGTCGCATCCCAGCCTCTTGTTTCCAATTGCGATAATCTTATACTTAGGTCCTCAGACCTGTTAAGTCCGTTGGGAATCCTTTAAGGGGCATATGGCCTCTACTACGCCTACGCGCCATCGTGTACGGTTTCCGGAGATGTGTCTCATGCTCCCTCCAACTCTTGCCTAGGGACGCTGATTCCGGCTCGACTGTCCTGCGCAATGTGCTTCTCGGTCGTCCAGCTCTTCTTCCTTATTGTGTGAGCGGATTGCACTGCATTGCTTGGCCTGCAATGCAGTCGTTACCTTTTCGAAGCGTATGTCCAATCCATTGCCACTTACGTCTTCGTATTATAGATTCTATAGGTTCCTGACCTGTCCTTCTATGAAGGACCTCATTTGAAATACGGTTTGGCCAGAAAAGCCTTAGAATGTTACGAAGACATTAATTTACGAAGGTTTGCAGCTTTCTTGTTATGGCTGAAGTAACCTTCCAAATGCTGCACCCATAAAGAAGCACAGATTCGACATTTATGCGAAACAGTTGTAGCTTTGTTCTTAAGCTGATGGAGTTATTTCTCCAAATTTTTGACAGCATACCGAACGCCGCTTTTGCTTTGCCGATGCGGCAGATGACGTCTTGTTCGGTTTCGCCTTCGATTGAAACGATGCTTCCAAGGTATTGAAAGCTCTCCACTTTTTCCACCGGTTGCGAGAAAATATTGATTTGAGGTCGGGTTCCGAGGCTGATCATTTTTGTTTTGCCGGAATTAATTTTCAGTCCCACAACTTCTGCTTCTCTCTCCACACTTGTTGTCAGTTGATGGAGATCCATGATCTTATGAGAGAGTAAGCAAACATCGTCCGCGTAATCCAAGTGCTTTAAATAGGATGTCAAAGTCCATTGGATCCCTCCGCTACCTGACAGAGCTGAGCGCAGTACATAGCTTATCACCAACAAAAACAATATTGGCGACAGAATACAGCCCTGTCTGACTCCGCTTTGGATTTCAAAGTCATCTGACAACCTACCATCGTGGAGAACGTAACTTGGATCCATCATATGCTGCTTTAATAATAGCAATCCAGCAATCGCGGAATCCTGCTTGTTCGGCATCGAGTGTGGCCCCAAGATGTTCTCGTAAGGGTTCCAGTATAACTTTTGCTACTATTTTGGCAACGGCTGGTAGAACGCAAATTCCTCTCCAGTTTTCGCACTTTGTAAGATATCCTTTTTTTGGGAGCTTGACGATAATTCCCTTCTTTCACTCATGGGGGAAGCTTTCGGTGGTCCAGGCTTCTTTAATGAGCGAATGAAGCAGTTCGCTTGAAAAAGCTTGTAAAAGCTCTGCGGGAATTCCATCAAGTCCTACCGCTTTGTTGTTCTTAAGTGCTTTAATGGCGGCAACCATCTCATCTTTACTGGGAGATGCGGTGCGGATTCGGTGTTCTTTCCACCTTCTGACTTGCTCATCCACCGAACTTATCACAGTACCGTCTACTTCTTTTACCAGGTGTTGCTTTGAGCTGTGTGTACCGGTCAGCTCTTTGGTTATTCTGAAAACGGTCCTGCTGTCGCACCTGTTTGCAGCATCTTCTGCTTCTTGCGCCAATGCGTTGATGTATACAGTTACGCTTGTCGCGGCGCACACTGCGTTGAACCTCTCTTTTTCATGCGATACGAGGACTCCAGCTCGTTTCTTTCTTCCTCTTGTGCAGCAGTTATTCGAGCCCTTAACTGTTTGCGTTCGTTGATCCTTGCCCAAGATTCTTCTGAAAGCCAAGTGTTGTTGCTTCCTTTTTTCCGAACGACTATTCTGTCAGCACCTGAAATGAAAATATTTTTCACAGCATTCCAACGGTGTTCGATGTCGTCATGTCATGTGCTGCTGATTGTTCTCATTTCGTGTGACAGGTGGTCCCTAAATTGTTGACGGGTCGTGGGATCCTTTAGTCTGGCGATGTTGAATTTGGGGGCTCGTGTTGTTCCGTTGGATCTTCGAACTGTAGCTGTACGCAATCTTAGGGTAGCTATCATTAAGTGGTGGTCACGGGCAAGTCCCATATCGGTGCCTCTTCTATTTCGTACATCCAAGAGACTGCTTCTAAAGCGTCGACTAATCGCAAAGTGGTCAATTTGGTTGGCACACGCTTGCCTGTCCGTCGACACCCAGCTAATTTTATGACAGAGTTTGTGCTCAAACATAGTGCCACCAATCGCAAGGCTATTGGCGTTGCAGAAGTCAATGAACCTCTCACCATTATCATTGCAATTGCCGACTCCGTGAGCACCCATCACATACCTTAGCCTATTGTTGTTACTGCCAACCTTAGCATTGAGGTCTCCCATAACCAAAATTATGTCTCCGCGGGGAGTGTTGTTGTAGGCGGATCCTAGTTGACTATAAAAGCATTCTTTCTCTTCATCAGATGCGACCTCCACCGGTGCGTAACACTGTATAATGGTGACGGGTCGTACTGTACTCTGAAACCTAGGTTTGATAAGCCTTTCCCCAAGGGGCTCCCACGAAATAAGGCTTCTGGTTGCCGTTTTTGTAAGAAGTATCCCAACTCCAGCTTCTCTTGTGACTTGTATTTGCCCGATCCCAACCATCGCACTTCGCTTAACCCTAAGATATCTATTCTGTACCGCATAAATTCTCTCTCTAATTGGAGGAATCTGGCATTATGCGGACCTTCACTTCCTGCGTCCAGAAGCGTCCTCACATTTCAGAAACCAATATTTGTCCGGGTACAATAGCCAAAAGTCGTCAACGAGTTATCATTAATACTCGTAATCCTAGGCGTTATTTCGGTTTCTGTAGCGGGATGGTGTTCAGTTACGAAGAGTGCTAATCTCTGTAACCTATACTGAAGAGTCAGGAAACTTCGCTAACTTATGTACTCGTATATTGAGATACACAAATCATTGCCCGGGGGCCATCACGAGGAGGTAAAGCAAGAACTTCGACATGGTAAGAAAGTTGCATTGCTGGCCTAAACCAAGTTTTAGGCAATCACCAACTACCCGATCTGCCATGCAGCAGGCACCATTAATTAAGGAATTGGGCCACTTTTAATTGATATTTATTCTTGAACAGGCCTGGTAACGTTAAAATTTGACACTCATAAACTGTCGATTGATAGTTTACATAAGAAGTTCAGTAATAGCAAACCTAGGTTGAAAATGTTAATTTTGCAAATTTGTACAAGAGTTCTGAAGATTAAAAATAGAAAAAAGGTTTGTTGTTTAAGTATGCAATTTATTTATTATTTAAATCGATTCCAACATATAACTTTAATAGTTTCTTAATATGCCATTTTGTGGGACTTAATTTTGCATGCGAACTGTGGTACGGTCGTTGTGTACAATGTTAAGATCGATGACTTGCATGTTGGGAGTCAAAAGACCAGACAGCATGTCAGCACCAGTTGGGGGTAGACGATCGAATGGGAAGCCCATAGGACGACGATCGGGATACAAGCGATCACGAACTCCACAGAAGGATGATGCATCACTGCAGGTGCCAACCAAGTCTTGGTCAATCTGAGGAAGGAAAGTGCAATTATACCAAAAAGTCAATTTAACATTGGTCACATTAGGTAACGTACCCTATCGTCTTCAAAGTTTGAAACCATGACGAACAATTCACATCGAAGGCCTTGTGGCAGACCTTTAGGAATGAGCATGTGTTGTGGCCATCCGCATCCGCAGAAGTTGAATTCAAGTTCTTCGGGTGCTCCAACTGCTGGGCGGTTAGCGTCCAAATTACGGAAAGTCCTCTCGAATGGAATGGTTACACTGGATTCAGATGATCGGCGGCGAATGGTGTTCTGACCAGGTTGAACTGCAAGATATTTTTATTTTGAACTACTGAGCTCTGGCTTTGATTTTCTTGAAATAAACTTACGTGCTACAACAAACTTATCCAACTCAACCATCATGTGGCGTTGATCCCTCAAGAGCATAGGCTGACCGCGTTCATCGGTCTTTGGTCCCAAGAATATACGAACTGTTCCGAAACGTTGGGCTCCACCGGCGTTGTCAATATTGATGGTGTAGGTGAAGGGTTGGTGTTGCAAATGTGTGACTCTAGCAAAAACATTGCCTCTTGGCACGAAATCCAGACCACGGGAGAAGTCGATGTCAGATTGTTGCCAGAAAGTTTGGAGGTTGTTGGTGCCACCGCCTTCATTGTCGACCTGCACTCCGGTAATTGTGATATCCCTATAATTCAACTGATTCTGGTTGTATGGGCTGAGAGCCTCCTTATGCTCTTGGAAGATATCATCGACAAATGCATGCCATTTGTAAAAGACAGGATCACGCATAGCAGTAGCCGAATCACCAATTACTCCAAATGACTCCAGGAAACGATGGTCAGGATCGTGGATGTATGAGAGGAAGACGTGACCCATGTTGTGGAGATCACCATAGAGCTGACGATTTGGTGAGAGAATTGATGATTCCATCATGTTGCCAAGAATGTCAATTCCAGTGTTTTCATCGAGTGTCATACGGTTACCGGATTCCTATTTATAAAAAATAGTTAATAAGCCAAGAGCTTCGTACAAATATTGCTTTTTAAAACTTACATCAACAACGAATCCCTGGTGAATAGCTTCGAAGAACCTATCCCTCCAGCGCTCCAAGTCAGCCACATCCAATTTGATTTGATCCAATTCACGGTTAAGGTCTTGCATTTGAGAGTTGGCAAAGCGAGGGGGCCATGCACGACTTGCAACGAGGGAATCCATCTTGGGGAAGTATCCTTCAGGAATTGGATCACGCAAGTTGTTGAGGCGCTTCACACGAGACATATTATTGCTGAACCTTTCCATATTGTATCGGGCGACGATCTGCTGGTGCATGTAGTAGAAAAGCTCACCACGACGATCCTTGGCGACGATTGAGCGATCAGAAGCTTCGAATGGGTAAACCAAATGCCAATGCCAATGGTGAAGGTTGACACCCATGTCCTCACGGAAGTACCACAAACGATGCTCTTCATCTAAATCGGATGCAGTGTAGTCCCTTGGAATGACGATTGGCATACGGGATCCAGTGGGCACTACTGTGGCTTCCTCACGCAGTTCAGTAAACACTTTCGAATCGACGTATTTGTCAGGGAAAGTTTCTATGAACGAGGGTAAATCGAGACCTTTTGTATCGGGCCTATGGAGTAGAGCCACTGACAGTGCATAGTTGAAGAGAAAAGCATTCACACGATCCCTGGCGTATGCGGCAACACTTTGCAAATCATCGATGCTTCTCAGTCCCAAAAAGATGTCAATCAATCGACCGGCAATACGACGGTGACGTGGAATGAACAACGAGAACTGTTCACGACGACCAAGTGACATAGGGATTTTGAGGTCAGGAATGCTTATGTCCTTGACGGGAATTCTTTGCTCAGCTTTTTCACCGAACCGTGACTGAATTTCGCCTCCAATTGGTCTGTAACGATCAGTGAGGAAGTTGTCGGGAACATCGAAGATTGTAGCACGATTACCTTTTTCCATGAAAATTGGTTCCGCTGGGCGGTCGAACAACAAAAGAAGATTTTTCTTATCAGCCATTTTATTGTTGGTATTATTTGTTAAAAATAAAAGTCAAGGAAATGTGAGTTCTAAGTGAAGGTTTTTGACTAACACTGGTGCTCTAATGTCCAATGGAGAACGACCAAAAGACAAGTGTGATTTTTCAGTGAAATTACTTTGATTTTATACCCGAAATCGTTACCGCAGAAACATTCAAATTAAAAATATGTTAGGTCTTGTGTTTTATGATGATAAATACAAAGTAGGTTCATTCTAATCAAGAATTTGGTAAATTTTAGTAAGTTCAAAAGATAACATGTGGTCTGCACTAGATTTCCTTGTATTTATATTCAAAAAAAAAGCGTAAGTTAGGAGTGTGGTCTTCTTATAGATTATTTTTTATAATTGGGAACACTTTTTTGTCTCTATGATTGGAATTATGCTTTTTAATTGTGAATGCATATCACGCTTAATAATTCAAACTTAAAAGTGAATGTTTTCTAAATATAGCGTTTAAATAAAATCTTAATACAAAATTAGGATATTTAAGAAAGGAAGGACTGTATTATTCATGATTCATAAAAACTCAAAAGTTAAAATATACATAAGTTGTAAGAAGTCAGAATAAGAAATGAAAATAGGCGAATTTCATCTAAGCCGATTTCCTCCAATCGTTAGTCCTATCGATATATCCTTAAATACTACTTCAAGTCGTTTATCCGACTTTCATATTATACGAACAAATATGTATAATCTTAAAACAACATCCTTGGATGAATTTATGTTTCAATCAATTTTATCCTTGCTATCTCATCGCTCGAAAGAATAAGGAGCAGAAAAAAACAAGCAAGGCGCCCAAACAATGCTAAACGAGACGAAATCCCTTAACACAGTTAAGTTATACCTCCACTTATCATCCTTGTTCGTATATGTATGCATATAAAAATCTATAAGCTCTGTGTACCTACATATATATACAGCTACTATTTGGTTGTTCCAATTTTTGGTTCATTTCGTCCGCCTCCTGACTGTCTGGCGCCAACAACTACTGTATTTTTATTTTTGCCACGAAAATCCTGTTTGTAGGAAGAAGAATAAAAATGTTATTCAATGTGATACAACATAAAGGGCGGGACCTCCTACCGTTCGACCAATATCGTTGGGCAAGTCCTGGCTCCCAGGATTGCATTGAATTTTCAACTTTAATCGAGTTTTGTTTTCTTGTTGTTCGATATGGAGTTGGAGTTTGTTGTCGAATTTCAAAGTTTCCTGGAGTTGTGTTGCTTGTCCTATATATTTTATGGACATCCAGGAACCGGGAACATGTTAAAAAAAATTCAATTTATGATTTTTCAGGAGCGATCCCTAGCGCTTTAGGAAGTTCAAATTTCAGTATTTTGAAGTGTAATTTTCCATACTTATGTTTTTTTTTTTTTTTATTTTAAATATGGGAAGAAACAAAATTGCGGGACCCACTTTTTTCGCATTTTAATTTAAAAATATTTGATCAAATTAAAAGCTTAGAAATTAAATTAGTGATAGTGACTAACGACTTTCAACCATTCCTGTGTGCGAGTCATGTCAGGGATGGAGAAGTCCTCTAACAGGCAAGGATTGAACGCAATTCGTCATGGCATGACAGTCCTATGGACTAACCATTACGCCACACGTAAGAGCTTGATTTGGATTTATTTTTAAAAATTCAACAATCTTGTTCTTTAGGAAGATTTTAAATACGTTTTTCTTAAGAAGAATTAGAAAGTTCTTAAGTTTCGGTATTTGAAAATCTTTACCACCTAAACGCCCTCGTGAAATAATCGCCCTGCATCTGTTTCAACCATTAACGAAGGACCACGTTCCATATACCTTTACTTCACATCCGCGCTTCAACTTTTTGTTTTTTGGCATTCGTCCTTTCAGTTTTGGAAAACAATGTTTTTCAACGTTCTCCTCCGGTAGTGAGGTGATAGTGGATCGATTTTTATGAGGTTGCTTATGAGGATTATGTATGTTGGGAGTAATTGTAAGCCACATAAAATATAGAACACTGGGTCAATGGTATATGGATGTTGTTTTAATATATGTATGTATACGATTACGATTTATACGTTTACCGTTTCAAATGATTTATCTCTTGTTTTCGCCGCCCGCCACTATGTCGCGTCGATGTCATTTAAATTTTTGGATTGGTTCTTTTAAGCATTTGTAAGTTGGGTAAGGACAGGAATTCCATGCTCTGGATAATTTTATTGTTTTTGTTGATTTTGTGGGAGAATATCTCTGTTTTTATTATTCGATTTAATTGACATTGTGATTGTGATATGAGCAATTTAATTAAAATCCAACAAAACACAAGGGATGGAATTGGATTAGTTTTTTGTTTCCGATGTGTTTTCTTGTGACGGTAGGTTGGGTTTGAACATTGAGTTTTAAAAATTAAGTTATTACGAGTACTATAGGGTCGGAAATAAAAAAACTTGAAAAGGCATTCGATAAGAATCGGTACCGGTTTATCAGAACCAGGGGTGGAATCGGCTGAGGTAAAAAAAGGTAACTAAGAAAATGTTCCTTTCATTTGTGTAAGTATCTATTTATTACTATCACATTTTTGTTGTGACAGCTTTTTAGCTATCAAATTCGATTAGATGAAATTCGAGTATTTTGATTGTCATTTATCAACCTTAGCCTATTCCACCCCTGATAGACAAATGATTTATCTTTCTTAATTTATAATTCACTTTGGGGGAAGTTTATAGTTTTTACACTTTCCCCTACCTTTTAAAATATCAGTTCATGGGGCTTGGTTCTCCCGAACATTGTCTCGTACAATCAAGACGGTCTCCATACCGCAGTTGACCTTGCAGACGTGTGATACAGCATGTTTTTTAACTACTTCTTTAACCATTTAAGCTTTGCATCCAAAATGATTTTAGGGTGTTTAACAATATCGGAGGTTTTTTTTTACTATTTATAGAAATTGGAATTTTATTTATGTTTACGTTGTACGTTTATGAAATTTATGTATATCCACCGATTTGGTTTCATTTGGTTTGATGCGCCATATTCCCGTCCAAAAATCGACTGCTTTTTGCAATTCTTGTGTAGCCTTTGAAACTGATCTATCTGGCACTTATTTTGGAGTATCATTTGAAAAGGTGGCCATGATAGCGTTGATGTCCATACAAAAATATCCCTTGTACATTAGATATACAAGATTGGTCCTACGGGGCACTTCCTTCTGGAACACTGTTTTGAATTTTCTTAAATTTCGAGTAATTTTGGTCGTATCGATCTCTAAAGAGTCGGTTCGTTACATAAGGTTTCAGTATTCCGTAATATTGTTTGGGATTGTCCCTATACAGTCAAGTCTCAAGTGACAGAACTTGTTAAAGGCTTGATCAGACTATGTTTTTCTTCAAGTGCCTTTTTCACCACATAAGTGATTCGAAGTGCTTGGTCTATCATCGGATGTTTATTTCTAAATCCAAACTAATGGTTCAGAATAAATCTTCTTTCTGCTTTTATTTTCCTGAGACGTTTCAGTATCAGTTTTTCGAAAACTTCTACCATGATTGGGATACTAGTCTGTAAGATGTTACTTCTGTTTGTGGCTCATCTTGTCTTGTGTTACATATCTTAGTTCAAGGCATGCGTTCATAATAAATAGGAGTTTTTTAAAAGGTCATTGAGGGCATTTCTTTTGAGACCAGAAATGTGATAGGAATGTACCCGATAGGTTTTTTACTAGAAAACTTATGTTGACACATGCTTCGTTCCTAGCATTAGTTTATAAAGAATCTTTTGCCGTATTTGCTGGGAATGGCTTGAAGACAATAGTTAACATTTTTTTTGGATTTCCCGTCCATTTGCCATCTTAAGATTTGATAGATACGAGTAGTTGTGTTGTTATCTGTATTGAGTATTCAGTAGAAGCATCTATATTTTTGTATTTCGTTGCTTTGATATGTAAGACTGCCATTATTATCCTTCGATCTCTTCTTTTTTCCAAGATCAGATCCTTTATTTTCTGTTTCTCTGGAGTTTTAAATAATGGTAGTATATTTTTTTCCACAGTATGTTGCATATGAGCAACAAAGTGTTCTACTTCATTTGTTCAATTGTTCAATGGGATGCATATAAACACAGTTATGTGAGGAAAGCTGCAGAACTCTAAAATTCTTATCTTGTTAGTTTTGTTCTATTCAAACTAAAGGGTGATTTTTTAGCTATTATATTTTTGGCAACATTGGTTTAAACAGCTGACGCGACGCAGGTTTAGTGTTTTGTTTCATTGTCAAACATATTCAGTTTGGTCTATAATTTAACCATGAATCGTCTTACAAACGAACAACGCTTGCAAATTATTGAATTTTATTATCAAAATGCGTGCTCTGTTAAGAAAGTTCATCGCGCGCTTCTTCCATTTTATGGTTAGTTTGATCGACCCACTGAAGCGGCTATTCGGGCTATTGTGACTAAATTTCGCATTAAATTTACATTGTTGGACATTAAACCACCAATACGCTTACGTAGAGTGCGAACTGAAGTAAATATCGCAGCTGTATCGGCCAGTGTTAATGATGACCATCAATTTATTATCGATTCGTCGCCTATCGCAGCAATTTGGCCTCTGTTACTCAACAACGTAGAAAATTTTGCGGAAGGATTTAGGTGTGATGCCTTTCAAAATACAGCTGGTGCAAGAATTGAAGCCGAACGACGACGTACTGCAACGTAAGATTTTTGGTGAATGGGCTTTTGGAAAGTTGGCCGAAGATCCACTTTTTTACCGAAAAATTGTATTCAGCGAAGAAGCTCATTTTTGTCTCAATGGGTACGTAAATAAGCAGAATTGTTGATTTTGGAGTGAATATCAGCCAGAAGCATTGCAAGAGCTACCAATGCATCCAGAAAAAGTCACAGTTTGGTGCGGTTTATGGGCTGGTGGCATCATTGGATCGTACTTCTTCAAAAATGATGCGAATCGTAACGAAACTATGAATGGTTAGCGCTACCGTGAGATGATATCTAACTTTTGTTTGCCCAAAATGCAAGAGCTTGACTTCGATGACATGTGGTTTCAACAAGAGGGTGCCACATGCCACACAGCACTCACAAAAATGGACTCATTGAGAGGCGAGTTTGGTGAACATTTTATTTCATGTTCGGGACCTGTCAATTGACCGCCTAGATCGTGCGATTTAACGCCTTTAGACTATTTTTTGTGGGGCTATGTTAAGGCTCATGTCTATACAGACAAGCCCGCTTCAATTGACGCATTGGAAAGAGAACATTGAAGCATATATTCGTGAGATACCGGCTGAAATGTTGGAAAGAGTATGCCAAAATTGGACTAAGCGGATGGACCATTTGAGGTGCAGTCAAGGTCAACATTTGCATGAAATAATCTTCAAACATTAAATTATATGGACCGTACTATAATGGGTATACTCAACTACACATGAAGTGAAAATATTAATGAGTCCTAGACTATATTAAAAAGAATAACCAAGGTATTGTTTCTAATACATCTAACCTTACTTTATTTAAATTCAGTTGGAATTATTTGAGTAAGATAGCGAAGTTGTTTTATTGAAAGGTATCAAACCTTCAATAGATTGTAGATTATTATAATACTTGAAAACCTATAACGTGATTGATAAGCCCATACCATAATTTAGAAACATGTGGTTTAGTTATACAAACAAAAATTGTTCTTGAATTTTTGTGGCCATATGCCAGACGCATACACACAATGTGCTGCAACATTTTGTGTCATAGTAAAAAATTTCGTAGGCCTTGTTCAAAATATCAATTGCGGTTTGCAATGCGTACAAATTTCCCAACAAAAGCTATGGTCAGAGTCCCAATTGTGTGGTATTTCTTTCGTGATACCACCAATTCTATCATAAGCTAAATTCTCTGCATATAAAAGGGCATATCTATACTGAGTATGGTATACCTATACAATTTTGGTTTGCTCGTCCTCAAAGGCATTGCTATTTTAGATGATGACGTTGGCATGGCTGCTGCAACCTGCAGAAACACAAAAATAAATATAATGCAGCGTCCCACTGTGACTTTGTTATAGCATAGCTATCATAATTACAGAAACCATCAATGACTATAGAAACTCCACGTCTGTCGAACGTCGTGTCGTCGTCGTTGTTTTGGAAACCTGGTTGGTGGGTACATTACACCGAAGCTGCGACTCCGATATCCTCTGTTTAGTCCCAGACTATACGACGGACGTCCCCCCGTTCTTGCTTACTTTCAATTATGCAAATTATGGATAATTGCAATTTGATTACCAGTCCCATCGGCTGCGCAACACTAGCGACCGTCGCGTCGCCTCCACCGCACCGCCGACGAGCGACTTCGCTGCCAACACACAATCACTGAACATGATCTAATTCGACTTTGTTACGATACGAGTGGCATAGTCGAATCGGTCAGAGAGAGAACACTTTACCACAAAAACACAAAACCACTATATTCCATGCCACCTTGATGGTCTTTGCGTGGTGCCGCTGCTGACACCAACGCTTGTCGGAGGAGGAATCCAAATGCAAACATTTCCTGGGACTATTGCACCACACCACTGTTTTATTTTGTGACGTGTCTGACCAATACACCATAACTATACACCAGGAGAGATCAGATCAAACACAAGGCGCAAAAATTGTGCACTGGAATATTATTTTCGTACCGTTCGTCCGTCGTAATGTGATATTAATGGAGGTGGAAATAATACCTTTTGACTATGAATATACGAAAAAGTTGTCGCTCCAGTGTGCAATGTTCAGAAGTGATGGATTGTTGCAGGTTTTGATGAATTTTGTTTTTGACAATATTAATTTAAATTGTTGTAAATTTAAATTAAAGTAAAAATTAAATAAGAACTTAAGTGGTAAATGATTTATAAGTGAGTATAGTAAGATTTATCACTGTGTTATGTTAGGTAACATTACACTACAGTGATAGTACTGACATTTGACACCTGTTCAACTCAGCTGTCATTTGAAGTGGCATATAATAATAGTAGTAAGATTGTCACCGTCATATCTTTTTTGAAGGGTAATCTTTCGAGTTGCGTCTAAAAATAACTCAAGACAGGTTAAAAACCAACTTTACTCAAGTTATGGCTGAGATAATGGCTGACATTTTTGAAAAAGTGTCAAAAAATGTACTCAGTACAATTTTCCTTACCAAGGTAAAGTGCATACTTTTTAATGAAAAAAAAAAATGTTGATCGAAAATGTATCGCTGTGTGTCGTACAAGATCCAACGGACCCAGGAGCTCAAAGTTCAAGACAATATACAACGCCGTTTATTCGCTGACTGCGCTTCGATACGTTTGGAAGAGGAAGTTATCGTTTGGTGTGGATTTTGGGCCGACGTCGACGACGTCAACAGCGAGCGCTACATAACGATGATAACTAATTTCTTATGGCTCAAATTGAACCATATGGACCTAGACGACATATGGTTCCAGTAGGACGGCGCTACGGTCCACACACCAAATTCCACGAAATCCAAGTCAAAACCAAGAAATACTGTAATCATATATTACGAACCAACTTTTTAGAGTACAGTACGACCAAAATTAACCGGAACTAAGGTGAATTGAAGCCGGTGAACCGCAATGAAGTGCCCTAAGGCCAACCTTTTAACCTCAATGGAACAAAATCTACATATAAATAAACTTGCCATAACGTGAAATTAAAATTAAGAAAGAAAAATCATTTGGGGATCTTTGATAAACAGGTTGTGATTAACCAGTGGTTATAGTGCAGTAAGAGTCCCACACTACTCGGTAACATTTCTTGGAGAGTGTTTTTTGAAGATTTCCATAATTTTATCCAGGAATCCTTACCTTTCCATTAATGTAACTATCTTTGAGGACTGAAATTTCAGCATTGTTACATTGGGACCTTCTCCTTTCATCTAATCAATGTTGCATCGATTTTCGAACTTCAAATGCCCGCATTTCGGTAAATACGCACCATAACCCCTCAAACTTGGCACATTGTGATCTAGAAATCCCCCCGTTTCCACTTTGTTTTCTTTGTTTTCAAAATTTTAATTAGAAGCACAATTTGATGTAAAATACAGAAAATAAGATTATTTTTAAGAAAAATGCTTTTGTTGTTATTTGTTTCAAAACCTAACATTCGTTTTGACTTTAATTGTCCCAAGATTCATGCTCTTTTCTTTTTCTTAGTACTCCCACTGTTACACATTTTAAGAGGAACTTCATTAATTTTATTAAATTTCTTTTAAATCTTTCATGTTTTTGTCGTATACGAGTATCTTCTGACTTTAACAATAGACCCAAATGTATCATTTGAAAGGCAATAGAAAAATTTCCTTTTCGCAGCTAATGTAATAGAAAATTAGATTTTCTGTTATCAGCTGCAACCAGTAAAACACTTTTCCAGCATATCCTGGCGCATGTCCTCTATAGTTATTCTGTAATTTCATAGCCTCACAAAATGTTACTCCTATCGAGAGTCTTTTTTATAAAATTTTATTTCAATATTCTCATTCAAGAAGTGTTGACTTCAAGTTCATTTAAAAATGTCATCTTCAATTCATAGTGAAATTGAAAAAGATTTTGAAAATTTTTTAAAATTTTGTAAGCAGAAAAATTTAACTACAAAAGATCTTCAACAAATTTGTCAACCTCTCCTATCGACTTGGAGATGGAGATTTTGGAAAAGAATTGGAATAATTCTGTTTGTTGCAAATGCCATATGGTGGCTGTGCTGTAATGTGGAAGTGTTAAATTGGTCACTGAGTGCTGTTGGGAGACTCGTTCTAATCGAGTTGTTACCATTTTGGAATTGGACACCATTGTATAAGGCAAAGTGTTTGGTGGATAAAAATATTGCTGAGAAAGTGGAAACTTCATCGTCAGCATCTTTAAGTCTTGGAAAATATGAAACGGACAAAATGAACTGTTTTCTGTGTGAAAAGCTTGGTAAGGATAAAAAACAAACTATTTTTATTTAAGAATTGGGAATCTTTTTTTTTAGAATTTCTGCCAACTCGTACAAATGTGACTTATTCAATGATTGAACAGAACTATTTGGAAAAAGGTCTTCCTGTTGTAATTCATGACTCCCATCCAACGCAAAAACTGGAAAATATTCTTTCAATAATTTTGGACGCTCCAAATGATTACCTCAATAGCTTGCCTTGCAATGTTGAAACAAATCTTCTAATGAAACAATTTTTCTCCATCGAAACGGCTTTGAGTAAAATTTCTGAGAGTTCATCAAATGACGAATGGTTTTTACAATTTCGAAATTGTAAATTTGATGCTGTTAAGGCATCAAGAAAATTCATCAAAAGGCCATACTACTATCCTCTTCACTTCGAACCGTTCTATTCGAGCTGGATTTTGATGTCAAGCAATTATAAGGCAGCGGAAAAGGAATTAATCTTACAGGGTCTTGTTTTTGTTCAGCAATTAAGTGGAGAAATTTCGATAACATTAATTCCCAAATCACCATGTGAGAAATTGTGCTTGGAAATTGAGTTTTTGCTGATGGCTGGAGAAGGATTAGTATTTTCCACTGATTTATGGAGTTTTATGTATAAGCCTGTTGGAACTTTGAATACGGTATCGACTATTATGGAAATCGATTGGCTGTACTAAACGATTTTTGTTTCAAATAAAAACATATTGGAAGTGGTTGTTTTTATTTTTCAAATCAATAAGCATGTTTAAAATAGCTTTTGATAAGTCTTCGAAAAGGTATCGGAAGAAAATTGGCGAAGTTTCTTGTGCTGTCATTGGTTATGGGTGAGTCCATGGTCAAAGTTTAAATTTAAAGTTGTTTATTAAAAAAGTTTCAACAATACAACATACATTTAATATCATATTTACATATTAACTGATTTTTTTCTACGATTTAATTACAAAAGGTTATTTTTTAGGACAAAAAATGAAATAAAACATGTGATTTTTAATTCCCACAATTATCTCTGTGTTGACTTCAAACTCGGCCTTAAAAAGTTATTCCCCATCATACAAAATTGTACTATTTTGTTTTATCTTCCCAAAAATGCTTGATTATTTTGATAAACAAATTGTTCTAAGAAAAACAAAATTGATTAAAAACCTTTATGAACTTTTTTTGTAATTCATTTCAATATTTTTTTGTTTTTTAAAATGTCAAATACTAGTTTCTTTTTAAAATGCAGCAAAATTAACAAAATGGAATTTTAAGACTTTGATGAGTCGATATTTTGGCTGATACTCGTGCTGAAGCTCACTTGCATAAATAATTATCGTTAAATCGGAAAACATCAGTCCTTTAGGTTCCTCACGAAAAAGTCCACATCGATTTGAGCATGGACGGAAATGGCTCTGAAACGAATTAGCTTATTGGATATTAGTTTTCAATACCTGCTACCTTTACATATCATTTCGTATATCATTAAAACTTTACTTGTTTTTTACTTCTTACCTTGGAAAAAAAAACTATCAGTTTTCTCTCTCAAGGTACATCTTACAACTTTATTATATCTAGTATCTTATCCTTCCAAAACTCCTAATTAAAGAAAGAGCCCCTAAGAGAACCGTTTGACAGTACGATATAATCAAGTGAGACGGTCACAACTCTCGATGGTGAAGTTGACTACAGTTCAGATTCTTTTGGGAATGACAACTCCCATCCCCAAAAGGGTTAAGAGAATCAGCCTCCATTGGTTATTAGGGTTGAAGAAGTAAATTTCCGTCGTTAGAAAGCTGAGGAAAACCAACAAAGTTCAAATAAGCCCGCAAGGCCTACCACGCCTATATTTGACGACAAAATTTATGAATGACCAAAAACTAAAGCCAACTACTGTATTGTCCCAAAAGCCGTACAAATGTTTGGTCATTCGTAAAGATCATAAGGAATTCATCCTACTCAACGGTTCTTATGATCTTTGTCAATAAAACTCCATTTGTTACTGAGTAATCATTGCTACGCCTTAGGTCTCGTTTTGAGTGGACTTAAAACAGCATGTATCCAAAAAAGGCGAAACGTCCTCCCCTTCTTTCTTTGCAAAACCCATGGAAATGCTGATTAACTATCAGCTCAATAAATATCTCGAAGACAGAGCGCTTCTTAATGACCGGTTATCTATTGGTTAATCTCACCAAACAGTCGAACAAATCTTTACAAAGTTTTTTAGAAAGTAAAATTATTGCGTTTCATATTTTTTGGCATCAGGAGACAGTAAAACTCGAAATTCTTGGTTTGTGTATCTAAAATCAATTGCAAAGAATTTGTCTCCCCCTCTGATCTTTCTATTATCTATAAGACTTATATACACTTCGTGTCACATGAATAGGGACAAGATCTAAATTTACCTGTAAGACCCTTTCAAGTAAAGAATATAACAAAAAATCTTATGGCTTAGATAAATACTGGTTTAATTAAATGGATTAAAATAAAATAAAAATCACAGCGTGATGGTTAGTGCGTTGGACAGTCATGCAAGGGGTCTTGGGTTCAATCCCTGCCTGTACCACCTAACTTTTTTCAAGGGTACTGCCTCTTGCGAGGAATTGACAAATCCTCCAAGAGTAATTCTTGTCATGAAAAGTGCTTTCTCAAATTAGCCGTTCTGATTCGGCATAAAAACTGTAGGTCCCTTTCCATCACTGATAACAATACTCGTACACAGGAATAGTTGAGAGTTATAAGTCACTAGGCCCTGGTTCTTCATGGACTGTTGCGCCACCTAATTTATTTTTTTTATAAAATAATTTTTAAGTATGTGTGCTCCCGCCTGATTTGTGAATTAGTTCAAGTAACCTTTGGTGTATGGATTCATAGAGTGCTGTCAGATAATTGAGCGAAATTTGGGGCCAGGACCGTTTTGTGGTTTCAATAATATCTTTAAATTTTTGGTATTGCTGTCCTCCTTTGTAGACTTTTCTTGAATGCCATCCCATCACGTTTTCCATGATGTTCAGGTCACGAGAATATGGGAGCCATGGTAATAGGTTCACATTTTGCCCATGAATCCAGGCTTTTGTTGCCCGTGCGATATGTATTGGCGCATTATCTTTTTGCAAAGTCCAACTTTGTCCACCAAATAATTCAGAAAACTGCCGAAAAGCTCATTTCAGGATCTCGTCTTTGTAAGTGATTGCCGTCATTTTAGAGCTTTGAAAATCAAGCTCCACAGTCCTGTAATAGGTTGCATAGATTGCTAGCTATACCATTACACCTCCTCCTTTGCTGTGTCGTTTTTCAAGATACATTTTTTTCATGCTTAATTCATGAAAATAGCAACTATATTAATCAGGTTCGTCAAAATTATTTTTTTTTTCACCGGAAAAGACGACGACGGCATGCCAAGCTCGATTGCAACATTAAGGCGTTGGCTCTTGCGTGCAGCATATGATGGTGTTTTTTTCTTAATTTTTTAGTTTCCTATATGGTCTGCTTTCTGTATCACCCGAGCAACAGTCGATCTACTAACATTTACCCCAGCTTCTGCTTTGATTTTACTAATAGAAAGCCTTGAATTTGAAACAGATTTCACTATCTCCCGCCTTTCCTGAAATGATGTGGCTTTCTTGACTCTTTGGCTTTGTGGTTTTTTCCATACCTCTCTGGGTCCCCGAGATAGCTGTGTACAACATTTGAACTTTTTCTAATTTTGCTGTCTATAAAATTGATGTTTTTGCTGAGATCCCGGTAAGCTCGAATTTGGCCTATTTCCTCCTTGGTTAGACCCTTACCTCTACCCATGCTTCTTGATTCTATCAAATTAATAAACGTAAAAAGCTCCCAAACAATCAGAGTATCCTTTTATCGGATTTAAAACACGCTAATAGGAAAATTTAGAACTTGTCCCTATTCATTTGACACAAACAAACAGGTACTTTTTATGATTTTCTTTGGAAAAACCACCATTAATCTTATATTTATGAACTTAATCCAAAATTTGTGTTTGTAATATAACTTAAATGGTGGACCGCACTGGACAAGATGGTAAATCTAAATAAGTTCATCAAAGTCCAGCGGTCAGCAGGTATGTGCATCACAGGAGCACTTCGCTCAACACCAACCGCAGCCCTGGATGTGCTTTTAAACCTAATACCTCTTGACATCTTCTCAAAAATGGTGGCAGCCAACTCAATGGAACAGTAACAATACTGGACATAGTACCATTCTAGACAATTTCCGATCTATCCCAGATCGCTTAGACTATACCACCCCTAAAATGGTATTCGGTAAAAGCTTCCATGTGTCCATCCCTTCAAGATCCTCCTGGGAAGAAGAGAGACCCCTGGAAGACAATGCGATACACTTCTATACAGACGGTTCAAAGACCGATTACGGAGTTGGAAGTGGTATCTATTCGGAACAACTGAATCTAAGTCTATCATATAGACTTCCCAATCAATGTAGTGTATTCCAGGCAGAAGTAATGGCGATTAAAGAGGCACTATCCTGGCTCAGAGAAAACGTTATATCTTGCAAGGATATACGAATCTTCTCGGACAGCCAGGCTGCTCTTAAATCTCTCGCGTCTGTCTCCACAAACTCACAAGTAGTCCACGATTGTCGATCATCTCTGAATGAGATGACAGAACAGTTTAATATTCACCTCATTTGGGTGCCGGGCCACAGAGACATTCCGGGAAATTGTAAAGCCGATGAGCTCGCCAAAAACGGAACACTTCTGCCTAATGTTAGACAAAAACATAACATAGGAACACCACTTGCTACATGCAAATATCTTCTCAAACAATATGCTCTAGAAGCAACAAATGCTAGATGGTCACAGAGTACCACCTGCCTAGCAACCAAGCAAATATGGCCAAGCATAGATTTAAATCGGTCAAAAGGCTTGATATCCCTGAGCAGACAAAATATAAGCTCTACAATTGGAGTAATAACAGGACACTGCCTCATAGGAAGACATGCTCTGAGGCTAGGGGTCTACACAAATGACTTTTGTAGAAGCTGCATGGACGAGGAGGAAGAGGAAACAGTCCAACACCTTCTATGTACATGTCCAGCACTCTCCATTAGAAGGAATAACTTTCTTGGCAATCCCTTCTTCGACAATACCAGTGAACTGGCAACGATTGACACAAAGTGTCTCTCTAACTTTATTAAAAGCACAAAATGGTTTGTTTAATTTTCATTACTCCCCCATGAGTAACCTCATTAGTGGTATCACAATGGACCCTTGAGGTCTTAGTGAGTCAATGACATCTAGACAGCCACTCCAACCTAACCTAACCTAATATAAACTTAATACATACTCGTACTTTATTCATTTCACATTTGGGGTTTTCCAAAAACCTAAAGGTTTTGAAAAATATCGTTAAATAAAAAACGAAAAAAGCTTGTCCCTATTCATGTGACACGAAGTGTACGTCTAAAGGTTGAGTATAATTATGGGCTGGTTGTGCTGTAACTTACTTAAGTCTCTTAGAAAGTAATGATCCAAGAGCATTCAAATTGTTTGGTGACAATCAGAATACTCTCGAGCCTAATTGAAATAGCGCTGTCTTGTGTAGAGATTCGTTCTATAATCGTACTGCGAGAATGCACATATAATACTTTACCAAACTCTTTGTTGTAATTGTAGTATTTACGAATAGACATGCTCTTTCTGTCTACATTTCTATAAAGGGTATTTTAAAAAAAAGACTTCAAATCAAAAATTAAAAACAAAATATTTTGGTTCACTGATTTGTAAAGTCTGTCAGTATTTTAACAATAAAATTGGTTTGTGAATCAAGTAGACAGTTGTTGATTTATATATATTTTTTTTTTGTTAAGAAATATCAGTGCCTACATCACTGCGCCTTCAAAACTCATCACCCATAAGCAATTTTTCTATTCATATATAATTTAATTAAAGCCTGTTTGAAATAAACATTAAACACTTCAATTAAATTCCATATCGCACTTATTTAGAGTTCAGATCATCGAGCCTAGCAATACAAAAATATTTAAACCAACAAAATTATACTTATAGGTTTTACTTAATGTGCCATTGTTAAAATGAAATAAAAGTATTTAAAAACTGACATTTCTACAATAACCGTCAATAATACAATGGATTTCAGTAATTTATAGCAAAATTAACGTTTCATTTTCCAGCCATGTTAATTTTTTTATGACCTGCGAAAATTTCACGATATAATTTCATACGCGATTACTCACAATGAACACTTTCCGCGGTCAAGCGTGATGAATTAATAATTACAAAACAAAATACTAAAAACTGGTGTTTTTCAATTTTGTCACACTATAAAGCTCATCACGGAATTCTCATAACGAATCAGTTTGAATTCGAAGTTCAATCTGAATATGAATCGCTTTGGGGTGCTTAATTTAATTGTTGCCATCGGATTGGTAGGTTTTTAATTCTGTAATTATAAATCGGACTGTGTTGTGATTTACATTATGAAATTTAACAAATAAAGTTTTTGTACATTTTCTATTTGTTCAAGGTTGCAACAAGTGTAACTGATGCAATCGACTGCAATAGCCGACCAGATTTTAAAAATGCCAGAGATTGCTGTCCCCATGAAGATTTTTCCGGTAATGAAGTCGTTGCAAAATGTAAGGAGTATCTGAATGCAGATGACAATTCAGCTCCTGGTGGTCACGGTCCTGGTCATAAAAAAATGCATTTCAATACAGTGAGACAATATTATAGATTTAGGCTCAAGAAAAGTCGTTTTTTTTTTTTTTAATATTTTTACTCTCTGTATTAGTGTTATAGTGAATGCATTATGAATGAAACAGGATTGGTTGATTTTGAAACAATGAAAGTTGACGAGGCAAAAACTAAAACCTTTTTGACTGACCTTTTGAACGAAAAACCTGATTTTGTTCAAGTTGTTACAGATGCTATTGTCAAATGTGCCGAACAGGGTAAGAAATTAGTCTATTAATTGCATTTGTATTAATAAACTTCGTTACATGTCTCATAAGGCAAAGAAATGCGTGAAAAGCATGCAAATGATCCTAAGCCACCACTACCACCTGCTGGTTGTAAACCTTGTGCTGCTATGTTTATGCATTGTGTTAAAAAGGAAACAACTATCAATTGTCCAACTAGTGCATGGAAGAACGATGAAACATGCAATAATCTTCGGGAATTTATGATGGTTTGTAAGTCACCAAATCATAGAGGACCACCAGAATAAAAACAACACATAAAAGTACGAGTACAGAAATATTTTCCTAAATATATTTAGTTTTTTTTTTTGAATAATATTTTGAAATAAACACAAAATAATCAAAAATATTGTTTTTTTTTTTATCAAGTTGAACAGCGTTTTCAAAATGGTGTTGAGACAAAGCTCTTTCTGTTTAAAGATTTTTCTCCTCATAATTCTCTCATACATCAAAACCTAAATTTCTAAGTTTCAAGGACATAAGCTTGTTGTAAGAACTTCATACTTATGGCGCTGATAAATATAAGTAAATACGTTTCATTCAAACTTGGTAATCCGATAAGTGGATCTGGATTACATTTTAAACCAAAGTATATATCGGAGCCAGATAAGTGGTTCTGTAGTTGAGTTATTTTAAAAAAATGTCACCATATAATTTCAACCACAAAAGTATGCCATAAATTATGCACATGTTTTATTTTTCTGTAAGAAAACAAAGCATAATGTACCTGGTGGTACACTTGGGCGTATACACACTTTTTTATTAAGTTTTTGCTGAATCGGGCCGATTTGATCGTTGATTATGTTGTTTGTTGTTTGTTTGTGTTTTATTACAATGAGATGATGACGGCGATCGCATGTGGGGACCAACTGTTGTATACCGAACCCAGTTAATTTTGGAATCACTTTTCTTAGAAAGAATTTAGAAAGAGGTATAGTATATTATAGCTTCCATAAAATGTACAAGGGTGTCCCAAAATTAACGTAAGATTTGAATTTGCCGCCTGAAAAAAAGCAATTTGACAGCTAACAGTATAGGGTTATTAAAAATGGAGCGTTACACGATAGAACAACGTGTATTCATTATTAAAGAATATTTCGAAAATAGTGAAAGCTTGGCGGCTGCAGGTCGAAAATTTCATACAAAATATGGTCGGAATAGTGTTTTAACTTCGTCAACTGTGAAGAGATTAATTGAAAAATTCATGGAGACTGGATCCGTTGGAGACGCCAAACACACTGGTCGTCCAAAAACAAGCCGTTCAAATGTGAATGTCGAAGCAGTGCGTGAGAGTGTTGCTGACAATCCAGGAACCTCAATTAGACGTCGTGGACAAGAATGGCAAATTTCAAGAACCTCTCTACAGCGTATACTCACCAAAGATCTGTGTCTTCATGCTTACAAAATTCAATTAGCACAACAATTGAAGCCTAATGACCATGGACAGAGAAGAGAGTTCGTTGAATGGATTATTGAACATCAACAAATGGACCCTGATTTTTCGAGCAAAATCATCCTAAGCGATGAAGCACATTTTCATCTTGATGGCTTTGTCAATCGCCAAAATTGCCGCATTTGGGGTTCGGAGAACCCACATGTGATTGTCGAAAAACAAATGCATCCACAACGCGTGACTGTATGGTGTGGATTTTGGGCTGGAGGCATAATTTGGCCATATTTTTTTGAAAATGATGCTGGTCAAGCAGTGACTGTTACTGGTGCTCGATATCGCGACATGATTACACAGTTCTTTCTGCCAAAATTGGATGATATTGATGTGTCCAATATGTGGTTTCAACAAGACGGTGCCACATGTCATACAGCCCGTGAAACAATTCAATTACTGCATGAGACATTTCCAGGTCGTGTACTCTCTCGTTTCGGTGATCAAAATTGGCCTCCTAGATCGTGTGATTTAACACCATTAGACTTCTTTTTATGGGGTTATTTGAAATCACAAGTCTATGTCAACAAGCCCACAACCACCCGTGCATTAAAGGAGGAGATTCAACGCTGCATCAACGAAATTCAGCCACATTTATGCAGAATGGTCATGGAAAATTTCATCAAAAGAGTGCGCATGTGCATGCAAAGCCGTGGAGGCCATTTGTCCGATGTGTTATTCCATACATAACCCTATCCTATGTACTTTACGAGTCAATAAAAATATAACTATCAAAAGACTATAAACGGCGTTTTCTATTTAATTCAAATCTTGCGTTAATTTTGGGACACCCTTTACAACGGGTTTTCCGGGCTGGTTCTTCTAATATCATCCGAGCTAGGTGAACATGTACAGCGCATCGGAGTCTAACGAGCTTAATTTTTGTTGCTTCGAGATAGATTGCAAACAGTTTATGATTCTTACGTCTCCGGGATTTTTCTTATTTATATAAGGGGCCAAACATTTTTCGTAAGATTTTCCTCTCGAACATGCCTAAGAGTTTGGATTGGCTTTTTCTAAGCACCTAGGCCTAGGATCCATATGTGAGTACTGGGATAATCAAAGTCCTTTGAAGCAGCAGTTTAACAGTTGTGGTAAGTTTCCTGGATTTGAGGAGCTTTGACAGACTATAGCAGTGTTTGTTGGCTTTAGTTGTCTGAGTATTTTTTCTTCCTGAACTTTTTTAAATACATGCTTCGCTGACTTGATTGTTTGACCAACTGTTCTTCTCACAGTCGCCACCATGTACTTTGTTTTTCCTTCATTCATGAGCAGCCCCAGATTTGATTAAAGGAATCGTATACAGTTTTTTCGATTCTCCATGATGGCAAAAGGTAGTACCCGTGACAAAAAGCCTGTGTCAAGCACAACCCAGTCATGACATTCACAAGCGTTACCCCCAAACATGACGAGGATACTAAAAAAGAGGCTGGGATGCAACCCACACTGATAACTTCCCATCCTGTCTGTCGATTTGTCTTGCTTAAAAGTTTGTCTATATGTATCAATTTTTACCAAATTCGCGTACTAATTTTTGTAGGTTTTATTTTATTGAATATCGAAAACAATATTATCTGTGAAATAAAATAAGTTTGAAGCCAAAATTTTTAATTTTTGAAAAGCTATTTGAGTCGAAAGTAAATTTTTACCAATTTTTAGTATTGTTTTTTTTTTAGGTTTTTATTTTTTGTAAAAAAAATGTCAATTCGATTTTTCTCAAAATTGTATCCAATATTGAAAACAATATTTCTTATAAGATAAAATAAGTTTGAAGCCAATGTCATACATTTTTAAAAAGATATTTACGTCGAAAAACAATGTTTACCAACTTTTATAAATTTTTTTTTAGGTTTTTATTTTTTGTACAAAAACTGTAAATTCGATTTTTTCAAAATTTTACTGAATGTTGAAACCAATATTTTTTGAAAGATAAAAGTAGTTTAAAGCCAATATCTCAAAGTTTTGAAAAGATATTTGAGTCGAAAACCAATTTCTACCAACTTTATATAATTTTGTTTTAGGTTTTTATTTTTTGTAAAAAAACTGTCAATTAGATTTTTCTCAAAATTTTTTCTAATGTTGAAAATAATAGTTCTTATAAGGTAAAATTAGTTACAAGCCATTATCTCAAAGTTTTGAAAAGATATTTGAGTCGAAAATCAATTTGTACCAACTTTTATTATTTTTTTTTAGGTTTTTATTTTTTGTAGAAAAACTGTCAATTCGATTTTTCTCAAAATGTTTCCCAATGTTGAAAACAATAGTTCTTATAAGCTGAAATTAGTTAGAAGCCATTATCTCAAAGTTTTGAAAAGATATTTGAGACGAAATTCAATTTTTACCAACTTTGAGTAATGTTTTTTTAGGTTTTTATTTTTTATAAAAAAAACTGTCAATTCGATTTTTCTCAAAATTTTATCACATGTCAAAAACATTATTCTTCGTTGCACAAAATTGCACAAAGATGAAATCTTATTTAAGTCCTAAAATTTTCGAGATGACAAATTTTATTTTTCAGTTTTTTTCATTTATAAAAAAAACTGGAAATTGGATTTTTTTCAAAAAATATACTGGTTTGGTATCATGTTACAATATATTATATAAAATGTAATTCAAGTCTCTAGCGTTTCTGGTTCGTAAGATATTTAGGGTTAACCAAAATTTTCACCTTTTTTTAAACTGCTATGGTAAAAAAACCACCCACGCAATTTTCTTGAGAGCCCCTTTTGCATCTTTCTGCATTATTATCTGTATAACAAAATTTATTTGAAGTCGATATCTTTTCTGGTTCTTGAGCTATGGAGGACGAAAAAAACGTCGCGAACGTACAGACGTACGAACGTACGTACACACGCACGCACAGACATCTTTCTAAAAATCTTTTATTTCGACTCTAGGGACCTTCAAACGTGGAGACATGTCAAAATTTTCAATTTGACAAATCGGACCCATTACAATAACTTCCTATGGGAAAATATCTCACTTCGAAAAAAAATATTAACAAAGCTAAGTTTTAGTGATGATCTTAATTTGAACATACTTAAAAAGTGCCCTAAAGTTGAGGTGAAATAAGAAAAATCTAAAAGTAGTAAAGTACCTAAAGTTTAATTTCAAAATAATATTATTACATTTAAAAAAAAAAAAAAAACTGTATGACTTAATGTACTTCAATTGAATGCTGCCAACAGTTTTAATCGAAATACATCACTTGGTGTCCCTAAAGGTTGTATGTTAAGTCCGATTATGTTAAATTCCTTTATTGATGATGTATCCAAGGATTTTTAATAAAGAACCTTAAAAATAAATTGGGAGGCGCAACAGTCCGTTGAGAACATGGGCCTAGTGACTTACAACGTTCAACCATTCCTGTGTGCGACTACTGTTGTCAGGGATGGAGGGGACCTACAGTTTTAACCCAAATCCGAAATCCAAATGAGAAAGCACTTTACATGACAAGAATTACTCTTGGAAAATTTGTCAATTCCTCGCAAGAGGCAGTACCAGTGAAAAAAACTTTGGATGACATAGGCAGGGATCGAATCCAAGACCTCTGGCATGACAGTCCATCGCACTAAACATCATGCCACGGGTACTACTATATAATAAAAAACCTTACTTTAAAAAAAAAAAACTATAATTTTTCAGTAATTCACCCCTCTACCTCGCCTTATTATAATTTTACTGATGCTTCCATGTTTAACATTTAAGCAATTCTATTTAAGTCAACATAACTCTAACAAGCCTTAATTAATATGGGGGTATAGAGTATAGTGACAAAATAGTCCAACGAACACCCGCATAAAAAATGAAAATAAAGTATGCCATCGAAAAAAGAACCAAAACAAAAACCTATTCTTCCTAACTACGAGCACATAATTTTCGCGCCCCATTCGGAGTGGACCATCTCTCATGTAAGCCTACTTTCTCACTAATTTCCATTGTAAACAAAAACTCCATTTAGGTACGACTTTTTGCATCCGTTCCCATTCACATTTAGGTAGTACTTTGCACACTTACACGGCAATTACACTTCAAATAACTGCATATTCGAAAACAATGACAAACGGGAATCGTGCTACATCTGTGCTTATATACTTACAACTGCACCTGTTACCTACTGCATTCCGAACTCCGACCCCCAACAAAACGCCAAACACCTCTCAAAAGCAAACAACAGTTGTTGTTACCTGACTAAGTATAAAAAGCATGCAATTTGCCAAACTCTGTTAACGAAGTGTAACACCTTTTGCAATCCGCATATAGGTTCACTAAATTAGCGTGTACAATAATTCCACGGGTACTTAGCCCCATATAGCCATCACACAAGAAGACTATAAGGTGTGCCCCCGTTAAAAACGTTTTAGTTGGCGTTAAAGACCCTCCGCCCCTCCCTGTCCATTGTTGAAATCACCCACCTGACTGACGTTTAACGATGTAGCTCAAAGCGAACAAATTTAGTGGAAATGCATCAGTTCGTTGTTTTGCATCATACAACTCTTTCGGCAGAACGAACCAAAAAGCAACAACAACACTTTATGTCGGTCGGTGCAACGCAAGGCAACATTCGTCAAAAATTGAGAGCAACTCGAATTGACACTTTTAGCCGGGAGGTCTTTGAATATGAATATAAGTGGCCAGCATTAAGAGAATTCGTCTTTTGAGGGGGATTTTATAATAGCTTACACTACACATGGCTGGCTGTTCCGAAAAATATAAAGAGAGAGGTTAGTGTTGTCCGTCCCGTTTGTCTGTTTTGTGTCTGGATGTGTCTAAATAGCAAGATCTCATTCAATTGTGTCACGCATCAACATCCGGTGCCGGTCTTTGAAGGGACACACCTTTTGTACTCGTATATTTCTATGGGCCTATAGTTTGTCATTATATTTTGAATCTTTTAACCATTATCATCATCATGCGACAGATTTAAATGGATAACGACAATACGAGTAATTTACAGAGTGACCTCCTTGTGTGCGTTCTAGTTTTAGTATGTAAAAGAAGTTATTTCCTCTTTTGAAATGTTTGACAACATATTACAGGTTATATGGAAAAATGTATCCTTTTAACAGGCAGACAAAACTATAGTTGAATGGTGTGTTAGTTTTGTTTTCTACTTCCTCATGTCAGAAAGTTTTACAATTTGTAACTTTATACCTACGAGTAGATCAAAGACATCACCATTATCCTAACGCGTATAAATACTTCTACAGCAGTTTTTGTATTGTTATGTCTGTATGGCAGGGAAACATAAATATGCTAAGGGTTTTAGTTGAATCTATATAAGGTATTACATTTTTTTATTTTAAAAGGCCTATGTTTCAAAATAAATGTAAATGGTGACACAGATCTAAAATCCACTCTTCAATCATGCTCAAATTAAGAGATGGTATGTGGTTTATTCACTTTGAGGGCATTAGCTTATTGGAAAAGATGTGCAAAATTAAAAAAAAAAATATCACAAAAATTTAATTTCACAAATTATGCGACCTTGGGTTCAATTCGATCCCAAAAAAATGTATATTATATATTTTAAGGGTTCGGTGTTTAAGGTACCTATTATAACTTTCTTAAATGTTCTTTTCGAAGAAGTTTTCTCTTGAACCGATATCCATATATCAAAAAGCACAAGTAATTATTTTGTAGACACATTACCATTTTGATGAACCTTATTTGGGTTTCATCTGTGCACCTTGTAGGAAAAGATGATTTTACTTCCAAAAGTAACGTCCTCTATTAATTGTTTCTAAGAACAGAGTTGCTATTTGACATGCACAACGAATAGTTGCAAAGTGAAAACGTCCTCAGTCAGATTTCTTTTACATTGTATTTTGCTAACATTATTTTCTTAAGTGCGCGAATTCATCTTGCCAAAGTAAACATCTAACCAAAACCATAGAAATATCGCCACGATAACCAGTGAATAATAAAGAATTTAATTATTTTAAATACATAAACTTCTTAATCAAATTCAGTTTAACCAATTTCACATTTCACCTCACGCAATCACAATGTCAACACGTTCCAAAACAGCTACAGTATCGCAACAAACACCTCTATCCGTACCACCACCATCGAGTGCAAGTTCCCCAGCATCAACTGCTCCAAAACGGAATAAATCTAAACCAACTCACCAACAAACACCTCCATCTGCACTAACACCATTAAATATTGATTCTCCAGCAGCAACAAAAAAGCAAAACAATCTTTCTGTACCGCCATCAAAGATCAATTCTCCTTCAGTATCAGCACTAATCCAAAACAAATCCAGCAAAAATGCTGAATCTTATCTTACGCTCTCAGCACTTGAGGAGCGCTTAAACAAACACACTGATATGATTGTTAACCGCATTACGGATGAGCTCTCCAAAATTCGCTGTGAACTCTTTGCTAAATTAGAGCAAACTGAAAGTAACTGGTCCGAGAAGCTTAAAGAAGTAAACACAACAATAGCTGAAATTGTGAGTCGAGTTTTAAGGGCCCAACATAATAACGGATTAAAGTTGTGTCATTTAAATGCACAGAGTCTTTTCAATAAATTAGGGGAGTTTAGATATCTGTTTGTGGACTCGAAGATAGATATCATTTCTGTGTCTGAAACCTGGTTTCAGCCAGACAGAAGTGACGACTTCTATTGTTTGAAGGGTTTTAGGCTGTTCCGAGCCGATAGGAGGTTTTCCTCTGGTGGAGGCGCAGCCCTATACGTGCGTGATGGGCTTACAAGCAAGTTTATATGTAAATCGGATGATAACTGTCCTTTAGAATATGTTTTTGTCAGTATTATATGTAACACTGAGAGTATTTTGGTTGGATCTATTTACCGACCTTACAACTACATCAGCACCATACCTTTAATAACAACTTTGGAGTCTTTTTCTTGTTTGTTTTCCTATACTATTATATGTGGTGATTTTAATTGTAACCTGTTGAATTCTCGTTTAGCCGAAAACTTTCTTAGTGGATTTAGGGCACTCAATTTGAGTCCTGTAAACCATTCCACCCCTACCCACTTTACTAAAGAATCTAGTACATTACTAGATCTTTGTCTTGCTAGTGACGTTGGTAAGGTAATTTCCTACACCCAACTTTTGGCACCTGGCTTCTCCAACCACGATTTGATTTTCGTGTGTTTGGATGTAGCGTGTGAAGTTGAACAACAAAGGTTTCAATATCGAGACTACAAAAATATTAACGCAGCTCAATTGGTACATGACTTTGAGTGCATAGACTGGGACTCGTTGTACGTCATGCAAAACGTAGATGACCAAGTAGGTTTTTTACAACATAATGTGAATCAACTTTTCGATCAGCATGTTCCTTTAAAGACCCGTGTAGTTAAACATGGAGCTAAACCTTGGCTAAATGGTGACATCACTGCTGCGATGGCACGTCGGGATGCCACCTACAGTCAATGGAGGCCATACAAGCTGGAGGAATTCCACAAATCTTATTGCAGACTTCGCAATCAAGTCGTCGTAATGATCAGAACGGCAAAAAGGATTCACTACGAACACAAACTTGGAAATTTTACATCTGGCAAAAAGTTATGGAAAAACTTGCGGGAAATCGGCATAGGGAAACCATGTAAGAGGTTAGCTGACGACATCGATTGTGATGCTCTTAATACGAAATTCACCACCTCACCTCCGTCCCTGGATGGAATAACTTCAGCTATTGATTCTCCTATTGAAGAGGAATTAACTGGTATAAACAGCTACTTCAACTTTATTGGAATACAAGAGGAAGATATTGTGGAGGCAATAATAACCATCAAATCAAACGCTACAGGCCTTGATTTAATGGAACCTAAGTTCGTTAAACTGTTGCTACCATATTTACTACGCTATATTACTCATTTATTTAATAGTATTCTTACCACTTCCAAGTTTCCCTTAGAATGGAAGAAGGCCAAAATTATTCCTGTCCCTAAAAAGCAAACAGTCACTGCTACAGAATATAGGCCCATTGCCATTCTTCCGTTTCTTTCAAAAGCGTTTGAAAAGACTATTTTGAAGCAGATACAAAAATGCCTAACAATCAACAACCTGTTAAGTTCCTGTCAATCTGGTTTTCGTCCAAAGCGCAGCTGCAAATCAGCCTTACTTTTCGTGACTGATGAAATAAGAATCGCAATGGACAATGATTACATGACACTGCTAACGCTTCTAGACTTTTCAAAGGCCTTTGATAATGTTAGCCATCCAATTCTGTGTAAAAAGCTGCGGAGAAGTTTTGGTTTTTCCTTAGAATCCTGTAAGCTTGTTCATTTGTATCTTAGCGGAAGACAACAATGCGTGGTGACAAGCGAACGTTCTTCTTCCTTTCTCAATGTCTTAGCTGGAGTGCCTCAGGGATCCATCCTCGGACCAATCCTCTTCTCACTATATGTAAACGAGCTTCCACATGTTGTTAAAAATTGTCTGATTCATCTTTATGCTGATGATGTACAGCTCCTTATAAGTCGACCCTTTGTAGCAAAAAATGATGCCGTAGATTTAATGAATGAGGACCTGCTCCTCATTCTACAGTGGTCCAAAAAGAACCATTTTTGCTTAAATCCTCTCAAATCAACAGCTCTTCCGATCTATCGCAAAACCTTTGATTTTTCGGTCCTAAACCCCTTAAAGCTTGAAGGCGAAGTCATTGACTATGTCAGTACTGCCAGAAATTTAGGGATAATTTTCAATCGTACCCTTACATGGAACGACCACCTTAATAGTGCCATTGGAAAAGTCTATGGTAGTCTTCGTGCTCTTCAGTTCACTCGAAGTTTCATCCCTACAAAAACTAAATTGCTACTTGCCAAAACTCTTTTACTACCTTTGATGTTATATGCATGTGAAGTTTTCTGTAACTTGGACTCTGCCACTAGCCGCAAATTAAATGTTGCATATAATAACATTACCCGCTACGTCTATAATCTGCGACGGTATGACCACATATCGAACTTTGCACAACGTATATCTGGCTGTAGTCTTGACAGTTTACTAAACTTCCGATCGGTGAGCTATCTGCATGAAATCATTCAAACTCAACAACCGGATTATCTGCATAACAGGCTGAACTTCCCTAGTTCATCAAGGTCTTTTGTCCTTATACAACCTCGATTTAAATATCTCATTACTGAGCGTCAATTTTTTGTCCATGTTACACGCCTTTGGAACTCCCTGCCTACCGCGATGAGAAGTATAAGAAGCGTAAATAGGTTTAAATCTTTAGTTTTTAATTATTTGGCAAATCGTTGATAATATAGAAATCTTGCGTTAATTTTGGGACACCCTTTATAAAGACAAGTATTTTTTTAAACACTTAATCAATCCAAAAAGGTTACCATTTGATGAGATTTCGTTTCTAAATAAATATGTATATCAACTTGTTTGAAATTAACGCACCCAAAACT
This sequence comes from Eupeodes latifasciatus, assembly GCA_920104205.1. Classification (NCBI taxonomy): domain Eukaryota; kingdom Metazoa; phylum Arthropoda; class Insecta; order Diptera; family Syrphidae; genus Eupeodes; species Eupeodes latifasciatus. The sequence continues at coordinate 43,267,851 of OV049925.1, read as the reverse complement.
AACGCAAGAAATCTTGCGTTAATTTTGGGACACCCTATATTTATTAGGTAAGTTCTCATCTTTCTCATTTTTCTTTTTATTATATATTTGTAAATAGAACCTCTTTTTTTTTCTCTTTTTCTTTTTTATTTAAAATTCAAATTCCTAAATTAATTTAAAGGCTGCAAAACTTTATAAGACTCATGTCCTACTTTGTAAGCGATTTTGAAATAAATAAATACAAATACAAATACAAAAACAGAATATATAACAACAAATCATTAACTTTGAGTTCTTGAGTGCGATCATAGATTTATTTTATTATGGTATACCTTCACAGCAGAAAGTTGAAAAAGGGTTGATTTAGAAGTTTTCGAAAAGACAAACCTAGGTTTTTTTCAAACACAATACTTTTTTAAGGAAAAGTATTATGAAATTAAATCTCGCCTTACAATGTTTCTATCACATCATTTTTTTGTTTAAATATTCAACTTTAAAAGTGCTTCTAAGGTCACCCAAAAACGAAGTATTTAAGGCTAAGGCAATACACAAAATGTCCGTTAACAGAAATTGTATTATAATTTTGAAAAGTTTAAATCTTTATTTTCTAGATATAGTTAAAATCATTTTAGCATCGCACGTAGTTTTTGAAAACTCCTATTATAGTTATGAGTCTTCATTTGACTTTAAGTGAAGTATTGAGAAACTTTAGATTAATGCTTTCATGGCTTTGAAAAATATGTTTCAGATAATTTTCAGTGCTGATTTTGAATTCGAACATAAATTTAAAAATACCCTTTTTGAACATGATTTTTTGAATATATTTCCAAAACTTAAAAACAAACATTTCTTTTAGACCGTTTTGCATTTTTGAGGGAAACATATTTTTAACATAAATGGTTCACCGTTTCGTTAAGATGTATGGATGACAGGTGAAATCTAACAACTTATGAATATTGTTGAAAAAAATGTTAGATATTTTAACTGAATATTGAAGATGGGGGTTATACATAGAAATGGAAAACAATTAGGAATTTTACTGACAAGAAATTACTTCATGAATTTATTTTGCCTCAAAAAATATCCTTCAAATGGCAATTTGAAGAACCACAATTTCCAAATGTCAAAGGCTTAAACGACATCCTAGAATGTAACCAAGCATACTTCTTTCCCTTCAAGTGCCTTTTCGACCACAACCGTAATTCGATGTACTTGGTCTATAGTGAAATGTTAATTTATAAATCCAAACTAATATTTCGGAATTAGTCTTTTTTCTTCTAATAATTGGTTGAACTTCTTCAGAGGCAGTTTTCCTAAAACTTTGGAATTGGTATAAGCGATATTGTAAGATGTCACTTCTGTTGGTGGCTTACCTTGTTTAGGTATAACAATAACTTCTACAATTTCCAATGATGTGGTACAAATTTTAGCTTACGGTATACTATTATTATTAATTGGAATTTTTGAAGGGGCATTTCTTTCAAAACTAGAGCTGCGCTAAGTTGATTTTTGATTAGATACCTTTTGTTAACACATGCTTTGAGCGTGACAAAATTAATTTCACATTCGTGGTGCATATCAATAAACTATAACATACCAAATGTTCAGCAAAGCCTTTTGTTTCGGGTTTCCGGTCTATTTACCATCTTGAAATTTTATTGGCGGCTTTTTTGTCTGGCTTCTTAAAAGCTTTTTTTTTGCTTGCTTCCAAAAAGAGTATTCGGTAGAAGCAACAGTGTTTATATTTCTCAGAAATATACTTAGTAAATTAATTTTGAACTTACCGTTTCGTTTTTTTTTAAGTTCATTTTTCAGAGGATTAAAGACTGCCTATCATCTGGAAAATTGTGCTTTGTCATTTCCTTCGAGCTCTTTATTTTTCCAAAATCAGCTTCTTTCTTTCTACAGAATATTTTATTTCTGGTTCCAAATATTATCAAGAATTGACAAACAATCCCAAAAGTTAAATTTAAATAACTTCAAAAAAGGAATTCAGGATTTTCTGTAATAATTTCCTAGACGGTCTTATTTACTTAACTGAAACATTTTATATCAACTGCTCACCCAAAATCATGTGTCTCAAACTTCAAGCATTTTTTCAAACCACTCCTTTAACCAAATGTATTAATTTTTAATAGCAGATATGACTTCACTCTATTGGCGCTTCTAAAATTTGTAAGATTCTGAAAGAATTCGTTCTATTGAAGGACCCCTAACAAAAATATTAGATATTCATTTCAAAGACTTAAGACGTTTCATCACATACAAAATCCTACAATTCTAAAAAGATCTTGCTGATTATAGAAAAAAGTTAAAGATTGAATATCATATTACGTTGAATCCTTGCTTTATTCCTTCCTATTCCTATACACAATTCTGTCCAATTCCGTTTCATACAAAACCATCATCAGTATGCCAATTTGTATTAACTTCAAATGACACTTAAAGTTGAATACAAAAAGATTGGACAATCAGAGTGGACCTTTACTGACAATGACGTTCATTGTCATTTTCTATAAACAGACAACCTAACTTACCTAGTAAGTACCTTAATACAATGAGAATCTCAAGACACAAAAAAGCATCATCATTCAAAGAAAAAAGGACTTCGTATAGCTATGAGGTATATCATCATCTAATCTATAACAATACCTATACTATATACAAAAGAAGATGGAGCACGCCAATCAAAGGAAATTACTGTCATCAGAAAAATATGGCCACTTTACATTGAATGAGAGAGAATATTTTTCAAGGACAACTCTACCTTTGTCTTCCTTTTTGTCATTTTTCTTGGTGTGATGGTGTCGTGATGACTTTGTGGGAGTTTTGTCTTCTCTCTTTTTTTATCAAATGTCACGAATATAGAAGGCTCCCTATTCATTATTACAATCCTGTTTTTCTTGTTTTATTTCAACCAAAACTTACCAGACAGAACGTCTTCAGAGGAGCAGAAACCCAGACCCATCAGACCCGAAAAGAAAAAGTGAAGTATGAAAAGCAAAATCAAGCTGTGGTATCACAGTACATCTACCTATAGCTTGGAAGCACGACACGACTTACGAGAAGGGAGAAGTGACCGAGGACGACGACCAATGCAAGCGACGTAGACGAAAGCGTCATCGACAAGAGATAAGGTATGGAGGTGGTGCGAACGAATTTGTATTCCAAACCGTCAGAACAAGGATATCAGTAGCATCCTTTGTCTAAGTTTGTGAATTCCTGTTGCTGTTTCCTGCACACTTCCTTACCTCCTTATCGCCGACTACTCTGCTCTGCTCAGCTTTGCTCTCACTCTCTCTTTCGAGGACATTACACTCCATTATAATTCGAAGGGATGTCAAGTTCAATGCCTCTGCCAGCATCAGTGAGGAGCAGGCGAAAGTCTTTCTCGTCTTACCCTATCCGCCATGGTGCGCTGCGAAGTACCCACCCGCTTTATATACATATGTACTTAAAGAAATATAGATGCCATTTTTAGATATACAAACACAAAAAACATAAAGCACTCATTCAAAGTCCTTTTCAGGATAGCGCAACGACCAAAATAATAGATGGATCAGAAAACTGAATAAAGCGACACAAAAAGAAGCAAAAACAACGACCACCATGGGGGCTTTATCCTTGGAGCAGTGATGGAAAATCAGAGACGGAACAAGTAAATCTTTGCTTTGGCCATCAAGGACTCATGCTACATTTTGGCTGTTTTTTTTCTTCTTGGTGTTTAGTTTCCTCAATTTGTATGATATGCACGACCACATTTGTGTGGATGTTATAGGTAAGCGTACCTTCAGCATCAGGATAACCGAATCAAAAGTAAGGCGATACTTGGGTATCTTGAAAAAAAGTTACGGTAGCCCAAACCGAACCGCACCGAACAATAGAAGATGTGGTAAATTATTTGGGAACATTTTCTAGGGGGAGGAATGAATTCGTCTATTTTCGGAGAAGGCATTATTCCCAAATGCAATGATTTTCCTGCAAAAGGATGTGGTTGTGATGGTTGATGGAAGGTGGCAGTGGTATAGGTTCTTTTGTGGCTAGACACATGGCTCTGTATTCCATCGAATGAGATTATCGTTTTGAAAGCTTGAAATCTTAAATCTACACAAACACTGGCTATACACGAGCACTCGTATATGGCAAAAGTTTTAATCGCCTTAGACGCAAAGTTTTGTACGTTTTTTTGCACTGTTTTTGGGCATGATGATTGAGGAGGAGAGGGAATGTGCTGTGCGTTTAGCTGTGATTTTGGAAATACGTGTTCGGAATGGATTATAAGATTTATAGTTATATAAAATTCAAGTAGAGTTGGCCTTACAGTCTTAATTGAATTTTATCGGTTCGTTAGGATTTTTAAGTGCAAATAATAGTGTGATAAGTTTCTTTGTCAATGATAAAGTTGAAGTGCCTTTAAAGTTTTAGGTACGTTGCGTTGGAAGGAAAAGTACACTAGTTTTAAGTAGAAATAGTTTGGCGAACACAAATAAAGATAGATATATTACAATATGGTATTTTGGTGGATATACATTTTGGAAATAAGATACTTGGTGAGAGCGGAAAACCGACCCGAAACAAAATCTCAAACTGACTAAAGTAACACAATTGAAAGATTCTTCATTGCTTTAATGTATTTTCTTCTTTATAGGAGAAGGTCAACTTTTAAAATACAGAAATTTCAGGCTGTTTCTGTTCTCAGTATCGGAAGAATTAACCTTTATTATAAAGATAAGGGTTTGTCATCACGTTTTAAAAATTATTTCAGGCAAGTGGCTGCCACCACTGGCTAGAATAAATTCCATCCAAGAGGGGCAATTTTCGACGGACTGGGGCCACTTTGAGGCAGTATGTCAGAAATAACTCGTCAAATTATTTCTTCCAAAGCTTCAAATGTTTTAAGTTTACCTGCGTAGACAAGCGGCTTCAGTTTTTTTTTTTCTTTTTTTTTTTTTAATTTTTATTCAGTAATGAAAAATAATTTATTATCATACTAATATTATAAATGCGAATGTAAGTTTGTTTGTTACGCTTTCACGCAAAAACTACTTATCCGATCATCATGAAACCTTGCACATACACTCTTGAAGGTATTAGAAGTAACATAGGATACTTTTTATTAAAAAAAAAATAAAAAAATTTTACGAAAAATAAGAAAATTGTTTGTCAAAATATCGTCAAATTTAGCTACTTCAACGCCATCTAGCATCATCTAGCATCATAGTAATGAAGTTTCAACCCTGAATACTGTAATACCAACCCACTGTATTACCGACGGTAACGACAATATCTACATAATTCAATATCTAATTCAATTGAATATAGTTTCAACTGTTTCTAATTTTTCTATATTTATTGTTATTTTCTTCTGTCGTTACATGCAGTATAATACTATTCACATTTTTGAGGTTATCCGTAATTTTTGTGGTTAGCTGTTACTTTATTATTTTAGATCTTAGTCGTGTCTATACCGTACATGTTACGAATTTTGAATGCTTTTGTCTGCGCATGTTGTTGCATCATGTTAGAGGTCCAATTAGCTTTACAGAACTTAAAATTGTCAATGGTCAGGAATGTCAAACCTACCGAGAAGCATGTGAAGCTCGGCGACTGTTAGAAAATGACAATCATTGGGATGAAACTATGGAGGAAGCTGTACAATGCCGATCGCCAGATAAAATCAGGGAACTTTACGCTACGCTTTTATCTTCTTGCGGTCTTTCTAACCCTCAAACTCTTTGGAATAAGTACAAAGAATACATGGCTGAAGATATTTTACATCAACTGCAGCAAGTACACACAGACATTACTTTCAATGAACATGTCTACAATAAAACGCTAATTATAATCAAAAACAAGGTTTTTACAATGGTTGGAAAAAAATTAGATGATTTTGGAATGTCCAGCCCTCGACGCGACAATGTGGATGATTTTGATAATGAAATTGCACGAGAGCTAGATTATGATTTCATAGCACTGCAACATCAAGTGGCAGAATTAGTCCCTCAATTACTTCCAGAGCAAAATCATGTTTTCCATCAAGTTTTACGTAAAATAGACTCCGGCAGTAGTGGACTCTTCTTTCTCGACGCACCAGGAGTAACTGGAAAAACGTTTTTGCTTAACTTATTATTAATGTCCGTCAGAAAAGACCAAAAAATAGCAGTTGCTGTAGCTTCGTCAGATATTGCCGCGACGCTATTAAAGGGCGGTCGTACGGCACATTCCGTTTTAAAAGTACCATTAAATTTGGCACAGGAAGATTCGCCCATCTGTAATTTTAGTAAAAATAGTTCACGAGGTAGGATGCTGCGAGAATGCAAGCTTTTAGTGTGGGATGAAAGTACAATGTCTCACAAGAAGGCTATAGAAGCTTTAAACCGGACCCTCCAGGACTTGCGAGATAGTACAGATATAATGGGAGGCATGGTAGTTTTATTGGCTGGTGATTTCCGTCAAACCCTCCCAGTGATTCAAAGGGGGACACCAGCAGATGAAATTCAAGCGTGCATTAAATCATCAAGCTTATGGCCTAATAATGACGTGGATTCAGGACTTTACGCAGAAATGTTGTTGAAAATTGGTGATGGTTGTTTAGACGTTGACGCTGAAGGCTACATATCACTGTCAAGAGAATTTTGTAATTTAGTAGAAAGTGATGTGGATTTCATGGCTAATGTTTTTCCAGAATTGCAACAAAATTTGTGTAGTGATCAGTGGTTGTGTGCAAGAGCAATTTTAGCACCAAGAAATGAAATTGTAAATAGGATCAACACTGACATTTTAAACGAGGTTCAAGGAGAAATGAAGGAATATTTGTCAATGGATACAATTATGGATACGGAACTAAGTACTTCATATCCTGTGGAGTTTTTAAATTCACTTGAACTATCGGGTGTACCGTCACATAAACTTCAATTGAAACTAAATGTACCAGTAATGCTTATGCGAAATCTAGATGCTCCTCGGCTATGTAATGGAACAAAGCTTCGGATAACAAAATTGGGACAGAACATACTTGGTGCTACTATTTTAACAGGTGTCGGTAAGGGAAATAGTGTTATAATACCTCGGATACCAATTATTCCCACTGACCTTCCATTCCTATTTAAAAGGGTTCAGTTTCCCGTCAAGCTTAGCTTTGCTGTTACTATAAACAAGGCACAAGGACAAACATTACAGGTAGCAGGAGTGCATTTAGAAAACCCATGCTTCTCTCATGGTCAACTTTATGTAGCCTGTTCACGTGTATCTAATGCCCGGAATTTACACATATTTGCACCCGACGGGAAAACTTATAACATTGTCTATAAAAATATCTTAAATTAATACTTTGTATTTTATTTTTTTAAATTGTTAGAATTTAGAATTATTTATTTTTGTTACGGTGAAATGTATTTTAACATTTGTTGTTGCATTTCAATAAGCATATATTAAGGTGTTCAAACTTCATTGTCTGTAGTAATTTTTAAAAATTGTTGATCTCAGCCAAGCAATAAAATTTAGTTATTATATTGACTCATTTATATTATTATACCCTTACCCTTTATCTCTCATACTTATTTAATTTATCCACTGCGGGCGAAGCCGCGGGTAAAAAGCTAGTTTTATTATAATTTAGTATTTTGTAGTGTAGGAACCGACCTATGTATAAGTGGATCGCTTCGCACGACCCCATCTGCGGCACTGGACACCTTACTCTACCTAACACCTCTTGACATTTTTAGCAAACAAATAGCTGCAAGCTCTGCTATTCGCCTCAAAGCTTCGTCGCAGTGGACTAACAACAACATTGGCCACTCCGTAATTCTTAGTTATTTAGAATCAATTCCAAAGCACACAGACTACACCATCCCCCAACTGCAATTCGACAGAAATTTCCAGATTTCTATACCTCCCAGATCTTTTTGGGAGGATAGGACATTCCTGGAAGATGAGTCGATCCATTTCTATACAGATGGGTCAAAAACAAAAGAACGACTGAAATTAAGTCTCTCATTCCGCCTTCCCAATCATTGTAGCGTGTTCCAGGCGGAACTTTTGGCGATAAAAGAAGTCTTGTCTTGGCTTAAAGAAAACGTGATATCAACATCTGATATCCGTATTTTCTCAGATAGTCAGGCCGCTATCAAATCTCTGGATTCTGTCTCTACAAACTCTATAACAGTCCATAACTGTCGATCATCTCTAATGGAGATGGCACAACAGTTTAATATTCACCTTTGCTGGGTGCCGGGCCATAGAGACATTCCAGGTAACTGTAAGGCAGATGAACTCGCCAAGAACGGTACAGTACAGCCCATCCTACCACGTTTGGCACGTACTGGCATACCAATCGCTACTTGTAAACTTTTGCTAATGCAAGACGCTGTGAGGAGGGCAGGCACCAGGTGGAACAACATCACCACGTGTCAAGTCACAAAAAACATCTGGCCAACACTGGATTTAAAACGTTCAAGGTGCTTGCTCTCTCTAAGCAGATCGCATATAAGCTCGATAATAGGTGTCATAACCGGACACTGTCTAATAGGAAAGCACGCCACGAGATTAGGCGTATTCTCAAATGATTTCTGCAGAAGCTGTATGGACGAGGAAGAGGAAGAAACAATTCTTCATCTTCTCTGCACATGCCCTGCTCTGGCTCGAAAACGCAAGAATTACCTAGGAGAATTCTTCTTTAACGATCTAAATTATCTAAATCATATCGGCATAATCAGCCTCTCACGTTTCGTAAGAGACTCAAACTGGTTCCATTGAGCTTAGGAAGAAACCTCAAGATTCATGTGGTATCACAATGGGCCATTAAACTGGCCTAAGTGTGTCCGTTTCCATCTTGGACAGCCACTATAACCTAACCTAACCTAGTGTAGGAACCGAGAAGAATCTTTGTTGTGTGTGTATTTATATGTATGTATATGTCTATTATTAGGTTCTAGGAAGTAACTCTAAACAGTAACTCAACATCATTAAGGTCAATAGTAAAAAGCCGGCGCAGGGACATAGGGCCCAGGGACATAAGGCCCAACTTTTTTTTTGGGGCTTATGTCCCACCCGAGTGGGACATAAAGCCGAAATTTAATTTGGGCCCTAAGTCCCACCCAAGTAAGACCGAAGCCCCAAATAAAAGTGTTGGGGCTAATGTCCCACTTAATAAGAATCACCAAATGACAAAACTTGGAGCACTTCAATACCACAAGACTTTGTTGTTTTATTCTTTTTTGGCTGTACAAAAATTAGGGACAATGTTAAAATTCTGAGAACCCGCGAAGCGGGCCACCCACAGGTGCTTTTATTGAAAGAAGTTGTTGATATAGGCGCCTGCCTGGCGACTTTACAAAACCTAAGCGGAGCGGGTGTGACCCCGAAAAAGGGAGTTGAAATCCTGAGATCCCGCAAATAATGTTGAAAATAAACTGTTTTGTTTTTCCTAATTTTTGTATTATCACCGTATCAAAAAATTATTGTTCATTGTATTGAAATACAAAAACTTTATATTCTCTTTTGGCTCTGCAAAAATTTGGGGACAATGTCCCATTTTTAACAAACAAATTTGGGACTTAGGTCTTACTTGGGTGGGACTTAGGGCCCAAATTAAATTTCGGATTTATGTCACACTGGGGTGGGACATAAGCCCCAAAAAAAAAGTTTGGGCGTTATGTCCCTGGGCCTTATGTCTCTGCGCCTAAATTGCCATGATCTGACGTTTTTAAGAAAAAAGTTAAAATTACTATTAATTCTGATAGATAAGGGAAGTTTGGCGAAGGTGGTTAGATAAAAGTTTGTGAAAAGTGATCTACGTGCAAACGGAACATTGAAGAGTGCTAAATTATTGACTCGTAAGTTATATACGGACTAATTTCTAGTTGGTACATTGCCGCTTTGTATAAAGAATTCTCTCAAAACTTTGAAAACATAAAGATGTCTAAGAGGCAGGATGCGCAGATCACAAAAAAGAGGCCAGCTATGTGTGAATCGATTTCTACCGCATATGATTCGTACGATATGTTTTTGAGCAACCAAGAGGGACTCAAAAGTGTTCATGTAAACGCCTCCCCAATTAACTATACCGTATTGCAGTTTTGAGTTGACAAGTCCGTAATAAATCATTGACAAAACACTACGTGAACAGTAAGGTTTTAAAAGATACATCTTTCGAGTTACTAAAGTCAAGTAGGTTCTTACTGTTTCAATATGACACTTCCAGTTCAGTCGATGTGTACCCCTAAATATTTAAATGAATCAACAGAATTAATTTTAAAACAGGTTTTCGAGCAAAGATTATAATCTTTGAAATTGTCTCTTCCACAAATATGTAGCGGTAAACTAAATTTTTTACAATCGTATGAATTATAGGAAACTTCGTAGTTATCAAAAGTGTATCCTGGTGTCTCAAAATGCATCATTTTAGTTTTTTCACTCATTATTAGTTTGTGAGCTGCAAACCAGATTCTGAGCATTTGAAGGTCCTCATTCATCCTAACTATACATTCGAAAGGTGTTTTTTCCGCATAAGTAAAAGCGATATCATCAGCAAAAGCTATTGGATTACCATTAAACCTTTGTTGAAATAGGGAGTTCATATAAATAAGAAATAATAATGGCCCAAGAACAGATCCCTGTGGAACTCCATTCTTTATAATAACCGATGTACTAAAAACTCCATTTACATGAACCTTTTGCTCTCTGCCTACCAAATAAGATTTAAACCACTCATAAGTGGAACCCCGCATTTTAAAGTTTGACTAATAGCAAATCATGGTCTACCATGTCGAACGCTTTGGTCATATCAATGAAAGTTTCCATATTTGATTGATTTTGTTCAACACAAATCAAAGAAAATAAGTTTAACTTTCAACCTATTTATCACTTGGAGAGGAAAAAATGTATGATTCTCGGGTGAAACAACCAAACATTTCAACTTTTTAAGGCAACGTAATAATTATGTGGATCAATATCTAGATCCTCGGAAAATGTAGGTCCACCATATGCAAATTAATCTTGTTCTATTTAGCGTGGTTTCGTCTCAAGACACGGAACCGAGATTTTTCTCTTCGAGTCTCATGTCTTCTTTATTGTGATTAGTATTGGCAGAGTGGCTGACTTCTCTTACCGACATAATATTCATCCAACTCAAATTCAGTTGTGCAATACAAAATTTTGGTGAGTCTAAAATAACATAAGAGCTAACTCATACCTTTACTAGGGTTTTGTCAGCACGGTTAAAATCAATACGCAAACTTGTAATACAAACTGGAAGAATTCTGCTAAAAGAAGAAGAATTTTTAACATATGGTTGTATTAAGACAGCCTTCTCAAACACTGAAACATAAAACCACCATGCCCTCGGCGTTTTAAAAGTGGTTTTGGTACTCGTATCTCTAGGTAAACTTTCACAGAGGATTTAATTCATATTCCGTCCGTTGTTGTGTTCTTTACTTCTATAGATTGTATTGGAAGGTAGATTCACCGGAAAAAATCGTCATTTATAAAATCAACGTTTGTACAGAAACTGGAAAATGCTGGATGTGAAAAAGGCCTTAAAGAATGTTGCTATAATAAAAGATAAGTGCAGAAAATAAGCACGTTTTTGAGACGTTTCATAAATCAAACATAGACTTGGTAAAAACGTCTTTGCCTCGTTATTCTTTATTTCACTATTATAATAAGAAAAGCGCTACAGCTTGTAAAGAACCAGAACCTAGTGACTTGCCGCCCTCAACTATTCTTATGACAAGAATTACTTTTGGAAGATTTCCGAACTAATCACAGAAGCTTTATTTTTTAGATGTAAAAGGTATAGAGATTGCACCCAGGCCTCAGAGATGATATTGTGTGTTTTGATTAAAAATATAATATCGATTCTTCTTGCAGCTTAAGAAAGGTTTTTCTATAAGATTTCGAATACCAATTTTGAATATACAAATGCAAATTAAAACAAATGAATGTATAGGCTTGAGACAAATATTCACATTTCGGCAGGTCTGGGAAAAAACTCACGAACTTTAAATCCATACCCACCTTAAATTTTGGACGTCATTTGAATATAAATCGTCTTGTGAAAGCTTCCCTGGAGGCACGAAGACTGACCTTATATTTAAGTAGTTAAGACGGCTTTTTTGACCGTACGGGAAAATCAAAGAACTTTACAGAGCCATGTCTTTTCTTTATGTCCCTTTCAAACTTGTCCTTTTGTGCAGAATGGCGATGGAGAATACATTCTGCTCCATTAAGGTCGGAAAAGATTTCAGCGAAGAATTTGATGTCAAAAGAAGTTTTAGACAAGGCGATGCACTGTCATTCGACTTCTCCAACATCGTTCTAGAGAGAAATGTGCAAAACTTAATTGACAACTTTAGAGACACAATATTACAAAAGACCGTTCATTTACTGGTATAGGTACCCCGATGATATTGACATAAGTCAAAGATCAAAGCGGAGAACATGGGTTAAGTGGTGGATGAGTATATGCTGTCATCAAGAAAGAACATTGAACAAAACGTCACCATGTATAGCTATAACTTTTAGGTAGTTAAGGACTTTATCTACCTAGGCACCGCTATAAAAGACACCCAGCACTGAAATCAAACAGTGCTGTGAAATAAGGCCAAGTGAAATAAGACCAACTTTCAAAACTTGGCTTTATTTCTCGGCAAACGGAGAATAACTTTTGCAAATCGCTACTTCCTCGGACTTAGAAAGCAATTGAGTAGTAAAGACCTCTCTCCAGCATCTAATTTCACTCTCTATAAAACATCCTGGTTCTCATACTTGATGTTAAGTACCTTGTCGAGGTAAGATGAGATCGTTTCAGAATGCTTGAGGAGAAAAATTCTTGATGTGATTTTTGCCCAGATGGAAAGTGGGGAAGAATATACAACGATGAACTTTACGGACTGTAAAGCGACACTGTTCTAGTCAAAAGAATAAAAGTCCAAAGTATAGAGTGAATGAACATCAACAACTGCGAATCAGTTGTTGCACGCAGGTGGAAGTGGAAGAGCACGGCCTCAACCCACTTGGCGTGCAAAACTAGAGACAGCTAGATAGAGACCGAGCTTGCTGGAGACGCATGTTGGTTGAATCTCAGGTCCGTCCCGGACTTAAGTAAGTAAATAAATGTATAGCATTCCGTAGTGCATAAAACACTAAGAAAGTCAAACCTATTTTTACAATAGAAGAGGTGGCTCTAAAGTGTTTATGCTCCAAATTGATAAAGTCAGAAAAAAATGTCAAATTAAATGAAATCGTTATAAACAGAACTTATTAGGTAAAAAATCCAGAAAACAAAATAAGAAAAAGAAGATAGTGTGAATTTGACAACTGATAACTCAAACCCACCGAAACAATGTTTAAGAACTATTTTAACTAACATAGCTGACCAAAAAAGAAAAGACTCATCTATTGAAACCCATATAAATCATTTTCACTGTGGCGAACTTCAAGTTTTGACACCGTTCCGAAGTTCTGACGTTTAACTCATTTCAACCTTTCAACCCTAGTCAAAATCAAATTCCAACACAGAATTTTTGTGTTCACCAAAACAAATCAAAATCTCAAAGAAAAATGCTAAAATTGAAAAAGTATCGTCTTCTCCATTTGTTGCATATCTTCGTAAAACTTTATAGACACTCATTTTCTTTCTTTTTTTGTTTTTGTTTCGTTTCAAAATGAATTCACTTCATGAAAGAAACACTTTCATTTCAAATATAATATAAAACTATTTCAGAACAAAGACAATTCCACTACTTCTTCGAGTCTTTCTTTTTTCTCATCGATATGTTGGTCTTGGTCTATCTACTCCTTGCAAGCTGTTAGATGGAAGGAAAAGAATTAATTTAAAGTTCTTTTTTTCGTCCCTTTATAAAATATAAAAAATAAAATAAAATAGCTGAATAAACTTTTTCAATTTACACTATAAACTTATACTCCTACATACGTGAATGAGGAGTGCAGAGTCCATATCTTCTCATTTCGCATTGGAAGTTCTTTCCTGTTCAATGATGATACTCGTAGTTGCTATAAGGAAAAGAAAGGAACTGACAATCATTCAATTTTGTTGAGTGTTGAAAAATCTTTAAAGGTTGCATTTTTATAAGGAAGGGAAGTATTTATATTCCTTATAAAATATAAAGGGGGGACTTTCTTTTTACTACGAATTAAATTATCTTGAATCAATACTTTAAAGAAGATTGAATTTATACTCCAGAATATCTTCCTTAGAGTTCGTTAAGACCTAAAGTTAAAGTTTTAAAAAACACTGACCAAACAAACTGCCTTCAAACTTTTATCAATCTTCACCTAATTGAAACCCCAAATGAAATGAGATTTTTTAGTTCACTTAACATTCGTCTTAACTTCCTTATTCTATAAAAAAAAAAAAAATACCCAAACATGGTTTAATGTACGTATAAGCATTCCATTACACATCTTTATTCTCCTTTCTTTGGTTTTATTCCGGATGTGAATCAACCATTCCTCCTTCCCAGGATCTCACCCTTCTCGGAAACAAGCTTACTATGATGCGTGTATTGTGCAGAAGATATACCATTAAATAAGGGCGAATATCAATAGTTGACTTATGTACGTACATCAAGAGCTACATACAAAAGAGGGTATGCGGCAGCAGGCTTGTCAGATTTGATGGACTCCTTCCATACATAGATTCTATTGTATGTGAGCCTTTTTGGGGAACGATAAAACCAAGTGTTTGGGAGAACTTCCGATTCTATGCCATCACCCGACACAAAAATCTAGATAAATAGAATTTCACATAAATACAAAAAAAAGAACAAGTGTCAGGCTAGGTCTCAGGGTGGCCAGCCCAGCCTTTAGCATCTATGTTATAGGAAAGGAAAGAAAAGATCACCCTCCTAACCTAACAACCTCCAAAACAGAAAAATATAAAGAAAAGACGAAAAGTAGAAGAGAGTTTCTAAGGGCGATTTCTTAGCTTTTTCGTTTATTAAATTTGAATAATCATTCCGCTTCTGTGCGTTTAATTTAATAACAGTAATAAAAACGAATCATAAGAATATGATTCCATCATACAACCTCTCCTCTGCCAACGCAACAACAGTGGGTGTAAATTAAGTACATAAGTATACATATATTATATTTGCTGACTATAAAGACTAAAATGCAAGCTATTCTGAAATATTACAAGCCCCCATTTTCACGTGATGAAATTTTTCTCTTAATTTTCAAAGTGGATTTATTTTTTGTTTACCAAAAAATGAAAATGGTTTTTAAAGACCAATAAAAAAATTGATTAAAAACAAGAAAAAAGTATCATGAAATCTTGCGACTATATACAGAACCCTGAAAAAGCTTAAGCGATTGGCATAGGTCTTTAAGATTGAAAATGTATAACCTCTAAAGTGAATGTCGATAGTCGACAAAAAGAAATTTAATTAAAATTAATTTAATACCATTTAAAGAAAATAAATTTTAATAATAATTTCCTCTATGTTATGCATTCAGGACAAATTTGGTTATCTTCAATTAATTCCCAGACTTTCGTTATTAGACCACCTTTAGAGGTTGGAGCCTACGGATAAAACACGTTTTCTACTTGCATTCGTATGAAAAATTTCAAAATGGATAATTTAATCATACAGATATTTCGATGGGAGAAAAGTCGGCAAAAGTGAGTCCGGCCATTCCATCCTTATATCTGTCCTCGATCAATTGAGCTTAAACTTAAAAACTAAGGTTTTAAGCAGATTCAATTCCCATAGAAAGTTATTGTAATCGGTGCGATTTGTCAAATTGCAAATTTTTTGACATTTCTCGACGTTTCAATGTCCGTAGAATCGAAATAAAAGATTTTTAGATAGATGTCTGTGGGTGCGTATGTACGTTCTTGACGTTTTTTTTTTTGTCAGCCATAGCTCAAGAACCAGAAGAGATATCGACTTCAAATACATTTTGTTACACAGATAATAATGCAGAAAGATACATAAAGGACTCTTCAAATAATTGAGTGGGTGGTTTTTTTACCATAGCAATTTAAAAAAACGGCGAAAATTTTAGTTAACCAAAAATATCTCACGAACCAATAGCGCTAGAGAAATGAATTAAATTGTATATTATAAATTGTAACGTGATACCAAACAAATATATTTTTGGAAAAAAAATACAGTTAACGGTTTTTTTTTTAAAATCAAAAAAATAATTGCCACCTCCAAAATTTCACAAACAAAAAATGATTTGATGGTAAAATTTTGGGAAAAATCGAATTGACAGTTTTTTTTTTATATATACAGCCCCATAATTGGATTCCATAGGTCCAAACAGGCTTTAGTACTTGATTATACAGCATTATTTTGTTTTGGATTGATAAATCAGAGTTGTTACCAAGTAACCAGTACATATTTCTATATTTCAAGTTTAGTTCTTCTCTTTTCTTTTTGATGAGCTCTTTCCACTTTAGCTTTGCATCCAAAGTCATTCCAAGGTATTTGGCCGTATTGGCGTAAGGTACAGCTTGATTATTAATGAATATTGGAATATTGTTTATCTTTTTATTTGTAAAGTTTATATGTGAAGATTTTGTTTCATTCGGTCCAATCTCTCACTGTGTCGACGGCATGTTGTAGTTTTACTGCTGCCTTAGAGACACATTTGTCGGGTACCAAAATTGCGGTATCATCTGCAAAAGTAGCCATTATGGTGTGATTACCAACTGGAATATCCCTTGTGTATAGTAAATACAGGGTAGGACCTAGGACACTTCCTTGTGGTACACCGGCTTCTATTTTCTTCAATTCCGAGTATTCCTGATCGTACCTTACTCTAAACAAACGGTCTGAAATGTACGATTTTAATATTTCAGAGTACTGCCTGGGAAGATCTCTTTGCAGTTTGTACTCAAGTCCCTCATGCTTGAGCAACATCTAAGAAAATAGCTGAACATACTTGTTTTTCTTCTAATGCTTTTTCTATTACATCCGATATTCTATGAACTTGGTCTATCGTGGAATGTTTATTTCTAAAGCCAAACTGATGGTTTGGGATTAACCTTCTTTCTTCTATGATTTTGCTAAGTCTCTTCAGAAGCAGTTTTTCAAAAACTTTTGCCATAATTGGTATAAGCGATATTGGTCTGTAAGACGTCACTTCTGTAGGTGGTTTACCTTGCTTTGGTATGACAATTACTTCAGCAATTTTCCAATGGTGCGGGACATACCGGTGCTTAAGGCATGCATTTATTATATATTGGAGTTTTATGAAGGCTTTCAATGGCATTTCTTTCATAACCTGAGCAGTAATTAAATCGTAACCTGGTGATTTTTTATTTGATAGTTGATGTAAACACATACTTTTTATTTCTTTAAGTCTTACAATTGGTATTTCACTTTCATCTATCTTATCAACAAACTGTAAGCTATTTTCAGCCGCGTTTGATGAGTATGGCTTAAAAACATTCGCAAGATGTTCAGCGAAAAGGTTAGCTTTTTCTTTCGGGTTACCGATCCATTTCCCATCTTGAGATTTCAAGGACGAGTTTTGTAACTGCGGTCTTTTCAGGCGCTTGGTTGCTTTCCATAGCGAAAGATCGGTTGAAGCATCAGTCGTTAAATTCCTTAGGAATGTACTAAGTGAATCATTTTTTGAATTTGTAAATTTGTTTTTTAAGATTGTTGCTTATACGGTTAAACCTTGTTTTATCATCTGGAAATCTAGTATTTTGCCATTTTCTTCGAGCTCTTCTTTTCTCTACTATCAACTCTCTTATCTCTAAGGGATATTTTATTTCATTTTGTCTTCTATTAGAAAATGTAGGAGTACTTTCTTCAGCGGCCTGTTGCACATCAGCAATAAATTGTTCCACTTCATGGTCAATTTGCTCGATTGTATCCATGGGAGGTCTTAAATTTATAAAACTTAAAAGCCTTTCTCTAAAATCACACCAGTTTGTTTTCTTATTTACAAGCTTTGGATTACTTTTTTCTAGTACTTCCGATTCACTTAGTGATAGAATCACTGGAGTATGATCTGATGACAGGTCATAATTACCTTCGACACTAATGTGATTTCGTTTGATTCCTTTAGCTAAGAAAAAGTCAATAAGGTCTGGTATTTTGTTAGTATCGGAAGGCCAGTAAGTTGGCGACCTGGAGGAATAGAATTCGCAATTGTATTTACGGCCTGCTTGGAAAAGTCTTTTGCCTTTTGTTGATATAAGTCTTGAACCCCAATGGGTGTGTTTCGCATTGAAGTCTCCACCAACAAGAAAGTTATGCCCAAGAAGATTAAATAGATCTGTATAGTCATCTTCTGTCGGGGAGCGCCTTGGTGGGCAGTATATAGCTGCTATCTTAAACTCTTTCTTTTTCATACCAATACTAATAGTTGTTACTTGCATATTTTCACTAGTAATTTTGGTTACTTCATAATGTTTTAAGCTTTCTTTTATAAGAATCGCCGATCCACCTCTTGCCTTGTCAGCTGGATGTGGAGCGTGGTAACATGAATAGTTTTCTATTACATTATCTAGACTTTGCCCATTGGAGAAATGAGTTTCAGACACCAGGCAAATATCGATATGTTCTAGATCTAAAAAGATTTTTAATTCGGATGAATGTTGTATAAGACCGTTTGCATTCCATGTAGCGATTTCAAGTGTTCTGTCCATCATTGTTTTTTAAGAGCGACTTTTTCGCTTAGCTGTTTGATATTCAAATCCTGTTTATCAATTCTTTGAAGAATAAGTTGTAGCATTTCTTTTATGGAAGTCTCTTCATTCTTCCGCACATTTTTAACAATCTGAGAATAGGCTTTATTTTCATCGCTTTTACTTTGAACAGCCTTTTTAGGCGGTTCCTTCTTAGTACTGTTTTCAGCAGTTAAAACGGTATTTACTGAGTTTCTGGGTTTGTCTCTAGCAGATGTATTTTTGCTTCTGAACTCTTGGAATTTTTTGGCAACTGGGCAGCCTCTATAGCTTGCAGGGTGATTACCCTGGCAGTTCACACATTTTGCTTTCTGATCTTTGCTCATAGGACAATTTTTAGTTGCATGTTTTCCTTCGCACTTTACACAAGCAAACTCTCGGTTGCAGTATTTTTGGGTATGACCAAAAGCTTGGCAACGTTTGCACTGCGGAACAACTTTTGATTTTCGGAGTGGTTCAATTTTAACAGCTATGCCCAAGATTGATCTTACTTTATAAATCTCCTCGAGACTTTGTTTGCTGTCAAAAGTAAGCATGAATAAAGGTAGTAACCTCTTACTTGTCATCGATTCTCCAGAGGAGTTTTTAATTTTCTCATTCTTAAATAGATTGACTGCATCAAGGGCTTGGAAGCCTTTTTGTACAAGATCTTCTACTACTTCCTCGGGAGAGCACGAGGAATGAAGACCTCTGGCTACTACTTTTATTGACCTTGTAGCTTTGTTCTCATATGAGTGCCATTGTATTTGGTGTTTGCTCAGTTCTTCAGTGACAGATCTATACTCGTCAGCTTCTTCGACTGTGACTTTCCAGTTGTCTTTGTTGTACGATGTGTATTTGCAAGCTTTTTTAGTAAATTTTTCTATTATTTTCTTAAGATCTCCAAAAATTGGAAATCCTGAGATCATAATTGGTGGTGGTGTAATTTTTTTGCTGCCTTTAGCGTGAGATATTGATTTAGCAACAGCTACCACATTATTCGCTTCTTTAGTTCCTGTAATCAACTCTTTGTTATTTTCGGTTTTAGAGCTTTTCTGATTTCTTGAACGAGTTTCGGGACTACGTTTACGTTTCTTTGTGGTATGTTTTTTTTTCTTTTTCTCAGTTTCAAACAAGAGCTCTTCTTCATCAGTTTGATATTCAAGTTCAATATATTTTGGACTTAACTGAAGCGTGGACTCTGAATCTTTCTTGCCAAGCAAGGAAACTTTCTCTTCGAGTTTTTTCACTTGCAGCTGAAGACTTTGAACTAGAACTTCAAGTTGTTTTCTTGCCGCTATTTCAATTTGCCATTCTTCAAAGTAGTTCTTTGATTTTGATTGGTCTTTCTCTTTGTCTTCGTTGGAACTCTGTTGATCTGTGATGTCGATCTCTTCATTAATCTTGGTTCCTTTTTCGCTGATGTTTTTAACATCTATAATTTTGTTTGAGGTTGTCGATGGTGTAACCCCTGAAGTATATTTGTTTGGGGGAGTTCTTTGCATCTTTGAACTCCGTCTCTCAATATTTTTAAGCAATAATTGGTCCTCCCCAGAATCCATAGGACCGACCTCGAAAGAGGGTGGATTTACCAGTTTCACTGGAGTGCCACCTGGGGTATTTAATCTATTCGTTTTGTTCATTGCCATAATTTTTTTTAACTTAGTGTTCGTACCATAAATAGGTCAGTTACTTCTATTCATAGTTTATATTCAGCCGCCCACAGGGAACAGACGCTGACCAGTGTGCCGCACAATATGTGTCAGACGCTCTTGGATTTAATCGTGCATTCAGAGCGATATTTCTGTTCTTTTGCTCCTAGTTCCTGAAAAGATAACTCAGGTGACTCAGCTCATGGATCCAACGCTCGTCGTTAGTTGGGTATCCAGCGGGCACCGCGAGGAGGTGACGATGGGATTTTGCCACGCAAAATCGCAAAATAATAAAAGTTGGTAAAAATTTACTTTTACTCAAATATCTATTCAAAAATTAAAAATATTCAAACTTATTTTATCTCACAGAAAACATAGTTTTCGACATTCAGTACATCTTTTATAAAGATCCAACAGTCCGTTTTTTCATAAAAAAATTAAATCTACAAAAAATAGCTAGCTAATTTAGTAAACCTTGATGTTCGTTTCTCGATATCTCGTGAACAATAGAAGATATCGTCGTCGATCTTTGAAAACAACCTAAGTTCATTTTCCGCGAAATTGAAATAAATACTCCAAGTTTATGCAAATGACAAAATTTATGTTTTCTCAAAACTTCCTAAGCTCTACGATGCACCATTTTTAAATTATGAAGAATTATATTTATATATGTGCAAACATAGCTCGGATAATCAAATCCTTATAGGAACAAGAAAAGAAAAAGTTCGGACGGACTTTTGTATACTTCGGGAAAAGTTAAGGTATGAATTTTGGGAAGAAGTTTTACTTTGAATGTGATCCTACTAAAGCTTTTTATTTATTTAACTCAGTTTTAGATAAACACATCAAAGATTCTTCTCAATTTGTTTCTTTTAGACACACACAAAAAATGTTAAAAGTCTGGATGATACCTCATTTATTAAAATTAATAGATAAGAAGAAAAAACTTGCTTTAAAATGTAGTAAGCATCCACAAAATATAGGCTTAAAAAAATATTATAAAAAACTATGCAAACGCACTAAAAGAATGGTAGATGATGTCCGTAATTCCTACTTTACTAACCGTTTTAATCGTTTCAAGGGTAATGTCAAGATGCAATGGGAAGTTGTCAATAACTTACTAGGAAAACAGCCAAAAAGCAATGAAATTAACAATGTTTTAATAAACAACAACATAGTTCATGATAACAGCGAAATAGCTAATAGTTTTAACGATTTTTTTGTTAATATTTCGGATAGCTTAAAACCATCTTTTCCAATAAACAACAGTTGCAATTGTAATATTTTATCAAACTTAAAAGAAGATAGAATGCAAGTAAATAGCTTCTGTTTCCAAGCTATAACGCCAGCAGAGGTTTTTAAAATGATAAGTCGCCTGAAAAATACAAATTCTTGCACCAGTGATGGTATTTCTGGAAAATTTTTAAAAGAAATTGCATGGGAAATTGTTGATATTTTGAGTTTTATTTTTAATATTAGCGTTGAGAGTGGTATATTTCCGAAGTTGTTAAAATGTGCTAAAGTAATTCCACTATTTAAAAAAGGTAATAGAAAAAATTAGTGACTACAGACCAATCTCGTTACTTCCTACCTTTTCAAAGCTTTTTGAAAAATTAATAAAAGTGCGAATGCTTTCATTTTTAGAAAAAAATTGGCATTTATCATCCGACCAGTTTGGATTTAGATCCGGCAAATCCACTGAAGATGCTATTCTAAAAGTATGCTGTAACTTATACAATGGTGTTGAACAAAATCAATCAAATATGGCACTTTTCATTGATATGACCAAAGCGTTCGACATGGTAGACCATGATTTGCTATTAGTCAAACTTTATAATGCGGGGCTTAGGGGTTCCACTTATGAGTGGTTTAAATCTTATTTGGTAGGCAGAGAGCAAAAGGTTCGTGTAAATGGAGTTTTTAGTACATCGGTTCTTATAAAGAATGGAGTTCCACAGGGATCTGTTCTTGGGCCATTATTATTTCTTATTTATATGAACTCCCTATTTCAACAAATGTTTAATGGTAATCCAATAGCTTTTGCTGATGATATCGCTTTCACTTTGCGGAAAAAACACCTTTCAAATGTATAGTTAGGATGAATGAGGACCTTCAAATGCTCAGAATCTGGTTTGCAGCTCACAAACTAATAATGAGTGAAAAAACTAAAATGATGCATTTTGAGACATCAGGATACACTTTTGATGACTACGAAGTTTCCTATAATTCATACGATTGTAAAAAATTTAGTTTACCGCTACATATTTGTGGAAGGGACAATTTCAAAGGTTATAATCTTTGCTCGAAAACCTGTTTTAAAATTAATTCTGTTGATTCATTTAAATATTTAGGGGTACACATCGACTGAACTGGAAGTGTCATATTGAAACAGTAACAACCTACTTGACTTTAGTAACTCGAAAGATGTATCTTTTAAAACCTTACTGTTCACGTAGTGTTTTGTCAATGATTTATTACGGACTTGTTAACTCAAAACTGCAATACGGTATAGTTAATTGGGGAGGCGTTTACATGAACACTTTTGAGTCCCTCTTGGTTGCTCAAAAACATATCGTACGAATCATATGCGGTAGAAATCGATTCACACATAGCTGGCCTCTTTTTTGTGATCTGCGCATCCTGCCTCTTAGACATCTTTATGTTTTCAAAGTTTTGAGAGAATTCTTTATACAAAGCGGCAATGTACCAACTAGAAATTCGTCCGTATATAACTTACGAGTAAATAATTTAGCACTCTTCAATGTTCCGTTTGCACGTAGATCACTTTTCACAAACTTTTATCTAACCACCTCCGCCAAACTGTTCAATAAGCTTCCCTTATCTATCAGAATTAATAATAATTTTAACTTATTTCTTAAAAGTGTCAGATCATGGCTTTTTACTATAGAACTAGAACCTAATAATATGCATATACATATAAATACACACACAACAAAGATTCTTCTCGGTTCCTACAAAATACTAAATTATAATAAAATAATAAATTATTTTTCATTACTTAATAAAAATTAAAAAAAAAAAAAAAAAAAAAACTTATGAAAAGCTGATAGTACCCCATGTCAGTTATTCTCAGTTAAAAATTATATGTTAGATCAATCAACACTAACTTTATAGTTATAGATTGATTTTATTGTATTCTATTTCCATCATTTAATTATATAATTTTATATTTGTTAATTAGATATAAGTGAAATAAATGCAAAATAAATTGAAATTGAAAAAAAAAAAATTAAAACTCCCAAAATCTATTAATTTGCATATTGATTTCAAACTTTAAATGCAAATTACTCAAAACACAAAAAATGGACTAAGGGAGTTTTAATAGAACAGCGACAATATTGAGTATTGACTTCAATTGAATTTCATTCATCCAATTTGTATTTGTTTATATAAGAAATAAATTTTTTTTAAGAAATGCTACTAAAATTGGAAAAATTGGTTTTCGACTAAAAATCTCGTTAATTAAAAATCTCGTGAAATCAAACTATTTCATTATATGCAAAATATTGTTGGTAATTTTTAAATTTTTAAGAATAATTCAACTGACAACTTTTTTAACAAAACATGAAAACCTACAAACTTTTAAGCAGGACAAATCGTTAGAATTTATCAGTGTGGGTCGCATCCCAGCCTCTTTTTTTTTAAATTTTGTAAGACCAAAAATAACAGCAGTCAGGCTATAAAGTTTGTGGTCAAAAAACGAAAATTTAAATTTTCTCGAAAACTGCTCGATAGATTTGTGTGAAATTTTTTCTAAATTTTGTTTTCATAACTTGGCTTCATTAAATATAAAACATATACTTGCAAATATTTTGGGTCTCTCGAGAAGCCTAGTGCCAATAGGACAGTTATTTTGTGTTTGAAATGTCTTCGGAACTAATGAAACGATTTCAATATTTTTTTTTTATGAAAAAGCTTTAAGTAATATTAAATGATCAAAAATGTAAAGGGTTGTTAAATTTTAAGGGCTGATGTTGATTTTGAATAAAACACAAATTATTTATTAAATTATTGTAAATTCTTTAAATTATGATAATATAGCTATGGTTTAATTATTTATGGAACAAAATATTGGCCAAATAGCAGCAGCGACCTCGGCAGCACACCTCCATCCGAGGGTGGAAATTTCCGATGACGCTGAGGCATAATTGAGGTTATATGCCGTTAATGTGCGGAATTATCTCATTCTTTAGCTTTTGAACTTTTCTTTCAAATAACCCCAAAGAAAAAAGTCCAGTGGTGTCAAATCACATGATCTTGGCAGCCAATTGACATCGCCACCACGTCAGATAACACGGCCAATTACTTTGTCGCCCAAAAGAGCCATTAATTCGTTAGCTGTGTGTCAAGTGGCAGGGTTCTGTTAAAATCACATATCGTTTACATCCGCATGTCTTTTAATTTAGTCCATAAAAGTTCTTCATCATCACACAATAGCGAAAAGAAATCACAGTAACTGCCTGACCGGCCTCTTTTTGGAAAAAAATACTACGGCCCGATGACCAGCCTATAAACCACACCAAACAGTCACTCTTTGTGGGTGCATTGGTTTTTCGACAATCACTCTTGGATTATCATTCGCACAAATGCGACAATTCCACTGAGGTGAGAATGAGCCCATGACTGATGATTTTATTCGAAAATTTATCACCCGCTGTTGCATTATCTTGCCACCTTTCTGACCATTGACGACACGACTGATAAGGTCAAGAAGCTTTAGTTCTTGAGTCAATTACACCTTGAATGCGTGTAAATGCAAGTCATTATGCATAATGTTCATCAAAGGCGAACTGAGAGGAGCAATTTATGGGCACAACGACGAGTTAAGGTGGAAGGCTGTTCAGCCACACTATCGCGAACAGCGCAATATTTTCTGCAATGCGAGGTGTACGAGCATGTAGTGGTGTTTTCACATTTCCTAAAGACCCGGCATGCTTAAATTTTTGCAAAGATTGGCCGCAAAAACATCGGCCCTTAAAACTACCCTTTATATTTTTTCATGGATTTTAAAAAACAATACCTTTTTTCAAAATTCAATATCTGAAAAACGGGGAACATTTTTTACTAAATTCAAATATAAAACCTTTATTAATCAGCACTAAATAACTGCATCAGAAAAATATTTCCAAATAAAAAATTGAAAAAGAGGCTGGGATTCAACCTTCAAAGATAACTTCCCATTCGTGCCCGTCTGTCAATATATCTAAAAGTTTGTCAAAATTTGAAAACCAACATTTTTTGAAGATAAAAAAGCTTGAAGTTTTTAACTTATTTTGTTCTCACGATACTTAAGTCGAAAACCATATTGTATCACTTATTGTTTTTGTGGAAAAAAGTGGTCAAAAAGTGGTTCCTAAAAGTTAACAACAATATTTTGTAACTTTAATTTGTGTTACTGAGATATATCATTGAAAACCATATTTTAGCGAATTACCATACCGTCATTGGCGGAAAGTACAATTGGTCCAAGTCCTTAACATATCCTATGTTTATTATTTATTGTATTTTGTATAAAATAAAGTAATTCTGAAGTCAAGTCGAGATTTTCCAGTCAAAAATCAGCTTTTACCGTTTAAAAACCTTGAATTAGATTCTTGGGAACTTGAAACGTTGATAAATGTCAAAATTTTTAATTCGAAAAATGGGTTTGATTAAAAAAATTTGTATGGAAATTAAATACAAAACCGTTCTAAGAAGTTTTAAAAAATTTTATAAATTAAGTATTTAGTGAACATTTCAATTTTTTAACACAAACATACTTTGTGGGTTAACTTAAGCTCTTCCAGCACTTGCCACTGATTTTTATGTTCAGTATGCATCTTCTAAAGATCAGTGATTTTAAGGTCAACAAATTAACTTAAATATTTTAAATTAAATGCTTCAAGAATTAAAGACTTTAAAGTCTTGAGAAGTTCTAGAGCATTGGCATACATATATGTATCTTATTTCTCACATGGCCACAAATATAAAAGTCTAAAGAGTATTAAATAACAAGTTCTCTGTAGCCAACCTAACGTGGAAATAAAAAGTTCAGGAAACTTTTTTCTTAAAAAACTGGGAACTGTGGCTTTAAAAATTTTGAAATTTCAAAGTGGTGTTGAAAATTGTATTGTTGCACATTAAGTAATGGAGTATTTTTTTTAACTATTCAAATGTCCACATATGACAGCTTTGTAAGTGACAGCTGCTCAAAAAGTTTGCCACTCAAAATGAAACCTCTTATAGAAAACCCTACATAACCCACATCTATAAAATGGCACATTATTTATATGCTTATAATTTTTAAAAACCATCATTTAACTTTACTGCTCTTTCAAAAATAGCGAATACTTTATTTTACTGCCGTCACCAAACTACCGTGTCAACTTATGCTATCCTATCTTATTTCGCAACTTTTATCTTTCTTTGCTCAAGTCACAAAAATTAGCAGAAGGTCCAACAATCAATTAAGTATTTATGCAAATTCAGTCGACTTAAAACAACACTCCGATGCTCTTTTTCTGCTGAACACTAACAAAATTAATTGTACACAAACAAAAATGAGACTAAAACACCTGCCAACACCACATTCCTTCTTGAGTACCATGGTACCTTAAACCGAGCCAACCAACCTTCCTTTAAAGCGACAAACTTAAAATAAAATCCTTAAGATAACCATCTTCTTCTCTTATAAATGGACGAACATGAAATCGCGATGAGTTCAAAATGATAAGGTTTACAAATTGCCCATCATTTGGATTATAGACTTGTAGTTGGAAAAGACCGCAGAGCGGTAGTGTAGCGTCGCGTCGGTCGTATCGGATCGCGTCAGTGTGCCGCTGTTGCTGTCACGATTCAGCGCCAGCCTGCCAGCGCGATAAACATCTGTCTTCGCTGGTGCTGCTGTCATCCTGCCCATTAAATGGATCGTGTTTTTAGCTTGTTCCAAGTCGTTTATCTCTGACAGCTTGTGCAATGAAGTAATCTTTTGCTTTAGCACACATATACCATCATACATTCATGCAATTTAGGTCAAAAGGATTCTCCATCATATACAAAGTTAAATTCTAAGCAGGTCACTCATAGACCTTCCAATATAGCTATAGATATAACCTGTGCATGGGAAGACACTTGAATTCCAACAATGTTCTTGACCTCTCTCATAGTGCACTAGCTAGAATCTTCCACCACCAGCGGCGGCAACTCCAGCTCCAACTTCAGGCCCAGTCACAGCCACCGTCATCATGAACCATGTGGCAACAATTGGGATTGTTATTCAATTTTATGTTATCACGATGTTGGAACAGAATACTCCGTTATAATGGAGAGGTAATGCATCAATTTTCCTATAGACCGTCATCATCTGACGCCCTACATGATTCCTAGACAACGAAGCATCACTTCAAGCTAGACTCCGAATCGTAGAATCATAGATAGTATAACGGAGGCGTTCACAATGGGAAAATGATTATATCTCTGATTCTGGATGCTGCTCGTTCAACAGAGTTACGGACTATTGCTGTGAAATTACTCCGCATTTATCGGCAATCGGATCTTTTGACGGAACACACAGGCCCCATAGATATACACGGTTCGGAGTCTATATAATATGGCATGTTCCGAGCATCATGATGGCTTCCACAATATAACTGTGGCACAAATAAAAAATTCAACATTGCATCGCCGCCGCGCCAGTGCGTTCAGTCACAGTGACTGCTGCTGCCAAGTCAGTCCGTCATCATCAATCATCTTAAATCCTAACGAGCAAACGAAACGGCCAGTGGAAATATTTTAAATGAAAAATGCTCTCCGGCCAGGAGATGGACTTTCTTCTCCCTAACCACAAAAAAAAGAGGAAATATTCATCAAAAGATGGTTCCATTGCAGTGTTTGAGCTTGAGCGGCTTGAAGTTGATAGAGCTGATAGACAAAGAATCGCGAAACCAGAATTCGATCAGTGCAGTGGCAGGAAAATTTATGCAGAACCATTTGAAAGTTAGGATAGCAGTGGATGAACATGAAGAACTATAAAGAGCCCGAGGGTTATGACTATGGCCAGGCCATGCATCATGTGTATTATGACAATCGGTGTAATGATCTGCTTTGATCATGAATCAAGATTAGAATTTGAAATTGCCCCCATCATGATGCATCGATGGGATTGAGGCTTGGCTTTGGCTTTGGCTTTGGCATTTATGAAAGGATGAGGATGAGGACTAGGAGCTCGCTTGTTTTGTGATATGAATGCTGAGATTAAACGCTTTCAGTTTTGACTTAGCATATCTAAAGCAATAGAGCATGTATTATATATCGATAGTATGTCTATTACGTATATGTAAAAGCGACAGAAGGCGCCACCGATGAAAGTTGTACGACATGTTTTACTTGAATTGGCTATGCTTCTATATGCCTGTCCGTGAGTAGTCAGTGTTCAATCTTTGATTGAAAGTAAATCGATATGTTTAAAATAGAAGATGCCAAAATAAAGATTATTTTTATTTATCCAAAATTTCGAAATAGTGTTATTTTGACAAATAGATAGTTCAACATTTTCGAGTTTTGACTGTCACATATATCTCAGCTCCCATTTCAAATCATTTAGTATTTGCTAAAAAGAGGGCTTTGACATAAAATGGTAGATCGTAGTTATTAAAACACCTCGACTAAGTCAGCATTTAACTAAACGACTAGATCGATAAAACAATTATAACAATGAGCGCAGTGAAACCTGTCACACTGATGAGATTGATGAGACTCAAGTAAAAACGATCAGAGCAATGAAACCGATGAGACTGATGAGGATGATGAGACTGATGAGACTGATGAGACTGATGAGACTGAAGGGGCTGATGAGACTGATGTAGACTGATGAGATTGATGGGACTCAAGTGAAAACGATCAGAGCAATGAAACCGATGAGACTGATGAGGATGATGAGACTGGTGAGACTGATTAGACTGATTAGACTGATTAGACTGATGAGACTGATGAGACTGATGAGACTGATGAGACTGATGAGACTGATGAGACTGAAGGGGCTGATGAGACTGATGTAGACTGATGAGATTGATGGGACTCAAGTGAAAACGATCAGAGCAATGAAACCGATGAGACTGATGAGGATGATGAGACTGGTGAGACTGATTAGACTGATTAGACTGATTAGACTGATGAGACTGATGAGACTGATGAGACTGATGGGACTGATGAGACTGATGAGACTGATGAGACTGATGAGACTGATGAGACTGATGAGACTGATGAGACTGATGAGACTGATGAGACTGATGAGACTGATGAGACTGATGAGACTGATGAGACTGATGAGACTGATGAGATTGATGAGACTGATGTAGACTGATATAGACTGATATAGACTTATATAGACTTATATAGACTGATATAGACTGATATAGACCGATATAGACTATATGACTGATGTAGGCTGATGAGATTGATGAGTTCGATGAAATTTATAAGACAGATGAGTCCAATGAGACCGAAGAAACTGAAATGACCTTTGTGTATGAGGAAACCGATATGACCGATCCGATGGGATCAAAGAAATCGACGAGACCAATCAAACCGATGAAACAAATAGGAACTATGAATCCTATGGGATCTGTAGGACCTATGAGACCTATGAGACCGAGGAAACCGTTGAGACCGATGAGTATAAGAAAACCATTGAGACCAATTCGTCCGCAGGATCTACGAGACCGATGAGGCTTATGAGATTGTTGATATCGACGAGATAGATGAGACCGATAAATTTGAAAAAAACAATTAGATCGAAGAGTTTTTCCAGATCGATGAAAAGTATAAGACCTTTGGATAAATAAAACCGACGGGACTGACCATATCGATAAGGCCAATGAGATTGACATATTGATAGCACTGACGAGACTAAAGAGATTAACAACACTGACAAGGCTGACGGAACCTTATTTTTACTAACACTGGTTTTGACAGCTTTAACTATGAATTATCTTACAAATTGTAAATTTGTACTCTGTTAAGAAAGTTCATCGCACGCTTCTTCCAATGTATAGTCAGTTTGATCAACCTAATGAGGCGGCTATTAGGGCTATTGTGCCTAAATTTAGATAGTTGGACATTGAACCACGAACTGAGGAACTGAGGAAAGTATTGAAATTGTATCGACCAGTGTTAGTGAGATTTATGGATTCGTAGCCGTTCGCAGCCATTGAGCCTCTGTTACTTCACTACGTGCATAACTTTAAGAAAGGATTTAAGTATGAAGTCTGTCAAAATACAACTAGTGAAAGAACGGGTTCTTAAAAATCTTGCTCAAGATTCATTCTTTATAAAAATTATGTAACGCAACGAAGTTCATTTCTTATTGTATGGATATGTAAACAATCAAAACTGCCGTATTTGAAGTTAAGAGCACCCAGAAACATTTCAAGAGCTACCAATGCATCCAGAAGCCAATATTGAAGCATTTATTCGTGAGATACCTGACGTAATAATTTTCACACATTTAATTATATCGACGTACTATCGATTCAAGTAAAGATTATATGCATTTTTATGAATTACACCTTCACGAAAGTGAAAGATTGACAATGTAATAGTTTGGAGCTTTTAAGTTTTTATAATTTTCTTACATTTTTAAATACATTCAAATTCTTTTTGAGATTCAGAAATGTTTTCTTGCGAAAATAAACTCATTAGAATCTTATGGGGTAATATTGGGAAAGTCTTACGAGTTTACAAAAGACTCTTAATTTTTTCTGAGATTGATTCAATTCATAGGAAACAATTCATCTCCGCTATGATGTGTCTTGTTTTTATCCCTAAAATCAACAAAATTACAACCTATAGTGGCGTTCAAAGTGAAACATCTTTGAGGTTGAAAAACTCTCGATGTAGGTATGCAAATGATAAAAATCGAATTCACACGGTTGAACCATCACCACGGTACAATGGAAAAACACCTCCTGTTTCTTTGGCTTTTTACTTATAGTTGAAAAAAAAAGCTCGTCTGGGCCGTTTCGGTCTTCGGTGGTGCATGAGATATCAGAGTGTGGTGTTAATCTCAAGATAGTACAGTAAAATACCTTCTATAGTAATACCTACTATCTTCTATCTATACTTTTCAACCTGTAAATGATGCAAAGTTCCACCTAAGTGGCTTCACATTGCATAAATAGAGCGTATCGCATATGGGAAAGCCACCTATCCAAGCCAACCGAACCATCCAAGCAGATGTACCGATGCATGATGGCACTTAATTGCATGATATAGCAAAAAAATAAAAATAAGCAGAAAAACAGAAATGCAGTTCTTCCCACGATACATTGGTAGATCCCACACCACCAGAGGTATCATCCTCGTTTTCCTTAAGTTTGAATTGGTGTATACGGTGGTGGTGGTTTTATGTGATGCCAAGAGGAAGTGGTGCGTGGTGCATCAGCTACAAAAGAGGATTCACTCAGCTGTGACTATAATTCGATTTCATATACATATAAAAGTTAAATGGAAGCTACTTCTGTTTAGAGACCAAAACTACAACAATGCGATGTGGTTGTAAATATAGAAGTATTCTCTGATAGTTTTCTTCGATCCAGACACCATTGTTAGTTGATTTTCTTTTGGTCATAACTTAAGTAAAAGAAGAATAAGTCTTTGCTATTGTTCCTAAACTATTGTAAAACTACAAATAATAGAGGAGATTTGGTAGTCTCGTAGTTAAAAAAAGAAGGGGTCAATTAGTTGGGAAGGAGGTTGTAAGAATTAGAATTTGAAAGAGCTCGTGAAACTGAAAAAAAAACCAACTAGTTTAAAGGTATTCCGAAGTTCTCACAAGGATTTTCCTTATTATGTTAGGAACGATTATGAGGTCAGTGTACCCTTTTATAAGCTTCAAGATTTTACGAAGAGTTCGAGTTCACACAACATCAATTTTTCATTCCTTACTAAGACTTCAGAAAAGTACGATTTTTCCAATATTTTTGGAAGAAATGACAAAAATATCAGCTCTTACATTAACATGGTCTTTGCACAAATTTTTTCTTTAATGTGATGTGGTTTAATTTTTCCGTAAATAAGCAAATTATTGCTTCCTTTATCGAAGTCCTAATTTAGACAGAGTACTAACTTCTCGTGAGTTTGATGCTTTGTCTGATTTCATCCAAAAAATCGTTTCGTCCTATCCTCGCACTGAAATCGTTGTTACGGGCGGTTTCAATGTACACAATTCTTCATAGCTTCAACATTCAGGCCAGAAAACACCTGAGGGAGATCTGAGATCTTCGCTGAGTTGAACTACCTAACTCAGCTGGTCAACGAGCCCAATCGAATATCGGACGAGGAGGGTCGAGCAGAAACCACTCTTGACTTGTTTCCTACCTCTGACCCTGATAAGTACACTATTAATGTTCTATCTTCTATAGACACATCTGACCATTGTGTTTTATCTGCAAATTCTCGTGTCAAAAATCTAAGGTTAACGAAAGACCTCCTAAAAGAACCGTTTGACAATATGAGAATGCAAACTGGGACGGTCTCAATAATTACTTAAGGATCTTTAACTGCTCACTATGCTTCCTTGAAGTCGTTGACTCCAGCGCTGATATAATCACAAGTTTGTTTTATTACGAACAGGTTTAAAAGCATCAGACCTAAGGAAAACGCATGGTTTGATGCGAGCTAAAAATAGGTCATAAGGGCTAGAAGTTTCCGTTGATGTAAAGTCAACTCTACTGAGGAAAGCCGGAAAAAGTTCAAACAAGTCAGAAAGACCTGCAACGGCCATATTCGACGGACCAAATTTTTACATGACCAAAATTTCCCCAAAGGCATTAAACTCCATTTTTTAGGTCTTTAGAGAATGCTAATCTCCTTGCCGCCAATTCTACGCTGCCAGTGATTGTTATGACTCCAGTTGAACTTGAGCAAGTTAGTGATTCTATGGGACCAATCTTTTTTCGCACTCCTACTATGGCAAGAGTCCTTAGAGATCTAAACACACATAAATCCGCTGGTCCAGATGGTATCCCCGCATCTTTTCTGAAGAAGCGTAAGCTTATTCATCTGTCCTTCTCCTCAGGTCTCGTTCGGACCGGATGGAAAACAACATCTGTTCAGCCCATCCCCAAAAAAGGCGAATCTTCCTCACCCTCTAATTATCGACTGATTGCACTTACGTCCCTTCTTTCCAAGGTCATGGAAACGCTGACTAATTATCAGCTCAAGAAATATCTCGAAAATAGAAAGCTTTTTAATGACCGGTTCTATTTTTTATGCAGCAATAGGTACACTGATGATCGAATGGTTCATCTCACCGAACAGTGGAGCAAATCTTTACATCGCTTTGGAGAAATCAAGATTATTGCGCTTGATATTTTAAAAGCATTTTATAGGGTTTGGAATCATGCTCTCTTATCGAAAATGCGTGCTTTCGGTTTACATGAATCCCTCCTCCATTCTTTTAGTAACTAGCTTTGGGATCGTTCAATACAACTATAGTATTGGATGGATTCAAGTCTGAAAGCTACAAAATAAATGCTGGTGTGCCCCATGACTCTTTTTTAAGGTACTTGAAAATATCAAGAAGAAGTATCTTTACAAGTACAAGTATCAGATACTTAAATCAATTACACATTGCTTGACACGTGCTTTAAAAGTACTTAACTAGAATTTGTTCAAGTCCCTGACCAATAATTTTTTCTAATATAATATTTACAATTATTTTCAAATTTATAGTTAAAACTGTAACAGCTATTACTGGAATTGTTACTCTCCTCCAGTAGCTTTTAGAACTATTCTTCAAGTACTTTACTTAGTTGTACTTTAAATATTTTTCAAATGCTTGTAGTTCTGCTGAATTAACTCAAGTTATAAAAGTACAGATAAAAAAAATTTGAAGTTGATACTTTGTACTTGAATCGAAATAATACTACTTATTTTGAAAACCAGGGTACTGTATCACAAGCACCGTTGCTTTTGAACTTAATACTTAATACTTTTATCCAAGTACTTGAAAAATCCTTATACGTGCCTTTTTGAAGTAAAAGTACCGAATTACTCAAATACAAGCACCATTGTCTAGTACTTGTACTTAAGATGATTGAACTCCTTAAATACTTAAGTATTTTCCACTTCTGCTCTCAGACAAGGAAATATCCAAAATTGTTATGCAATACCAGTCTGATGTGTGGTTACTAATTTAATTTTTGTATTTCATAGCTATCATACCTAAGTCATTATCAATCCGAAAAACCTAAAACTATTAAACCTGACTCCGTTCAAAATGTATTTTCCCTTATACTTGAACGATTAGAAGAACAAGGGAGAATTAACACAATTATTCTTGAGAAATTGGACAAATTTGAGTCGGCGGCTCTTAAAACACCAAATTTACCGTAAACATGGATCAGTTGTCCCAACAACTCAAAATAATAACATGGAACGCGAACGGACTTACCGCAAAAATCGAAGAACTAGAAACGGTTCTACTTAACGAAAGAATAGATATTTGTTTGATCTCTGAAACTCATTTGAAAAAAGACTCAAATTTAAGTATTAAAGGTTATTCGGCTTACCACGCATGCCATCCATCCGAAAGAGCAAGGGGTGGTTCTTCCGTATTTATCAGAGAAAATATCAATCATTCGTTTGAGATAAATATCGAGCTCGATACAATGCAAGTAACTTCCGTTAGCATAAAAGTTAGACACGTATTTTTTAATATTGCGTCTATTTACTGTCCTCCTCGGTCCAAGATAGACAAAAACGATTTTAAAGATCTTTTCAACGCTTTAGGTCCAAAATTTATTATTGGCGGCGACTTCAATTCGAAACATTCATTTTGGGGATCACCTTGCATTTCGACGAAGGGTAGACAACTCTACAAAGCGGGTATTGAATGTAACGTTGAATTTTTCTCATCAGGAAAACCAACGTATTGGCCAACCGATACAGCGAAAACACCCGATCTTGTTCACTTTTTCATCGCAAGAGGAATGAACAGAAAATATATGACAGTAGATGATAACTTCGATTTTTCTACGGATCACTCGGCCGTTATCTTAACAATAAACAGTAACGTAATCGAAAAAGAAAAGCCCCTAATTTTAACAAATAATAACACAAATTGGGATAAATTCAAAGAAGATTGCGAAAATAGAATTATGCTGAACGTCTCTTTGCAAACTCCGTTTGAGTTAGAAGATGAAACAGAAAAATTTATAAATATTGTTCAAGAAGCAGCTTGGAATAATACTCCGATCTGTAGTAAAAAGTCAAGGCAATACGAAGAAAAAATTCCAGAAGATATAAAAGAATTGATACGCGAAAAACGAAAAGCTCGAAAAGTATGGCAGCAATCACGTGCTCCTCAGCATAAAAGTGTCGTCAACTTTTTATCAAACAAGATTAAAAATTTGTTACGAGATTTTAAAAACAGCGAGAATTCTGCCTATCTTGAAAGCCTAACAGCAGACAAAAAAACGAATTATTCTCTTTGGAAGACGATAAAAGGTATTAAAAAGTCTCAAATAATGTCGGCACCTATTCGAAAAAATAATTCTGAATGGGCAAAAACTGATAAGGAAAAGGCGGATTTATTTGCTAAGCACCTTGAGGAAACGTTCAAACCTTTCGATGGTCAAGAGCTTCTGACTAATGACGGAGAGCTCCAACCAGCGCCGGACAATTTTTCTATCAGGAATATTACTTTGACTGAACTTGTCCAGGAAATAAAACGGCAGAAAAATAATAAAGCTCCTGGCTACGACATGATTAACGGTCGTGTCCTCAAAGAGTTGCCTAAAAAAGCAATGGTTAAGCTCTTACAGCTCACTAACGCTGCTTTAAGACTTGCTTACGTACCCACGCAATGGAAAGTCGCCGAAGTAATAATGATCCCCAAACCGGGTAAGCCACCGAATGAGAAAAAATCGTATAGACCAATTTCTCTCTTGCCAATTATATCTAAAATATTTGAAAAATTGCTTCTTAAACGAATGCTACCAATTATTGAAGAAAAACGTTTAATTCCCGACCACCAATTCGGTTTCCGGAATAATCACTCGACAATTGATCAGGTTTACCGAATAACTAACGAAATTGAAAAAGCATTTGAAGAAAAAAAGATTTGCTCAACTGCATTTCTTGACGTTTCTCAAGCTTTTGACAAAGTTTGGCATGACGGGCTAAAATATAAATTAAAAGTCTTTCCAAAACAAATATATAACATTCTTGAATCGTACCTAGAAAATAGATTCTTTCGAGTTAAGCAAGGAACGGAGTATTCGGAGTTTAAAGAAATAAACGCTGGGGTTCCCCAGGGCAGCGTCCTTGGACCGATTTTGTTTGTTCTTTATACCCGAGATATACCCCAAACAGAAGGCACAACTTTAGGCACTTTTGCCGATGATACAGCTGTACTCGCAATATCGGATTCAATAGAAACGGCAACCTCTAAGCTTCAAAAGGCATTAAATAGCATTTCAGATTGGACAAAGAAATGGCGAATTGCTCTTAATGAAACGAAATCGACGCACACAAATTTTACGTATAAAAAAGTATATAACTTACCTATTTATATAAATTCTGTGCAAATTCCATACGCTAATGAAGCGAAGTATCTAGGCATGACTCTAGACGCGAAACTTAAATGGAAAGTTCATGTAAAAAAGAAACGCGATGAACTCGAAAATAAACTCCGCGAATTGACATGGCTTATTGGAAGATATTCCAATCTAAGCGTTTATAACAAGCTTCTTATTTATAAGCAAGTACTGAAACCAGTTTGGACGTACGGTATACAACTTTGGGGTTGTACCAACGAAAGAAATATACAAATTTTGCAAACATACCAAAACAAAGTACTTAAAATAATAGTAAATGCTCCATGGTATGTAAGAAATAGCGACTTACATAGAGATTTAAATATAAAATATGTAGAAAACGAAATTAAAAAATTTGCTACAGAGCTAAGATCACGACTTAGAAATCATAGTAATAACTTAATCCAACAATCTGTTAGCGAGGCGTTCGTTTTTCGGCGTCTGCACCGAACAAGACCTTCTGATCTAGCGCAAACAAATTAATCTCTCCACTCGAATTTTGTGGAATCTTCAGGTCCTCTCGTTGGGGAGCTTCCTGACAAAACGCGAACAAAATGACGCTAAAACTACTTGTTAAGCTGGACTTAGTTGTAGTAATAATATAGAAGATAAGGGAGGTGAGTTTTAGTCAGTAAAAATCTGACACTACTATAAGCATCGGGCTTATAGTGTCTCTGAAGATTTCTCACCTTCCTGCGAAAAAAAAAAAAAAAAAAAAAAAAAAAAAAAATATCAATCCAAGACTCAAAGAGGTAATTAAACTATACTGTTGATGGCTTAAATATTGCAGAACGACGCGACGACGACAATGAGACTTCAACAACTCAACTGATTTCATCAATGACGAAGATTGCATCTGTGGTTTTTAGGTTGGGAGTTGGGATAAATTGCTGAACGTGGTCAGAGAGGAGTTCGTCGTTATATTCGTCATTATAGAATCTTCATCGATTGGCATATAATACAGTCGCATCGTATGGATGCACTACTCAGCTCATATATCGACATCATCACTGTGTGATGCTGATGATGTATGACGATCATTAAAGTTTATGGCATATGAAAAATTGTTTTACGTAATTTGTCGTCGTCGTTGTTGTCGTGGTAGTCGTCGCTGTCGTCGTCCCGTCTGATTTCTCCTCCCAATGAATATTATATGACTTTGGCACGATAGTTAATAGACCCTTAACGATACAAATTGTTTAATGATGGAGTTTCCTTGTTTTGCGGGTGTCAGATGCAATCAGTTTTCATCAATATAATTAGCTTCGATATACCTACCTCTATCTATACCTTTAACCTACTCATACCTATGAGCCGCAGAAAGTCGAAACCCTTTGGGGTGTGAATAAGTCGGTATAAAGTGATGTTTCTGGTTACAGAGCCAAATGAAATCGAGACCTATGAATTCCCATATTGAACTCTTGCGGTTAGTAATTTTTTGTTCTCTTCGATGAAATTTGCCTTATGTTCAGAGTTAAGGAAAAGCTATTGAAAGGCTTCGATGGATTGATTGGATGTGCGAGTTTAATGATTGTCTATGACTACGAGTATAATGGTGATTAATTTCGAAAACGAAGAAATTAAACAGTAGCAGTTTTGTTAGGTTGTGTCATGACGCCTAAAAGTTAAAGTGCCCTGTCATACATAAAAATGGTATATTGATTAAATCTTAAGCGGTTTTGTGGTTAAAATGACAAAAGTTTATAGTGACAAAATAATAGATAGTTTTGAGAAAGTTTTTTTTTTCTGAATAGGAAAAGGAAACCAGATAACATTGAATTTGTCTCACTTGAGATGCTAATTGGGTGTCAGACAGATGCTTCTCTTGGGCGCCACTCCTAGAAATCCAAATTCCAAGAACTAATTTAAAGTGGTTCAAGGTAAATAATAGACCTCACAAAGAAAAATAGAAAAAAAAGAGGCTGGGATGCGTCCCACACTGATAACTTCCCATCCCGTCTATCGATTTGTCTTGCTTAAAAGTTTGTCTAAATGTATCAATTCTTACCAAATTTGCGTTCTATTTTTTGTAGATTTTATTTTTTTTTATGAAAAAACGGACTGTTGGATTCTTATAAAAAAATTACTGAATATAAAAAACAATATTTTCTGTGAAATAAAATAAGTTTGAAGCCAATATTTTTAATTTTTGAAAAGCTATTTGAGCCGAAAATCAATTTTTACCAACTTTTATTAATTTTTTTGTTTAGGTTTTTATTTTTTGTAAAAAAACTGTCAATTCGATTTTTCTCAAAATTTGTCCTAATGTTGAAAACAATATTTCTTATAAGTTAAAATTAGTTAGAAGCCATAATCTCAAATTTTTGAAAAGATATTTAAGTCGAAAATCAATTTTTACCAACTTTTGTTAAATTTTTTTTTCGGTTTTTAATTTTTTGTAAAAAAACTGTCAATTCTATTTTTTTCAAAATATTACTGAATGTTGAAAACAATATTTTTTGAAAGATAAAAGTAGTTTAAAGCCAATATCTCAAAGTCTTGAAAAGATATTTGTGTCAAAACTCAATTTTTACCAACTTTTTTTTTATTTTTTTTTAGGTTATTATTTTTTGTAAAAAAACTGTCAATTCGATTTTTCTCAAAATTTTTCCTACTGTTGAAAACAATATTTCTTATAAGATAAAATTAGTTAGAAGCCATAATCTCAAATTTTTGAAAAGATATTTAAGTCGAAAATCAATTTTTACCAACTTTTGTTAATTTTTTTTTTCGGTTTTTAATTTTTTGTAAAAAAACTGTCAATTCTATTTTTTTCAAAATTTTACTGAATGTTGAAACCAATATTTTTTTGAAAGATAAAAGTAGTTTAAAGCCAATATCTCAAAGTTTTGAAAAGATATTTGAGTCAAAACTCAATTTTTACCAACTTTTTTTTATTTTTTTTTAGGTTTTTATTTTTTGTAAAAAAACTGTCAATTCGATTTTTCTCAAAATTTTATCAGATGTCAAAAACATTATTCTTCGTTGCACAAAATTGTTTTGGAGATGAAATCATATTTTAGTCGTAAAATTTTCGAAGTGACAAATTTTTTTTTTCAGTTTTTTTGATTTATAAAAAAAACCGTTAATTGAATTTTTTTCCAAAAATATAATTGTTTTGTATCACGTTACAATATATAATACAAAATTTAATTCAAGTCTCTAGCGTCATTGGTTCATGAGATATTTAGGGTTAACGTACGGACGTACGTACACACGCACGCACAGACATCTTTCTAAAAATCTTTTATTTGGACTCTAGGGACCTTGAAACGTCGAGAAATGTCAAAATTTTCAATTTGTCAAATCGGACCCATTACAATAACTTCCTATGGGAAGTTAATAATTTTGAAATGCTAACATGAATTCTATTGAGAGATATTTAAATGACTTCTAGCCTTGGGTCAGACTGTTTTGCATTCATAAACTTAGGACTTGAATTATTGATTGCATTCTTTTTGAACTTTTTAAATTTTGCCGGTTTTGTGCAAGTTTTTAAGCCAACCAATTTTTAATTATCGATGAATCTCAGGCTCTATTTTCTTCAAGCTTAGAACAAGTGGTACCCGTGGGCTGATGGTTAGTGCGTTGGACTATCATGCCAGAGATCTTGGGTTTAATCCCTGCCTGTGCCATCTAAAGTTTTTCATGGCTACTGCCTCTTGCAAGGAATTGACAAATTCTCCAAGAGTAATTCTTGTCATAAAAAGTGCTTTCTCAAATTAGTCGTTCGGATTCGGCGTAAAACTGTAGGTCCCCTCCATCCCTGAAAACATTACTCGCACACAGGAATGGTTGAGAGTTGTAAGTCACTAGTCCCTAGTTCTCAACGGATTGTTGCACCACCTAAATTATTTATTTATTCGGACTTCATTATTTAGGTAGTCTTTTGTCAAATAATAATTTTCAAGTCGAAAAAAAAGGTGGATAGTAATACTTGTGATATAGTCTGTTATCGTCCATTCTAAAAACAAATCTTTCACTTTCTTGGAAGGACACGCCACTTACTTCTTTTCTTTAGTTTGAAATATTATTTAGGAAAATT
The DNA here is from genome assembly GCA_920104205.1 of Eupeodes latifasciatus. Classification (NCBI taxonomy): domain Eukaryota; kingdom Metazoa; phylum Arthropoda; class Insecta; order Diptera; family Syrphidae; genus Eupeodes; species Eupeodes latifasciatus. The sequence goes on along the minus strand of OV049925.1, from coordinate 43,226,925 downwards.
TTATTTCAAAAAATAAATTAATTTCGAAAAAATTTTGCCAACGCTGAGTTTTGGTGAAAAGTTTCAGTAAAACGTCCTTAGCACTTCATAAGAACCCCTATCATAGTAAAAATATTATTATTTTTTTTTTTATAATAAGCACACACTCAAGGGGATATTACTACCCTTATTATGCAGAGGCACAGTGTGAGCACTAGGAAGAGGAGAGAGTGTTTAAAAGGAGATGTTGGTGCACATTGGTTTTGAATTCCTGAACATTGCATTGACTAGGAAAGACAGAGTGTGGTAAGGCATACCACATTCGCGTAGTACGGCTAAAGAACGAATCTCTGTATTTGACAGTACGGCCGAAGTTGGGCTCGAGGGTATACTGATGAGCATTCCTAGAAGCGCGAGTATTATGGTTGAACTGTTTAAGGGGAGGAGTGCAACTGGCTATTTCACTAGAGCATAAGCCGTTAAAATAACGGTAAAAAAGGGTCAGACAAGAGACCTTACGACGATGTTCAAGCGAAGTAAATGAACTTATAATGATATTATCATATATCAATTTAAATGCTCTACGTTCAATACTATTCAAGAGGCTTAAGTAAGTTGTAGGAGCACCAGCCCAGAGATGGGAGTTATACTCAAGCTTTGGAAGTGAGATGGGATCAACAACACTACACAAATACTTGGAAAAATATTTCTTTTGTATTTTCTTGGATAGTTCCCAGGAAGTTTCATAATTCAGAAAATAATCTGATAACAACCTACAAGTAACACAATTATAAAAAGTGTTTAGATTAGACGTGTGGTTTTCAAAAAGAAATAAAATGCATGTAATTTAATATTAAGAAAAAGAATTTTGCTTTGTTATAAAAATAAAGGTTTTCCATTATGTTTTATAAATGAATTCGGGCAAATGGCCACTGCGACTGGCTCAGATGAATTCCATTCGAGAGGCCAAATTTTCGACCACTTTTTGCCGTAATTGACCTTTTTAGAGCCGTATGCCAGCTATAACGTGCCAAATATTCTCTTCCAAGGCGTCAATTGCCTCTGGCTTATCTGCGTAGACAAGTGAGTTCACATAATGATTGCCAAATGAAAACAATGCACTTCTAAGAAAACACACGTTATAAAGGGATTTTCAATTGGTGCAGGTAGATTTTGGCGTCCCGTGGCGACCATTTTGTTTTGGTGACATCTGTCAATTTTTTTTTGTTTATTATTCAGTTGTTTATGCCAAATGATCATGGCAATTGATTGAACAGCACGTTCAAATGATAAAACTTTATTATCAAAATAAGTGTTCATTTCCATTTGACCCAGGAGCTCAAAGTTCATGACCATAGACAACGCTGCCGTTTGTTCGCTAAATGGGCTTCGAATCGTTTGGAAGCGGACCCCAAGTTTGGCCGAAAAATCATCTTTAGTGACGAGGCGCATTTTTGGATGAATGGCTGTGTTAACAAGCAAAATTGCCGTATATGGGACGACACCAACCCAAGCTAGATTCACCAGGTGATAAACTGATAATGCATCCTCAAAAAGTTACCGTTTGGTGTGGATTTTGGCTCGACGTAATTGGTCCGCAATTTTTTGAAAACGACGTTAGTGAGGCGGTCACCGTCAACAGCGAGCGCTACAAAACGATGGTAACTAATTCCTTGTGGCCCAAATTGAACCACATGGACCCAGACGACGTGGGGATCCATCAGGACGGTGCTACGTGCCACACAGAAAACGCCACGACATTTTGCATGAACGATTTAAGGGTAAGGTTATCTGTCGCAGTGGTGATGTGAATTGGCCACCAAGGTCATGCGATTTGACCCCGCTCAAATTTAGCTGGATCTATGCCGAAGATTCATTGAAAATTGGACTAATCGGATCCGTGCCACCGTAAGAAGCCAAGGCGGGCATTTGAATGATGTCACATATTCCACACTGGCATACATGCGCCTTTCAAATAAAAAATGATTTTATTAATACGTCACATACAGCTTGTTTGATTCCATTTCAACATCTACCCGCCCTTAAACATTTTACAAAATATTCATGACGACTGTTCTTGTTTCAAAGTTATAATGGTTTAAACTTAATTTCGTCAAGACTTGGACTTTTTTGTAGTATCAAAAATACATAGTTGATCAAAATAATAGGGACGGCAAACAATGTTTCTTAAGATTCTTAGAAGTGATGAATCAAAAATATACCTTTTTGGGTGGTCTGACCGCGGAAAAAAAACGATGAAATACGGAGGTAGTAGCATCATGGTGTAAGGTTGCTTTTCTTCATTAAGTATTGAACGGATTTTCCTAATTCATGGTAATCATGACTAAGGACAAAGGTAATTCTTTCGTGTACTGAGGACAATATGCCACCTATTAGCAAGATAAAGATCCCAAGCACTCTTGGAATTATTGAGTGCTAGGCCCATCGATTATCGAATCTCCCTGATAGCCATCTCAGTTACCCGTTCTCAACCCTATTGATAATTTGGGTTGAAATACAAAAGCCATTCCGGTTAATAAATGCCAAAAACTTGTTGAGTCTTTTATCTTAAATCCGATAATGTATTTTCAAGTGCAAGAAATTATATAGTATGAATTTTTTCGGAGTGAATATCTTATTCTCCAGGACTATATTGAAAACTGAATGTCAAATTGTCGTAAACTCCAAAAAAATTGTAATTTAAAATTCGCTTACCGTAAAATGGCAAAAAAGGGGTTTTACAGTCATCATCTCCAATACACAGCTTCTGTTCATCTAATAGTCTCTACTTTATTTATTTCTCTTCCTTAGTCAACAAGTCAGCCATATCACATTTGGTTGCTTCGGTTATTTATTTTTATATTTGTCTTGTCGACTGCACTGCTATGAATCTTATTTGTAAAAAGTGTTGAAAAATTCACCAATACCATAAATCAACTGCAATCCTAGTATTAAAATCAATTTCCTCCATCCAAATCCAAGTTGTTTCAAAAGGAATTTCATTGAAAATCATTTGTCAACGTTGCCGCTGCCTGCGAGTTGGCCGTGGCTCGCTTGTCGACATTGCTGTTGTCGACACCCTCTTCGTATAGATACAATCAAATGGCACGCGTTGACACTTCGCACCTATTAGTTTCGTATTTTATTTCATTTCAAAAAGAAAAAACATAAGTCACATCAAAGCGCAATACGCCATGCCACACCATACGTCCACGTGACATGCTGCGCAATTTTCACCCAGAATCCAGAAATGTTTCAGCTAAAAAATAAACCAAAGAAGGAACATCATCATGATAGTCTATAAAAGAAAAGTTCTTTTAGGTAGGTAGGTACATATATCCATTTCTCAGACTCACAAGATACATCTAAGATATAACCCAACAATCCGTGAATTAGATGAGGGCATAATACATTGCACTTATGTCTTACACACGCGTGAAAATTTAACTTGAAAGTTTGACATCTCACTTCATACATCATTGTTTACTTCCTCGTGAACTCAACTCATATGTACCGTCGTCGTTGTATGAAGTGGGGTGGGGGTTTATGTGGTGGTATGGCAAATGGTGTTATGGTGATGGTGATACGAAGTGACAAAGTATCTAACCTAACCAGGATAAAATGTGCAGTCTGTTATGTCACAAGACTCAACATAAAAATAGTTTTTATATCTCCAACAAGATCGTGACTGGAATTAATTCCTTTAGCACAATAATTGGTGTGAATAAACGCTTAAGAAAACCATACCACACATCCGTCCGTATAAATATACCATACTGCTCTGATGGTCTATGTAGTGTGGTGTGGTATGGTGTGAAGTGTGAATATGTATTGCCTACTTAATAATGCACTTATAGGTACTTTTGCAGTGCCGTTATTTACATAATTTCGTCATTTTAGTTTGTTTTCCATTCATAGTTCCATATGTGTGTTTTATATTGGCCTAGGTTAGACTCCTATAATAGAGCTGAATGTGTGCAATTTGAAATGACCAGCAATTACAAATTACCCTCATTCGTTGAATGTTATAGAGTCTTTTGTTTTTGTTTAGTTTTTGGAGGTACATATTTTTGTATATGTATGTTTTGAATGGGACTGAAGAGAAGAAGTATTTTGTCGCCCAACGACACTTTTTAGATATTGAGAAGCAGTAGTGGACCCATGGATGAGGGGGGGTTTAAATTGTCTAGCAATTTAGTGTTATGAGGTCCTTTAAACAAATGGTTCAGTTTAATGCTTTGAACTAAAAGCTATATCTTACAAAATTTCTTATGGAAGTCAAAGTACCCCCCCCCCCATAAAACATACAAAACAGTCCATCATTTGGGTTTGAAATAAGGTTAGGTATATAGTAGCATTTGATATAATTTGATTTTTACCTTATACGAGTACTAAATTATGCAGATTTCAGGGGGTCTTTGGATTAGCACTTTAGGTGGTGATAATTATAAATTATTGCAAAATGTTTAGCGGGTTGTTATGAAACTAATTGTTAAGAATATTGAAAAGAGTATACACATTAATTTTATAAATTATAAGCAGGGGCGTCTTTAGACTTTTGGGGGTCCTGGGCCCAATAGGATTTGGGGGCCAAAAAAAGTAGGTACCTACAATATATTTTTTTTAATTCTTTAGGTTAAAAAAATCATTTTAAAATGAGTTTGTGTTTTTTTTTAAATATTTTTACTTTTTAAAAAAAAAACTAAAAGAAAACATAAAACAGATATTTTTTTATACTTTTATAATTTTTTTTAATTTGCCTTCATTAGTTGAACATTTTTGTTTATAGTTGATTTTGGACAATTTGTATTGTTTTTTTTGGTTGATTTCTAATGTTTTTATATTTTTTTTTAATTGTATGTAAGTTTATTTCTTTATATTTGTTTTTTTTAGATATATATGTAAGTTTAAGTATACAATAAAATATTATTTAAGGCGTACTTTTCTGACTTTGTCAGTTGCAGGATCATGAATTAAGTCATCAAATTCAATTTCCTGCAGTAATTCATTTTCAATTGATAAAATTGACGAGCTGTTTAGTCTATCTTGTAGCCAGTGTGCTTCGAAGTTCATTTTATATCCGGTTCAATTTCGAAAATGAACGCTCTCCACTGCAGTTTGAAACCATCAAAGATAAAAAATTCTACAGGCAGTTTCTACATTTGGAAATGTGTTCCCAATTTCATCCACTGTTATTAGACTGTACAATTTTGATATTGTAATAAGATCTTCATTTACATCTTTATTGAATTCTTTTAAATACTGTACGAGGTACAGGCATTCTACTATCTATGTATATGGTATTTTTTTGAAAACTGTTGACAAGAATTTTGCAACTCCACTGAAGTCAAATATATAGTAATAGTGTCAATAATTGGAAAAATAGTTGATATTTTAAACTTTTCTTTCCCAATTAGCTGGACGGATGGTGCAGGACCATCAAAATATGTGGCACGCGAACTTCGTACTATTTTTCGTTGCATTAAGTCTTTAAAAATAGCATCCGGGTTCTGAATTTTGGCATACACTTCAAATTTATCAAAATTCTGCCTAGATCATTTATGAAAGAACATAGTGAACAAAGCAAATTGGCAGCAACGTCAATCGTTATTGTTTCTTTTTGAAGGCTCTTGCTGGTTTTATGAATTCTTTCTAATATTGTGCTCCGAATTTCTGTTAAAATGAGGAACTCCAGTTTTGACATTTTCTTAGACAGGCTTAGCGCTTCGCTTTTTGTGTCTGATGGAGCTTGCTCTGGATCTCTAAAGATAGATGTCAAGGCTTCAGTAATTTGCTTATAACCATGATGGAGCGCGTTAACTGCATCAGCTCATGCAGAACATCTTGTTTCAGAAAGTCTTTTAATAACTTTCTTTTATGAAACCTACCCCAAGCAAACACCGACATACGCAGATGAGCACTGTGAAGATGAGCAGAGCGAGAGACAAAGAACATAGTCTTTATTCCTTCCATTGAACTGAGAGGAAGAAAGAGGAAAGGAAACAAAATTGTTCTATCCGACTCATCATGGTACAACTCATCATGGGACAACTTTGTGTTTGTTTATGGAGTGAGTCAAGCCAACATGTGTGCAGAACTGTAGAGTAGAACGAAAGCAGAGTTGTTAAAATAATGTTGACAGCGTGTGCAGGTGTATGATTAAAGATTCATGTTGCCAGAAGTTTAAGATGTTGAGGAGGAGAATTTCAACGGAACGGAGTGTAAAATGAAGCTTGTTTTTCTGTTACTGTCTACTAATAGTCCAGTCAAGGAATGAGGTGTAGAGTGTGTGAGCAGGTAACTAAACGATTCCTTCAGAAACTTGTTTAGGGGGCTTAGGTTGTTAACATACCTTGACTCCTTGGTGATGAGCGGGGGGAGGAGGGGGGGTAAAGGTACGAATTTTGGGTTTTTCGCTTATATCTCGAAAACGGTGCATCGGAGAGAAATGTTTTCAGATAATAAAATGGAGTTCTTAAAATTATCTAAAACTTTTATATCATATGTTTTTTTCTAATTCCTAACCGTTTTCGAGCTATTCCCTCGGAAAAAGTTGAAATTTATAAAAAAAATTAATTTACGTCAAAATATTCATAAACATTGCATCATATTGTCTAAACCTATTCATAAACGAAAAGTATGAATAGGAAAGAAGTTGTAGATTTTTAAATTTAGAATATATATACATATGCTGACTAATGTCCAACCCGCCTAAAGTTACAGCTGATTTAAAACTTGTATAGCATTTTGCAAATTTTAAGAAAATTAGTTTGTGTATCAAAGTCTTAACCCACAACCTTTGTTCGTTCATCTAATAACATATATGGCCACTTATAAGCAAGTTATTAAAAAGTAGAAAAAATAATGATGATGACAAATTTCACACTTTATTCTAAAGATAGTTTCGTTACACCAATGCAATAATAATTGTTAACCCCATTGTTTTCAATATATTCCTAATGTTTTACTCTCAACTTTAAAAGTAATCAAATCCTCTTTGAACTTGAGGGCCCAGGCAATGATTGTTCTTCCATAGCATCTTCTTCCTCAGTAGCGGGTGTCTCTTGCTGAATGGGCTCTACATGCGTTTTCCAGGCTAGCGCTCTTCTGGAATGTTTTCAGCGGAATTATGCCAAGTTTGCCAACATCATGTGATAAGGGTATTTTCTTCAATCTTGGTATGTCTGCACCTTTTTCAAGGGAATTCGGGGGAGTAATGCACCTGATTCCACCCATAGCATGAAGAGTGTTGAGCCCATCTATAGTACATACGTCGAAATCCACGTTGTCGAAAACAAATTGATTGAAAGCATATTTCTTTACAATAAAACCAGGTTTCGCACTGTCTATTGCTGACATTTCTAACTTTTGTGCTTCGTGATACAATACACAGAAGCCCAAATTTGCAAAAAGATCAATTAAATGCCTTGAAGCATACTTTCTGTATATGAGCAATGATAGGCTGCACAATAGAGGTGATACGAAGCTTCTAGGTCTGACAATCCCAAATATGGCATTTCCCAATGCAGCACATTTTCTCTTTGTTTCTTCTATTCTCTTTGTCTTTGCCAATAAAAGACCCTCAAGGAAAAAATTAAGGGATTGAGGCATTGTACCTGGATTCTTCAAAAATTCGTCGTTGGGAGGGTATGTTTATTTGACAGGCAAATATTTAAGTTCTTAGTCAACTGAAGTTTAAAAAAAAATGATCTCTCAACACAAAGTATTAAGATATCAACATGACAGGATGCTGTGGCAGAGGTTTCAAAGTGACAGTTGTTGTTAATACTACGGAATTCAACGAAAAGAATGTTAAAATTACATCTGTCAAAATACTGTAACAGCTAAACCATTAATTGTTGCACAAACAAAACAATACTTTTTTAAACGATTAAGATGTCCTGCGTTTGAATCCTACCTTAAAATATTTCTATCACATTATGTTTTAAAAATATGCCCTTATTAGAAATGCTAAGGATAACCAAACATTTTTTTTTATGCTAATTCAAATCTTAAAATATCCCTTAACCAAACATTGTATGCTGATTTTGCAAAGTACAAATCTTTGTCTTCAGTTTAAGTTATTTTAATTTCAGGAAATTCTCATTAGTTATAAGTTATAATTTTACTCTATGACATTCAATGATACGTGAAATCTTACAACTTATGAACATTTTTCGAACACTAAATGAAGTCCAACAAATATTTCGAATAAATATCGAAAAAAAGGGTCATAGATTTGGAAAACCATTACGAAATAATTGAAAGAAAAGCTTCTTCATGAATTAAGACAGTCTTAAAAAGCCTTTTATTTGTGTTTTTTGAATCCTAAAAAGTAATATCTCAAAATCCTTACATGAGTAATTTTGATTCCGGATTTGAAATAAAACCTATGTTGTATACTATTTTATTTCCTTTAATTGTGACTTTTTTATAATAATACATTTATTTTCCAATTCACTTTACAGGCAGGCCTTCGAACACACTAAGCAAATTAAAATTACTTTAGCTTCAATACCATTATGACTTATATGGAAAAACGCTGTATACGCTCCAGTAACTTAACATTTTTGGAAGCTGCTATAGAGATTTTGTTGCAGGTAATTATTTTCTTATGTTTACTTTTATAAGTGTTTGTTTAAAGTTTTTAATATTACTACCTACAATTTCTGTTAAGGCTTTAAGGTTTCGGACACCTTTATATCTTCCTACTCCACTTTCTTTTTTTAACGCATATAGAATGTATAGCTTTTAATATTTTGACACTGACAGCTGTAAACCGTTCAAAATTATGACGTAACTCACATTCGCGGAACAAAATTAGTTTTTTTACGCTTCAACAACGTTTGAAATGCGTTTTTTGAAAAGAAATGTTTGTCGACATAAGGCAACGACCAAAAGGTTTGTGAGACATTTCAATAATCATGTACATATGTTTTTTGAATTCATGAAAATATCGTTCAAGAAATGTAAAAGTCAACAATGGAAAAAGTTTCAGTTTATTTATTTATTTATTTATGAATTTTGTCGAATTGAAAATTTTGACATTTCTCGACGTTTCAAGGTCCCTACGTACGTCCGTACGTTCGTGACGTTTTTTTCGTCGTCCATAGCTCAAGAACCAGAGGAGATATCGACTTCAAATAAATTTTGTTATACAGATAAAAATGCAGAAAGATGCAGAAAGGGCTCTCAAGAAAATTGCGTGGGTGGATTTTTTACCATAGCAGTTTAAAAAAAGGTGAAAAAAACCCTAAATATCTCATGAACCAATGACGCTAGAGACTTTAATTAAATTTTATATTATATATTGTAACGTGATACAAAACAAGTATATTTCTGGAAAAAATCCAATTAACGGTTTAAAATTTTTCACCTCGAAAATTTTACGACTAAAATATGATTTCATCTCCAAAACAATTTTGTGCAACGAAGAATAATGATTTTGACATCTGATAAAATTTTGAGAAAAATCTAATTGACAGTTTTTTTTATAAAAAATAAAAACCTAAAAAAAAACATTACTTAAAGTTGGTAAAAATTGAATTTCGATTCAAATATCTTTTCAAAAACTTGAGATTAAGGCTTCAAACTTATTTTATCTTATAAGAAATATTGTTTTCAAAATTCTGAAAAATTTTGAGAAAAATCAAATTGACAGTTTTTAAAAAAATAAAAATCTAAAAAAAATGTATAAAAGTTGTTAAAAATTGATTTTCGACCCAAATATCTTTTCAAAACTTTGAGATATTGGCTTTAAACTAATTTAGTCTTTCAAAAAATATTGTTGTTTAACATTCAGTAAAATTTTGAAAAAATCGAATTGACAGTTGTTGTACAAAAAATTAAAAACCTCCAAAAAAATTAACAAAAGTTGGTAAAAATTGTTGTTCGACGTAAATTTCTTTTCAAAAATTTGAGACATTGGCTTTAAACTAGTTTTATCTTATAAGAAATATTATTTTCAACATTCGATAAAATTTTGAGAAAAATCGAATTGACACTTTTTTTTACAAAAAATAAAATCCTAAAAAAACAATACTAAAACTTGGTAAAAATTTACTTTCGACTCAAATAGCTTTTCAAAAATTAAAAATATTGGCTTCAAACTAATATTGTTTTCGATATTCAGTAATATTTTTTATAAAAATCCAACAATCTGGTTTTTCATAAAAAAATAAAATCTACAAAAAATAGTACGCAAATTTGGTAAAAATTGATACATATAGACAAATTTTTTGTTATCAGTTATCAGTTTGGGTCGCATCCCAGCCACTTTTTTTATTTAGTTTCTCATGCCTCATTCACTACTTTTATAGGCAGAATCGTGAATTCGAGTTGTATAGGTTCGGATTTTCGAACGGTGTTAGGTCTTTTCGTACAAAACCATAACACGCCCAAGTCCTAAACTGTCATAAGGCCCAAAATTGCCCACAAAGCTCACAACTTAAAAAAAAAAACATCGCCTAAGAAACCAAAACGAATGGCGTTACGCCCAAATGAATTTTAAATAAAAGAACGCCCAAATCGTTAGTTTGCCCAAAAGAATTTTTAATTTTGAATTTGGGTTTTATGACGTAGGGTTTGGGCTTTTTCTGTCTTGTTTCCCAACGACATATAACCCAAATCAAAAAATTACATAAAGCACAAAAAGAGATATATTACAAAATATTACTAAAAAAACATCACAAAGCCCAAATAAATTTCATATATTGTGGTAACGACAAAATTAAGAAATGACATACATTTTTATTATGTAAGCAAACATTTTGGGTGGTTGGGTCTTGAAACGTTTATAAACAGTGAGCCCAAGCAGGGGTTGCAGGAGAGCAGCATGTCTCCCTATACATAATTCACTGTATACGCACTGTGAGCAAGAAAACCATTTTTTGTTTTACTTTGAACGTTCCGAGTTTTTGGGCGATCTGATATTTTTTCATTTTTTGTTTTTTCGGAAATTTAAAACTCAAAATGTCGTAGTGACCAAAATAAACAATCATTTTTTCAGAATGCCCAAATATTAAAACTCATGATATCTTTTGGGCGATATGTCAATTATTAATTTGGGTGTTAAGATATTTTAAAATTGACTGGGCAATACAAAATTGATTTCGGGATGGATTTGTGGCATTGAAAAAGTTTTTTAAATAGAGGCATTTTTGGTCGATACGACATAATTTGTTATTGCATAAAACCCAAAAAAGCTTAAACTCTCAAAGGTTTGGTAATATTGCCCAAATCCAACAACAAGAAAATGTTAATAAAATTGTTTTGGGCGCTATTGAACATTTTTGAACATTTTTGAACATTTTTTTTCTTATAAGATCGAATTTTACTATGAAAATATCCGGGTGTTAACAACACATGAATAAATTTATAGAATTAAATAATTTTGAAGTCAATACTTTCATTTATTCTCCAGATATTCGAGTCTGAAATCAGTTTTTACTAATTTGGTGTAGTTTTTCTTATACATTTTAATTTTGTATATACAAAAGTGTTAATACAAATACCAACTTAAGTAGTTTTTTTCAGTTTTAATTTTTGTTAAAAAAACTGTCACTTGGATTTTTCTTAAAAATCTTACCAGATTTCAAAAAAACATTATTCTTTGATGCATACAATTATTTTTGAGGTTATGTCATTTTTGTTTGAAAAATATTCGAGGTAAATAATAATTTGTATTTATTTATAAAAAAAAAAAAGTTATTCGAATTTGTTTCGAATTTATACCAATCTGCAGCGTAATTGGTCCTAGAGATATTTTGGAGTCAAATAAATTTTTCCTTTTTTTTTGTAATTTGCTTTAGTAAAAAATATTCCCCCCTTGTAAAACAAAGTGGTGTGGTTACATATCTCCATCTGTTCTTCAGATATGGCCAGTGAAAAGAAAGTATCCGTAACGTACGGCCGCACACGAAGACAAATCTCTAAGAACCTTTGATTTAGATTCTGGGGACCTTGAAACGTCGAAATATGTCAACATTTTCAATTCGAAAAATCAAACCGATCACAATAACTTCCTTTAGAAAGTTAAAACTGAATAACCATGGAATTTATTAAGGAGGAAATTTAACTTTTAAGATTACCGCGGTCGTGGAAGCCAATTTTTTCAAAGAAAAAGGAAGATGGTGAATTAGACAAAAAAGCCTTACTTAGGTGTAACTGCCAGGGTAGGGAAAGTTTTAAAACTATATGGTATTAAATAAAATAAATAAATTGGGTAGCGCAACAGTCCGTTGAGAACTAGGGCCTAGTGACTTACAACTCTCAACCTTTCCTGTGTGCGAGTACTGTTGTCAGGGATGGAAAGGACTTACAGTTTTAAGCCGAATACAAACGGCTAAATTGAGAAAGCACTTTTCATGACAAGAATTACTCTTAGAGAATTTGTCAATTCCTCGCAAGAGGCAATACCCGTGAAAAAAAACTTTAGATGGCATAGGCAGGGATCGAACCCAAGAATTCTGCATGACAGTCCAACGCACTAACCATCACGGGTACTACTAAAAAAATCCATGTTTTTTCCACCTAAAAAAGTGATAAACTAGCTCCAATCACCAAAAGACCAATTCCCTCTACAAATACCTGGAGTATATGCGGTACCCTGCAGTTGTGGTTCGTCATATATAGGACAGACTCAGAGGAGCATTTCTACACGCTTAAAAGAACGCATTAGCGCTGTAAGTAAAAAATAAAGAAAAAAGTCCGCCATATGCAAACACATAGTAGACCACCTAGACGAGCACCACTGGATTCATTTTGAACAAGCTAAGGTTCTAGTAAACGAGCCGCATTACATACCTCGCCTGGTACGCGAAACGATTGAAATAAAACGTCACCGAAATTTCAATTGAGACAACAGCTTCAATCTGTCACGAACTTGGGATCCCATTTTTAACTCATCAAGGTCGATCGAACTGCCACTTTGAACCAACAGGGATGCAGTGAGAACGGTTTGCTCCCAACTTGCATTTCACCACTAACAACAACAGCAAGAGACAGAACTCCCTACGAATATATACAAGTTGCGTAGCAAACAACATAACATTTTTATAGTAGTTTCCCGGTGACCACGCTCAACGCAATTTGAAGCGAAACGTTTTTTTTTTTTTTTTTACTTATTTATTACATATTATTTAGTCTTGCACAGTAAGATACAATATCTTTTAAGGTAGTACAAGCTTCAGTTTTACAATTGGTTTACATGAAATGAATGAATACTAAATTTTAAACAAGATGATAAGAAAAAAAAAAACATTAATATAAACAAAACTACTTTATACTATTTAATTAATGAAAAAGATTTGATTAATGGACTTTATTATAATACCTTATAAACACCTTTAAAGTTACAAAAAAAAAAGATTAAAATCATCGCAATGCCTCAAAATACTGTCTAAGTCTTATTCTAAACCGAGTAGTGCAGCCTATCATCCTTATAGTTTGATGTAGGGAATTCCACAACCGAACCGCGTGAACAAAAAATTGACGGCTCGAAACAAGATAGGAGTAGCGTATTGGTATCAGACCGCTGCTTCGATTAGAGCGTGTAAAAATGATTCTGTTGTAAAGGTACGTCGTTTGTCGTGTTTGCATGACATTGTGGAGCATTATTAAGGTTCTAAACGAGAAAAGGTTATCAAGAGAAAAACCATATATTAATCTTGCATATGAGGAAATGTGAACATATTTCCGTAGTCCAAAAATATATCTTGTCACACTATTGTAGACAACATTAAGTTTCCTTTTGTGCTTGGAATCGCAATTACTAAATAGTTCACACCCAAATAATAAAAGCGGAATAAGCAGCGACTTAGCAAGTATCATTCTTTTTTTTATTGGAGTGATACTTTGGGTGGTCCATAACATACGTAAGCCTCCGTACACTCTACCTATGATAAGTTGTATATGATTTGTCCAAGTGAGTGTCTTATTGAATACTACTCCAAGATTCTTGGCTGAGACAACAAACTGAATAGGGTTATCATTGAGTAATATTGGAGAAAAGCAAGATGTGTCTGTAGGGTCTTTTGAAATGACTAAGCACTTTGACTTAGTAGGATTTAAACAAAGTCCGTTTGATCGAGACCAGAGCAATATCTTATTAAGATCTTCGTTTATCTCCACAATACCATTTTCAAACAACCCCAGTGGACAACTATACCTAAGCTGTACATCATCGGCATACATATGTATGGATGAGTTAAAGCTTAGAGACGGGAGCTCATTAACATACATGGTAAAAAGTAATGGGCCCAAAATAGACCCTTGGGGAACACCTCGTGTTGGCGGAAGAAAACTTGAAGTTTGGTTGTTAGCAACTACTGCTTGGTGTCTAGAACTAAGATATGAGAAAATGAGTCTCACTGATGATGATGTAAATTGAAACTCATCCCTTAATTTGATGCATAAATTACGGTGGTTAACAGTGTCAAAGGCTTTCGAAAAATCCAAAAGAGTGAGAAAAGACACGGAATTCTTATCAACACTTTCTCTTATTTCTTCGACCACATTTATAAGGGCAGTAGTGCAACTATGTTTGGGACGGAAACCGGATTGATTGGGACATAGCATGTCGTTACGTTTTAGATATTGCCGCATTTGTGTGTTCATAATTTTTTCAAAAACTTTGGATACATATGGCAATATGGCTATTGGCCGATACTCATTTCGGGTTTTTGAAACAGGAACAATTTTAACACGTTTCCAGACGGTAGGAAAAACTCCAGTCATGAGAATAGTGTTGAAAAGATGTGTTATATATCTCAATTTAATCGGTAGAGTTGCCTTCACAAACACGGGATGGATTTCGTCAAATGCTATTGAGTTTGATTTAATAGATAAACAGGTTTTTAGAACAACTTCATCATCAATTGCTGAGAAGCTAAAGCCCCTTGTAGAGAAGATGTCGGTTTCTAAAAATCCAGAAAACTCTGCGCTATCATTGAACTCAAATGATGATAGGGATGTGAAATTGGTATTCAGCTCATCACAATCAATGATAGTAGAAACACTGTTGAAGTGCTTACCAACACCAATTTCTTTTAAATTTTTCCAAAGTCTATGACCGGCTAATGAAGGGTTAAGTCGAGGAGCATAGAAACGTCTCTTAGCTTTCCTAATCTCAAGTACAACTTTATTTCTTAAGTCAGTGTAGACCTTATGAAGTTCGTCGAATCTAAAACGTTTCCAAACTTTGTAAGCTAGATTGAGGTGTCCTGACTGGGCACTGCTTAATGTGAAGGCATGCTATTCGACTTGGAGCCCCTGCAAATGATTTTTGTAGGAGTTGCTTGGACGAAGAAGAAGAGGAGACAATCTCTCATCTTCTGTGCACAATGCACATGCCCTGCCTTATCACACAGACGTAGAATCCACCTTGGAGACTACTACTTTAACGATACCAGCGATCTAAAAAATTCAGACATTACTTGTCTCCTACGCTTCATTCGAAGCTCCAATTGGTTCAACGAGTTAAGCTGATTAACTGATCCATGTGGTATCACAATGGACCATACTTTGGTATAAGTATGTTGGATGTCCCAACCAACAGCCACTTTAACTTATCCTAACCTAAGCTAGATTGCGCTTATTTATTAAAACTTTAATTTTGTTGTTGAACCAAGAATGGTCATTGCATTTAAAGGTTTTTGTTTTGTAGGGAACGTGAATATTGAAAAGAGAGCTAATGTTTCCTTCAATAAAAGAAACTTGGTCGTCGACAGACTCCATAAAGAAAACTCGAGACCATTCAACCGATCTTAAGTCATGTTCTAGATGGTTATAATCAGAGATCCAAAATAACCGTTGACCTTTATTTTCAATCGGTTTCTCACTGAGATTTATTTAATTCGCTAATTTCATTTTGGTCTTGGTCTGTGATTTATTTTTAAAAATTAATTTTTTAGGTCTTTGTGTGAGATTTATCATTTAATTTCGCAAATATCTCTTATCTGTTGACTTATTTAACTAAAAATAAATGGAAATGGTTAACCTTAAACCTTTTCCGTAGAAAATAAATCAAAAATGGTTAAAATGATAAATTATATGATTTTCTTAATTATTAAGCCTAACTAAAAGTAAACTCTCAAGAGTTTTTGGATTTAAATTATATCTTCTTTCACTAAGTATGAAACTTAAAGAAGAAAACACCCTTTCCACTGATACTTGCATTGCTGGAACGCCCAGTACAACCAGAGCGATCTCAAAAATGTTAGGAGATTTTAATTTGAGATTTTGAAAAAATGAAAGAATGTTAGCGTCCAACGGCAAACGAGGGTAGACCGAATCAAAATTTTCGATGTCCACGTATAATTTTGAAAGTGTTTCGTTATTACTGACGTCACTGGTTCCATTTTCTTCCCGTTCTTGTTGCTCAATTCTATTTAAATACAAGTTTAAAAGTAAGTTATCGGTATCGCTGGCTTGACTTGTTGCAGTATTTGGACTTTCGTTGCTTGTCGTTGGATTTGCTTCTTGAGAAACTGAGGTTATATTCTACATAAAGAATATTATACGAAGGTTAAATTTAATGAAATTATACTTTATTTAAGAGCGAAACAAACAGAAAAGACAACAACAACAAACGAATTCATATTACATTGTGTTGATAAATGACTAAATAAACATTTCTTGGAAATTCTAAACAAAGAACTTTCTAACGGGTAAAGTAAATTAAAAATCTCCAAATGAGATTTATTTTTTTCTCTCAGCAATAAGTGGTCACCGGTTAACCAAAACCTAAAAAAAAAGTCAAAATAAAAGTTTCTCTCTCAGAAACCGAAAAAAAAAAAATGGAGTAAACTGGTTATTAAGTGATCATTTTTGTAAATCACAACAAGTGAGAGTAATTTAAGAGACCTTTCAAAAGGTTGAGATTTACTTTTGATCTCTGGTTATAATTAATGCTTTTGAAATCTCTATAGCAATAACTGCTGCTTGAAACAAGAGGTTCGCACTGGTAAGTTAAGTGCAATAGGTCATGGTGTGAAAAACAGGATGCAGAAAGTTGGCTAAAGTGAAGAACTTATCTCAATTCACTAACAAAAAATACATCAAGAAGGCTACTTGTGTCCTTGGTAAAGTGAGTAGGAGTGGATGTGAATGTAAGTTAAGAGCTTTCATGTCATCAGAAAAAGTGGATTCTAAAAGAAGGTTGCTATTAAAATCTCCACTTAAAATAATATAAGGTGAAACATGGGCCAATTCATCCAATTTGGTTAGTAATGGTGTTGTATCAATGTGTTTATTTGGTCTATATGCTGAACCCAGTAGAATCTTGTTATCTTTGCATGTTATTTCAATAAATATAAAATCAATGTAACTACCAGGAAGGGATTCACATACAAATTGTGGCTTTAACCCACTACGTGCATAAATGGCCACTCCACCTCCAATGCGCCCCACTCTATCCCGTCTAAATAATTTAAATCCTTTAACATCACACAATGAGTCATTTAATTCAGGATAAAACCATGTTTCTGTCACACATACGATATCTACCTTAGAAGCTGCAAATAGATACCTAAATTTATCAATTTTTGGAACTAAACTCTGAGCATTTAAGGAGCAGACCTGTAGACCAGTACGCTGACCACACAAAATATCGATCATTAAACGAGAGTTATAATTATAATTATTATAATTATCAGCGGTTGTAGAATTCCCATTATTTACTTCATCAGGGCCAACCATTTGTATGTATTACAAATAATCGGTGGCTAATAAAGCACACCATAAAATAAGGAAGGCAGGAAGCAGCACCCATAGAACTTGGCAGACAAATAGCAAAGATTCAAAACCGACGATAAAAAGATAATTTAAAAAATTATGCAAACTTATGTATAAGGTATTACGAAAAAAGTGGATAATAACTATTATTAAATACGTAATAATCAATAACAAAAAGACAATTATATTAATAAATTAAAAATATACCTAAATGAAAATAGTATTTACTGTAAAATGAAAGCAAAACAAGAGAAAAAAAAAAGGAATTAAAAGAAAGTAAGATCAAAGCAAAAATAAGTGATAAATAATCAATAAATCAATAATAATAAAGGTTTGTTTATGTTTTCTTCTTCTCAGTTGATATCAATTGCATCTGTTGTTATTGGGTCAGCAGCAGCAGCAGTCAGGTTCTCAGCATTAGTGATTACAATTGGTTTCGCATTTTGGTTTTTTTTTACATGAACAAGTCCACGCAATGTGTAAACAGAAAACAGTTTATCATCTCTCTTTAGTTTAAGTGCGTATTGTAACAGAGAACGATTTTTCACAGTTAAACATTCATGAATGAAAACTGCAGAGTTGTTGTTGTCCTTGAAACCAAGATCTCGAAGACGTAGTGGTTGTTTTGTTTTTGCTCGGTAGTTAGCTAAAGATCGCAATACGGTGCTCTTATCAATCGGAGAAAAAAATTTAACAACAAGCGGTGCGTGTGTGTTATTATTTTTGTTCGGTTTAAGGCGGAAAATGCTTTTTATTGAAGGTTGAAATTCAAAAACTTGACCACATAAGTGATCAAACATAGATTTAAGATTTTCCGTCGGTAAGAAAGGAACACCTTGTATAAGTGCATCACTACAAATTTCTTTTTGTTTGAATTTTTCCTCAGTTTGTTCCATACGTTCCATCATATTAATTATGGCTTCATTTTGTTGTTTAAGTCGTTCTTTAAGTTTATCATTTTCGTGTTTAATTGTGCGTAGATCGTTTAATTGTGTTTCAATAATATTTATTCGTTTGTTCATATCTTCAAACGATGATTTGAGTGTGGCTATGTCAGCATCAATTTTTTTCAATAATCGCTCTTCAGATTCAGCAATTCTTAAGGTAAGAGAAAAGCCTCCTCAAGTTTGGTCCATATGTAATTTTATAATAGTTTTTTGTTTCAGTGCTGGTGATGATAACGGCGCGCGTACCTTTCGGTGGTGTATTTACAATTTTGCTTGTCACTTTAACTTTGCGACTTGTTTATGTAATTGTTTATATAAAAGTTTATAGTGTATGTTTCAAGATTCACTCAAGTTAAATGAATGTATTTGAGCACTGACAACAAAGAAATTATGAACTTCGAATTACAAGAAGTAGCCACACAAAGTTCAATAAAAAGAATATAAAATATGTTTTTTTGGATTTATTTTCACAGTCCAATTTGAGAAAAAAACTAAATAATTGTTTTGTACTAATTTTTAAGTCTTGGCAAGTAATTTAGAGGCTAAGAAAAAAAAAACTTTACTGGCTGCTAACTCACGCACGTCTACTTAGTATCACTCATTTAGCTGTGTACGACGTTCGGGGTGAGTACTTAATTGAACTCGCTTAATATTTAATATCTATAACGCGGCTAATCGGAGAAATTAAAAATGTCTCCAGGAGGAAATTGTTTTGACTAGAATTACACACATACACATCACAATGCTCTGGGGATATCTTTCAAACAAATATTTCGACCTAGATTCTTGGTCGTAAATTTCGATTTACTTCCAAGCCCGATCGAGTCGAATCAATCTTATTTGAACTCAAAACGCATTGTGAAGATTATCCTGGAGAATTCTGAGCTACACATGTAAACATCAATACCGCGCGTAACCGCACATATATGAAGTGTCAGGTGCCCTTTACTTACTTTTATGTGGTGGCGAAAAATACTAAGTTTCTCAACGGAGCATGAAGAAAATTAATGTTGATTACGGAATCCTATGAATGAATAGAACACAAATCTCAACATTTGATTGTTGATTCCCTTAGCAGCCTAGCTGTGGGTTTCTATAAGTAATCGGTTTGATTATTTTTTAATTCTTCATTGTTAACTTAAATACAAACCAATTCTCAACAAAAGCATACCAAGAAGACAAAATTCAGGATTTTTATTAGTCGGTGGAATGCACTACATATGTCTTTATTATTTCAAAGCTAACCAATATCTTGATATTGAACAATCGTCGTAGAATTTGTTTGCTACTGCCTTTATATCTAAGGCATTCCTTATTCAGAGAATCTATTCTCGGAATTATCAACCAAACTCCTAACACAAACAATACTCTCCCATTGTATCAGCGAATTCTATGGAATTGTTCAACATGGAATGGAACTCAAAATAAGCTGGACAACGCAACTTAAGTGAGAATGTTATAGATAATCAAAAAATTATAACAACAAAAACAAACAACAACAAAATACTTTAGGAGGACAAGAAGGAGATGTTGTTATTCCATGCCCTGCGTCTGTCATGCCGTATTTGGATCACGATGATGTGGACGATTTTGTTGACCATTGAGACATCTGTCCATTAATCCATCACACAGAGCAGAGCACACACAAAAAGACGCCCATGAAGGAAAATAAAATAATTAAAAAACCCAGAAGAAGACACATCATCGTAATGCTTGTTCAGGCACATTAGCGTCCCTAATGGGGTGAGAATTGATTCTCTTTGATGGAACTGCCTTCACAGAACAGCACAGCATAGCAGACATGACGATGATATGACGAACGGCCAGCAGCGCTATACGGAGGAGTTGCATGAGCTGAGCATCAACTTCTGCATTGATAGACCCTTCACGTGCTGATGAACCCAATGATCGAATCTTAATCTTTCCCTGATTCCTTGTGTTTGAACTCTGAAGACTGAGTATCACACTCTTTCTATGCATACATTTGTATCGATGTTCTAGCTTCTATCTATTAAAATGTATCTAATTCTATAGCATAGGGCATCAGAAGATAGCAAAGTGGTTAATTGATTTCGTGGGAATTTGATGAGCGTGTATTTTTGGAAATTCATTTTATGCCAACGACGACGGACGAACGTTATACCGTCGTGCATAAGTTGTTTTTGTTTATTGTTTACATATACCGTTCCTCCCCCGCACCGAATGTTTTCACAATTTCATTTAGTTTGTTTGTTTAGAAAATCATTTTTGTAACGTATTTATGTTTATGCAGGATTCTAGCATGTTGTATATCTGATGGATGCAGTATCTTTTTCTGGGGTCAAGTACCGCTATATTGATATGCAGACAGGCGTCTAATGCGATACAAAAATAATCAAATGCATGTAGGAGATGAGTATTTTTAAACTCACAACAAATTTAATGAAGTTAATAATAAAAATGTATTTTGTTTTTTTATTTTTCCTTTAACATTGAACTTGTCTCCATTTTCAAATGTTTTGTTGTTTGTGTCCTCCCTCAGCGACGACCGACGGGCGGCGTCAGCATCAGGGTCATGGTCATAAATGACACGACGGATACAAAGTTTTTTTAATTTTGTTGATGTCTTGTGTTTAGGTTACGGTCCCTTGCCCTTGACTAATTATGACATTTTATGTTCGATAAAATTAAAGGTCCCGTCGCATCGTCTGTTCGTTGATGGTGCAAGAGCAAGCGAATGACGTTGAATAACAAAGTGACGTTGTTTTTCTTGAAGAACCTTCATGCATGACACAAAGGGTCGATCATATAAATTGTTAAAAAATTCAAAACGAAGCGGCATTTTCACCATTATAGGGCCAATCATATAAAGGTTCGTGTCTATTTAAATTAATTAAATCACTTACATAAGCCGACAATATTTAGAGTCGATAAATGTCACTGATGTTTTTATACAATTATTGGAATTGAAGTGGAAAGGAAGGAAAGGAAGTGGAGAAGATGGGTTTAATGGCCAGGAAAACTGGGAATTATTTTAAAGGCTTGTCTTTTTTCATAGATTCTATAAGTACCAAAAACTTTCACATTTACGTTATGATGATGGTTTCCTGTCATAAACATTTTTCAATGAAGATAAAGGCAACGAACATGATTTATTGCAACCAGAACATAAAACATGGTAACGCAGAGGTAAAAATGGGACTGTAGAGGGTTTTCAGAAAACTGATGGCTTCCTTAAATTAACAGGAGAGGTTTATAGCCTCTATATTTTCTTTGTAATATTGGATATTAGTATAACTTATGACCGAATCAAGAGTGCATAAAGTACATTTCCGACGTACTTCTGTAAATTTGTGTTCGGTATTTTTTTTCAGAGAGACAGAATTATTGTTTTAATTAACAGCAAGTTCAATGCAATAGCCAAATTTTTGTCTTTAATATCCCAAAAATGTCTTTGCGACTGCGTTTTTGACAACCAAATTTTACTTCAAAGTTCAAAATTAATTATTTGTCTCAAGCTTTGTGAATGCAGTCTTAATTTTTTTTGCATTAGCAAAATAGTTTTTAATTTTGGTCGAAAATTAATCTTAAAGTTTTTGCATTCCAACTTTTTATAAATGTTTTTAATTCTAACACTGCATGGACAATATTAGATTAGATTTCATCTTTTTGTATTAGTTAATACGTTATTAATTGTAGCAGAGCCTCATTTTGAAGCCCAGGTTATATTATAACTCAGGTCAAATTTTAACCATGGTTACCTTAAGTTCCAGGTTATTTTTTAACCCAAGTAATTTTTAACCTTGGTTTTTTTTTTAACCCAGGTAACTTGAAATCGAGATTATTGTTAAACCAAGGTTGTCTTATAACCCATGTTATTTTTAAACCTTGATTATTTTAAAACCCAATTTAATTTATGACCCATGACATTTTATAACCTAGGTTATTTTGAAACCTTGATTATTTTATAACCCATGGTAATTTGTAACCCAGATAATTTTTGTTTAATTTGGTCCATTTATAACCCATGTTATTTTTCAACACTGGTCATTTTTTAACCCAGGTTTATTTGTTATCAATTTTATTTTAAAACCTGGTTATATTTAAAAATGCAGGTTATTTTTAATCCCTGGTTATTTAATAACCCTAGTTAGTCTTCATTTAGGTTAACCCTGGAAATTTAGTGATCGATTTTGCTAACCAAGGTCAATTTTTAAACCCAAGTTGTTTTTTGACAGGGGTTAAATATCCCAGTCAATTTGTAACCCAGGTTCATTTGTTACCTAACTTCATTTGCAACCCTGGTTATTATTTATACCAAATTATTTTGTAACCCAGGTTATTTTTACATTTTTCTTTGGATGAGTTTCCGGTATGAGGTGTCCCTGAAGTATGGGTTAAGGTGGGCGCCGGCCGTTTAAGCTAGGGCCCCTCATAACGTAAAATATAGAGAACTCATCCCAAATAAGTGCAGAGTTGTGTTGACACAAGTTGTGTCTTCATAAAAGGTTCTAAAACTATCTCAATCAGGTGATGCATTCCACATTTTACGTGTTGTAAGAACTTTAACTACAACTTGGAAGCTTTTTTCATTCCTCTGCCAGGCATCATATGTCAGGAATTTGTCCATTACCAATTTTTCTCAATTAAATTTACCTGAACTCATAACAACTCATCAAAATGAGAGTCTTCTGGCCCTTTGATTTATCTCGATAATATCCCACTTGACTGCTTCCATTTACCTATAGAAATTTAAACATAAAATCGATTGAACTTATACTCTCTGCAAATAAACTTAAAACAAAAACAAAGATTAGTACAAAAATTCAATAGCAGATAAAAGCTTCATATAGTCTTTGTTTCTTGCCTTTTTAACGTACCTGCATAATACACAAGCCGTAAAAGAAATATAATACTTTTTGTTCTTTGGCTTAAAATTTAAGAACTACTGTATCCCAGTTAAAATCCCTTCTTAATAAGTTGAAGTGTATATATTTTTACCATCATCCAGCAATCTGTTCTCTCTAAATTACGTTTCTTCTCTTATATCTGAGCACTGAGCTTATCTCCATTGTTTTATTTTGGTCCTTCAAATAGAATATATATACGTACATAATACATATACTTTTTACATTACTACAAAAATGCTTTCTGTCTTCTTTTAAATGAAGGACTAAATTAAGTCTGACGTCGAACTGTCATTACCCATCTCCATTAGGTTTTCTAGAGAGCCCCACTTCAACCCTAAGTTGAAATCATATCCACAACCATATATAGAACTTATAGTGACTATACAATACCTTTCCCTGTCGTCACCTCAAGCATTCATAGTAGCATAATGCAAGAAACATACCCGGTCCCAACAGGTGAAGACGAACTATATGGATCCCATAGAGTTCGCTATCATCAGGCATGAGAAAAACTTCATAAACCCACCAAGTTTGCTGCATCAGACACCACCACCGAAGTTCTCCTCTTCATCCATAACGTTTCGAATATATGTACATACATACATACATATGTATACTATCGTCGTCGTCGTTGGTTGAAGTGAAAGTCAAGTTCAATGTCTCCACGCGAACCTCCGAGAGCAGGCAAACAGCAAAAAGAATAAAATCCAAAAGGAGCAACACATCACATCGTATCGTAGTGCCAGTGCCCGAAGGAAGCTCTAAATCTGCACGCAAGCCAACCCAACATACATATATAAATTTCCTTCCCTCTTACTGATGTTGCTCTTGCTGCTGGAGTATTGCTCCGTCTTCGTGTTATGCTCGCTCACCTGTACTGTCACTCCTTTTAATGGTATTAAATGCAGCAGTCCTTCTGGGAAATCTCTGCTCGCTGAAACTATATTATTCTGCTCGTGTTCCATCACGGATTTTCCGTTTTCCCACTCACAGACTCTATGACAATTCCACTCGCTGGAAACATCACTTAGCGTGCTTGTTCTTTTCTTTTCTCTTCCACGTTTGTTGAAACACACCGACAGACAGAAAGACAGACATTTATGTACCTTCTATCGCGCCTCCCAAACCATGTTCCTGTCACTGAAGCCAGCCAGCGTTAGGAATAGAAAACAAGAAAACAAAAAAATATAAAATAAGAAGAAAATCTAGGATTTCTACAAGGAATTACGACATATTAAACCGTTAAGCGAGAGCAAACATGGGGTCCACATAAACAACACAAAGACCAACAACAACAAAAAGTCAATTCGAGTCCATGCCATCTCAGGCCATCAGAGCAGACCAAGCTAGGGCAGACTTGCTGGACACTAATTACAAATTGGACGACGACGAAGAAGAGGAAGCAACACAAGACGCGTAGACGACGACCCAAAGCGAACCCGAAGTACGATTGCGAGTCTTAATGAATCCCCATCTCACTTCTCGCCTATATGCATCTGTGGCATGTGCCATGGTCGAGTATGATGAGGCATTATGACATATAGCTTTGAAAAAGCCGCTAAAAAGTCAACTTTGCGACTAAACTAAAACTGTGAACCAAAAGGAATAAGGCGATTTTGCCGACACTCGTGATGACTGAGGACGCTTGGCTGGATGGTGGAAGCCCCCAAGGTGGAATCTTTAATTAAATTGTTCCATCCTTCTCCGCACCTTGTCGGTTTGGCTTCTGAAACGAAATGATATCCAAGTTGTGTATGGGGATGGCAGGTGTAAGTGAAAATTGTTTTATTCCAGGACAGCAAAGAAAAAGACTGAAGGTTGAAATGTTGGTATGTAAGACAACTATACTGCAAAGCATATAACATTTCCCGAAGCTAATGACTTGTTTGCTGATTGGGTAAATGTTTGTGCGAGCCTTGAAGCTGGATGTGGACTGTGGGATGCAATCAAAAGTGATGCTAAGCCAAAGCTTATGCCGACAACGACCGAACCGAACAATCATCAGAACCATGCAATGTGCCGACTGTTTGGCTGCTGCTGCTGGGGCTTTTGCTGGTGTCTTAATTACACAAAAATGATTGATGAAAACATTCTGTTTCCATAAAAAAATGGAGGGTAATGTTGTACCTCTATAAAGCAAATGGCAGTAGAATATAATTAAAGTTAAAACGTGTAATGAGCAAATACAGGTGGAGCTTGAATGCAATGTAATATCCATTACGTATGATGCAACGGAAATGGTTGTTGAACTTCTACAAAAACAAGTGGAGGCAATGACATGATTTTTGTTTTGACTTAAGTAAAGAAAGTACAATGACACCAAAAACTTTAATACTCAACTTAATAACGCTGATAAATATTATTAATATAATATTATATTATTTATTATAGACTTTGAAATTATGAAAGGACTACAAATTTTCGAAAACATATGGTTTAGGATGGGGACTAAATCCGGAATAAGTATACCCTCATCTGTTACTTAATTGATTTTGGTTTAAACGAAACGTAATTGTATTCTCTTTTAAAGACTATAGGGTCGCCTTACCAACACTTGGCATAGATCAGGGTTACCTTCATTTGAAGTGTTAAGTCCTCTGTAAGTTTAGAAAATCAATTCCATGTTTTATTTAGTTGGGGTTTGGTTTAAACGATAGGTACCTATAACAGTATAGGGTATAGTAAACAATTTTTCTCTAAGTCCGAAATCAGTGCACAATTAATCGTGGATGGGCAAACGAAACTAAATAGCCATCACCCTTAGAAACACGAAAAGACACAAAAAAACAAGCCTTAATCAATGACGCAACAACAAAAGCAAGGTTTGGAGTAAACCGAATACTAGCCAGTCAGCAATAACCCATCTCCCTCCGTAAGAAGAAGGCTCCATAAAAGAAACTAAAGCTGCATTTCTTATAGAATTTCCCCCACCAGTATTAATTGGTCGTGATGTAAATGCTTAAGCCAGCGAAGGTTATTGATTGCCGGTGAAAACCGTTGATATCCAGGGAAAGCTGTTGTTAGGCAGCGAAGCTGTTGATAGCCAGCAAAACGTCGAAGCTCCAAGAAAACACAAAGGCCAAGAGATGACGTTACTGACAAGAGCAGTAGAAAAGCCGAACTCAGTAAACGGGAAACCACGGCCTTATTAGATAACATACAAAATAAATTAGGTGGCGCAACAATCCGTTGAGAACTAGGGCCTAGTGACTTACAACTCTCCACCATTGCTGTGTGCGAGTAATGTTGACAGGGATGGAGGGGACCTACAGTTTAAAGCCGAATCCGAACGGCTAATTTGAGAAAGCACTTTTCTTGAAAAGAATTACTCTTGGAGGATTTGTGAATTCCACGCAAGAGGTAGTAACCGTGTAGAAAACTTTAGATGACACACGCAGAGATCGAACCCAAGACCTCTGGCATGACAGTTCTACGCACTAACCATCACGCTACGGGTACTATTATTAGATAACATAGTACATCAAAAAACATTAAAAGTGAACTTAATTTGTCAAGTAAATCGAGCTAGTTGCTAAAACCGCTCATAGAAATATCATGGGTCTCTGAACGCTTTCCTGAAGAGTGGAAAAAATTAATGATTGTCAAGCTAAGAAAAAGGAGGCTTGATGAAATGCGAAAACTGTAAATGTATTTGCATTTTCCTGCAGTCGCCAAAATATTAGTGAAGATTATCTTAGAACATGTGAGGGAACACCTCGAAGCAACACTCAACGCCGAAAAAGATGGATTTCGCGCTGGATCCTCCTACATTGATCACATCGACACCTTGGGGATCGTCATAGAACAGTGCGCCGAACGTCGAACACTTCACCTGCTATTCAACGATTTTAAAAATGCTTTTGAAAGCGTTAAAAGGGAGTCTATATGTCTTGCTAATGAGAAAGGGGTTTCCCGGATTGGCTCATTTCTATTATCAAAGCGACTTATGATGGTTCTTAATGTCACGTCTTACACGGAGGTAGGTTGTCGAAGAAGTTTAAAGTCCAAAGTGGAGTCAGGCAGGGTTGCAATTCTTTTATTATTGGTGATCAGTGATGTATTGCGGGCTTCCTTGACAGGAAACGGAGGAATTAGATGGATTTTGACAACATTCCTAAAACATCTTG
Source organism: Eupeodes latifasciatus (assembly GCA_920104205.1). Classification (NCBI taxonomy): domain Eukaryota; kingdom Metazoa; phylum Arthropoda; class Insecta; order Diptera; family Syrphidae; genus Eupeodes; species Eupeodes latifasciatus. The sequence goes on along the minus strand of OV049925.1, from coordinate 43,199,250 downwards.
ATTATGAAGACGATGTATGCTTGCTATGTCATATGATAATGTATGACAGAAATGACAACAAAGGTGGAGAAAAAAGCAGAAATCGTGGGACTGAAAATTAACATGGAAAAACTAAGATGCTCAGCCTCGAAACTTCCCATTCAATCCTCTTTGGTAAAAATTGCACAGCAACCAATACAAAAAGTAGAGAATTTTCAGTATCTTGGAAGTATTTTATCTACCAAAGGCGGAACTAAACAAGACATCGCTAGCCGTATCGGGTTCGGAATGTTGTCCAATGTTTGGACGAACAACTCTCTTAGCTTAAAGACAAAGCTACGACTGTTTACCAGAAAACTGCAGACCTTCATTAACAGGTGTCTTTGAAACATCTTAAGGGTTTTTGGCCCAATCCTATTTCAAATGAAGAACTATATTGGACAACAAGACAGGAACTTATTGACACTATTTTTCGAAGGCGCAAGTGACAGTGCTTTTGACACACGTTTCAAAAAGGTGGCATTCACTCAATGAAGGAGGCAGAATAGTCAATAGACTGAGAAGCACTTGGAGAAGAAAATTCGAGAAGGGATTGTCTAGATTGAGGAAGCGCTGGAGGGAACGCAAACACATCGTTGGCGCGAAGGAATAGTTGAGGCTCTTTGGATCTAAATAAATATTATTATTATTATTTATTAACAGGTAATTAAAATTACATGGTAATACTTAGTTTAACGAGCCTAGCTGCGGAGACTATTGGCTCAATAAATAAATAAGTCAGAAAGTTTGTCAACAAATTGACGATAGTATAACTTCTCTTACCTGTGTATGAACTATGTTTATTTTTATTGTGTCGAATTATCTAGGGTCCTACAAATTTTAACATTTCTAAGAAATATTTTAGTCCTTAATTTCGTCTCTCGTTTAAACTTTTTTCTTAACTGTGAATTCACGCTTTTTCTTAAGCTTTTTAATGGTCGATCATTAATAACTCGTTTACTTAGAAGACCAACCCCAAGCTCATATAGTATGAGGTAGGTATATTTTACTTTATACTAAAACCAAGTAGATTTCTCTGACTTCTGCCTTATCTAAGGACTAACTTCGATAGAAATAGCCCATCTCTCTATCAATAATATTAAATAGATATAATATTTTGTATGAATCTGCCATTAAGTTCACTATCCACTGATATCTCAAACCCTACCATTAAAAAGGAACAGCAGTTCCCCTCTGTTGAGTTATTCGCCTAGAAACCCGAGCATAAGTATACATTTGGAAAACAACCAGACATGGGCGTTGACTTAACAACAAAACTTTTCTCAACTCTCAATACCTATAACTGTCAAAGAACACAAGCCATTTATTGCATCAATCAACATAAACAAAAGCCTGATATACTGTCATTTCCTATAAAATGACATGTTACAGTTTTTATTAAATTATTGCATTCCATAGAAATTGTTTTAATATCTTTAATATCAAAAAAACAAGAAATATTTCCATTCTATGTTAATCTATATCCTTCTACTGTCCCAAGATACTAAATCAAAACCAGTCCAAAATGACCATTCTCTTCGTCTGTCGTCGCGTCTGTCCGTCTGCCGCGCCGCTCGCGCGCCGGTTGGTCGTTCGTTGTCTTCTACTTTATATCACATACATAAATCAATTTCGATGTCATCATGAATAATTCTCACCTGATTTTCATCATTTAATCTTTTTCCTAGTTTTCACTCTTTTCTCCTGCGAACATACGAATATAATATCTGATGGTAGAAAACAAAGATACATAGTTGTAAAAAAATAGGAAAAAAGAAATGTGAATTCATTGAGATTTTGTTCATAGAGCTAGGTAGGTCCTATAATAGAGACTTTTGCCAAGCTATCAAGCATGCTATTCATGAAACACGCGATGCTTGTTCGGTTGTTTGAAGCTTAGAAGAATAAATTGAAGAAGTGGAATCTATCCAAGATTCCAGTTTTTCACCTCACTTCACTCACTTTTTATCAACATATAAAAAGATAGACTTGCATGTTAAGAAGTAAGTAACGGAGTATGTAAGTCAAAGCGCAAACTCAATAGTTGCATGCAAGAGAGAGAGAATTTTCAATTTGACGTACGGTACGAGACGTCATGTTGTTAAACAAAAAATCAAAGAGACATCATTATTGTAGAAGGTTTCTCTTTAATTTTTTGAAATGTCATTTTTATGTTATTTTATTTGTGACAAAAACATTATTTTGTCTAGAACGTGACCCCTACGAGGTGTGTACTTCAGTACCTTTCAAAAAAAAAAAAAAAAAAGAAACACACCTTTGACAGGTATATAGAATATGATCCATTGCCCCATCATCACATTATGAAATATACGCATCTGAAACCACAATGATTTTGTCATGTGTCAACTGTCAACGTAAACACCTGTCAATGTTTAATGTCATATTCATTAATTTTTGTCTACCGTGTTTTTGTCTCGTGTATTCTGTCAAATGGAAAAATGTTTCCATTGTAGTTTTGAATATGAATGTGAAATGATTTTGAAACTGCATACGTACAATTTAAGTGCTTTATTGAGCTCGAAATACCATTCATACCACTAGCCTGCCCAGCCCACGTCCGCCTACCACCGCCTACCTACATAACATATACCTACGACATACATACATACGTACGTATTAGAAGTTTCTCTCTCTTTATAAGTACATCGAAGGGACACCCACTATGTAGGTTCATATCTATGTAGGTACAAACATTTGAACATATGCGGGGCTGTAAAATATTCGCTGACACAACAACGATAACGTCGATCAAAGAGTTTCACACATATCCTTTTCGCCATTCTGTCTTACTTTTCATGTTTCTGGTGGTTTCAGGACATTTGTATGAATTTGAAAGAGGATGAACGGAAGAGTGATGTGACAATGAATGTGCCCAAGCCCATACCCTATATGACCACCCTTATCTCTTCTGTATACCAAAAAGGGGGTGGACATCAAATGTATGGGCATTGCTCCCCATAGAAATAAACCTACTATCTATCTACACATTTGCGAACTATACGCTACGTTCTGCTGACAAAACGGCAACGGCAATGGCAATGTCAAGGCCCAAGGGTGAGTTGTGATGGTGGTTGAGCGAGAGTAGTGTTTTTGTGCACTTTGTGGTTCGCTTATTTAATCAAATAGAACGATAGGAGCAAGAACAGGAAGAGCATGATGGAGGAGGACTTTGATGGAAAACTATACACCAAACTCATGCAACTGTCAAGAGAAACGTCGCTCGTTCGTTTTGGTTTTATTTTGTGTGTGTTGTTTTTTTTGACAGCAAATATAGTTTGACAGATGGATTTGATGATAGAAAGCATCTCCCAAAACGAGGATGTTTTCTGCAATGTCATTCCCCTCTCCCCCAGCCAAATGTGTCTGTGGCATGAAAACCCTGTGCAGCTGAGCTGCTGTTGGCTTGAAACCCTTTGACATGCAGTGTTCGGGCAACAAGAGGACACCCTGCCAATGACAGTTGCGAGACGCTCTTCTCTTATGGTGAAGTATATAGAGTTTGTAATCGAAGGTAATTACTCATTAAAACGAGAGCAGCTGTTGTCGTTTAGAGTCTTCGTAGACGAGCGAGCGACGTCGTCGTCCTTGTAGTGTAGAATGTTTTGTGAAGTTGGTGGTTGTTGGTGTGGTAAATGGATTTGCAGAAGGAGTTTTGTGCGTTTGACATGACTGCGTGCTGTTTAATGACATCAACCTTTACGCTTAACGTGTATGGTGTATAATTGTAGTCGTGCGAGTCGTCCTGAAACAGATCGTCAAGGATTAATGATGGGCACTTATGGTGTGCTAACACCACCTTTGGCGACATTCATTGAATGTTATTCTGTTATTCTCGAAAAGGAAGACTCGCATGATTGGGTTTTTCAAGAACAGAGGGCTAATATGTTTAAAGCATACATAATATGTAGATAGAAACTTATTTGGTCCTGCAGTTTACATTTGTAAGGATTTTGAGAATTGCAGAACACCACGTGTGCGAAGGATTAAGTTGTCAATGTCAGTATCAATCTTCAATTAAGACATCTATGAGTTGCAGACATTAAAATAAATAGAAATGGAACCATTTATTAAGTTATTCAGGTTGAACTAAACTTAAAAGGGGATGGGACCGAATGCTGCCTCATATATAAATTTTGATTCTGTTATACATTATACATTTTGTCTTTTTCTTTTTCTCCGCAAAATGAGTGATCGTTAACCTTACTGATTCCAGATAAATTTAATAATTTTTGGAATTGAATAAATTTAAGTCTATATATAATACAGTCAAACTTCCCTATAACGAACTTCTAGATAACGAAGATTTCTCTATTACGAATTGATTTTGAGTACACATCTTTTTGGTTACTTTTTTGGTGTGTTATGATCTCCTTAGAACGAATTTCCATAAAGCGAATTTTTCTCTACAACGAACAAATTTTGTTGCTGGAAATCTAGGTAGGTAGGTAGAAATGGCTGTCCTGCTTCGCGCAGGACACAAATAGCGCTGAATGCGCCGTTTTGATACCATACCTCGTGAGATTCTGAATGGATTTGAAAATGGGCTATTGGTGGTGCACGTTCCGCACGTGCAGTTCTATGTAAAATATAAAATGTAGTTTTATTCTCCTACCCTTCGGCCTATTATCTCATAGTACCATTTAGTGATGGAGAAATAAGGGGGGAGGGGATTAAAGCCACTTTGTGCTATTTAGGTATGAGATCAAATCTTTGATCTTGAATTCTGAGAGTTCCTCAATACCGTTGAAGAATTCCTTACCCAAGTGGAGTGCTCTTTTCCTGGCCAGGGCCGGACAATGGCATAGAAAGTGTGGGACTGTTTCTTTTTCATCCTGGTTCTCACAGCTACGGCAGAAAGAGTTATGTGGTATACCCAATTTTGCCGCATGCTCCCCTACAGGCCAATGCCCTGTGCAGGTAGCGACAATCCTGGCTATGTCATGCCTTGGTTTGGAAATTAAATTGATTGATTTTGGTTTGTTATAGGCGGGCCAGATTTTCCTGGATATAATGCAACTCGTTAAACTCCTCCACCTATGATTTGCTTCTGATGTGTATTTGGTCAGGATATTGCCCTTCACAACTCCAAGAGGAGCATATACTCTCACTGCCAGAGAGTTGTGAAGGGCTGATCCTTGCCTGGCTAGCTCATCTGCCTTCTCATTACCCTCATGGCCCCTATGGCCCGGTATCCAGATAAGAGTGACGCTCATATCCAGTTCCTTTAGGGCCTCTTTACATTGCTGGACCAGTTTAGAGGATGATAAAGCTGAATCAATGGCTTTAATAGCTGCCTGACTGTCTGTTAGTATAGCTACATTTTGGTTCTGACGGATATTTTTAAGGGCTGTACAAGCTTCCCTTATCGCCAACAATTCTGCCTGGAACACGCTGGCAAAATCGGGAAGTCTATAGGTTTTTGAAATCTCAAGAGATTCACAGAAGACACCTGCACCAACACCGCATTCCATCTTCGAACCATCCGTGAAGATAGTTGTGTCAAAGTCTTCCGTCACAACGCCTTCCTCCCAGTCGGTTCTTGACGGGAGCAAGACTCTAAACTTCTTTGAGGTGTCTAGGGTAGGGATGCAGTAATCGGTGGTTGTGGATAGGATGTCTGATGGTATCAGGCTTGTTTGGTTGCAGTGCCCGTAAGATCTAGGTTTCCAACAGCCTATTTCCTTGAGTCTCAAGATACTGCAGGACACCTGATATTTGATAAAAAGGTCAATCGGAAGAAGGCCCAGGATGACGTTGAGTGCATCCGTTGGACAGGACCTGATTGCCCCTGATATCCCTACGCATGCATTTCTCTGCACCTTTGTAAGCTTGTTTACTATGTAGGCTTTGGTGAGAGCGGGCCACCACACAATGGAACCATAGACCAGTATCGGTCTTACAACCGCTGTGTATGTCCATTTTATCATTTTTGACTGGAGGCCCCACTTTTTGCCAAATGTTTTATTGCAGGCGTAGAAGGCGACACACGACTTTCTTACCCGCTCTTCGATGTTAAGCTTCCAGTTTAATTTGGTATCTAGTATTACGCCCAGATATTTAGCACTGGAAGACAATGATAGTGCTTGTCCGTTTAACCGAGGTAGAGTGAAGGGTGGTACCTTGGTTTTGGTGGTGAAAAGCATCAACTCGGTTTTGTTGCTGTTAACCCCTAGTCCGCAGCTCGCAGCCCAGGTGCTTACTTTCTTCAAAGCCATATTAGTGATTTCACTGATCACGCTTGGAAATTTTCCTGAAACTAGAATGACCAAATCATCGGCGTACGCAACCGCTTTCACTCCGCTGCTCTCGAGTTTCACCAGAATGCTGTTCATGACCAAAAGCCATAGGAGAGGAGACAATACACCTCCTTGAGGTGTTCCTCTGCTGGCATATTTGGTACACGTTAAATATCCTAACTTTGATTGAATCCTTCTATTACTTAGCATGGATATTATCCACCTTCTAATGTAGTTCTCAACACCGAAGTCTGCAAGTGATTCAGCGTTTGATTCAGTTAGGACATTGTTGAAAGCTCCTTCTACGTCTAAGAAGGTGGCTAGGGTATATTCCTTAAAATGAATTGTGTTTTCTATCGTTCTCACTACCTCATGAAGGGCAGTCTCTGTAGATCTGCCCCTCATGTAGGCATGCTGCGAGTTAGATAGGGGACAACTACTCAGAATGCTCCTTATGTGAGATTCTACAATTCTCTCCAGGGTTTTAAGAAGAAAGGAAGTAAGGCTTATAGGTCGGTAATCTTTGGCAGATTCATGCCCCCTTTTACCAATTTTTGGTAAGAAAACCACTCTTACCTGCCTCCAAGACATGGGGACATGGTTTAGTAAGAGGCAACCTTTAAAGATACTCTCGAGCCGTGGTACTACTAATTCAAGCTGATTTTGCAGCATTATAGGTAGTATTCCATCAGGGCCTGGAGATTTGTACGGCGAGAAGGTTTTAATAGCCCAGACTATATTTTCTCTAGTTATAAGGGCGTTTACCTGCTCTATGGAGGTTGGCATGTTGAAAGTCAGATTGGATTCGGTTGGTTCTTCTGCACAAACCTGGGAAGTGTACGTTCATTAGTAGCTCTAATGTCTCCATTGGAGATGCTGTCCAGCTTCCATCTGGTTTTTTAAGAAACGAGGGGTTCGAATGTTCTTTCGATAGAACCCTACTAAGCCTGGCCGAATCTTTGATGTTTTCGATGGACTAACAGTACTCTTGCCATCCTTGTTTTTTGGCTTGAGCTATAGAACGCTTGTATATTCTCAAGCAGTCCTTATAAGGCTGATAAAATTTATGCTTATAGCAGATATTAAAAATGGTTCTTGTTATTTTCCTCAGATTAGATAAGTCGTCATTCCACCAAGGTGGAAAGGTTTTCTTACTGTATCTTATCGGGCAAGAGACCTTGAATGCGGTGGTTATAGAGTCCTCGAAGTTTGAAATCTCTAACTCAAGATCTGTTACCGAGTCGTAACTCGCGTTCGGTATACTGCGCAACTTTGAGCCAAAGATCTGACTAAATTTCTTCCAGTCAATTCTTCTTGGATTTCTATAGGGGGAAGCAGATTTTATTTCAAATTTAAGGTCAAATAGAATCCGTCTATGATCAGAAAAGGAGTTAAGAAGAGATACTCTCCAATTCTCGATGGAGAGGTTACCATAAATATTGACAAATGTAACGTCTAACACATCTTCCCACCCTTCTGAGTTGTCCGTACTCGGAAAAACAAAAGTGGGAGTATTGCCCCTGTTACATATAGTCAAGTTATTTTCAATTATATAATTAAAAAGAGACTCACCTCGCTCATTAATTTCAGTGCTGCTCCAGATTGAGTGCCTCGCGTTCGCATCACTCCCTACAAGCAGACTTGTTTGTCTGGCTTTTGCCTCCGCCACAAGAGTACGCACCTCCTCAGGCGGTGACTCCTTGTCATGCGCCATGTATGAGGATGCAAGAATCAAGCCCTCCGCCTGTTAAGTCAGAAGTGCTATAGTTTGGACACATAAAAGCTTTTAGGTGTTTTTTAGCTAAAATACAAGTTCTAGGCTTACCTTGATTCTGATTGTCGGGCTTGTAGAATAAATCGTATTGGCTGTCATTAAGGCCTCTAATCGCGAGGCCATTAACCCATGGCTCTTGTACAAGGGCGACATCTATATCTTCCTCACTCAGGAAGATCCTCAGGTTATCCGAGGCACATTTAGAGTGCTTCAGATTAGCCTGGATGGCGCGTAGCTTGTCGTTTTTTAATTGGCAGGTGGAACTGCAGGGCCAGGATCCAGCGCCTCGCCGGGGGCTCCAACCTGCATGGTGACATCGTCTACCTCGACATTATCATCACCCAGGGTGGGGCCAACTTCCTGACTCTGCAGAATCTTTATGGAGACACTTTTGATGCCGAACCTTAGCTTGCATTGTGCCTCTTCTAGGGCTTTGCGACTATCCTCACAGATCCTCAGAAGATAGACCGCGCTATTCTTGCGCGGTTCCTCTGTCTTAATGACTACCCAGTCATGCATAGGAATCCGCGAATTCAGCCGTTGAAGGCTCCTAATCAGCTCCGCTCCAGTTGGCTTAATGCTCATCAGTGGCAACAAGATGCGAGCCAATGGTTTTCTAGGAACCTCCCTGGCGGGAATGAGCTTGAGCTTCAAGCCCTTCCAGTCGTTGCTAATCTTAGCAACTCCCTTGCCAAGGAAATCCCTTGAAAAGTCGTCTGCGCACTTTATCACTTTGTAACCTCTGAGCATTTCGCCGGAGTCAAAGCTGGGGTAGGGACCTTCTTTTGCCGAAATTGTATAATGGAAGACCAATTCCGAGAGCTTAGCCTCGATTGAGTTCCACGCTGACATCAGAGCTCTGTTGTCTGTGGAGAGCTCATCTACAATCGCCACCTGGAGGTTGTCTCTGACGACCTCACTCAAGGCGCGCGGTTGCGCTGTCGCCCTCGGAGTCTCCTTTCTGGCACTGCCACCAAGTTTGGTTCTCTTTTGAGGTGGCTTCTCCTCCTCCAGAGACCTGTTCCTCTTGGTGGACTGTTCTTTTTTGCTGGGTAGCGCACTCTTCTCCCGACTGTTGAATTCTTCAACAACTTTTTGGTATTTTATTTTGTCGGCAGCATCACGCTCATGTACCTTTCCGGCTTTTTCGTTTTCGGCAATCTTGCCAAGAATGAAAGTAGCCTTCCTGTACTTGATCCTGAGCTGATCCGCAGGAGAGTGCTTGTTGGGCTTGGTAGCGTTGCTCGGGCGAGCCTTGCTACTTGAAGTAACGGGCGTTTTTTGAGAGGGATGCTGAAGCACAGGGGTACTAGTACCTCCCGTGTTACCTCTAAGTGTAGCCTGCTCTGAGGTGCTAGCGTCTCTAGCTTCCCCTGAGCTACCTACAATGGTATCCTGACTGGAAGCCAGGAGTTCATCCTCGGACTCGATGGATGGAATTTTAACACATAAATTGGACGAAGACATGATTGAGGAGTTCGATTTGATTCCCACGAGTAAGACGGAAAATAAGGTCACCCTCGGCAGAGCCGCATACCGAGGGAAGGTATAAACACAAAAACCGTTACCCACCACAGGCCTCCGGCTGAGCTCGTTCATGGTTGATTTATCCCTCAACCTTTAATTCTTGGGCACGGATTTACTAGCTCACACCACCACTGAAACTAGGAACCTTGGATCTATGGTGAGAGAGGATTTCTGTGAGTTGTGCTATAAAAGAAGTCAGAACCACACAGCGATCCAATCTAACCTTAGCTATCACCGTCTGACACCTACAGACCAGAACTGTGGTGACATTGTCCGCCCGGCACCCACTAGGAGGGTTCGATCAAGGATTTTTGCCGAGCTGGAAATCTAAATCTCATACGTTTTTGTTTACACATAACGAATTTTTTTTTGAATAATTTTCTGTTAAAAACAACAGCTTGCAGAGAAAAAAAAACCTTATAAGGGGATTTCCCCAAGATTTTAAATGCAGGCATTCTATGTTCAGGCTTCAGTGAATATAATTGAAAATGTTTCAAAGTAGCACTTTTCTTGAGAAAAAGTTGTTGATAATTAATAAAGTTAAAGAAGAATTTACTAAAAAAACAGCTATTGCTAAGCAATTTGGAATTCCTCCCAGTAGCTTATCAACAATTTTAAAGAACAAAGCAGCGATTTTAAGAAATGTAGAAGACAAGGAATTAAGCACTAAACGCAAAAGACTTCGAAAATGTTTTTTCGAGGAATTTTCTTCATCAATTGACTTGTTTCGAACCTTTCCGGAGATGAAGAGAAAAGTACCGACTAATTTATTTGAATCTCTCAATTTATTAGACGATTTTGTTGAAAAAGAAAAATGGAAGAATGTAATCCAAACTAAAATCACTGACTTCTTTAAATAAAAGTAAAAACAAAAAATTTTTGTATAATGAATTTTCTATATAACGAAATAGGTAATTTTCTGGTCCCGTGCAAATTCGCTGTAGGGAAGTTTGACTGTATGTATATTTCCAACAAAGGCACAAAAGAAAAAAATACACCACCTCTTTGTTTGATAGAATTCTTTATTTATGTCCTTTAGTTAAGTTTTGAAAGTCATTTTTATCTTCTTTTTACTTTTGGAGTGTGGAATGTGGAACGTAATTTTCACAACTCCAAGTAATGTTCGTTTTAATTATTGTAATGTAATATGCATTCCTTGTACATTCGTACACTTACTATAATTTTTGAACTTAAGTATCTCTGATTCTAAGTTATAATTTTTGAACGCTTGATGGTTTAATTTAAATCAATCAGATTCAAAAACAAACACTAAAAACAAGAAATACCTTGTGTTAATATAATTTTGATGATCGACCTCATTATGTTAAATAGGAAGGACTTGACCCAATAACTTAAATGTTCGTGTAAAATCTATGCTAACATTAGGTTATGTGGGAAAGTCAGTTTTTTTGTTTGTTTGTTTGTTTGTTTGTTTGTCAGTCCTTTACGTCGCAACGGATCCATATTTTGACGTGATTTTTTGAGTGTTGGTAGTTACAAAGCTGAAGAGTGTTTCAAGCTACTTTTTACCGCGGTAAAATATTTTATTTACAGCTCATTTGAGCAAAACTGCCTGCTTTTCGACCTATCATTGGGCATTTCCTATGATGACACTAACACAAGAAACTTTGCTGAAAAACTTTTAAAAATAGGAAATGGGCAGTAAAAAATCGATGCCGAGGGCTATGTTAGACAAACAGAAGATTTTTTTAATTTAGTACAGAGTATTTTTGAACTCATTGCAAGTTTTTCACCTGGTTTACAAATTAACATACATGACGATCAATTTCTCTGTCAAATATCGGTTCTAGCATCTAAAAACGATGTTGTTTTGAAAATAAAATCAAACTCATGTACACTTGCCCCAGGAATGTCTGCATGTGCTATTTTGATTTCTTTTATCACGCGGGCAATTATAATTGCTGTTAAATGTAAAATAATTTTCTTTTAAAAATAAGTTTCAATCCAGGTACTTAAAATTTCAATAATTCAGTGTTAGGTTTTCTCATAAGATATGGTAATCTTGTAAAGGGTTTTCCAATAAGAGGTTTCATTTTGAATATCACACTATGTAGGCAGTTGTCAATTTTGAAGTTGTCATTTTTTTAAATTTGACAAGTTCAAATTCTGAAATTCCTCAAAATTGAAAGATTTTTGAAAATTGTACCTTTTTTTACTGAAACATTGAACCTACGCATTTAATTTACAATTTTTATTATTACATCAAAATATTGTCTTGATCAATGTTAATTTATTTCTTCTTTTCTAACAAGAACAAGCATTGAACTGAAGAACAGTGATGCATTTAGCTTCTTTTTTTAAATTAGTAAACAGAAATATATGTATATGAAGATCGTTAAAGTCACTGCGCTTAAATGAAACCTTCAACCTATACAAACATACTGATTTTCTGTTGGCGCCACTTTACATCATGTATAAATGCACCAAATCACTGCTGATTCTTCCGGTCAGAAGTCAAAAATGATGGAGCAGCGCATACAAAGCAAAAAGACAATCAAATCATGAAACAAATTGATTAAGCCGTGCGTCGCTCGTCCCGTCGCGTCGACTTTCCCCTGCCTCTGCCAAATTGTACTGATGTATTTATTCTCTTGGCGTTGAGTTGTGTTGCGTCGCATTGCTTTGTTTACGAGCAGCGGCACTCTATATGCCAATTGCAGCAGCAAAAATACAGCATAAATTAATTGATCCAGTTACCCAGTCTTATTTCTACTTTGGCTGAGTTCAAGCATCAGATTCTCGGCATATGTACGTTCATTTAACCAGAACAGAATATTCAACTAGTCTCGCTCTCCCGTCTTTATATTTGTTTTGAGGTGCCCCCAGCATCAGCTTTAACCAAGTGGCTGGCGCATTTAAGGCAATTATTCAAATTGCCTTCCGTCTGTCTCATTGATTAAGTCGCCGCGCCGTCCATTTAAACTTGCTACGCAGCAGCATCAAAGTTGACAATAATAACACTTTTCAACATATTCACTTATACAAACTCACTCAAACACATACACTCTAATATTAGCTCAGCTTGAGATGAATTGACCCAGGCTCAGACCGCGAATTGGCCCCCGAGCTCATTAAAGCTTATTTAAATTTTAAATCAAAGTTTTGTTTTCTGTATTTCTGCATTCCAAAGACTATTAATGAAAAAATATGAAGCTAATAAATTGTCGCCTTATTTTAAACAAATTTCTTCATTCTGCATTTCGGCGTTCAGTTTATTAGATTTAAATGCTAATATATTTTATATGTCAAAGAACTTAATTCAGGGGTGGATCTGTGGGGAATCATTATGTTATTATATGACTTATGAAATACTGATAAATTATTTTTATTTACCAGACGAAAACAAGATGCTTTATCCTGAAGTTTTTGAAGGCTAGATTTATATAAAACCAGTGCCGTTTGGGTGACAGTTTTTCAGTGAATGATATTTTATTCAGATTAATTATTTGCAGAACCGGGTACTATTTCTTTTACTGATAGTTGAAAAAGTCAACAACCCGGTATTAAGTACTTGAAAATTACCAGTATCAGTAGCTTTTATAAGTACTTTTACTGGGTACTGTGATATTGCCAAGTAAATTTTCAAATATTTTTGAAGTACCTTTAATTTGACCTTCAATGCAGCCCAGGAGACTTACGGATATCTCAAAACGTTGCTACCAACAATTTGAAGAATAAAAATTTCATAAAAATACATCCCACTCTGTCACTTAGGAAACCAAAGCTGCTTCAGAAATGCCGGTGAAAGTAAACCCGCCATCATTTACGACTTCTATAAAAAATTAGATAACCTTTCCGACCGAGCTAGATATCTCGGAGTTATATTGGATAAAAAACTCAATTGGGGTCCAAATATCCAAGAAAGATATAAGAAGGCCACAATCGCACTCTACTCATGTAACAAGATTCTGGGTAGAAATTGGGGACCGAACCCCAAAATAGTAATGTGGATGTACACTGCCATTGTCAGACCGATTCTAACTTATGGCAGCTTGGTTTGGTGGAAAGCGTTGGAGAACTCCACGAACCAAAAAACACTTACCAAAGTACAGAGAATGGCCTGTATCTGTACTAATGGTGTGATGAGGACTACCCCAACTGCGGGTTTAGAAACGATCCTCAATCTCCCCCCAATAGACCTATTCGTCCAAGAATCAGCAGCAAACAGCGCCCTCAGGCTCAGTCAAACTAACATCTGGAAAACTAGCCAGAGTGGCCACGCAGCTATTCTTACGAAATACGTAGACAACAATATCTGCACAGATTATATGAGCCCTTACTTAGATTTCAACAAATCTTTTAGTACTAGGTTCCCCAATAGACTAGATTGGGAAAATAGTGAGCCCTACACCAACGACTCAACCATTACCATCTACACCGATGGCTCGAAAATGAACAATAGAGTAGGTGCAGGCTTTTACTCTGAAAGCCTAAACCTTGCCAAAGCATTCAGGCTCCCCGACTATAGCAGCGTCTTCCAAGCTGAGATCTTGGCAGTGAAAAACGCTGCTAAACACATATCCATGATGGCGATATCACACGCGGACATCACTTTTTTCATTGATAGCCAAGCAGCAATAAAAGCTATCTCTGCCACCCAAATCAAGTTAAAGCTTGTCTCTTGCTGTCGCGAAGAGCTAAAGGTTTTTGGCACACAGCATAACGTAAGACTCTGCTGGGTTCCTGGCCACAGTAATTTACCAGGCAACGAAAAGGCGGATGAACTTGCTAGGGAGGGCTCCACACTGGAACCCTCCCTGATAGACCATCATATAGGGATACCGTTATGTGAACTGAAACATAACGTCAGTAAAACCATCATTCACAAATCCAATGACAGATGGAATCTCCTAGAAACCTGTGTTAACACCAGGAAGATATGGCCTAGATACGATAAGAAAAGATCCGACCGGATCTTAACTCTTAACAAACCCTCCCTAAGATCCCTTATCGGCATTATTACAGGTCACAACCTACTCGGCTACCATAAGAAGAAGATGGGTCTCAGTACTGATGACCTTTGTAGAGGCTGTGGTGATGAAAACGAGCATGAAGACACCACTCACTTTCTCTGCCATTGTCCTTCACTCTGTCTTGCTAGGAAGAAAACTCTAGGCAACTTCTTCTTTAATGAACTAGAGGAACTATCAGAACTGCCAGGCAAAAGCTAACTAAACTTTGTCAAGACCTCTAAATGGTTAAACGAACCACATGATTCATAGGTTATTATATCTTTTCAGGAAGTTACAACACTTCGGGGTATCACAATGGATCAACATTGATCTAAGTGTGATGGTAACAACATCAACTGTCAGCCCGTTCAAACCTAACCTAACCTAGATAACCTTTGCAATAGAGTGTGGATTAGACGAAAAAATATCATGCTTCGTATTTATATCTGATGAAAATGGGTTTTGCAGTGATCCACCAAAATTAAGAGCTTTTGGATAGAAAGAAGTTTCACTGGGTAGGCCTTCTTGTGGATCTGGACGTGAGTCAATTGCTGTTCTCCCTTGTGCTACGGCAGATGGTTTTACTCTGACTCCTTTGATAATTTGTAAAGAAGCAGCAGTTCAAGCTAAATGGACTAATGATGAAGCTTATCCTGGCACACTTGATGGAACTTTAAAGAACAGCTGGATGAAGGAACTTCTACATCTAGTTGGTAAACGAATTTGTTCCCCATACGGCACATCTGCGCACAGAAAAACATGTCCCTGAACAAACTGCCTTGTTATTATATGATAGACATTCCAGTCATATCAGTGTAAGAATTGTGGAAGATGCCAATAAAAACAACACCCAAACCCTGTTGTTCCCTAGTCACTTTTTTTTTTAGGTGGCGCAATAGTCCATGAAGAACCAGGGTCTTGTGACTTACAACTCTCAACCATCCCTGTGTGCGAGTAATGTTGTCAGAGATGGAAGGGACCTACAGTTTATATGCCGAATCCGAACGGCTAATTTGAAAAAGCACTTTTCATGACAAGAATTACTCTTGGAGGATTTGTCAATTCCTCGCAAGAGGCAGTACCCGTGAAAAAAGTTAGGTGGCACAGGCAGGGATTGAACCCAAGACCCCTTGCATGACAGTCCAACGCACTAACCATCACGCTACGGGTACGCAGTCACTTGGTGAATTAAATTCAGCCTTGGGACAAAATTCGTATGTGACATGGCATAGACACAATACTTTGGATTGTTACAGTTATCAAAAACCAAGTTTGTTGAACTGCTATGACAAGTTTATAAGAGCTCCGTTGCCTCACGTTGTCTCAAAAAATGCAATCTGGATTCATTTCAACAGTAGTTTTTCCTGAAACGCATTCAAATTCTCAGAAAGTGAATTTAATAAAACAGAACTTGATAATTATAAAAAGAATTTTGACATTTGCCGGAAAACATTCAAGGTCTTGAAAATAAAAAATAAATTAGGTGGCGCAACAGTCCGTAGAGAACCAGGACCTAGTGCGACTTACAACTCTCAACCATTCCTATGTGCGAGTAATTGCAGGGATGGAGGGGACCTACAGTTTATATGCCGAATCCGAACGGCTAATTTGAGAAAGTACTTTTTCATGACAAGAATTACTCTTGGAGAATTTGTCAATTCCTCGCAAGAGGCGGTACCCGTGAAAAAAACTTTAGGTGACACAGGCAGGGATCGAACCCAAGACCTCTCGCATGACAGTCCAACGCACTTACCATCATGCCACGGGTACTACAATGGGTCTTGAAAGTGCATAGCCAAAAATACACTTACTGAAACAAGTTGGTAAGTCTTATTTTTGCTCTCGGAAAAATAATGATGTTAAGTTTAACGTCTTCTACTTAGCTGAAACACAAAACTTTGATCAAGCAAGAGATCTTATAACATCGTTACCTTCTTCTGTTAGATCACCATATCTGTATTCTAATTCTTGAAATGTTTTGACAAGCCGGTGCTCAACGAAGACAAAAAATAAAGGTCAACTTAATCCATCATTGAAAGGCGATTTATTGACTTCTAACGAATTTCTACCGGTAGTCTCAAGTGCGAAAGCTACGAAAAATTATTATTTAAATTTCAAATATAAAATAACATTCCATTCTGAAAATTGTATTCTAAGGCTCGCACTTAGCTGCTTCATCGAATTATAAAGAAATTGCTTATTTGTTCGCAATTACTGCACACTTCCTCAACACAACTCCTAAGCGAACAATAAGACTATGGAGAAGTGTCGACATGTTCTGAGGTTCTGCAACGTTTAAAAGAAGCTGAGGAAAAGATGAGTTTTAAATTAGAGCCAAAGCCAAAAATTTCAAATAAGAAGAAACATTTATTTTCAAAAAAAAAAAAATTAAAAACATCTTTGTCAGATTCTTTCGAAAACTTAAATTACATACCAGCTGACAATAAACTTTCCAAATTGAACCATGTTGTTGAATCAGAACTAGATGAAGTTAACATCACAGAGGTTAACCAAATTTAAGATCTTAAAATGGAAG
This sequence comes from Eupeodes latifasciatus, assembly GCA_920104205.1. Lineage (NCBI taxonomy): Eukaryota > Metazoa > Arthropoda > Insecta > Diptera > Syrphidae > Eupeodes > Eupeodes latifasciatus. The sequence goes on along the minus strand of OV049925.1, from coordinate 43,182,165 downwards.
GATTAATTATTTAAGCATCTTTCAAAGTTGGAAACTCAAATTCTTTTAATTATGTATGCCGAGTAAAACTGGTGGATGTTGGTGATTCTGAAATTAAGGTTCATTTTTTAAATCTTAAAAAACAATGTGAGCCTCATCAAAATACATCAAACTATTGGTATTCTTTCAATACCTAATGAGTAAAATCCAGATGACAGGCACAAAATGTAAACATGCTATAATATAATTAACCTTATTAATAATTCTTTTCAACAAATTTTTCATTTTTTAACTAAGAAATACAATACGTTTACATTCCTCCTTAAGGTTCTTCGGCAGGTTTTTTTCTGTAAACTATGCATTTGCACTTATATTTTCATTCAAAGTGGAACTCCAGACAATTTGCCTTGGAGTAGAACAATTCAGTCTCACTTAAATTGTAAAAGGTTATTTAAAAACAATTTATACCAGAGTATCTATGTAACCTTAAGTTCAAAAGCCACTGACATTGCTCCTTCTATTGAAGATTCTCATATCGCAGGTGCAGGAAATACTAAATAACAAAACCTTTTGAAATAATGTCTCAATTTCCTCATATTAAAACCTGTATTACAATATCCTGCCCAAAATGCTTATATTATTGTTATTGTTAGTCAAAAAATAAAATGCATATACAAATATCCCATGTCTGGCATGTCCTATGTCTGAAAGCAACTACTTCTATGGAGTTAAGAAGAAAAATTGCATTTTTCACATTTTACAGAGCAACAAATATTACATATATAATATATGTATATGTATCTTTGTGTATAACTACATATAAAGAAAATCAAAATAACTTTCCCATAACAAAAGCATACCCTCAACAAAGGACCAACAAACTAATATTATATGCATGGATGTTGTCGACTTGATGTCTGGCATAAACTTTCAGGATAATAATTTAATACACAATATTCACACACATTTTCTTATACCTAACTACTCGTACTGTACTCTCGTATAAGAAAGTCAAAATGAACTTTCAACTTCAGGGCGAGCTTGTATTAAAGAATATAAACGTAGGAGTAAATGTTATGCTTACCAAAAGATATTTATGTAGGTAGGTATCTAAAACCTACACAAAGAGATCTGATGTTTATTTATTTGTATTTTGTTTTCTTAGAAACCACCATAGAAAGATAGACCATCTTAACTTTATCCTTTTTAGTTAAAGAAAGATTTCCTTCTGGCTTTAAATTGTATATAGGGAAAACTATTCTCACAAGAAGTTTAAGATGGTTGAAGTTTCAAAAAGTTATGTTGAATTGTGTGTTTCCTTTGACATTTCAAAATTTCTCACATCTATAAATTTGAAAATGATTATAAAGGTAAAAATTAATATATAAAACTAGAATGTTGTCTCCTGGAAGCAGCAAGAAGACACCTCAGCAACAATTAAAATGGATCCAGGTTGATGAAGAGGTTTATTATGTTAAAAAGTTAAAGCTCAGCTTGTTCTATCGAAGTATTATTGCTTTGACTTTTAAAACATAACTGTGAAGATCCTTTCTTTGAATGATTCCTATATAACAGGTTATCCATTTTGCGGTTTCAAAAGTATAGGACTAGAATTCGACAACTCAACTGTCAAACTAAGTTGTTATAACTATATTTTTTAAGTCTGACTTTTACGAAAATGGATCGCTTAGCTATCGCACAACGCATAAAAATTGATAAAACCTACTACAAAAATGGTCATTCTGCCACATATCGTGCTTTAAGAGGAAATTATCGTTTACAAAATCGTCCAACTACGCAAGCAATTGGTAAAATTGTGAAGAAATTTGAAGATATTGGATTGGTTACAGATATTGTAAGGCATGTGCATCATCGTTTTGTTCGTACCACTGAAAATATATCTGCTGTAAGTGACAATGTTGCCAAAGACACGAATGTGTTGATTCCTCGTCGTTCTCAGGAATCAGGACTGTCTTACGGCACATTATGACGTATTTTGCATTTGGATCTATACCTATGCCCATATATAAAGTCCAGCTCACACAACAACTGAAGCCAACTCACCATTCACAACGTTTTAGATACATCGAATGGGTGCTTGAATATCAGTCGATGATGGACGGCGATTTTTCGAACAAAATTTTGTTCAGCGACGAAGCACATTTCTCATTCGGTGGGTATGTTGATAAACAAAATTTTGTATTTGGGGTTCTGAGAATCGTCAAGTAATTCGAAGAGGGGCCATTACATCCACAAAAAATCACTGATAAGTGCGCTCTTTGGTCCGGAGGTGTGATCGGATTTTGCATCTTCTAAAACGAGCGACGATGGAACGACTGTCATCGTCAATTTGGAGCGTTACGGTCATATGATAACCGAGTTTTTTTTACCTGGTATTGAAGAATACAACTTGGGGAATATGTGATTTCAACAAGTCGATGCCACATGACACACAACTCGAACGAATATGGCTTTATTGCAAGAGCAATTTTCTTACCGCGCAATTTCTCAACGTGGCGATATCAACTGGCCACCAAAATCATGCGACTGGACTTTTTTACGCTAAGCGAAAGACATTGTCCATGCAGATAAACCTTTAACTCTTGCGCACTTAAAAACCAACATTCGTCAAGTTATGGCTGAGGTGCCACCCAATATGTGTCAAATAGTGGTCGAAAATTAGCCCAAAAGAATCGATGCTTACAACAATTCGCGTGGTGGTAATTAAAATGATGTTGTGTTTCACACAAAATGTCAACTTTCAAACTTTATAATAATAAAGAAATATCATGAACAAAAAAATTTAACATGTGTTTTATTTACGTTTACTTTTGAAACCGCAAAATGGATAGCTCTGTATTTCTTGGAACCTTTAAATTATAAAATACTTTTATTTTCAAGAGTTCACCATAAGCGCCATTTACCAACTAAAAACACCCGAATAAGTGAAAAGCATGTGACAGATGATAAACTCGTCCAAAATTTTATTTAGTGGATGTGTTCAAAAATGCATTATTTGTAAGTTTATTATTATTATTATTATTATTATACTTTATTGAACAATAATATAATTACAAAATTCAATATATATTTATCAGAGCATTAGTTACCAGGGCCTTCAGCTCGTATTTGTAAGTAATTTTAGCTCTGTTTACATTTACCCACATTGACACCTGTTTTATTATTCTATAAAAAATTTTGTATACAATGTTTCCATACAAAATTAACTCAATTCTTAATTTTGTTTACATTGGCCTATAGTCAAGCAAAATAATTAAAATAAATTTATTCAGTCTCGAGTTTTAAAAACTATGGAATTTTTCCTTCTGACTTTCTTTTTAGAAAAAAAAAATGTTTTCATCAAATATACGAGAACCAATAAAAGTTTCAAAACTGCATATAGTCACATCTTAGGAACAAATTTCCTGTGAAAATGTTATAGTTTTATATTTTATTGTGCTTGCAAAAAGCCTTATCCTCAAAGTCGGTAGTTATGCTAAAACCTATTAATTAACGTTGTTACGTTTACAAGTAAATTTCCAACACGTCAACAGAAATTTATATAGTTCCTCATAAAAAAGACACATTTTCACAAGTTTTCATCATCACTTTCTTTTTCTATTTTCCGCCCTTAAATCAGAAAAACCCTCAATAAAACACCTTTTCTCTCTTCTAAAAATACCTTCCTTTTACAAATCACTAAGTCCAATAAGCAAAAAAGTAGCTTTAAATTTTATTTATTTTTCTTTTCGTTTGCGTTGCTATGAAAAAACATCTGCAATCTCTTTTGAACTATACTAAAGCTCTGATGTTTTTCAAAATTATTATGATTTCACCAGGTAAATTTGTATGATTGGACCTTTTTTTAGTTTCTGCCTCACTAAACCCAATAAAGCACCCAAAATTGTCAACTCGTATTCGTATTCCCATGTATGTTTTCTTATATAGAGAACAAACAAAAAGAAAACGCTTTAGCTATAAAGAAACTACCAACAAAAGGCTATCCCACAACTATCTTCCTTCCATAACATTCCCATAAAACCATTCCATCCCTCATATAAAGGGTGTATTGTTGAGATAAAAAAAGAAATCATTGTTGTCTTCGTCATCTTCTTTCGTCGTTGTCGGTCGTAGGGATGTATCCTTCTTCTTTTATGGCAACCATTCAAACTCGAAACAGTCTATATCTATAATGGTATATAATATATATATGTACATTTGTGTACTTAGTACAATCACTATCCTTCCCTCCAGCAAAGTAGGTACTTTCACTTTCATCCCACTTACCAACCCCAAAAAAATAAAAAAACCTCCCCCAACCCCAACATATCGCAACCATCATTGACTTGAACTCTTTCCCATTGAAAATGATATACAACCAAGAAGCAAGCACAAAGCACAATATAAGGAATATAACGAGGAAGAGATAACAATAACGGTATATAGTATGCAGTGGAGGAGGAGGAGGATGTCAGTGCACAGCATAGTATTATATTATTTTTCTCATAGCAAAAGAATAAAGAACCTTTAAGAATTTAGCCCCCCTTCTGTTATTCGAACAGAAAAACTGATTCCAAGTTTTCTGTTAACTTGTCTCTTTGTTGTCTGCTGTTAGATTGTTCATTCTGTTAAGTATTCCATTCACTTTGCATTCATTTGAGTTCATTAACTTCAAAAAGAGCAAAAGAGCATCTCTCTCACTTCACTCTCTTAACGAAAAGTTGTTTTCGATTGAAACTAAATTGAACGAAAGAGAAACGTCAAACTTCACAGCTGTTTTTTCATCTTTCAATCGAACGAAACCGGTACCCTGCCTGCATGGGAATGGGAATTGACTTTTCTCAGAACTTCTGCGATAGCACCGTTCGAATTCACTCAGTCAGTTAGTTTAGCTTCAGTATGAAAACGTGAGTCGTCATCTGAGCACGATATTCGACTACGGTGTCTTGCGTTTCGTCAAATCACAAAAAATTAAAAACATCATCAATCGTTTTTATCGTCATCAATTTTGTGCTAAAACAACAGTTTTATTTTTATTTTTGTTCTTTTCTTAATTTTTGACGGATTGAAATGTTTGCTTATGTATTTCGTTATTTTTCATCTGTCAAAATTGTGTGTTAACTTGTTTTGTGTGTGCAACGCAGCAGCAACACAAACCACGGACACGGGAGATTTTCTGTCTGTCTGTCGGACATCCGGTCGCGTGCATAAGCCGAAACCCAGGTGGGAGTTCTTTGAGTGATTGTTTTTTCGCTGTTTCGCTGTTTATGTTGCAATGGATTACCAGTGTTTCTTGTGATCTTAGAATGTTTGTTTTGTTGTTGTTGTTTGTGTCGTTTTCGTTGTCGAATTGAAAGGAAGTGTTTTCTATGTGTTCAACCGAATCAAATAAAGCAAATAAGAATAAATAAAAATACATAAAAACCCCCAATTAAATTGATTAAAGTGAATTTTTGGGGTGCATTTTTGATAATCACAGTGTTCTTTACATAACTGTCAACGTGACGTTTAATTTCTTGTTGTTGTGAGTGTTATACTTTGACAGTAGTTTGAGTTCCGCATCATAAAAGATATTGTCAAGCCGTTCTCTTTCTCCTATCGTCATCGTTATCGTCATCGAATTCGATAGATTTTTATTGTGTACGTATTTAATTATTGTTTACTGTTTGTTGTTGTTTATTTTTGTTACATATTTTTAATAATAAATTCACTTAACGGGTTCTTATCATAATGAGTTTTGATGGAGCGCCACTTCTAGTGGTAATTTCAATTTCAATTGATAAGTTGAAAAATAAATAATTCAATTTGTGGAATTTTAGCTTATTGAAAATAATTGTAGACTCTTGACAGTTTGTGTCTATCATCAAGTTGTCTATCTATCTGCTTCTAACTTAAGTATTTAACCTGTCTCAGGACCTGTTTAATTTCAATTTACCTAAAAATTCTGATATATTAATAAGTATGGAGCAGGTATGTGAGACCAGAAAGTTGACATTTTTATTGTGTAACGGTGATAGGCGGTTGGTGACCGTGAAAATACAGCTATGTACATATAGGACTGTTAGATTGTTTCTATTTCTGTCAAATGGAATTCAATATATACCTATGTAAATAAATATTTTAGACAGTTGAGAAAGGTACCTATACATTTCAAAACAAAATAGGTATAGGCAGGTTTGGCGTTGGGTCGACTTTGTGGTAAATCAAGAGGTTAATTTAGATAAATGGGACCTTGCAAAAATGAAAGGAGATCGTGGAATACACTTTTGTCGAAGTTTAAAGGGAAAAGAATTCTGTTTTTCCAATATTAAGAAGATTTATTCAATTTTATTTTGGTTTTTTCTATTTTTAGTACGAATTTTATTGGTTTTTTTTGTAGGTATGTGAATATATGTTGTCATGATTTATTTGTTGGTCATAGTTTAAGATGTTGTTGTTTTTATTTTTTTAATTTATTGCTTTAGTGACAAAAGAAGTGAATTGTTGATAATTTAGATAGACAACTTTTAAATTTATTGTTATACGGGTGATTATACAAAAGTTGGGTAACTTTTGAGGATATTTTGTTTACGATAGTTTTTAAATCAAACTTCTTTAAATTCGGGTGTATATGATAGCTAATCTAATTAATATATTGTTTCCAATCGGGCCAGTCACTTTTTTGAGTACCTACATTGTTCGATATTTAAAAATTTCAGAATTTGACTGCCAGGGGATTGACGAGGTAACATAGTAATGATACATGTTATACACAGTTTTGAAAGTATTATAATGAAATTTAATACAAATTAGTAAAAATTATTAGGGGAGAGTACGATAACTTTGGCGACAAAGTTTAATGACGGATTTGTATGGAACAGTTAAGAACAAGCATTTTTTACTATGGGAGGGGGGTCTATCTTCCCCCGTTTAGGCGGTAGGGGCAGTTTAAAAAAATATGCACATTAAATGGAAAAAAAATAATTAAAAAATAACGGTAACACTTATAATTAAGTATTGTACCTTTTTTTAAAGCCAACACTTTTGTCTATTAGCTTGTTTTTAAATCAAGTCAAAACTATGCATAGTTTTTGAAAACAAATGTTTTAAAGTCAAAATTTGTGCAAAAAAAAGTTAAAAAAAAGGTTTAAAGTGTAATTTTTCAAAACTTTCAGATTATCTACTATTTTTTTTTTATAATTCATTGCTCTTATTTGTTTTTGATCAAAAACAGAAAACTAGATGACTTGATGTCTTCTAGTTCTTGAGAAAATTGAAAATTACCAAAACAAAATATTTTAATTAAATTACTTTTTCCTTGCTTAAGTATTAACGTAGTCTTATTTTGATAGTAATAATCGATAAGATATACCTAGGGTAAATTAATTTTTCTTAAATCCAGCTTATTTAAATGCAAAAGAAACTTTGCATGCACCCCATCTTGCACCCACCGCACCTTGCACCCTACCCACCTTGCACGCACTCCAACTTGCACCCACCCCAAATCCTATAGTGTGCCCAAGCAGGGGGGTTGCAGATGCCACTGTTGCATACACCCAAACTCGCGCACACCTTACTGTTGCATACACCCAAACACGCATTACGCATACGCAAATACCATTATTAGGTACTATCAAAATAAGACCACTCAAGCAAAAAAAAAAGAATTAAATTAAAATAGTAGTTGTGGTTATTTTCAATTATATTTTCTCAAAAACTAAAGGACATAAAATCATCTAGTTTTCAGTTTTTGATCAAAAACAAATAAGAGCAATAAATTCTGAAAGAAAAATAATGGTAGATAATCTTGAAGTATTGAAAAAGTTACACTTTAAACCTTTTTTTAACTTTTTTTACTCAAATTTTGAGTTTAAAATTAAATTTTTTAAAAACTACGCATAGTTTTGACTTGATTTAAAAACTGGCTAATAGAACAGAATGTTGGCTTTAAAAAAATGTATACAACTTAATTGTAAGTATCACCGTTATTTTTTAATTATTTTTTTCCATTTTAAATAATAACTTTTTTAAATTGCCCCTCCCGCCTAAACGGGGGAGATAGACCCCCCTCCCATAGTAAAAAATGCTTGTATTAAGACCCTCTACCAAAAACCGTTATTATATCTTGGCGCCAAAGTTATCGTACTCGTGCCAATTATTAATATGTAATACTGGGAGAAAATACTATACATCAGTTTTCAAAACAGACTTTCGACATTAACGTAACGTTATTCACTTATCTTTTACTACTTTGACATAGTTTTACTTAATATTTCGAAGTAATCAACAAACAATATAAACAAAATCTAACAATCATTCATCTTAAAAGTACTAATGATCATGAAATGAAGAACAATAACAATATACCTGACACAGGATTGACGCCATAGGACTGACGAAAAGGGCGAAATTTGAGATTATAATCAGGACTAATGTTTTTTTTTGTAATTTCGAATATCAACAAACTACATTTTAACAAATCATAGTCTAATATGTATAAAGAAAAATAAACTTTAGATTAACAAAAAAATAACGACTCACCATAAAACTGACGTGTTTACTGACTAAGCACGTGTATAGACAACAAACATAACCCAAACTCTGGTACAGTTATGGTGGCCGTCAAATTGTGCGACCCGCAACTAACTTTATTACCAACATTAAAATACAAAGTGGGATTTGACAGTGAGTCGGCGATATTTCGAAAGAATTTCAAATTTAAATAACACACAAGGGACTGACGAATGAAATTGAACACAAAATTTCTTATTTTTTTAAATAAAGTGGAGAACACTGCATTATGAAAGTTGTAGTATATATTAAACTATATATGTACATCGCAGATTGTATTAATTTAATAAGTTTTCTCAAATCAATGATAATGTTTAATAGACAGTCACTTAATGGTTGATTTTCAGGGTTGTGACATGCCAGAGGACGGACGTTTTAAGAACTAATTGTGTTTTTTTAATAACTTGTATTCAAAATGAAAAACTGAAATTGGGTGACTACCTACATAAAGATCTTTCCATTGTTTTAAAATAAATTGCAATCTCAATAAAACATAATCAGACTTTGTATATATTGGTTGATGACATCGAGTTACCCAACTTTTGTATAATCACCCATACCTATGTTATTCAGGTTTCTTTCAATTTTTGTCAACCCGTTTATTTTTGGTTTTTAAGAATGTAACTTTGTTTTTGTTGTTTATCTTTTAGGATTTAAATCAATTTGTTTTGATTTTTTTAAATATCTCCAAGGTTAGAATTTGGATCTTAAAAAAAATTTTGTTTTGAAATGTTTCTACGTCTTTGTTAAAAATAATTTTAGCATTTGGGTCAGAATTTGTCTAGGCCTTATGTACATATGTATGTACCTCAGTGGAAATAAGATACTTTAAATATTAAAAGTGAATATTGAAGATGAAAATTATACATTTGGTAACGATCACAAATTTTTTGAGAAAAAAACTCAGCACCTTTCAAACCTTCATTTCCTTTCTTAGTATCAAAACCTCCTTGAGTGCAAAATAGCTATTAACAAAGTTAATAGTGTCAAAAAGGCTTTTATATTGATTTTAAAAAGAAGGTGATACCTATCTCAAAAACATATCGCTGTAAGGTGAATTTAAACTCATTTGAAAGTTAGAAAGCTTGTTTAAATTATGTCATTTCTATAAATTGTACGAACAAATCGAGTTTAAATTTTGAATAAAGTATAATTTAATTACATTTGAAAAAAATTTCAAAAGTTTAAGAAGCTTTCGATACTTGTCACTTTTTAGTTCAAAAACAGCTCAAAAACTTATCTGTTGACGTAGAGAAGGTTTTATTTCCGAGTTTGTATACAGTTTAAGAAACTATTATGTATTTAAATTTATATACATATGTATATTATTGTACATATGTAAAAATAATAATTGTAAAAATTGTTTATGTGTACATTTTAACCAATGTTTTTTGTACATTAAGGCATAAGTATAAAGTCTACGCAATTGTTTCTTCTCAAAATTTTTCTATTTCTAAATAAATTTGTGAATAGTTTGTAAAATTCTTCAATGCTTTTTATAATTTTATTTAAAATTTTTAGCAGCCATTAAAAATTTAGCATTGAAATATTTGAAAAAAGAGGGTGGGATGGGGCCCAGGCCCCTCACTTCCAATTAGTGTCTATCGATATTTCTAAAAGTTTTACAGAATATTAATATTTGTTTCCAAGATACTTTTTTATTAGTTTTTGGTTCTTTGTGTAGGTCCTAGTTTATTTAAAAAAAAACAGTTGTCAATAGTTTTTCTAAAAAAACAATTCTCCCCTGCAACCCCCCTGCTTGGGAACACTATAGGATTTGGGGTGGGTGCAAGGTAAGGAGAATGAAAGGTGCGGTGGATGCAAGTCGGGGTGAATGCAAAGTTTCTTTTGCATTTAAATAAGCTTGATTTAAGAAAAATTAATTTATTACTATCAAATAATAATATACTCAGGAAAAAGTAATTTAATTAAAATATTTTTTTTTGGTTATTTTCATTTTTCTCAAGAAGTAGAAGACATACAATCATCTAGTTTTTTGTTTTTGATCAAAAACAATTAAGAGCAATGAATTCTAAAAAAAAATAGTAGATAATCTGCAAGTTTTGAAAAATTAAACCTTTTTTAAACTTTTTTTTGTACAAATTTTGAGTTTAAAACAATTTTTTTTTTCAAAAACTATGAATAGTTTTGACTTGATTTAAAAACAAGCTAATAGACAAAAGCGTTGGCTTTAAAAAAAGGTATACAACTTAGTTGTAAGTATTACCAATATTTTTTAATTATTTTTTTTCCATATTACGTACATATTATTTTAAATTGCCCCTACTGCCTAAACGGGGGGAGATAGACCCCCCCTCCCATAGTAAAAAATGCTTGTCTTTAACTGTTCTATACAAATCCGTCATTAAACTTTGTCGCCTGAGTTATCGTACTCTCCCCAAATCGTCGATTGAATTTTTCTAAAAATTGTATTAAATGTTAAAAACAATCCTTTTTACAAAATAAAATTACTTTGAAGCCGATACCTTTAATTTTTGCTAAAATATTTGAATCAAAAATTAATTTTTAACAACTTGTAATGGTTTATTTTTAGGTTTTAAAATACCAGATTTCAAAAACGTTATTCTTTCAAGCATTTTGGTGGTAAAATAATTTTTTTCTCAAAATATTTGGGGTGATACAAATATTTTGTTCAGTTTTTAAAGAAAACTTTTACCTACAGAAATACCCGTAGTTAAAATCACGTGACCATGTAAAATATAAAATTTAGTTCAAGAGATATTTGCGGTCAGCCAATTTTTTTTCAGAAATTCCTTTTTGTTATTATCTGTAAATCAAAATTTATTTGAAGTCGATATTTCTGACGGTTCTTAAGATATGGACGATGAAAAAAGGTATCCTGAATTTATGTTCACGCACGCACACACTATTTCTACAAACCATTGATCTAAATTCTAGGACCTTGAAATGTTGGAAAATGTCAAAATCTTCAATTTTACAAATCGGGACAATCTTTTAATGTTTGGTAAAATTTTAAGAAAAAAAATTCACTAAAAAATTTTAAAAATTAAATATTGACTCAAATATTTTTAAAACAAAAAAAACTTCGAACTATTTCCATCTCTTACAAAAAAATAAATTTAACAACTGAAATTTTTGTTCAGTTTTTGTGGATCGCATCACAGTCTATATTTTGTTTTTTAAAACTCATTCTAGTTCTTTTAGACGTAAGAAAGTTTAAAAAAATTTAAACTACCACCGATAACTTGTGTGAATTTTGAGAAATTTTTAAGACTTATCAAATTTTTGATTTTTGTTTAAAATTTAATAAATTAAATAGCTTAACAGTCCGTTGAGAAGTAGGGCGTAGACTTACTTACTTACTTACTAACTTTACAACCCTCAACCATTTCTGTGTGCGGATGTGTCAAAATGAAAGTGACCTACAGTTTATTCGAATGGCTAACCTAAAAAAGTTATTTTCTAGACAATAATTACTCTTAAGCATCTTGCATATGAGCTACGAACTGCGAACTGCGAATTGTGGATGTTCGCATATTTTGACTTTTCTTTCACATGAGCTTTATTTCTATTCGCAGACAGCGACGAATTGTCAATTTATAATTACCCTTTTCAACAAACAAAACAAGAGTGGTATAATTTTGGGGTTAAGTTGAGCGCGAACAATTTATTCGTTGCAGTGTGGATGGTGTGTGGAACGCGAATAGAGTTTGACAGTTCGTAGCAACCACACTGCAATTCGTTACTACCAAATTGTTTTTACAAAATGTTCTTGTTTTAGAGAACAAAATGCAAATTTTATTATCCTAATATTAGTGTCAATTGGTTTATTATAATTTAAATGTGTTTTTGTTTGGAATTGACTTTTTGAAATGTGTAAAAACACGTTTGTTCGTCCGTTCGTTCATTCGTTGTTCGCTCTCATGTGCAAGGCCCTTTAAGCCATATTCACATGAGCACGACCAACGACCAACGAATGAACGAATATTCGTCGATTTTGACATTTCTTTCACATGAGAGTTTTTAATTCGTCGCGAATGAAGTTTGAAATTCACCACCGAAACCAAAACAAGAACGATTTTTTTAGGTTAAGTACGCGCGATTTTTTTATTCGTTGCGAGTGTGGATAATGTGGAACGCGAATAAAGTTTGACAGTTCGTATCAACTATAATTTTTTTCGCGACGAATAAATTTGTTTTCTTAAATTTATTAATATATGATATTGAAAAGTAAAAGTATGCATCATAAATCAAATAGAAACTATATTGCTATCGTTTTGTTAAGAATTTGTGTGGAAATATGTCTTTAAACGTATATAAACTCACATTTTGTAATTCATTCGTCGTTCGTTGGTCGCGCTCATGTGAATGATGCTTTAGAGGATTTGTCAATTCTTTAAATGGCCCAGGCAAAAATTGAACTGAACTCTGACATGACAGCCCTATACGCACTAACCATCACGCCACGGCTTCTTAATTGTTGAAATTTTTGATTTTAAAACTTTAAATCGGATTCTCACTGCTATTTATACTTCAACTGATTTCAAGTACATTATAATATAGAGAATTTCCAAGTTCACAATTAAATTTGCCAGCTTGCACTTTTCTTTCAATTAAACTCCCTTTGAATTCGGAAATTTTTGTCAAACTTTATAAAAATGGATAGCTCTGCAATTAAATGGACTTTTTGTATATACTTTTGTTTGCTATCACATTTTGTTAGCTATTTTATGTCCAATATAAACTTATTTGAGTAAAACAAATTTAGAAACAAAGTTAAGTGCTCTAATTTTCAATTTATCGAGAACTACTGCCCTATTGCTAACTGTGGGTAGGTATATGTATAGAAAAACTATAGTCTCCATCGACACATCCGGATTTATTGACACTGAGTCAATCAATCAACCAGCTCTAGAGAATTGCAAACAAACACACACACACAGAACACCAACACACACTAACACCGATAACCGTCCTTATTTATGTGGGCTTTGTAGATTGATATAGAAAGTTACATCGACTATTACGACGATGACGATGGCGAACGGACGGGCTTACCGAGCTATCAACATCAAGGCAAGCGAATTAGATTCAATTAAACGATTTCGATAGGACAACACGTCCAGCTCGGCCTAGCCTGTACTGTAACTGTAGCCCGTACCGAGTAACCGACCGACTTTATGACTATCGGCCTTATCACTCTCGATGGTTATGCCAATAAAAACGATGAATTAGGTGATAGGCACATTCATTAGCCTGCAAGTCTAACGACCCACTCACTTCACTACGTTCGTTGTTGGTTGGCTGGCTGCACTGATGCCTTTCTCACTTCACAACATCAAACAGAATCAATCCGTCAAAAGACATGCGGGTCTCTCGTCATTATCGTCATCCGTTGTCGTTGTAGACTTTAGCGACGAACGACGAGCGACGACCGACGATATAGATAGATGGATGGATGGATGTCATGCAACTTTTCAATAGATTGATCAATTTCTAGTGCATCATTATATCGATCTATCGAAAATGGTGAAGTGTTTTTGTTTGATTTTATGGAATTTGCACATTTTTTTTTTTCAAAACTTGTAAAGCTCAAGATTAATATTGCAAGCTCTTCATGTCATATCAATGATGCTAGATGAGACGTTTAATCAATTTTAATTCGCTGTAATTGATTGCAAACAAACATTAATCAAAGAGAAACTTAATTATGCATTGATGAGAGAGAGGGTAAGATGCATTGAACATTGCACAATCCTTTCGAACACCCATGGAAAGGAATAGAATAGAAAATGAATACCACACATCACCATCACCATCAACTCCAGTTCCAGCTTTAGCTTGAGCGTATATCCCCATGCTCTATAGATGGGGCTTCATGTGATAGTAACATTTTACTTTTAGTTGATGGTCGATGGTGTTTGGCTTGACTAAAGTACCGGCACCTTGGAGGCATCTTTGATATCTTATATTCTTATATGTTATGTTGAACCTATACTTAGGTGGGTATCAACATTGAATCCGGTGAAAATCTAGGACGGATGCGCCGCCCTACTTCAATATACGATAATATATATAGAGTCAAGTCTGTCTTCTATACGATGATGGCTCTTTCGGTTGACTTGAATTTAATTTCATAAAATTGCATCATGTGGAACGAATGAGTATAGATGAATATGTATGCAAGCGTTTGTGTTTTTCGCCTTGATGGAGAGAATGCAAAACGTGCTGAGTTAGATTTATGCATATGAGCAAACGAAATCATTTTAATTACATCGAGCGCATCGAATGTTGATGGTTCTTGAGAGGATGTGTATAGATACAAGGGTTAGGGTACACATTGAAAACTCCAAAAGCTATTTCAATATATGTAGATGTAAGAGGAGTTTTTAATATCTTCAAGGCCTTTTGCATCTCTTCCGATGTTATGCTATCTGTATGCTGGAAGCACAGCTTGAGGGTGTTTTGATATAGTAATCATGTAAAATGAGAGAGGGGAGAGGGGGCTGGTAAATTAGGCAAAATTAGTTTAAGCCACAGGGAGTTTAAGAAGATTTTAATAATTAGACTTTCTGCAACATCCTGATGGTGATGGGATTTCAAATTAAGCGATATATTTCCTATTTTGTCTGCAAAACTTTTGGAAATTAGCATGAAATGATTTTTAGGGTTTACGGATTTATTTGAAGTCACAATCGAAATAATTTATTCTTAAATTTTTCAAATTTCAATGTTTGTTTATCCTGCAGTGTTTATACTCTTCAAAAGCATATTTTGAAACATTAATCGCAATGATTAATCAATAATCTTTTTAGGGAAATCCTTTGAGCAACAATGAGAAGGTCCAAAGTCCGTAGGTTTTAGACTCGAAACAGTTTTGTTAAGACCTAACATATTGAAAATTAGGATAGAAGTAAGTTTGTCAATCTGTTTTTTGCGATCAATTTTTTTTTTTAATCTCAGAACCAGTTTTAAAATAATATACATTGTTGCAACTTTTGTAGTACCCGTAGCGTGATGGTTAGTGCGTTGGACTGTCATGCAAGGGGTCTTGGGTTCAATCCCTGCCTGTGCCACCTAACTTTTTTCACGGGTACTGCCTCTTGCGAGGAATTGACAAATTCTCCAAGAGTAATTCTTGTCATGAAAAGTGCTTTCTCAAACTAGCCGTTCGGATTCGGCATATAAACTGTAGGTCCCTTCCATCTCTGACAACATTACTCGCACGCAGGAATGGTTGAGAGTTGTAAGCCACTAGGCCCTGGTCCTTCATGGACTGTTGCGCCACCTAATTTATTTTATTTATTTTTTGCAACTTTGACTTTTTTTCTTTAAAAAAATGTTAATGTATTGAACTGTTCACATTTTCTTCTCTTTGTATTAAAGAATTAAAACTTTTAAACGTTTTCCCAACGATCAAATTTCAAAAAAATTAGTTTTGTCAGAAACAACTCTGTAAATATTGAACAAATATTTCTTTTTGATTATAACGTTTGAACGTTGACATTATGTGTGACCAACATGCGAATTGTTTTGTTGCAAGCATCGATTCTTTTGAGATAATTTTCGACCACTTTTTGACACACATTGGGCGGTATCTCAGCCATAACTTGACGAATGTTGGTTTTTGAGTCCTCAAGAGTTAAAGGTTTATCTGTATAAACACGGTCTTTTGCGTAGTCCCACAAACAAAAGTCCAATGATGTCAAATCGCATGATCTTGATGGCCAGTTGATATCGCCACGACGAAATGTCTCTTGCAATAAAACGATATTCGCTCGAGTTGTGTGGTATGTGGCATCGTCTTGTTGAAACCACATATTTTCCAAGTCAGCAGCAAGAGTAGGAATTTGCCGTCAAATATAGGCTAACCAATAGGCGTTGGCGTTATAAGCGATTATTCCTTCGTAGATTAGATATTCATCCCATGATCCAAACAAATTTATGATCCCCACAAAATTATCAGTGACATTACAAATGATAAACTGAAACCAAAAATGTTTTTTCCAAATGAGAATTCTCGACTTGCCTGATGAAATGTAAAATTATTTAAGTGCTTTTATAAAAAAAAACCTAAAAAACTTTATTAAATTCACATAAGCTGAACGTTATCTTAAAAGATGTTAAACTTATCTTTTAAACGATATATCATATATAACTATTATTTAAGTTACAAGTGACCAAATTCAAACAGAAGAAACGATTTTTCGAAACAATATAAATAATACTCGAAGATAAATTTGCTCTTGACTCTTAGACTATTGAAACCCTGAGAAATGTTAAAATAACAATTAAAAAGATTACAATAAATTCCAATTTTCTTAAGCTATCTTCATTCATTCCATTACAAAAATTTGAAGTCTGTTAGAAGTGAAAATCAATTTTAAATTAGCATTTTGAAACTGAACTCTATATTTTATTTTATCTTATTTTTCTTTTAACTTTTTCACTTTTACATGATATTTACAATAAAACATTCCGTTTACAACAATTTGCCAAACATTTAACTTAGGCACAAAAAAAAAGTTCCAAACCATTAACTTAACTTTATACATCTTAATTAACTTTTTTTCAGCTCTAACTTTGTATGCTTAGGTTATGCATGTATCTATTTGGTTTATTTGTCTACGTGCTTTTGCCATAGGTACCCCTAAACAAGCCTTATTTGTCCCAAAGCGTGCTCGTAAATAAAGTATGAAACAGAATGAACAAAAAGAAGAAAACTTCAACATTCCACGGGTTGTAGGTTTTATTCTTAATTACAACTTACGACTATGCGTATCTTTTCATAGCAGAGAACGAAAATGAAAAGAACAAAAACAAAAACAAAACATTACTCTTGATTTTCTTAAATAAAGTAACGAAAATAAAAAAAAAATAAAAGAATCGCAGTTTTAATTACAGCATAACCTCTAGAGTCCTAAATGTGACAATTTCCCTTTTTTTTTTAATTACTCACGGTGTCAACGATTTCCTTTTCCAATTAAAAACTTTTCCCCATTTCACTGTACTTTACATTGCAAGGACAACAACAACATCAAAAAGACACATTCAACCCAAAAAGAAAGATTATTTTCCTTAATTTTCAATTTGGAACTTTAAATGTTCTTAACCTTCGAAAGTTAGTCCCTTTTTTTTATCAAAACTGAGTTGACAGAAAATCAAGAAAAAATCCATTTTACTATTTTTCTTTTGTAGAATTCAAAAACGTATATATTTTTGTATTTCCGTTTTTCTGCTTTCATTTTAGAAAAGAATAGAATTTCAAAAGACAGAAGAAGAAAAAAAGAATTTAAAGAACAAAGAAAGGAAATTAAAAAACAGCAGTTCTAGTAAACTCATTTTAATGCTAAATCCAAGTCCCCCCACCCCCCAAACAAAAATTATGCTATATAAACTTTTTCTGTCTTGGGTTTTCTTGTGTGACAACAATTTTCCTTCCACCATCTGAAAGAAAACTGTGATGAGGAAGTATAAACATAAACATCATGAATAATTATGCAGTTAACGCTCCATGTTGACTTTCCTCCGAATCTCAATCTCAACTACCCTCAGCTCTGCCTCTGGCACAATTTTATGCTTTAGAAAAGGTATAGTATAGCGTATTGTATAGGGGTCGTGAGGGGGTCGTTTTGACTTGGTTTGTAACTTTGCTCCCCAGAGTTGGAAAAAAAAACCGGAGTAAAAATGGGCTAAACGGTTTCCTTGTTTGATGTCTTTCAATTGTTGATACGAATTAAATTAAATTAAATTTATTTTGCACCATTGGGTTTTGGTTTTTAATTTAAGCAACACTTAGTTTAAATAGAACAACTTCAGTAAAATAAAATAAACTTAATGAAATCAAGAATAAAATAAAATTTAACTAAAACACATTGAATTTAATTGAATTTAATGACATTTTGTAGAGAAATAAGTTTTTCTTTCTTTTTTCATTTTTATTTTAAAATTAAAATATTTACTAATATTATAGAGCTGAAGAGTTTGTTTGCTTGCTTGTTTGTTTGCTTGTTTGTTTGAACGCGGTAATCTCATAAACTACTGGTATGATTTGAACAATTCTTTCGGTTTTCTATAAGCCCTTTTATTGTGGCTATATAATATCACGATAAGACTAATACGAGCGTAAAAACAATAAAAAATGTATCAAAATAAGGGGTTTTTGTCTCTTTTGAGTGCTTCAACTACGTGCAAAATTGTTAACCTTTAATATTTCTAAAAAAAAGTCCTCGACAGCATATCGAGCCGTTTCCGTAAGCACCAAAATAAATTGTTTCGTAAACGACAAATCAAAACCTTGCTGCTGGTCCTTCAAACCACTTGTACCCATAGTCAGTATTGGAAAAATATTAATTATGCTTGAGTTAAGACATGACAATAGCCTTCAATGTCTTACTAATTAAATTGTCTTATTTATTGAAAACGTCGCTTACGATAAAATAGAGGGAAGGGCACGATATGACTAGAGCAGCGCAGCTAGTATTGATATAAAGTTCCATTTTTATTGATGCAATTTTATATTGGAGTCTTAAAAATATGAACATTTTAAGGCCATTTCTCACCAATGAGTTGATAAATCGACTAAATAGATACTCGTAATACTATTAAATCGAGAGCAAGATGGACTTTTAAAAAATTCCTTGTTTTGTATACTATACAAACATTTAATTGACTCAATCCAATTTATAACGGGTTATCTATTTTGCGGTTTCAAAAGTATAGTTCGATATCTGTCAAATTAAGTTGTTAAAGTCTAACATTTACGAAAATGAACCGCTGAACTATCGCACAACGCATCCAAATTCAAGAGATTGGATTGATTACAGATATTGTAAGGCCTTTGCATCATCGTTTTGCTCGTACCACTAAAAATATCGCTTGAAGTGAAAGTGTTGCCTAGGACCCGAATGTGTCGATTCCTCGTCATTCTCAGGAATTAGGACTGTCTTATATTACGGTACATTATGGCGTATTTTGCATTTGCTCACACAACAACTGGGGTGGAATCGCGTAAAGTGATTGTTGATTGTTGACCATCAAAATGGATGATTTTGCTTCACGTAAGGTGATTATCAAATTGACTATCACTTTTTTGCTATGGTTTGTTAGTGACAGCTATTTAGGTGTCACTTTCATATATTTTGATTAATTTTTTGTGAGAAAGATAATTTGTGTGGACTTCAGCTCCACTATAAATTTTAAATTTAGTGAAAAAAGTGAAAAGATATCAAAGTTAAAATAAAAATAAGTGAACAGTAATGTATACTTCAATGCAAATTTTCTATCAGTGCACCAGAACGAGAAATGACTACAAAAAAGTTCAATTGCTGAGAACCAACTTAAGGAATAAAGCAAATATTTTGGAACTTCCTAACCCAATGTAACTATTAAACTTTCTATGAATATTTATAAATAAGTTATTTACAACATAATGTACATATGTATGTATGTACGTATAAATTATTTATTTCAGATTCTTGAAAAATGATCGATTGAACAAAGAAACGTTTGTGTATGTTTTGCGGTTGCTCGATTTACCATCAGGAATAAGATCAACACATATTCCACCTATCCTTCAACAGGCTGCAACTTTAAATCTTCATGGAGTTGGTGGTTATCAACGACAAGTTGGGGCTGATTGAGCTGCACCGATGAAAGAAAATGCAATCGGTTCTATGTCAATTTTTCATTAAATTTGATTCAACAAAAGGATATATTTTTGCAAAATATAACAAACATTCTTATATTATTATTAAGTATAGTTATAGATATACTTACATTTTCAAAGAAAGAAAACTTTGCAAATTGAAAATTCAACGCAATAAACACACCAGCTGATCGAAATGACATTTATGCCTGTTGCATTTTGTACCAAGTTTCCCAAACTTGGGTAAGTGCTACCAGCAAATAGTAAAGTTTTAGCGATCACTTTACACAGAACAAAGAAAAGGTGATGATCAAAATTGACTATCAAAACAGTGACAATCAACTATCGCCTTACGCGATTCCACCCCTGAAGCCAGATAACTATTTACAACGTCGTAGATTCGTCGAATGGGTGCTTTAAAAACAGGCGCGGCGGCGGCGGTTTTTCGAACAAAATTTTCTTCAGCGACGAAGCACATTTCTCAATCGGTGGTTATGTTAATAAACAAAATTGTCGTATTTGGGGTTCTGAGAATCCTCAAGTAATTGAAAAGAGGCCATAACATCCACAAAAAGTCCATGTTTGGTCCGGAGGTGTGTTCGGACCTTACTTCTTCGAAAACGACGATGGAACGACTGTCACCGTCAGTTCGGAGCATTATGGTCATATGATAACCGACTTTTGTTTGCCTCCTATTGAAGAATACGACTTGCAGAATATGTGGTTTCAACAAGACGGTGACACATTTCATACAACTCGAGCTTACTTACTTCCTTACTTAAGGTGGCGCTACAGTCCTGTGTGAACTAGGGCCTCACCCAACAAACTTCTCCATCTAGCTCGGTCCCTAGCTAGATGTCTCCAGTTTCGCGCTCCGATTTGGGTGAGGTCACTTTCCACTTGTGCGCGCCACCTGATTCGCGGTCTTCCTCTATTGTACTGTCCTGTGGGTGTGGATTCGAAGACTTTCCGGGCCGGAGAATTGGTTTCCATGCGCTCTACGTGACCCAACCATCTTAGTCGTTGGACTTTTACCCTTCTGACTCGAGCTACTATATCTTTATTGCAAGAGACATTTAATTTCTCGTCGTGGCGATATCAACTGGCCACCAAGATCATGCGATTTGACATTGCTGGATTTTTTTTTGTGGAGCTACGCAAAAGATCGTGTTTATGCAGATAAACCTTTAACTCTTGAGCACTTAAAAACCAACATTCGTCAAGTTATGGCTTATATACCGCCCAATATGTGTCAAAAAGTGGTCGAAAACTATGTACCTCAAAAAAATCGATGCTTGCAACAATTCGCGTGGTGGTCATTTAAATGATGTAGTGTTTCACACATAATGTCAACGTTCAAACTTTATATTAAAAAAAGAAATATCATGAAAAACATATTTTATATGTGTTTTATTTACGTTTGCTTTTGAAACCGCAAGATGGATAACCCACATTAACATAGTTTTGGTAAACATAAAATTGCAAACGTTCCTTGAAATAAGATTGAAAAACAAAAATAGTAAAATCAATAATTTCAGTCAAAGAAGTGCGACTGAAATTTAAACCTGAAAACCCCAAAAAAAGAAAACCAAAAAATTTGCTAAAAATACAATAAATGCCATCACATTGGTAACTGGTGGTGGCTCGGCGCGGCGGTGGTGGTTTTGGTTCAAAACTGCAAAGGCCTAACTTCTATTATAACCCAGCAGCAATCACCTAGCATCCATCACAAACGCGATGTCTTGGCTAATTTAACAATTTCCCATCAAACCAAACGACTGTGATGATGATAATAACGACGAGGAAGACTACGAGGATGACGATGACGACGATGATGACGTGGCTATAAATCCGCCACCCATATCAAATTGAAAATTCAGCCTCCTACACTGACTGATGTTTCGTCTGTCCTTTTTTTCTTCTGCATTTTGTTTCATTTATTTGTGATGATGGTTTGGCTTGGCCTGGCTTATTTAAAGCTAGCAACTGCTTCTTTAACTTAACATGCAGCTCCCTCTATATAAATTCAATTGAGTTTGTTTTTTCATTTAGTTTTTCCTGATGACGATGACGACCGAACGGTACGACGATTGACGATAAAGATTATTATATGATGATGATGAAGAACGCGGCGTCGTCGGTGTTTGTATCATAAAAAAGCCGCACATTCCTTTCACTTTGAAAGAGAGATCCACTGCAGTCTTCAGTTTTCATCATCAGTCTTGAAAAACTAATTTTCTGCAAACCAAAAAATATAAAAAAAAAAACACTATAATTAGACTTGCAATCCCAACTAGATGAGAAAAGATAGTCGAGCTGATAAGGGAGAAAGACGGGGAAGTCAAGTTAGGTGGTGATGCCCTTTTCTGTGGTAAAACGCCGCATATTATGTGAGAAAAGACATTATCTAGTGCTGTTTGCATACACTACATATTAACCCGTCTTCCTCCACCCGCATTTCGAACTTTGCACACTGATGGTGGAGCTAGTGGCGGTTAATGGATATTTACTGCATCAATGTCGGCATCTATTTCTCATCCGTTTCCATCAATCTGGTCGGTCGTTCAGGGATATTAAACCCCGTAAATTGAAAGTTAAAAAAAAAACTAAGGAAGACCGGGAACAACTTAATGATTCATCATCAGGCAAACCGCTTGCCTGTGAAGCCTATACGATGTACCCTCCCAGAAGAACGCACTTAAATTGTTTTTTTTCTTTTTATACTATTTTATGTTAGGATTAAAATAGAAGGGATATATGTCGTTGCGAATCTATTGTGTTTTACTTAAGGTATAGAAATTTTGTGAATTTAATTAGTTTGCAGTCCTATAAAGAGCTCAAGCCATCGGGTCGATGATTTGACGAAAATAGAAATTCAAAGGAAATTCGTATTAGAATGAGTAATAGGATTTGGTTTATGTTTTTGGCAATGGCGGCCGGCGGCGGCGGCCGGCGCCCAACCGCTGCTGCTTCAGCTTCTGCTTCTTCTTCTGCTGATGTTGATGCTAAAGCCAACACCAACCGAACGGGGCTAAAAGTTGTGTGATGATACACTTTTTGAATTCATTGAGGACATTATAATGGTATATAACCGAAACATAGAAAAGCAGCACGAGATCAATTTATTATCTGGTAGATTGGGATACCTATTTAGCTGTATCGTTGACAAATCTGGCGCCACTGTGTTGCGCTATAGACTTTTGGGATATTCGTACATTGGATGTGCACGGTTAAAAATCTGGGGGTGTTTTTTAATACCGCCTCAGTATTACAGCTGTATACAATACTCGAAAAATTAGTTTTCAATATTTTCAATTTATTACATTTTATCTATAATAATTCTGTATTAAATTTGAGTATTTCTTTTATTAAAATACTCATTTTAATACAAGCCTTCTTATCTTTAATTTCAAAATATTTAAATTTAATTTCAATATTCTACAATCTAACCCGATCCTTATTAAAACCTTACTTCAACCAAGAACTTATTACAAATAAACTATAGTTGACTTAAAATATAATACCTACTCTGATTGCATTTTTATAATAAGGCAAATTTTATTCAAATATTTCTTAAATTACTATTCAAATCTTTAGATTTTAATACTATAATTTAATGTTAAACAAACGGCATAAGTATATCATTATTTTCAATATTTAATGATTAAATTTGATTGATTTGAAACAGAATTACTTTTAAGTATTTAAATATTACTTTCGAATTTTTCAGTATTATATTTCAATATTTCGATATTACATTTTTGGACATAATAAAATCCCATAAGTTTTAAAGTGCGTCACCGATGTTTTAAATATTGGAAACATTGTTTTTAACCTGCAAGTTGTACTCCTTTAATTTTTAATACAACTTTTGAATACATACGAATTATTTTTCAATCCGTGAGTACTACATTTTAACTTTAATGTATTACTATAACTCTCTGAGCGCGTTAGTCTCCTATATAATATTGTTTACATTTCCATATATTGCATTTTAATATTCAAGTATTGTTTTTAAACCTTTTAATACTTATTTCTCCCCTTGTAGTATTGCTTTCAAATATTGTGGGATTACTTTTTAACCCTTGAGCATTAAATTTTTATTTTTTGGTATTACTTTTCAAACCAAAAGATATTATTTTATTGCCCTGTTGCTGTTAGTTTGTTTGCGTGCGTCACCGTCGACAATCATGGAATTTATTTTATACAACTTACTCGGAGTGCTTATAAAAGTGAAAAATTTGGAAAATAATACCACAAAATATAAAAAAGTTAAAAAACTAAGTAGTAAAAGTGACTCAGTAGTATGTAATGAGGATATTATTTTTTCAAGTAAGTAATATTAGTTAATTGTAAGTGATTTTTTTTTATTAAAGTGCGATTTTTTTTACGATTGTTAGTTTTGGAAGGCGAGGATATAGAAACTGTCTTTGTTTTAGGAGATCGGGACGACGCGACGACGAGATTCCACTTTATATTCTAAGTGAAATAGTGAGACAGTGTTCAAACTGTGCCTGCTTTTGTATAAAGATTTGTCCCGTTATCCAAAAGGTGGTTGATTCTGTCGGAGACTTGAGAAAGCAGGACGCAGCCGTAGGGAGCAGTCTCGTTATATACAAGGAATAGAAAATATGAGTTTTCTTCACATCCTTAATTCAAAGGGCTTGGAATCCTATATAAGAGCGAGCCAATCGGCATTTATATTAGAAGAATACTCCCGTAGCAACAGCCTCAAGGATTCTTCTCGAAGGACGTTAGTCACTTTAGGAACCGAATACTTACGGTCAATGTGTGGAAATTATCCTTCCAAAGAGGCGAAACTTGCTTGTGCAAAAGCAATCATTGCAATCTTTCCGTGCTACAGAATTGAAGATAGCAAAATTGGAGGCTGTGTAAATACATCTTTTTTTATGTGTACATTTATGTATTATTTGCACGATACCTCAGATAATTTATGCTAAATTATATTTTTTGGTATTTTTTTCACAACTGTATTTGCATTTCGTAAGCTAATGAAATATGTTTTTATTCTTTAGATTTTATATGATTTTTCCATTCGTTATCCTGGGACAGAGCAAAGCTTCTTAAATCAGTGGAAAAACTATGCAAATGTAGCTGACGACATTTTTGTGGAATTATTTGAAGAAAAAAGCATTAAGGAAATAGGAGGTTTGTGTTAGTTTTCATTATTGATCGACTTTATCTTACTTGCATAATTCTTTTTCTTAGATTGGAATCAGGAAATATCATCATTCCTTTTGTTGCTCCGCATACTTCCATCCAATCTCAAGGCCCAAAATCAAGAGAAAAAAAGAGATCAAATTTTGAAAACTCGATCCCGAAACTCATTAAGTTCGAACATCTTAACACCCCAAGAGAAAATTATGATCTTCTGTATTACATTTAATAACTTTTTATACTAAGAACTAATTTATTTTTGTATTACAATCCAATACAATTTGCATTATATAATAATCTTTCAATATTTAAAATTAATTTAATTTTTGGTTAAAATTAAATATAATTTCTATTAAAATTTAATCTTTTTAAATTCAAAACAAATCTTATTTTATGTTGAAATGTAATACAATTTGAATTATATTATATCCGTCCAATATTATAAATTAATCCAAATCTGTATTAAAATTTAATACATTCGGTGTTGATTTAAATTATTTTTATATTCAAATCAAATATATATTAAAATTAAAATGCAATAGTTTGTATTATATTCTAATATTTTTGGATTTATAACAAATAAAATAAATATTGAATTTCAGGCGAAAATATTAAATTTCAATACAAAATGTATTTACTTCTAATACAAGTTTATAAGAATCATAGACACAATTTTAATAAAAAAGATTTGTTTTCAATACTTTTGGATTCGAAATTAATCTTAATATATGTTGAAATTTAATACTATGGACATAGTATGTAATAAGAAAAATTATTTAATTTCAATAAACCATTTATTAATTTTTCAATTTTAATATATGAAACATATTTAATTCTAATATTTTTTCAGCGTTGTCATATATACAACCCTAAAAATATTAAAATTAACGCCAGAATTTTTAACCGTGTGCTAAAAAAGAAAAGAAAGTTGTTTTGATGATTAATTAGGTCCTGTGGAATATAATACCTAGAATTAAAGTGATATATAATTTGTTAAGTTATATGAAATATGTGTCCTGGTTTATTTTACGGTTTTCTATTTCTATTTATGAGCAAAATGTACCAAAACTCCCTTTAGATTAGCTTTTGTAGCTTTTATCGTAAAAATACCATTTTTACTGTGGTCTAACTCAGCAAATACTTTAAATTCGTAAATTTGTAGAAATTGAAATATTTGACTATTTTAAGTAGTTAAATGTCTTTACTTTTCTTTCACGATCAATTTTTTCCTAAGATATATTTATTTAAAAACAGATCAAAAAAGATTCAAAGAAATTCTTAAGCCAGGAAACGTATGTTTTTGAATTTTTTTTTAAATATTTCCTTTCTCTTTTTTCATTTCCAATTCTTTCAAATAAAATATACAACATTTGCGAGGTAAAACATTATTTACGGGACACGAAAACTTACCTTCTTAATTTTAAGTTCAATCGTAAAACATAAAATACTCGTAGATCAGTTTTTAAGAAAATGAAATTCTATGAACAACTTATTATGACGTTTTCAACACATTAACATTAACATTTCTCGTTTAAGATATCAAAACAATTTTACATGTGTCAATTTACACACGAAAAATGATGATTTTGACTTTAATTTATTTTAATGCTTTTACTAAGTACTAACAAATGTGAACGAAAATAAAGTGCACGACTGAATCGTACAAACTTGATCATGTATTCATAGACTCTGTTTATAAATTGTACTTATATTTTAAAATTAAAAATTGACGCATAAAATAAGTTTGTCTTCAAAAATTTAAATTCCATTAATCAAAAATAACTTTTTTCGAAATTCGTTAGAGCAGTTTTTTTTAAATTAATTTTGTATCTATACATAAAATTTTTCAATTTTAATTTAAAAATATTTGTTGGTATGCAGTTTTTTATTAATATGCATTTTAGATTTATTTTTTTGTTAACAAAACATTAACCCATTTTTGAGACATCGAATTTCAAAAAAAAAAAAATAATATTTTTTTAAAAAAATCCAAAAAGTAAAATTTGACATTTTTGATCATCAAATATTATTAAGACAGTTTAAGAGCTTGTGTATATTAAATTATTGAAATTGATTAATTGGTACTTGAAAAAACTTAAAAACAAAATAATGGTTCTATGGGATAACCTTCTGGATTAAAACAAGCCAAGTTTAGAAACAAATTTTTAGAGAAAATGTAATAAAAATCTTTCGGTTCACTTTTAAGAAAATTGGAATTTCGATTTTTGATCAAAAACTTTGTAAATCATAGGCGATAGAACTATAACCGAAACAATTACGTCAATTACGCAATGTTTCATGCCTTTTGTTGGTCTACCGATATTTTTATAAACAGTGTTCTGTTACTTTACCCCCCCCTCAAACAATCCACCCGTAATACTCGTACTTCTAGGAATGCACATCAGTTTAACCTTGAGCTCAATTTCGAACGTACTGTCAAGTATAGAGATTTTTTTTTAACCGTACATCGAGAATGTTGAATGCTTAACCCAACTCTGTTTTTCCCTATCATTTTGATATTCAAAACTTTAAGATCAATGTGCATCGGTATCTCCTCTTTAATCCTTCCCTATTTAAAGCTCGATTTGTGTTTAAACTTTAGACATGTTAAGGATATTAATAACCCCTTGAGTACCCGTTAATTTAAAAAAAAAAATGTAGGTACTACTGTTATTTTTAGTCTTAAAAAATAAAATTAAAAAAAAATACGCCTTACGCGAATCTGATTAAAAACTTAACTATAAAGTTTGAACTCAATTGGCCCAATGGTTTTTTAAATTTTTAACAAATGCAATACTTGTCATATATTTTACTTCCTATTCCTTTCTTTTTAAATTTTCTTAACATTTTTTTTTTTTTATTTTTTTTAAACAATCATGTATTAATTATTTATTCAAACCTTAAGTTTTTATAATTTCTATATGTATTTAATTATTTATTCAACTTTATAACCTTAATAATTTCCATTGTAAATAAATATTTTTAAGCCATGAAAGAGATCCCATCTCAAGGCTTTTATAAAATAAATAAAATGAAAATGAAAATGAAATGAAATATGTTGCAAGTAAAAAGCTGAAGACAACTAACTACGTAATTCGACTTGACAGTTCTTCACAAGAAAACCTGACAGTTCTTTACAAGCAATTTGACATATTTGAAATACTTCAAACATTTTAAAATTGTTTTCATTAACATATTCCTTAGGTGGGCCATCAGGTGTTTTTTTTTTAAGTAGTTGTTTTCGGTGTTTCACGCTCGAAATATTGACAGAAAATCAGTATCATATCTGATAGGAACAAAATGAGTGCGGCTTTGCGCTTCAACAACGTTAGTAAATTTCGAAAACTTACTGATGTTTATATTTAAAAAAAAGTAAGTTTTTTGTAAAGAAATGTAGGCCAATTTGAAGCATCCACCAAATATGCTCTAGGCAAGTTTGTGCCAACAGTCCTTGAGAGGTTGAGAATAATGAGAATAGTATTCTTGTGTACAAAATCGCATAGTGCGCATAGACGTTAACGTGGCTGCTGTAGTCACGATTTTAAGACTCAAAGTACGATCATCAACTCTGCATCTGAAGCCCTGAATAGAATACTGCACAAAGATCTTAGATTACTCGCTAACAGCAATAGAAAATGCACAACCATATATTTAGCTATAGCTTCGCGGTTTGAGCCTTATATGCAGCTTAAATTGCACAAATATTTTAAGCGAAGATTCACCATTCAGACCTAGCCCATTTCTATCTAGAGAGATGAATCACCACATCTGGAAGCTTTAAAAAACCGCACGTTATAATCGAGAAACCATTGCACCCACAAAAAGTGACGGTTTGTAGTGATCATTTTGGAGTGCGTGACATAGTCTAGTCATGTTCCACATGGACTTGTACGACCTCTCATTTATGAAGTATGCCATGCCCCATAGCGCATCAATCTTTTGTGATCCCGAAAACATCAGAAAGGTATACGAAGCCAACCAAAGCAGCCACTTGAATAACGTTGTGTTCCATAAATAAATGGAAATAATTGAAAGCTATAAAACATGTACAAATTAACTATGTTAATTTTACTGCATTTTTAAGAAAGAAACTTGTATTTCATCCACCCTATATTTGTTTTTCTAACCTGAATATACAACGTAATATTGAAAGTATTGAAATACGAGAAGAATAATACAAAGTTATTGCCTTACCCAATACCATTTATAAGCTTTAAGTACAATTTTATTGATATTACTTCCATTAATTTAACAGATCTTATATTTAATATAAAATAGAATCAATCGTTATTATATTGATTCATCTCTCTGATGTGATTTATTATATTAACAAACTTTAGTTTGACCCTCCATAAATTTTATGAACTTTAATTAAAAAATTTCATAGAACCAATTTCTTCAATCTTTCATTTTAAAAATCTTTTAAAATTGTGACCAATTGATATAAAGGGTGATATTTTCCAAAGAATGATTAGCTAAATATATGAAAAAACTTTGTGATTCTAAAAGTATAAGGATTGAACTCTTAAATTGAAAAATGTCACATGCGTCACAATAATAGCTAACAACATATTCAATTCATACAATAACTCGTAACATTTTGAATCGTACACTTATGTCTGTGTTTTTCTTACTTCTATATAAGTTGAACATTATTCAAACCTTAAAGGGCAAAGCCCTTCAATAATATCATAGCTAGTTGCATTTTACAACTTCTAGAATCTTAATTCAGTAAGAATAATTCTTTTATGCAAAAAAAGTTTTATAAAAACATTTTAGTCTTTTATATTTGAGCAACAATGTCAAGATCTAAATGCCACTGAATAAATAATCTGTATAAGAATTAACCACAACCAAGTTATGTAGTGCGAGTTTCATCAGCTTTTGCTTGTAAAGATGATGATGATGATAAAAATATAATGATGGAAACAAAATACCTTATACCACAGCAAAAGTATCACATTATTATTATTTATTTATATATATGAGTACGTTAATACTTCATGCTTAGTTCATCAATTTAAATAAATGACACTCTTAAGTCTTAAGCATATTTCTAAAGCATGATATCTTTCATATTTTCCATTTTGTTAATGTTTATGTTTTGGTTGATATGCATCAAACACTTTAAGGGTGAATTATGTATTTCTAAAAAAATTGAAATTTAAAATTAAAAAAAAAAAAAGTGGCGTAACATCAAATTGAGAGCCAAATTCGATTCTTAATTTAACGATTGTGACACATACGTCACAATTAAATTAGTATCTATATAGAACTTTATAATTTTACAGTTTGAAAATTTAAATAGGTACAAAGGTGGCATAAGATAAACAAAAATGATTCTAAATCGAGGGATTATGTCACATACGTCACAAAGTTGCATTTTACGGCAGACAAATTATTTATTTTATTTCATTTTTTGAGTCAGTGAGTCATAATATACGACAAATATTCAACATGAAGTTGACACAATGGTCCTAACCAAGTTTAAAATTGACACTGAACATTGGAATAAAATATATTTACTATTATTATCTAAAGTGTAAAATTTTAACACGAGTAACAATCAGAAGTCTTATTTCTAATTTTTCTTCTATTGTGTCACATATTTATCATTGAATTGACAACATTTTAAAATGCTACTCAGTTTCATCATGTACAGAACAAGAGAGCCAACTATAATGTTAACCGTTAATATTTGTCCCTTTATGAACACTTCTAAAAACTAATATGCGACACATCCGTAACATTAATTCAAGACAGACGTATTCACAATAAAATGTAACCACTTTTCCATAAAAGTTAGTTAAAGTGTGTAAAATATATACATAGCGTCACATACGCTACATACATGGTCTTATGTCACTGGATGTTGGTTTCTTTGTTTTTACATTCCTAAAAATATATTGCTACTCACCCGTAACAACGAAACATTAAACGAGCCACTTCAAAGGCTACTCATTTTTTTTTTTGAAGTTTTAGTAAAAATTATATTGCGTCACATCTGTAAGGAGAAGTTAAGACGCCAGTGAAAATTTTTCGTGCATTTGTGTAATTTCCTAAAAATTATAATGTGTCACATGCGTCACAATTTAAATAGAATTCAAAACTGTAAAATTTCAAAATCTGAAATTTAAAATAGGTACAAAGGTCTTATAACATAAAATTACGGAAAATTAACGATTCGTAATCTAAAGATTTTGTCAACTAAGTCACAAAGTTGCATTTTAAGGCTTACCAATTTTGTATTTCATTCAAATTTCAAAGTTATTGCGTCATAATTCGACGAATATTCAACATGATGTTGACAAAGCAGAAATTATTTTAGTGTAAAAGCATAAAGTAACAAAATCTTGTGACGATGAAAATTGGTAAAATTATATTTGGTATTATCATTATAATTTTAACACGAGTAACAATCAAAAGTACTCCTTCTGATGTTTCTTCTATTGCGTCACATGTGTAACATAAATTTAAAAAAATTAAAGATGTTCCGAACAAAAACTTATGAGCTTAGTTAAAATTTTAACCTTTAATATTAGTCCCTTTGTAAAGAATTGTACAAATTACAATGCGTCACATCCGTAACATTACTGCTAGACAGCAGTTCTCACAATAAAATGTTGTTAGTTTTTTATCAAAGTTAGTTTTAGTATTTATTTATTTAGGTAGCGTCACATACGTAGCATGATGTGTCGCTGAATATTGGTTTCTTTATAAGTAAAACGTGAAACTTAAAATGTTACTCATTATTTTTTTCAAGTTTTAGCTAAAATCATATTGCCTGAAATTTGAAATTTGAAATTTGAAATTTGTAACAAGAATTTAAAACGCCAACGAAAATTTGAACCTTTAATAATGTTCGTTCACTTGTGTAAACTCCTAAAAATTATAACGTGTCACATTCGTCACATTATTTTGTGACAGTACATTTGCACGTTGTGCCACATACGTAACATTAATCATAAGTTTTTGTGTCACAATGGTAACATAGATACAACTGCCAGTTTCATTCTAAGAACAAATTCTTGCGACGATGTTGTGTTATTTATCCCTCTTATCTGTAGGAAAAACAATATAAATCAGTGTATGATTGTATGCACAATGCACATACATAATATTGTAGCTAAAAGCTAGCTATAGAAGTACCCTTTTAATAAATTTATGATGACGAACGACTTTACAGCGATGATCAATTTACACCAGTTTCTGAGACATTGTTTATTTGTTGTTTTTGTGTGTGCACATACTTCAAAGGGTATATATATGATGCTATCAGATTTCCATTATCTTTGGGAAGAAGCAACTTAAAGTGATTCCCGGGACAGATCATCGTCGCTCATCGTCATTGGTCTTGGTCGGTCGTCACTTCAAATACTATACAACCTAACACATCATATCAGCTGCGTCCGCATCATCGTTTTCGTTGAGTTTAAGGGGGGTTCTTCGTGTTCATTCTCAACTTATGATGATTCTAAAAGAGTTTCGTGTTTTGTGTTGACATAGTATAAAAACACCACCATAACTACGGAAGGGGGTTTGTTCTATTTGTAATCTAATACAATTTTTCTTTTTTCATAATTTTTTCATTATTTAAACTCACAATCAGAGTTGAAGAAATAAAAATGAATAGGAATTGAAAAAAGTTTTGAACTCTGGTGACCCAGTTGTTAAGTTATTTGTTTTGATTTGATACGAGAGTTGTTGTTGTTGGGTTGGGTTGGATTGGATTGGATTGGAGACCTATCAGGGGGAGATTGTAATGTTTTGTTTGGTTTATCGTTATGAATGCCTTTAACTGGAGCAAATGTGATTTGATTAGAGTGTTTGGATTTTATAGTAACGAAAGAGTTATGGTTTACTGACTCTAATTGCCTTCGGATGGGATCTCAAATGAATACGAGTGGAATTTATGTCACTTCATATGCGGGGGATATTATTAAAGTGCATTCAAAAACAATATTAACACTCTCTCTTATCGGGTTTACAGATACAATGGTGTCACAAGTAAACTAATTAATGATGGTGGGTACCTAGATCCAAACAATTGTTATAGTTCAGGTTACCCATTTTATCTTTATTCTTCTCTCCCACATAAAGAGGTCTCGATGGTTAGATATACATTCAGTCCAAGGTCTGCTGGGTCGGTCACCATGGCCAGGCCATAGCCGATTAGATCGTGGGCTATTCATCTAAAGGTGACCAGGTTTAACAATAGCACGATCGCTACGCCTCTATATATCATCAATGAATTATCTGGCGGCTCATGAAATAGGTATAGTCAACTAGTCAATGTCATAGAGGTGGTTGTTAAATGTACCAAGACTCGACTTTTTAGGTGGATAGGATAGTTATCTTTTTGGTGGAGGCTGGGCTTCATGACGTTATTTGATGTTCACACGCAAAGAAACGATTGAAAACAACAAAACAATTAATTTGAACCTAAGTATGAGTCAATAAAATATATGTACCGCACTATTCTTATGCTATATAAGAGACCTCTGGCGGTTTATTTGCTTTTGAATATATGTATACATATATTTTTTTAAACAAAAAGGCAAACCAAATAAATAGTATTTTGTGGGTAAGTAAATAAAAGTGATAATTGGATATCAGATTAAATAAATATGATACAATTTTGTATATTACCATCATTAGCATCACAGCGTCTCTAATGCTGATTTTATTTTTGTTTATTTTTTTTCGTATGATTTTTGAATTTTTTGTGACTTTTAGAGAAATGTTTGTTATTTTGAAGGAAAGAAAATACAATTCTGTGTTTATTTAGTAAATTCTAAAGATATAAGGGTTAAAAGTAAACCTTAAGCACTTTGAGTTTAGGATTTAAGGAACTTTCTGTTTACATATTAGTTACAGGCAAATAGAGTTGGACTTAAAATACATCCTTGTGGAACTCCACAAATACTTTTTAAAAACACAACTTCTTACTATAAAAACTATTTGAATTTCGTTTTCTATTTCTATTTTCCCCTTTTTATCGGTTCGATTTATCAAATTGAAAATATTCAAGTTTATTACAGAATTTTAGTCCCGAGAAGTCAACCAATCCCCACTGTCCTTTCACATTTGTTGTAAAACTTAATTATTCAATTCGTCAAATGAACTACATTGTCGATTCCTAAGACTATCTTATCATTTATGAACAACTTATCTATCGAAGATGTCAGTTTCTGACATTTAAATTTCATATAATTCAATAGACAAATCAAAAGATAGTGAATTAAACAAAAGATGGATTCCATTGCCTTTTTTTAAGTTTAGATACCAATTTTTTTAAGAGGACAAGATTGGAGCTACGTTACATGACCCAAAACATCTCCGATATCACAGATTCTCTATTAATATGTTAACAAGACTTAAACATTCATTTGATAAACTTTTAACTCACGTTTTTGAATATTCAATCTTTCATTTTTGTTTTATTTCGGTTTGACTAAAAATTCACTTCAGATTAGTGAGCATATACTAGCTAGCAGATTATAGATATTGTATGAAGTTCGAAACGGTTGCGATTTCAGTAATACCAAATAAGAAGAATAAAATGTCGGTGGAGCAGAACATGTAACTGACCTTCTTTCAACTTTTTTAAGTAGGATTTCAAAATATGTATTTAAAAATTTTGAAAATAATTGAAACTGTCACTCTAGCTCATTCGCCGAATTCTGTCAAAGTGTGCAAGTAAGTAATCTTTTTCCCGTTCTCAGAATTTAAAAATCCAGCAAATACATTAACTTCAAATAAATGTTATTTAATAGATTATAGCAAAAAATATACAGAAAAGACTTTCAAAATAAATTAATAACTGATATTGAAATAACAGCAATTTAAAAAATATTTAATATTTTGGTTTCTCAAAAATAAAACTAACAAATAATGCTATCGACTTAAATTAGATTTTCTTACTACAAAATAATACCGTGATAAAATCAATCTAATACCAGTTTTCAGAAATATTGGGAACAAAATACTGTATGGATCATAATATTGTTCATCAAATTCTGTTTTACAAAAGTCTCTATGAACTCAATTCTAGTTGGTCAAAATTCCGTATTTAAAAATGCTGTAAGTGGAAGCGAAAAGAAAAAAAATGTGCACACATTTTTACGCTATCCAAACGATTTTTCTGTATAGCCCAATTTTGCATCAACTTTTCTTTGCAAAACATTTTAATACAATGAAATGTGTAAATTTTCTTTGAATTAAGGTGATTTGTTCGTGCTCCTAAAAAGTTGTTAGCTTTCAAGTTTAAAGTGACTTTTTTCATGAATACATTGGTTTTTTGTTTTTTCTAAATTTGTATATTATTAGTTGCATGCATTTATTGCCTTATAGTATATGTATGTATTATGTATATCATCTTCTATACAAAATCTACAATTACTAATTTATTACAATTCTCTACTTTTTGTTTGTATGCATTCGAAAAACACTTTCAAGTAGATTGCATCTTTACAGACTTAAGCAAGGCATTTGCCAAAATATTTCATGAAATTCTTCTTAATACATTAATTAAAATTCGGCTTAACGGCCGTTCTGTTATGTTGATTTCGTCGTATCTTAAGAAAAGCTATAATAACGTCATGTTCAGGAGTGTCATGTCAATTTAAAGTAAATTCTAATGGTGAACCTCAAGGAAGTCTTCTTGGTCCATTGCTATTTATTTTATTTATTAATGATTTGCCTTCTGTTTTAAATAATTGCCCATCGCTAATCTATGTAGATGATGATTAAATTTTACGAATTATTAACTCCAAGAATGTTAAAAGAGGCTGGGATGCGACCCACACTGATAACTTCCCATCCCGTCTGCAAATTTGTCTTTCGTGAAAGGTTTGTAAGTTTTCGTGTTTTGTTCAAAAAGTTATCAGTTGAATTATTCCTAAAAAATTTAAAAATTACCAACAATATTTTGCATATGATGAAACAGTTTCAGATTTCAAAATTTATTTTTGTAAACGAGATTTTTAGTCGAGCACCAATTTCTACAAATTTTAGTAGCATTTCTTAAAAGTTTTTATTTCTTATATAAACAAATACAAATTAGATGAATTAAATTAATTTGAACTCAATATCTTCTATTATTCACGAGGTATCTTACTGTGCAAGACTAAATAATATGTAATAAATACAAATAAATACAATATTTTTAGTTTTTGAAAAGATATTTAATTTGTTTGAGAGTCCTCTCTGCATCTTTATCTGTATAACAAAATTTATTTGAAATCGATATCTCTACTGGTTCTTGAGCTATGGACAGCGAAAAAAACTTCGCGAATGTACGAACGTACGTACACACGCACGCGCAAACATCTCTCTAAAAATCTTTTATTTATAGGGACCTTGAAACGTCGAGAAATGTCAAATTTTCAATTCGACAAATCGGACCGATTACAATAACTTCTTATTTGAAGTTAAACGACAATGTGGCTTAAACGCAGATGTTATGTATTTATTATGACTTCATGTTTAATTCGTCACTTTTGAATTGAGAATCCAATTGTGCTAACCTTGGCAATGTACTAGACTCAAAATGAACGTTTACTGATCATTTACTGATCCTCAATTATGAGGAGATCCAGTTTATGAAACAGTCGTTAAAACCTTGCTGTGATAGTTTTAAAAGTAATGTTTTATGACACAATTTATCAAAGGCCCTGCTGAAATCAGTAAAGATACAATCTACTTGTTCACGTTTTTCAAAAACATCTAAACAAAAGGACGTAAAGTTAAACAGATTAGTAACAGTTGAACGCTTTTTAACAAAACCATGCTGGTTATCACAGATAATTGAACTTCAGTGAAAAGAAAGGACGCTACATACGATTGACTCAAATAGTTTAGGTATCACAGATAGTTTTGCAATAGGTCGGTAGTTCATTATTTCGTTTTTAGGACCTTTTTTGTGCACTGGTATTATGAAGGAGCTCTTCCAGATAAAAGGAAACAGCGAGTTACTTAAAGACATGTTAAAAAGAACACATAACATTTCTTTAAAATGGATGATGGTACACCGTCGGGACCAGGACTAAAACACTGCTATTAAGGATAGTATCTTCACTTATAACGAAATTGATAGAATTTAAGTGGGGGAAATTTAAAACAGTGGTAGATGTGTTAGGAAAACTAATTAGTACTTTTATCTACAAAAGCATCTTTGAAGTAGTTTGCAAACATGTTCGCAATTATTCTCGGCTCATTACTATTTGATGTCGAATCAGTCTATAAGTTAGGGTACCCACATGTTTTCTTCTTACGATTAACGTATTTCCAAAAACTGTCAGGATTATTTTGAAGGTTTAATTCAATTTTCCGAATGTAGTCGTCATATAGGATGTTAGAGTAGTCAGTGAAAAGTTGTTTTATTATAATGAACGTCCTATAATCATCATCAGTTCTTGTTTGATTATACTTTATCCAAGCTTTGTTCCTTTTGTTTTTTAAGTTTTTAACGTGAGAATCAAACCATGGGGGAACACTCAAGTTATTTCTAGTCTTTTTAAATGGAACCGTCTTGTAGAAACAGTCAAAAAGAGTTAAATAAAAAATGTTACACATATCGTCAATATTTAAGTTACAAAATAAGTGATCCCAATTGATCGTACATAATAAGTTAAAAAGGTTTTCAAAATTACACCTACTAAAGTTGAATTCTAGTTTGTTGTTATCAGATAGCATATGAGGTGAAGCCATGTTTAAATTAAGTGCAATGTCTAATGCAGGATGATGGCGATCTTCGTCCACAATTTTGACAGCAGAAGAAATCACAGCTGCTTCAGAGCATATGGTTTCGGAGAAAAATACCAGATCGAGTGTTTTTCCAAAACGGTTCTTCACACCGTTGAGTTGACTTAAGCCACATGAAGACATACCATCTGTTAATAAAAGCTCATTTGAAGATGACGCGTTTATTCGAACGTAGAAATTATCATCGTCAATTTGAATCCAATTGAGATTGGGTAAATTAAAATCTAACATGAATTTTTCCTATAATAATCAACAATTGCATTAACAATTGCACCAAACTGATTGATCTGTCAGAACTTCCAGTATAAGACAATATTATGAGATACAGTATTTTGATAATACAGCTTTTTAAGATACAGTATTTTAAATTTACAGTATTAAGAAATAGAGAATATAAACCATACAGTATTATGCCCATACAGTATCATACAGAATTTTGACCACGCATCATTTCGACCCGCTCCCATTTTAGCAATTAGAACTTTTTTTTAGCAAATCGAATGATGACACTTACAGTCCACTTAATCGGTAAATCAGTAAATTCAAGAAATCAAATCTGCATTTTTGGATTTGAGTAAAAATTGTAAATATATAGGTTAGCATTTAATGTATTTAATAAATAATATATGCCTACAACATTTTTTGTGGTTTTCAAAAAAATGTAACGCGTTAAATGAAGTGCAGTCTTTCTTTTACAGATAGTTAAAAAAACAGAACTATCAATAACAGACTTTATAAGCCAATATACCTTATTTTGACCTGAGAAATTTGTTTCATATTTCGGATTTTAGTCAGAAAACAGACTTTATCATCCAAACTTCTGTATTAATTGGAGAAACAATAATTTCCTTAAATGTTTTTGAAAAAAAAAAAGGTTTTTATAAATGGGTATCAACATTTTTTGAGTATTCTTCAAAGAAAAAAATACTTTTTTTAATCATTTCTCAAAATTATACAAATGTGTGGTAATTTCTTGCGGTACAGACGAGAAAGTTATCGAAAAACTTAACTGAATCTTTTCAAATTTTCAACTTATAAAAAATCTAGAATTCGTATTATTTACTCCAAATCAAATATTTATAACCTTGTAACCAAATAAAAGTAAAATGTCCTTTATTTTGCAAGCGAAATAAATAACGTCCAATATATATGTATATTATACGAGTATACTTGTGGTATATAAGGAATTCCTTTAGTGATGTAGGTATTGTACCTAAATATATACAAACAAATAAACACATCAAAGTCAACAAATTCCCATATGTCATTTCCATAAAACCAAAGGACCTATCCAAGCTCCAACCAACTGTCTCTGTAATTCATTCTTAAGTACCAATTAGCCATGTAGGCAATTAACCCAAAAAAAAGAGAGAAACAAATTAAGGTAAAATATAATATATTACCATTTTACACACTCATGACCAAAAGAAACGCGAATTTGCCATTGCGGTAACCCAAAAATTGATTTTTGATACTCGAATGTCTTTATTTTTACGTTGGTGTATATGTATGTATGTATACCAAACCATAACAAAACAAAAACCAACCACATAACCTACCCTAGATTCCTTTAGTTATAATGTGTTGTATATCCTCGCTGCCGTATACCATCAGCAGCTCATGGTCTTAATTCTTCAGCGAATATATTAATATGTGTAGTAGCTCTGAACAGAACAGGTATATTAAAATATGTATGCCAGACCACGTTATTCACTGTCATATTCATATATTTTTGGCCAAATAAGCCGTTTCAACCATACAATACTGGAAACTGATGATATGGCAGAAAAAATAAGGAAGAACCAGAGGAAGAATGAATAACAGACATTTCATCCTTCCCTCCACCAAAAAAAAAAAAGGATAGCAAAAGCAATGAATGAAATTTATGAACGACAAGAGCCAATAAAGCCCAACTGCCAACCATTAGGGAATATACTTCTGCCACCACCGCCGCACAATACCATCATAATGAAAGGAGCCGCCTTCCCAACATACCCATCACTATACCCAGTATACATAACGCACCCTATATATGTATACAGGGATATACGTACACATTCCGAAAGGAATGCCAAAGCCAATGCCATATCCCTCCATGCTATGAAGCTATTTTATTATAAGGCCTCAAAGTCAAGTATGTGATATTGTATCATATTCTTTATCCAAAGCAGCAAAGGATATGGATTTGAGAATCTCTCAGGGAGGAGTATAAGCAGGTTGACAACACGTCCTTGAACTGAAGAGATCCTTAAACCGAGAAAAACAGTCGAAAATTATTATTTAAATTCAAACCCAGTCAACAACGAAACGTATACGACATAAACTAGAGAGCCTTTTCGGAGCCACATTATACTACATACATATATACGCGCTCATAATCATAAAAGATTTATGCATGCGTGCTGGAGCGATAACATGTTCAGATACTTTTCATTTTGTACATCTAAAATAATGTCAACTATATAGGCTCAGAAGAGTCAGAACAGAACTAAACTGGCTTTAGAATATAGTTTCTTGTCAGTATAACACCCGACGACGCCACCTCCGCCGCCACTGTCTCTCGCCTAAGCTAACCCATCCAAAGTAGCTAACCAAAGAGCATGTAGTTTGTTTAATTTATATCCACTTTTTGTATGAAATATGAGATTGTTTGATGTGAAATGTTGTTTTCATTTTATATATACGAGTACGAGTATAATACCAAACCTAAATACCTAGAAAAAGTTGAAAATAGACGAAACGGAGGGAGAGACATCTCCGAACTTAGAGTATAAGTTATATCGGGTGATTTTTTTGAGGTTAGGATTTTCATGCATTAGTATTTGACAGATCACGCGGGATTTCAGACATGGTGTCAAAGAGAAAGATGCTCAGTAGGCTTTGACATTTCATCATGAATAGACTTACTAACGAGCAACGCTTGCAAATCATTGAATTTTATTACCAAAATTAGTGTTCGGTTCGAAATGTGTTTCGCGCTTTACGTCCGATTTATGGTCTACATAATCGACCAAGTGAGCAAACAAACAATTAATGCGATTGTGACCAAGTTTCGCACTCAGTTTACTTTATTGGACATTAAACCAACCACACGAATGCGTACAGTGCGTACAGAAGAGAATATTGCGTCTGTTTCTGAGAGTGTTGCTGAAGACCGTGAAATGTCGATTCGTCGCCGTTCGCAGCAATTGGGTTTGTGTTATTCGACCACATGGAAGATTTTACGCAAAGATCTTGGTGTAAAACCGTATAAAATACAGCTCGTGCAAGAACTGAAGCCGAACGATCTGCCACAACGTCGAATTTTCAGTGAATGGGCCCTAGAAAAGTTGGCAGAAAATCCGCTTTTTTATCGACAAATTTTGTTCAGCGATGAGGCTCATTTCTGGTTGAATGGCTACGTAAATAAGCAAAATTGCCGCATTTGGAGTGAAGAGCAACCAGAAGCCGTTCAAGAACTGCCCATGCATCCCGAAAAATGCACTGTTTGGTGTGGTTTGTACGCTGGTGGAATCATTACGGTGAATGGCGATCGCTATCGTTCAATGCTAACAAACTTTTTGTTGCCAAAAATGGAAGAACTGAACTTGGTTGACATGTGGTTTCAACAAGATGGCGCTACATGCCACACAGCTCGCGATTCTATGGCCATTTTGAGGGAAAACTTCGGAGAACAATTCATCTCAAGGAATGGACCGGTAAGTTGGCCACCAAGATCATGCGATTTGACGCCTTTAGACTATTTTTTGTGGGGCTTCGTCAAGTCTAAAGTCTACACAAATAAGCCAGCAACTATTCCAGCTTTGGAAGACAACATTTCCGAAGAAATTCGGGCTATTCCGGCCGAAATGCTCGAAAAAGTTACCCAAAATTGGACTTTCCGAATGGACCACCTAAGACGCAGCCGCGGTCAACATTTAAATGAAATTATCTTCAATAAGTAAATGTCATGGACCAATCTAACGTTTCAAATAAAGAATCGATGAGATTTTGCAAATTTTATACGTTTTTTTTTTAAAAAAAGTTCTCAAGCTCTTAAAAAATCACCCGATATAAGGACGGGTTGATAATAATGTAGGAGAAAAAAAAAAAAAAAAAGAGTTTACAGCTGATAAGATCGTATTTAGTCGGAACACAAAGTAATTTATTAACCAACGTGCTACAAATATATGAAGGATACGTGCGCTTGTTATGGAAATAAGATAAGACGAACCTTTGACACGAATTTGTACTCGTATCTTTCTATTTTTACACTCGTGATGATGGTGATATCCAATTTGTTTTAAAGGCGAAGTTTAAATTTACGAATATGGGAAAGTTTTTGTATGTTTTTATGTGTTTTTTAACTTTGACTTTGTTAATTGGTATAATAGCTATAAACGTTACTACAGATATCAATCTGAAATTTAATTTGCAACCAAAGAAAAAGCTTTGAATTTATGTTTAAAGGGTCATTTTTTTTTTGAAGACTCAATTATGATTTAAACTCAAAATAGTTAAATAAATACAAATTAGGTGGCGCAACAGTCCATGAAGAACCAGGGCCTAGTGACTTACAACTCTCAACCATTCCTGTGTGCGAGTAATGTTTTCAGAGATGGAAGGGACCTACAGTTTATATGCCGAATCCGAACGGCTAATTTGAGAAAGCACTTTTCATGACAAGAATTACTCTTGGAGAATTTGTCAATTCCTCGCAAGAGGCAGTACCCGTGAAAAAAGTTAGGTGGCATAGGCAGGGATTGAACTCAAGACCCCTTGCATGACAGTCCAACGCACTAACCATCACCCTACGGGTACTAGCACAGCTCAAAATAGTTAATCTCGAGAATATTTCAACTCAAACAAAATTTGAAGCACTTACTTTATTAGTATAAATCTAAAAAAAAAAGAGGCTGGGATGCATTGATAACTTCCCATCCCGTCTGTCGGTTATTGAGTTTTGCTAAAAAGTCGCCAGTTGAATTGTTCTAAAAAAATTCAAAAATTACCAACAATATTTTGCATATATGATAAAAGAGTTTGATTTCAAAATCTATTTTGGTTAACATGATTTTTATTCGAAAACCAATTTTTACCAATTTTAGTAGCATTTCTTAAAAAATTCATATATTTTTTCTAAAGGGTGATTTTTTAGCTATTATCTTTTTTTAAGCAACACTGGTTTAAACAGCGGACACACGTTTCGTGTTTTTGTTTCACTGTCAAACATCTTCAGTTGTGTCTATAATTTAACCTTGAATCGTCTTACAAACGAACAACGCTTGCAAATTATTGAATTTTATTATCAAAATGCGTGCTCTGTTAAGAAAGTTCATCGCACGCTTCTTCCGAAAAAATTGTGTTCAGCGACGAAGCTCATTTTTGGCTCAATGGGTATGTCGATTTTGGAGTGAATATCAGCCAGAAGCATTGCAAAAGCTACCAAAGCATCCAGAAAAAATCACAGTTTGGTGCGGTTTATGGGCTGTTGGCATCATTGGACCGTACTTCTTTAAAGATGATGCGAATCGTAATGTAACTGTGAATGGTGAACTTTTCTTTGCCCAAAATGCAAGAGCTTGACTTGCATGACATGTGGTTTCAACAAGACGGTGCCACATGCCACACAGCACGCGCAACAATGGACTTATTGAGAGGCGAGTTCGGTGATCATTTTATTTCACGTTCGGGATCGGTCAATTGGCCGCCTAGATCGTGCGATTTAACGCGTTAAAACTATTTTTTGTGGGGCTATGTTAAAGCTCATGTCTATACAGGCAAGCACTATTTTTGCGTATTATTTTTAGTATATTTTAATTTTTTTATAAAAAACAGTTTATAAAAAAATTACCGAATGTCGAAAACAATATTTTCTGTGAGATAAAATTAGTTTGAAGCCATTTTCTTTTTATTATTTGAAAAGATATTTGAGTCGAAAATCAATTTCTTTTTTATTTTTTCTAAACAAAACTGTCAATTCCATTTTTCTCAAAATTTTACTGGATATTGACAACAATATATTTTACAAGATAAAATTAGTTTAAACACAGTATCTTAGGTTTTTGAAAAGATATTTGAGTCAAAAGTTAATTTTTATAAGCTTTTAGGAATGTTTTTTTTTAAGGTTTATATTTTTTGTAAAAAAAACAGTCAATTCGATTTTTATCAAAATTTGACTGAATGTTTAAAACAATATTTTTTATAAAATAAAATTAAGCCCATATCTCAAATTTTTGAAAAGATATTTGAGTCGAAAATCAATTTTTACCAACTTTTGGTATTGTTTTTTTTTTAGGTTTTTATTTTGTATAAAAAACGATCAATTCGATTTTTCTCAAAATTTTACCAGATGTTATTTTTCGTTACACAAAATTATTTTGGAAATAAAATTAGTTTTTGTTCGTAAAGTTTTCGAGGTGACAAATATTTTTTTTCAGTTTTTTTTATTTCTAAAAAAAACGTTAATTGCATTTTTTTTCAAAAATATACTAGTTTTGTATCACGTTACAATTTATAATATAAAATTTAATTCAAGTATGGTAAAAAAAACTCTTATTCAATTATCTTGATAGCCCTTTCTGCATCTCTTTGCATGATGCTGAGATAACTACAATTTTCTTTTCGGAAACAATTAATCTCACCAGTTTCTTCAGCCTAGGTATTGACATTGAAAAGCGCTGAAAAACAGGTAATAACCGGCAACCACTTATTTGGATACCACAGGCCAAAAATTCGGC
This sequence comes from Eupeodes latifasciatus, assembly GCA_920104205.1. NCBI lineage: Eukaryota > Metazoa > Arthropoda > Insecta > Diptera > Syrphidae > Eupeodes > Eupeodes latifasciatus. The sequence goes on along the minus strand of OV049925.1, from coordinate 43,137,345 downwards.
TTGTTGACAACCACATATAAATACAAAGGGTTTATCGCTGAGGACGAGCACAAGGACACCACTTTTTCCTATGCCTATGCCACAGCCCATCATTGTGCCAAACAAGAGTTGCAAATGCTTAGGGAAATACTCGAAGACTTTGCAGAAACAGTCTTTTATATCTTATCAAAGCTTCTAAGTTGTTTTAAAATGATAACAGATAGAATCAAAGGTACTTACTTTTTCATAGAAGTTATAAGACTTTAAGTGTATCACAGGGGATTTACATTACGGTTTTAACCAAATCAAACGCCAGCACATTAACCTAACCTAACCTAGTAGGATGGTAATTAATTAAAATGATAAATACCCTCAGTTTTAGAAGTGGTTAAATTTCATAATCCTGATTCTAGTTAAGGAAAAGTAACAAGTTTGTTAGTTTTTTAGCATTTTAATCAGAAAGTCTAAAACCCGATAAAACAAAAATCCCGAAAACTCAATATTCCTAAAACCTCAAATCCCAATATTGAACTTCCAAAAATTGTATATAATGATAAGAAAACTCAAGAAAATGATTGTAGTTGCTTTTAAATACAATTTTTTTTTAAATATTTACTAAGAGTTAAAGAAAGGAACTGATAAACTGATGATTAAAGTGGTTCTACAGAGCCCGTTTTAAATTCAGGCAATTTGGTTCGCTTAAGAATCCGAAGAATACTTTCAAACAAAGGCACTAGAGTTGACATGTTTCTTTGTTAAAGACAGTTAAAGGGTATCCCAAAATTAACGCAAGATTTGAATTTGCCGCCATTTGTGCAGTGAAGTGTTGGCAACCCTGAAAAAAAAAGCAATTTGACAGCTAACAGTATAAGGTTATTAAAAATGGAGCGTTACACGATAGAACAACGTGTCTTCATTATTAATGAATATTTCAAAAATAGTGAAAGCTTGGCGGCTGCAGTTCGAAAATTTCATACAAAATATGGTCGGAATAGTGTTTTAACTTCGTCAACTGTGAAGAGATTAATTGAAAAATTCATGGAGACTGGATCCGTTGGAGACGCCAAACACACTGGTCGTCCAAAAACAAGCCGTTCAAATGTGAATGTCGAAGCAGTGCGTGAGAGTGTTGCTGACAATCCAGGAACCTCAATTCGACGTCGTGGACAAGAATTGCAAATTTCAAGAACCTCTCTACAGCGTATACTCACCAAAGATCTGTGTCTTCATGCTTACAAAATTCAATTAACACAACAATTGAAGCCTAATGACCATGGACAGAGAAGAGAGTTCGTTGAATGGATTATTGAACATCAACAAATGGACCCTGATTTTTCGAGCAAAATCATCCTAAGCGATGAAGCACATTTTCATCTTGATGGCTTTGGCCTCCTAGATCGTGTGATTTAACACCATTAGACTTCTTTTTATGGGGTTATTTGAAATCACAAGTCTATGTCCCGTGCATTAAAGGAGGAGATTCAACGCTGCATCAACGAAATTCAGCCACATTTATGCAGAATGGTCATGGAAAATTTCAACAAAAGAGTGCGCATGTGCATGCAAAGCCGTGGAGGCCATTTGTCCGATGTGTTATTCCATACATAACCCTATCCTATGTACTTTACGAGTCAATAAAAATATAACTATCAAAAGTCTAAAAACGGGGTTTTCTATTTAATTCAAATCTTGCGTTAATTTTGGGACACCCTTTATAACTAAAAAGCATTACTTAACCTCTCTTTTTGTAACCTGCACCTGTTTTGATTAGGCTAGGCACTCGCTAAAATTCCTTTTCAAAAAAAACACTTAAGGTACTTCCAACTTCCACCATACCTAAACAACAATAAAATATTAATTTTTCAATCATAAATGCCATAATTTCCCATTCTTAAAAGAGCCATTCATAACACACCAAACAGTAAGTAACATCTTACTATTAAAAGGCTATAAAAATGCAAATTAGTAAGAAAAAAAATATCTTTTCTTGTCATTTTGTCGTGGAAATTTGAGGGCGTCGTCTTTTCCATCACAAGTCTATTCACAACATGTCGGTCGTTTCAGTTCAAAAATAAAATAAAAACTTCATTCACTTCAAATCTGACATCCGACTTATGTATATCCAACAACAAAACCAATTTCATTCAGAAGAAAAATGCAACACAGAAAATAAAAGAAATAAACATAAACCAGCAGCAGCAACAATGAAAATAAAAAGTATGTGAAAAATTTTAACCGTGCCACTGCAACTGCAACTGATAGCCTCGAAGCTTCACAGATCCGTTGTTCTAGAAAGAGAAACATGTACATAGACCTAACCTAGGTACCTATGAGTACGATACGAGTGCTATGTCTCTGTTAAAATATTTAAACATGAATTCAACATACCAAGCCACTCCATTCCTTGAACAAAAATCTACAAGTTAAAGCAAACGGGTATTAAAGCATAGAGCCTCAACAAGGTACACAGACGGTACGAAAAATTGGTAAGAAAAATAACACAAAACTTTTCAGAATAAAAAAGCATATTTAGCTGATTCCATGTTATTTCCACTTTGCTCAGCCACCTTGCAACAAATAACGCATTTCTGTGACAAAATCAACAACAACAACAATAAAAAGACAAAAGAGGTATTACCTACGGTCTTTTTAGGTCTAAAGCCCCTTTGTGCAAAAATTATGCAGGTACATGCGTCCGCGAAGCTTAGCGAACGGATGTTCGGCTGAAGTTGCAACTCCAAACTAAAACTGCCACAGACGCAGCATACAAAATACGCGACCATACAACATACGAAACTTATGTAACATTCAACCGAAACATGATACCCATATAGCTGCTAGCTGCTATGGTATATCATATACATGCACGAAACCAGGTTAAGAGAATTTGGTTTCAGGCTACGGATGGCATATTAGCCAGGAAGTTGTTTGAAAACACACACACGAACGCCCACAAGATGCACGACTTTTAGTGCGGCAGGCGTTTTATCTCCTTGATTATTTTTATTTTCTTCAGTTTTTTGTTGTAGCCCCTCGATCCGATGAAATATTTCGTGCCACGGTTATAACTTCAAGCTTCTGCTGTGAATATGGGGATATAACTTCAGGTCTGGCCCAAGAGTGTGGCCCAAATTCAAATGGGCTCCTCTGCATTATTGGCCAAAGAGATAACATGTCGCTGTCGATTTTAACACCCAGCAAATGGAGCTTAGCGCAGCGTATAGTGCAATAGAAAAATTTTAGCTGACCTGGATTGTACTTCGACTTCTTATATCTCGCAGAATGTGTTGAAGTTACCTCCTCTGCACGTAGCATAGATATAATAGCTGCGACTATTATAGCCAAACAAAAAATACCTCCTGGCTTAGCTCGGTGCTGCCGCCCACAAGACTCGTCTCGCATTCTTCTTATATGAGCCACTTTCGGGATAAGAAACGCTATAGATACGAGTACTTTAGACTATTTTTGTCGAACATGCCAATTGAGAGTCATTAGTGCGCGCTAAAGGGGTATACCCTCTCTCACCAACTTGGTACAGAGGAACCCAGAAATAAATCTATTTTTGCTCCTCACTACTCGTACTTAAAAGGCTAAAACTATAAGATTGTAGTGCAGATAGATACAAGCTATGTAAGTGCTACCGATATAGGAGCTATTACACTTAAGTGTCTGTAGTGTATACCCATATAGGACTTTGGTCTACCTATGCCTTCTTCTTCTTCGCCTTCATATAGGCTCCATTGAAGCTATGATAAATGAAGGATATATCAGAAGCCATTACTGCTTTGATTGTTCCACTTATTTGGAGAAGAAGAATTTCATTATTTATCGTAACATACATACATAAATGTGGATATAGATTCAGATACACTGAGGTCAAAAGTCAAGCGAGAAACGTATCTATACCTCTACCTTTTTGTGATGTGTGCCTCTTTGAATATGGATATAGTATTTTTTTCTTCTTCTGTTGGCAAAGTGATTGGAGCCAGCCCATTTCAGAAAACTTCCACCATTATATTATCCCCCCACCCTTTTTTGCTAAGTGGCACTAATGTATCTTTATATATACGCAACTCATTTAAGTAATTAATGAAATTTCAATTTTCTAATGAATCCATGTGGAAAATGCTTGAGGAGAAATTTAGCGCTGAGGAAAAATGCAGGCAGAAGTTTAAGTTAAGTTTAAGTTAAGATATAATTTAAGTGAAAAATGCAGAGAAAAACAAAAACAGATAATTTTTGAAAATATCTTGTTTTCTTTTTTAGGATTAAATTTATTGAATTTTATCTATGCGCCAAAAAAGAAATCAAATTATGTTTTGCATATAACTTTGACTCGGAGGAAAGTCAAAGTTCTTGCACGAATTATGAAAAAGAATCTTTAAAGGAGTATTTTTTTAGTTGAGAACATTTGCCAAATCGTTTAGTTGTGGATTCCTCTTTTTCTTGGAATTGTATTTTTACGAAATGAAGTTTAGTTTGGTAAAATTTTGGAATAAAATGTTATTTGTGATCATAGAGGTATGTCCACACCAAAGCAAAACGTTTCTGAAATGTTTCCCATTTGTTTAAAAAAAAAAAAAAAAACATTTTAGAAATTATGTTTGGTTTGTTATGCTGGTGTGTGCGTTTTAAGAAACATTTCTAAAATCTATAGACTGAGAATTTGTTCACGCTAAAACTCAGGACCACTGATGATCTTAAAAAAATGTTTTAAAAACTAAAGAAATAGTCCAATTTTGTATTAATTAGTAAACAAATCTTCTTCGTCTTCGTTTCCGGCTGCTAGTAGCAGCACTTTAACTCCTCCTGGAGCATAAGACGGCAACCAGTTCCTTCCATCTCTCTCTATTCCTAGCACGATACCTCAGCTGGAACCACGTCTCCAAGTTTTGGGACCGAGCTTCCTTCATGACAGATGATCTCCATGTTTCTCTTGGTCTTCCAGGCCGCCTTCTACCTTGAGGATTCCATTGAAAGCACTGCTTTGCTATGTTGTCGTCCGGCTTTCTCAATGTATGGCCAATCCAGCGCCACTTTCTCTGCGCGAAGTCAACATCGACTTTTGTTTGCCCAGTCCTGAGCCACAATTCATCGTTAGATATGGTTTGTGGGCACCAGATGTACAGGATGTAACGTAGACAGCGGTTGACAAAAATTTGCAACCTTCTCGAAATGCCAGCAGAGCACTTCCACGTTTCGCAGGCATATAGCAGCACGGATTATACGTTGGACTCAAAATTTAGAAAGCATTCCGAATGTACTACGGGCTTTATTTATTCTATTGGTGACATCCAGGTCCGTTCCACCATCGAGTGCCAAATAGCTTCCCAGATAGTTGAACTGGGTGACCTCTTCTACTGCCACTTGTCCCACAATAACCTGTTGTTGTTGGTTTCGGCTGGTGTGCATTAACTTAGTCTTATTGGCATTAATCCTTAAGCCAGCCACCTCCCCATTTTGCTGAAGAGAGTGGCACATTTGGCTGAGGTCTCCATTTCTGTTTCCCATTAAGCATATGTCGTCAGCATAGTCCAAATGGCTTAATGTTTCCTTCAGGCGCCATTGGATACCCAGTCTCTCGTGTTCACCCACCGTAGCAGTCATAACATCATCAATAGCAAGCAAGAACAGAATCGGTGACAATACATCACTCTGTCTCACTCCCTGTCGCATTTCAAATGCGTCGGAAAGCTGTCCATTGTGCAAAACGAAACACCTTTTGTTGTTGTAAGACTCTTTTATTATAGCAACAATTTTATCAGGAATGCCGCTAGCAACAAGCGATCTCCAGATAACATCACGACTAACGCGATCGAAGGCCTTTTCAAAATCGACGAACATGAAGTAAAGCGGCGATTGGTACTCCGATGATTGTTCAAGAATAATTCGCAAGGTGTTAATATGGTCGACACATGATCGAACACTGCAAAATCCCGCTTGATGCCTCTTGAGCGTAGACTCGATCTTAGATTTTATCCTCTCGAGAATGATGGTTGCCATTAACTTTGGAAATACGGACAGAATGGTGATTCCACGCCAGTTATTTGCAGTTCTTAAGATCACCTTTTTTGGTAGCTTGACGATTACCCCGTCCTTCCAAATCTTACAAAAGCTTTCATTAATAAATTTATATTGTTCATAAATCATTTTCGGTCTCAAGCCAATATAATTCTTAGTTTTCCAAGATATGTGAATTAAAAAATAAATAAAAGTCAGTAGTATTTAAAGATGTTTCATATTAGTAAATAAGTAACAAACTGTCAATTAAATTATTCCATAAAATTAAGCAATTATATTTTTCTTCAGTAAGAGGTTTCATTTTGATATTTAAAAAAAAACAAACGACTATGATTATTTAATTGTAACTGCGTATTTTTTAACTATGGAAACTACTTTGTGACTAATTCAAACTGTTTGTATACTCAATTTATTTCAAATACTCAGAGCAGTGTGATCTAAAAATGAACAACCATATGTTTTGGAGAACTTAAATTTGACCTTTCAAAATTCTTCAATCTATCTTCCAGAGTGAATTTCAAACATGTTCGCAGATTATTTTAAGACTGCCTTTGAAGATTTTTCTTCAAGAGGTGCTTGAATCTTCTCTTCATCAATAATAAATAATAAAGCAAAACATTTTTCGATTTCTGAGGACTCCATACGTGACAATATTTTAAAACGAAATGAATGTTCCAGTCCTGGTCCTGATAACAATTGTTTCTTCTTTTAAACAAATCTCTGAAAATTTAGTTACGAGTTATCGTCCTATATGGGAAATTGTATAATACTCCTAAATTGTTTGTCTGTGACATAATTTCCTTTAAATATTGTTGTTCTGTTACATGTGAAAATCCGCAAAAGGTTTATAAAAGAAAAATTTGATGGTGTACCTCAAGGGAGTCACCTTGGTCCATTGCTGTTTATTTTATTTACTAATGATTTGCCTTATGTTTTTATAACTTTAATCTATGCAGATCATATTGAAATATTTCGCATTATTAACTCCTTTAAGGACTGGAAAAAGCTACAAGAAGAAGGTGCAATAAAAATCGTTTGATTTTGAATATCGACAAATATAAGACAACATGTTTTGCATGTAATAAAAGAAATTGTGACTACATATTAAATTCCAGGTTCGAATAGAGAATCCGGTTATATAGGGTTTTTTAATTGGCGCGGGTAGATTTTGCCCCCCCCCCCCCCCGTGGTGTCCATTTTGTTTTGGTGATATCTGTCAAATCTTTGGTTAATTATTCAGTTGTTTATGCCAAATCATCATGGCAAGTTACACGATTGAACACCACTTTCAAATGATAAAACTTTATTATAGTGTTCGTTAACGCAAATGTTGCGTGCATTGCGCCCATTTTACGGTAGACGTGGTGGCCTTCACAGTCGACTCTTCAACGTTTGAAGGCCAAATTTGAGACGACCGGTTCAGTAAACCATCAGCCAACACCCGTACCGCGGTCCGTGAAAGTGTACAACAGAACCCGAAGCAGTTTATTCCTCGCCGTGCACAAGAACTCGGCTTTTCGCAGACTTCAACTTGGCGAATTTTGCGTCGGGACTTGGGCCTACACCCAAACAAGATCCAACTGACCCAGGAGCTCAAAGTTCATGGCCATAAACAATCCCGTTTGTTCGATGACTGGGCTTCGAATCGTTTGGAAGAGGACCCTAATTTTGGCCGAAAAATCATCTTTAATAACTAGGCGCATTTTTAGATGAATGGCTGTGTAAACAAGCAAAAATTGGGACGACACCAACCCACACGAGGTTCACCAAGTGATAATGCATCCTCAAAAAGTTACCGTTTGATGTGGGTTTTGGTCCGGCCGGCGGCGGCGGCGGCATAATTGGTTCGTACTTTTTTGAAAACGAAGTAAGTGAGGCGGTCACCGTCAACAGCTAGCGCTACATAACAATGATAACTAATTTCTTATGGCACAAACTGAACCATGTGGACCTAGACGACATGTGGTTCCAGCAGGACGGGCGGCGGCGGCGCTATGTGCCACACAGCATACGCCATTCCATTCCATTTCAACATCTACCCGCCTTTATTGAAAACCCCTATTGAATAATTGCAGTTCTGCTCTATAGCTAGTTTATTGAATTGAATGATTTCTTGTCAATATTATATAATATATTTGTCTATTGAGTTTCAATCTAAGTCAGGTTATATTGCGATGCATTTTTCTACAAGGCTGAGGTATACTCTTAGGTGTCCAGGGTTCTTCCCTGGTAAGGTTCTTCATATACCTTGTTTCAATTACCTCTAAACCTAACAATTTGATGGATGTAAAAATAATATATAGGGATAAAATAACACGTAACTTCATTATAATCTAATAATAGATTACGGTGGTACGGGTATTAAGACCTGTTTCTAATAAAAGTTAGAGAATGATCAGCGGAGCTAGCCACGAGCTAGGCTTATTTGAGGTTTTCTGTCCCAAGCAAATTAGAGAAATAACGGTTGGCCAAAGCTTGTCATAAACTTAGAAGAAATGGATGGCGAAATAAACGATGTAAGGAAGAAGATATTTCAGGACCCAAAAATTACGAGACGATCCTGTACTCAAGGTACTAACTGTGTTCGGCAATTCTTTTCTTTAATGTACACAAGATAGATCAAAATGGGCAAAGGCAGAATACTAATTAGTGTTGAAATTGCAATGGGAATTGAAAGCAAGTGAATAGGAAAAGCCATAACATATATGTCTGCATCGGCTGGTGTTACTTTTTATTGTCTCAGGTTCGAGGTAATAGAGGAGAAGTGACAGTCTTAAAAAGAAATTTATATTTTTTAGGAGATCGAACTATAGCGCTAACAGTCCTCTAATCAATTAATTAGTAAATTTAGCTCTGGAAGCTTTAAATTTTATTTTTATTGCGATGGTACTTTAAAGTTAAGATTTAAGCAAATATTGTAATCTTATCGTTAGCATTTAACGTATCTTAATTTTAATAAGAGACAAATAGTAACTATAAAAGCCGCCATGGTTACTATTGAAGCCACATATCCTTTTCATGCATTTTTTCTTGAACAATTCACACATTTGTTGTTGTAAGTCTTTCTTCTATCTACAAGTATAAAATCGATTGTGGAGCAGTGCAAGAGTTTTTTTCTTTCATGATGCTCCAAAGAAAAAAAGTCTTAAGTGTTAAATCCCAAGGTTTTCAAATACAGGGTTTTTCAACAGGGACGCTCCAAAGTAGAGCGATATTGACATTTCTCTTCAGTAGGGTTTGCCATTTCATGTTGGAAAGATATACTACGAGTAGACAGCAACAAGTCGAAATCATTAAAATTTACTACAGAAATTCGGAGTCAGTGGCCTCAATGTTAAGAGCGCTACGTACAATTTATGGTCGTCATAATCATCCTAACAGATCAACAATTTAGATTTATAAATACATTTATTTCTTCAGAAGGTGAAATATATACAACAGTTCATATTATCATAATGTATATAAATATAAGAAATAAAGTAGTGGCATTTTTATTTTAAAAATAAAAACAGTGCTAAAAGCCACTTCAAGATTAACAAATAAATCAAATTATAATAATTTGGGTGGGGTGACCCTTAATTGAGAAAATATGTACATTTCAAAATGAAAAAAAAAGAAATATTAAAAACTCAAATCAATTATACAAACCAAGATAAATTAAACTAAATTGATTGCAAAAGTTATACGGAATAGAGATTAAAGCTCTCTTCGATAATTACCAGAAATATTGAGTCTTATATCACTGGAGATAACATTCTTTCTAAATCATCAAAGTGAAAAGTAAACAACCAGCTCTTTACAAGTTTCTCGAAACGATTTGGTAATATAAGTGATCTCATCATAATCGGAAGTTTATTAAATAAACGAGAAGACAAAACAGAATAGAAATTACGGAATTCAGTAGTGCGGAATTTAGGAACAGGTACCATACATTGCATGTTACCACGGAGGTTATGGCTGTCCAAAGCTCTGAAATTTAAATTTCCTGAGCGCTTGAAAAAGGTTTTAAGGACTTTATAGCAATATAAATGTCTTAATGGAAGAATCTTCAACCCCGTGAATAATGGAAAACTATGATGCAGTCTATGTTTTCTGCTTAATTTTCTGATAACATATTTTTGAAGTGTCAAAATCGGTTTTATTTTGTTTAAATGTATTCCACCCCAGCATGCTACACCATATTGCAATTTAGATTGAAAGATTCCATAATAAATTTTTTTAAGCAGATCAAGTGAGCATACTTTTTGGAAGTAGAAAAAATGCCGAAGTGTGGAACGGAAATTCTTTTTTAAATTCTCAGATTGATTACTAAAAGACATTTTAGAGTCAATTAGTAGACCTAAATATTGAAATACATCAACTTTCAATTCAATCAATCAATCAATCAAATTTCAATCAATTTTGAAACAATGATCACTGCAATTGAAGTTGTGAGAGTATGTAATCGAGGTTGGATAACATATACAATGGCAACTTTGCAATTTGAATCTAAGACATTCAGGCTCATGGAAGAAAATATCCGGTTCCAAGGAGTTCTGTTGAGAAATACTAAAGAACATAATTTTCGTTTTTGCACTTATGACTAGCTTATGTTCAGCGAACCATGACCTAAGCATATGTAGATCCCAATTAATTTCACAGACGAGGTCCAGGAGGCTTTCAGCACCAAATGCACAACCAACGTCATCAGCAAAAGCAGTAACATTTGATTTTAGTTTTAAGCTGAATAAAGAATTAATATATATTAGGAACAAAATACATAGGTCCCAGCACTGAACCTTGTGGAACCCCTATGTTAGTAAATTTGAACCCACTTCTAAAATTACCAATTTTAACTCTCAGTGGTCTATTATTAAGATGGGATCTAAACCAATCCCTCATAAAGCTTCTTAAACCCAAATTTTCTAGTTTAGTAACCATTATATCATGGTTCACCATATCAAACGCTTTAGTGATATCGACATAGAGCCCAGCTGTGAACTTTTTTTTATCTAGGTTATTGAAGACATCAGAGCAAAATTTCAGAAGGGCATCTTCCGTCGATTTTTTTTCTGAAAACCGAATTGCAGAGGATTTAAAAATTGTTTTTTATCTAAAAAATCAATAAGTCTCTTTTTAATACTTTTTTCAAAAATTCTACTTATTGAAGAAAGAATTGAAATGGTCCTGTAATTACAAACTTCTTTCTCTGAACCTTTTTTAAAAATTGGAACAATATCAGCACATTTCAATGCTTCAGGAAAAGTTCCTGAGAATATGCTTTTATTAAATATAAAGGCTAAGACATCTACTATGAAACACGTAATATTTTTAAGCACCTTCGCTGAAATTTCATCAGGTCCACAAGAATCTGAATTTTTGAATTGAGCGTCTAGTGGAAAAATTTGAATCCACAGGCACAATAAAAAATGTTCCCGTGCCAGTGAGACAAAGAAATGCCCGTAGTGTCGAGAATATTGCTGCCGCTGAGGCTTCAGTTGGAGAAAGCCCAAATAATGTGTCTCTCACACGTCGTTCTCAAGCGTTGGGCATCTCTGTGACGTGCGTCGTTGTGGCGAATTTTGCGAAAAAATCTTGGCCTACATCCTTACAAGATTAAATTTACGCAAGAACTGAAGCCGCTTGACCACGTGTCGTATGTTCGTGAATTGGGCTGAGCAACAACTTGAAAATGATTCGGATTTTCATCATCTTCAGCGATGAGTCTCATTTCTGGTTAAATAGCTTCGTCAATAAACAAAATATACGGTATTAGTCAGGCAGCAATCCACACGTACTCCGTGAGTCATCATTGCATCCCGAAAAAATTACGGTGGTAATTACATGTGGTTCCAAGAGGACCGCGTCGGCGCGGCGCCACAAGCCACACAGCGAATGTCACAATCAATTTATTGGAAACCAAGTTTGGAGAACGTGTTATCTCACGAAATGGTTCAGTCGCTTGGCCGTCTTGGTCGTGCGATTTGACGCCGTTAAACTATTTCCTGTGGGGCTACGTCAAGTCTATAGTCTATGCCAACAAGCCACCGACGATATTTGCAGCAGTATCGGACGATTTAGCTTGAAAACCGTCGAAAATTGGGTTCAGCGTCTGGACTTCTGCAAGCGTGCCCGTGGTGGCCATGCAAAAGAAATCGAGTTCCATACATAATGACATCGAACGTACTTTTACAGGAATACAAAATTTCATTCATATCCAAAACCCCGTTTTTGTTTTATTAAAAAAAAACGCTCTTATTGAAAAACCCGATATTATACTCATTTGGAGAACCTAGCTAATATTCAGCTTTTGAGTATGAGATACCTATTTAAAAAATTTATTGTACCAAAAATCATTCTTATAAATATTTTTGCAGTTGATATCTATGTGATTTTTGTGTAGTTAGGTAGATATTATAATGATTTAATGTTTGAAATTTAATATCACAAAACTCTCTAAATGCTAAACATGTGATAGATTTATTTGTGTATGTGTAAAAAAGTTCATATTTAAATATACAGCAATTTCTTATAATAACACATCTTTCTAACCAAAACAAATTCAAAGCTAATAATATCACATCGCACAACCATTAAATATGTCTAGACACTGAAACTTCTCATATGCCCTATGTTACTTTTGAAAAGGATCATATTAGGTCCTTAAAATAGCAAAAACTGAAAGTACGTCATACATACAAGTATATACAAATATAGCCTTATAGCCTGGGAAGTGTTTAGCTTTTACAATTTTGCATTCATTCAAAAGACATCGAATAATTTGCCCTTTTATACTCATTGAAAGTAATAAACTCCTTTGGCTTTGAGTCCTTTCATATTTATACAAATTCGTATATGTGTGTATATACAAACACTCTACACAAATACATATTCATAGCATATATAGTTATATGCATCACTATTTTCTTTCGAACTTTGATGAATGACTATGACTGACTCTGTGCAAATTTATATGAAATTACTTTGAGTGAAAGTTGTTTTGTTGTATATAAAACAGCATTATTATGGTTATTTATTCTGCTCCTCTGGTAAAGCCGATATTTTGTTTATGTTTGTAGGTATAAGTAAAGCAAAAGTTTTAATATATTAGAAGACTTTTATAATAGGTTCCTACTGTAATTACGAGTTTATTTTGTGTAGAGGGACACACATATATGTACATAGTCATAAATAATTGCTTTAATTGCTTCCTTTCGTTTTTTAGAAAAATACCTATAATTTTTGTTTTAATTTTATGTTTTCTCAATTTAATTAGAGGTTAACTTAATCCTAGGGAAGCATTGAAACATACATATAAAACCATATAATAAATAAGGGAACAAATTGCTTAATGTTAGAAATATGTATAGGTACAGGTACAGTAAGATTTATGTAGTTTTGTATTTCAAATAATCTTTTTAATGGTTTACCTGGATTATTTAAATCTTAAAGGTTAGGAAAATAGTTAAACGAATTACCACGCACAATATACATAAATTCAAATACGCTTCTTTTAAGAAGAATTTAATAGAAGAATTTTGGTATTCATTTTTTTTTTTTGGGAAATGTCAAAGAAAAATTTGGATTACATTTTAAAATTTATATATGCTCTAAAATATATATGAAAATTATTTCGGTTACATGTTTTCTTATAAAAATTAAGGGGCTTTTGCAAAGCTAAAGTTAAAAACTCAAGCCATTGATATTAATAGTCGCGTTTTATTATCACCATGATCTGATCCGGATCAGATCATGATAATAAAACAGCATTGCTCATCATATTTTTTATTATTTAAAGTTTGGTAGCAGTGTCAAATTCGTTCTTTCAAAAGTGACATTTCGAAGCAAAAAAAAAAACAAACAGATACCAAAAATGGAAGCTCTACAACTTTTGAAAATGTTTCTGCAAATCACCATTGCACTCTCAAACTCAAAGCATCCAGGAACGCTTTGGTCTCACATGTAGTACAGATTCTTTTTGACCTTTTAATAAATGTGACACTTAAATAATTTAATTTAGAGATTACTTACAATTTATTTGAACATCTTTTCTCCCATTTGTGCTGCAGCTTTCTCGATTTTATTTATATTTTTTGACATTTAAAGCAGGGTTGCCCAAAGAACATTTTGCTCAATGATTTTTTGTGTTCCTTTTTTTTGGGGAAAATAATAGCCATAAATTTTGTGAAATACACATTTTTTTGGACTTATTATTTTAATTTCACCAATTAATATCTAGTTTTGTTAAAATATTTAATTATTTCATGGATTATATACCAAATAAATAAATATAAAGCTTCTCGCTTTCTATTTAAAAAATATTTTATTTCAGTCAAATGGAAATGTTTATATGGCAATACAGGTTTTATTTAATTTGTTTGCAATGATACCAACATTTACATGTGAAATTACAATGATAAAGCGCTCCTTGTTGTGAAAAAAAGAATTAAATTTTGGATCTCAAATTGAGATCCAAACACAAAGCAGGAACTTGTGTTGTTGTTGTAATGCATGTAAATCCAAGATCCGGATCAGATCATGGTGATAATAAAACGCGGCTAATGATAACATTCTGCAGGGAAAACTTTAAAAGTGGTCTAACAAAAATTGTAGCTTTAATTGTGTAGAATATTCAAGGCTATTTGAAAACTTATCAACGGGATCGGGTTAAAATTCTGGCTTCAAAATTCTGCTTTTGAGAATTCTGCTTTTTTAACGAAAATTCTGCTTTTCAAAATTCTGCTTTTTTTTTTGTCTGGTTTACAAAATTCTGCTTTTCAAAATTCTGGAAATTTATATTAAAAACAAATTTTGCTAATTCTGCTTTTTTTTAATAGTATATTTATTAACGGAAAAGTCAATTTAACATGGTTTTTGTTTCAATTTTAACAAAAAAAAAATCAAAATTTCGTCTTTTAATAATTATAAACAATAACTGAAAATAGAGCAAAAATAACAACAACAAAAACAAAATGTAAACAAAAAATAATAACAACAATTAAAAAACGAAAAGCAAATTACGTTAAAGTGGAGAGATTAATATTCTTAGCAATACGCTTAAGATAACCTACATGGCTGAGATCTGTTCTCTTTTTAATTATTCTCTTTTTTTGTTTGTTTTTCAATATAATTTTTCTCTTCTTTTTTATTCTCTCCCCATTTTTTGCACGCTCAGCTTCAGTTTTAGCAGTGATAAGCTCTTTTTTCAAATCGTTTATTATTTTGTACAGTCCTGCATGACTCCGACCAACTAACACCTTTAATCGGCGATGCCAAGCCTCTACATTATTTTGTGTTCTTGGGAATGCTTCGCCTGTAATGTTGGAGTCATACACTGCCCAAAACTCTGGAGGATACTTTGCATTCTCTCTCAAATAGCTCTTTTCAAACCAATCAGTCAATTTTAATACATCTGAATTCACAATAATACTACGCAAACTTTCGTAGTATTGTGAGACTTCAGGTGCAGGCACGAAAGCTAGACTCTTTATTATTCGCACTTGAAGGGCGAAGGGTTTAGAGTTGCCATATTTTCTTACTAAACTGAAATAGAAATAATCATTTAATTCAAGTATCGGGTGATTTTTTAAGAGCTTGAGAACTTTTTTAAAAAAAAAACGCATAAAATTTGCAAAATCTCATCGATTCTTTATTTGAAACGTTAGATTGGTCCATGACATTTACTTTTTGAAGATAATTTCATTTAAATGTTGACCGCGGCTGCGTCTTAGGTGGTCCATTCGGAAAGTCCAATTTTGGGTAACTTTTTCGAGCATTTCGGCCGGAATAGCCCGAATTTCTTCGGAAATGTTGTCTTCCAAAGCTGGAATAGTTGCTGGCTTATTTGTGTAGACTTTAGACTTGACGTAGCCCCACAAAAAATAGTCTAAAGGCGTCAAATCGCATGATCTTGGTGGCCAACTTACCGGTCCATTCCTTGAGATGAATTGTTCTCCGAAGTTTTCCCTCAAAATGGCCATAGAATCGCGAGCTGTGTGGCATGTAGCGCCATCTTGTTGAAACCACATGTCAACCAAGTTCAGTTCTTCCATTTTTGGCGACAAAAAGTTTGTTAGCATTGAACGATAGCGATCGCCATTCACCGTAACGTTGCGTCCAACAGCATCTTTGAAAAAATACGGTCCAATGAATCCACCAGCGTACAAACCACACCAAACAGTGCATTTTTCGGGATGCATGGGCAGTTCTTGAACGGCTTCTGGTTGCTCTTCACTTCAAATGCGGCAATTTTGCTTATTTACGTAGCCATTCAACCAGAAATGAGCCTCATCGCTGAACAAAATTTGTCATTTTCGAACATTTCGAACCGAACACTGATTTTGGTAATAAAATTCAATGATTTGCAAGCGTTGCTCGTTAGTAAGTCTATTCATGATGAAATGTCAAAGCATACTGAGTATCTTTCTCTTTGACACCATGTCTGAAATCCCGCGTGATCTGTCAAATACTAATGCATGAAAATCCTAACCTCAAAAAAATCACCCGATATAAGAATTCTAAGATTTAATCTTACTGTTCTTTTTGGACTCTTCTCCAAATGATTTGCCCGAAATGGATCAAACATCCTTTGAAATGAGCCCATGGGAAATACACTTGGGCGGTACTGGCAGTGGAGATTCCTTTCTCAAAGTCGCAAATTATTCGTTTGGGTGCAAACCGTATTTTATAGTCGTTGGCAACCCTAAGCAACTCCGAAAAAAAAAGCTCATACAGCGAACGCGTTTTTTTGCTCATTAGACAAAACACAAGAATTGAAAATAATTGTCGCATTATAGATGGCACAACATCAAATGTGCCGTCCATCATCCAACAATCACTCTCTCCCAGTAATTTCAGCGAAGATCTTGTCCCTAAAATAATGATATGCTCCCCTTCCAGCCATTTCTCAGACAAGATAAATAATTCGCCTTCCAAAACATATAAATTAAGTGGAATGTCTATATCTTCTAATGTAGCTGGCTCCTTTCTTAGAATAATTGTTTTTCTTTCCCTTTTTTTTTCAATTTTTGAGCATTTTTGGAAGGTAGAGCATATCGGCTATCATCAGGTGTCTGAACCACAGATTCCTGCACTATGTTGCTAGCTGGGAGAATTGTTGTTTTCGCGAGGGATTTAAGCTTATTGTTAGCACTTTGCACTTGTTTTTCAGTAGCACGTGGTTCATGGTTATGTTGACCAGTTTGCCTTACAATTACATGTACATCACAATTTAATTTAGTCACTACTCGTCCTTTGCATTTATCTTTAATTCTATTTGAGCATGCCCAATTATAGTTTTTACATTTATTTAACTTTTCAAAATAAAACATATATCCATCCACGCACAGCTTTTCTTTT
The DNA here is from genome assembly GCA_920104205.1 of Eupeodes latifasciatus. Taxonomy (NCBI): domain Eukaryota; kingdom Metazoa; phylum Arthropoda; class Insecta; order Diptera; family Syrphidae; genus Eupeodes; species Eupeodes latifasciatus. The sequence continues at coordinate 43,120,008 of OV049925.1, read as the reverse complement.
CCTTTATTAGATTTAACAAGTGAAACGTTCATTTTTGCTTTTTAATAAGAATAACACACTATCACGAAGGGATAAGAAAAGACACTAACCATTGTCTAAGACCCTGACTAAGTTAAGAGAGCAAAAATTAATTGCGTCTAAACATCTCGCTTATGCAAGCGAGAGGATAATTTTACAAAATTCTGGAAATAATAAAAATAAGATTTGGAGAATGTTAAAAAGCGCGCTTTTTAACATTTTATTTATTTATTATTTCCAGAATTTTGTAAAACAGAATTTTGAAAAGCAGAATTTTGAAAAACAGAATGCTGAAAAGCAGAATTTTGAAAAGCAGAATTTTGACAAAAGAATTTTGACCCCGGCAGAATTTTGACCCCAACCCCTAATCAACAATTCGAAATTACAAATTATTCTAAAAAACGTATTATTTCTACAATTTTATTCTTTTTAATTTTAAAATTTCTTTAAGTTTTGAATTTCTTTAACTTTTCAAAAGTGTATATATTTTTTGGAACAACGTTCAGAATTAATTATATACATTTTTTGAACTGAATACAAAAATTCAAAGTTTTGGTATTTTATTGATTTGAATTTAAATTTTTTGGAATTATCTTCAACTTAAAATAGCTTTTTGTGCTGTCAACTGTTTACCAAATTTTGTATCAAAAACATCCGATTGAATTTTGGTCAAGTAAAATAATTCAAAGCTTCTGCAGAGTTTTCCAATAAAAAGATTAATTTTGATATTTATAAATAATCGAGTATTGTTTCAGAGAAATCAATTTATTTCAATGTAAATGTCAACATCTTCACTAATATCATCTTAAAGGCCTTGAACCGATTGTGGAGCATTGACATAGATCTTATCTTTCACGTGATTACATCGTCGAGCATTAACACCGTTGGGAAACTTTTTATTTTAAAATTTGTTCGTTATTGTGTGGTACGTAAACTATAGATTTCTTCTAAATAACACTGTTTAATAAGGTTATGTAGCTGTATGTATACTTTTTCTATAAGGTTTTTGATGGCTTTATTTCAAATCTGACTTCAAAATCAACCTATCACGTGAGGTTTTTGGGATACAACCTATTGAGACTATGTAAACTTATGAGGTAAATTTTTGTTTCAATAAAACTCGTGATGATTTTCCAAATCTACGATTCCTTTCTTCAAAAGCGATATAAAGGCATTTTGTATTTTTATTACAAATTCGTAATTTTAAAGTCATCAAATTTTTGGAATACAATGTTACAATGTTTTTTTAAAACTTAAGATAGAGTTAAGAATAAAGACGCATATGTGTTGTATGATTTGTTGACCAATGTCATAAATAAACGTCCGTCTTTCACATACAAATTTTTTGTTTTAGGCCAAACAAATTATTTATTCATAGCTCGGTAGCGCATTCCTTTCACCCGAAAAGTTGCACCAGCCTCAATTTCGAATAAGTCCAATCACACACGTAACACAGTGGGGATAGAAAAGCTTTTCTAACAAACATTCTTCCATTTTCCAAGCCCCAATTGCTTAAATTCTCCTAGGTTAAAATTCGACCATCATTTGAATGTATTTCAAGAGCACAATCAGCGAAGATACGACGTTGCTTTGTTTACTGAACTTGAAAATCCTAAAGAGCTAAATCTTTATTCGCAAAAACATTATTAATTAAATTAGGTGGCGCAACAGTCAATGGAGAACCAGGGCCTAGTGACTTACAACTCTCAACAATCCCTGTGTGCGAGTAATGTTGTCAGAGATGGAAGGGACCTACAGTTTATATGCCGAATCCGAACGGCTAGTTTGAGAAAGCACTTTTCATGACAAGAATTACTCTTGGAGAATTTGTCAATTCCTCGCAAGAGGCAGTACCCGTGAAAACTCTTCTTTTTTTTTTTAATTAAGGTGGCACAGGCAGGGATTGAACCCAAGACCCCTTGCATGACAGTCCAACGCACTAACCATCACGCTACGGGTACTACTCGCAAAAACATTGCTCTGTTAAAAACTACCAACTTTCAATTATAAGCAACCAAGCAATACTGTTAAAATAGCACCTATCAAGTTACTCCGCAGGCAAAGAGACAAAGTTTAAGAAAAAATCAGTTAAAAATAACCAAGTTAACAATTAAGCACCACTTTCTTTCCAGAAGACACTCGCACTCGTATAAATATCAACAATTCTACTTAGCAGAAAACAAACAATTCACTTGATAGTTTATGCCCAATTAACATTTTCGAAAGTGACACCTGCCAAGTAGCGGGCTATTCAAAATGAAACCTCATATTGGAAAACACTTCATTAAACATAGATAGTTATGTAACTTTTGTATAGTTTGATTATAAGTACAAAATTTTGTTAAAATGCTATTTACGATGTTTAATAATTAATACGCATTAAGACTTGTAAGCCCTTTCTTAGCTTCTTTAAACCAAGCTTTCTATGAAAGAAACAAAGCAATTATATCCCATTTAATCTCGAAAGAATTCCACAGAGTGATTTAAAGTTAAATGATAAATGTTTACAATTACAATTTAGTAGTTTATCAAAAAAAAAAAAGATTATATTTATATTCGTTTATGGTAGTAAAAGTTATTTACCGGCTCAAGGTTAGGTAAAATTATGTGCATAAATATTTGCCTTTAAATACAAAATCTCCAAAATAAGCACTTGCCAAAAGGACTGTTTTTTCCGGGTTTCCAAATTTTCTACATTCTTACATTTATAGAATTGAATAAAATATTCTAGACCATTTTTTTCTATTTAACCTATTTCACATATGTAGGTACCTATATTCATATAGTACGAATGTATGTATCTTCACTCTTAACAAGATAAAGAACTCTATGTCCATTTCCATATAAAACATCCCTCCCCCCTGCGATAAAAATATGTACATACATTATGATGTTTATAAAACCTGATTCTGATTCTATGTTATGTTTAAAAAGGAAAAAAAGCACTGAAACAGTAACAACCCTTCACAGATGCGGCCGGTTGATTTCGTGATTTTATCTTTACACATGGTCTCTTCATATTTTTGTTTTTGTATCTACAATCTTCATATGAATGGTATAAAGTTTCTTCTATTTCAATGTATATTTTAATAAATACTGCATTTTCAATGGACACACAAACGCCCCTTTTTTTAACATCCAGACGAACATTATAGACTTTAGTAACATAGGCATATACATGCATACATACATACATAGATAGATAGATACAAAACCGCATGAAAAATAACACATTAGGAAAAACTCTCCAAAAATAATGGATGTGTGTTTTTTTTGTATAGGTACATATTTCTTCTATGTAGAAAATCTACTATACTCGTATATACATACTAATATATGTATAGTTGATATATGCACGAGTGTTCAGCATCGCGTCACACATTAATTCATCGTAATCATAAGCATAACTCTTGTTAGACCTTTCCTTTATTTTTTGGCATTGCAAGTATTTTCTTCTTGTTTTGTTCTTCCCTTCTCACACACCCCAACTTCTCTTGTTTCCAAAAACTGTTCTCGTAAAAACGTTCCATTCACAAGTGGCTTAGAAGAAGGCTGTTTATGTCTTTTGGGGTCGCAAAATAATGTATTCTTATAAACCAGTGATGTCAAATCCATTTTAATCATTAAGTACACATTAACGTATTAAAAACACAAAACCGTTGTTTCGGGGAATATAATCGCAGAGTAAATTTGGATGGTATAAATTCTTGAATATTAAATTTTATTTTATTCCTTAAGTCTTTATATTGAAACCACAATCATCGAACATAGCAGCTGATCAGTTGATTGGTATAAACTGGTGCACATACTTGTGTATTATGGTTTTAAGCTAAATTGTACTAATTTTTTCATTTAGAAGAAATTTGAGTAACTATCGTATTTTGAAGTATTGTTCAATTGTATTGATATTAACTCATTTGATTGGTATAAATTAACTTGTTTATTCTTTGGAATCTTAAATTAGTTTTAATTTTTTCGTACATTTTGACAACAATCAAAATCAAACTATAAACACATACATATTTCTGTTATTTACATAAACAGACCGTTTCTAATGGATATTCTGAATGGTATAAACAAAAAACTATTACGAAGTTTTACCTGAGATAAATACCGAATTAATTTCCTAACACAAATATTTCACCTTCAAATTGAACCTACAATATCAAATAAGTTAATTTTGTATCAATGGTATAAATTGGTCTACTTCTAATCAATTGATTTTTTTAATTCAATATCCTTCAGTGAACTAGTTTGTAAATTGGTATAAATTAGTCTACTACCATTTAATTTTATTCTTCACTTAGTATACAAGAAAGAAATTGATAAACTGCTATGACTGGAAAAATACATGCCTATTACCGATGTCGTCTCGTTTTTTCGACGACTCTCGTTTTCTTTGTCGTGTCGTTTTTTAAGTGGCATTCTATAACTCTTTCGACGCGACTATTTTGTAGCAGATTTTTAAACGATGAAAATGTATCAAAGATCTGTCAAACTGAAATCAAATTCTAAATCATTTCATTACTCGATATTCAACAAATGTGTTTTTATTAAATTATTACCAAATAAATAAATTATTAAAATGATAAGTGTTGAAATGTATTACAACGCAAGCAGCGATAGTGACAATGATGAAGAAGGTAGAGAGCGAAATATTGCAAAGACACAATTAATTGTACAAAAAGGACAGTGAAGCGTCGGCATCTGCATTTGTAGCCTGAACTTGCTTTGACTTATGTATGTCCGGATGATGAAGACGTTGAAGTGGTTGGGAGCTGCGATACACCAATTGCATTTCCACTCGGGCTTAACCATCTGTTTATGTTTAAGTAGATTTGCAACAGCATCCTCAAGCGCAGATAGGATGTGCAATTGGTTTGGACCCCCTCCATTTCCTTTCACTTCTTTTTTGTTGTTCTGAACAATTTGTTTGTACTTTAAATTCAAAGTCAGCCCAAACCTGAAAAAGCAAATATTAAAAATGTGTTAATGTACATAAATAGAATAAACTGATTCAAACCTTTTGCCAACCATCACCTTCTTTTATTGGAGGGCTTTTGCTGTTGAGTTTATCAGCTACAACATTCCATTCTTTTTTAAAATCGGCTTTGTTCATACATTTCAAAAATCCCCTAGCCAACTGCTCATTGCTTTCCATCAGCCGGACAAGCGTCTCGAATTGGTTTTGGTTTGTTAATTTTAACTGAAAATGTGCAAAAATATTTATTTTTTATTTATCGCAAATAAAGTACTAATAAATCCCATAAAATTAAAATTATTTAACAAGGAAACATACAGTTTTGCGAACTTCCATTTCTTCGTCGTGAGCAAATTTTCAAACGAGAGATACCGTCGTTTTTTTTCATTGTCGTCGTTTCCTTTCGTCTTACAGAATGCTGAATTAAAGCGTTCAACACACTTGACGTTTACACACGACAACAAAACGAGTGACAAAAGTTGAAAACGACTTATGGAATGCAGATTGTGTCGTGTCGTATATTTTGCTGTCGTTTACGACATCGGTAATAGGGGTGATAATCTACTCCTTATCAAATTTGGTTATCAGTATTTACAATGTGCTGCATTTCTTTTTAATTCTTGTATTAATAATTTTTTTAATTCAATATACAATATTAGACCAGTTTGTTACTTTGGTATAAACTAGTTTACTACTCATTGATTTCGTTGTTTAGTGTATACAATAAATTGCTTATTAGTTAACTGTACCAATGGGTCCTAATTCATTAAATTCGGTGTTCAGCTTATTTTTGGAGAATTTATATACCAGATATTGTTTAGTAGTAGATGTGTTTATACCAATCAACGGGAAAGAATCGGAAAGGGAAATTACTACATAGTTGATCAGTTTATATCAATCACCTAAAACCAAGCTGAGGTGCGTGTAATAATTAAATTCTTAAATTGGTTTATACCAATCATCAAAAAGAATCTAATAAATAAATTTGTAAGTAGTTGACCAAATTATACCAATTACCAAAAACTAAGGTTTGCCATCCCTGGTTACTTTGGTTAACCCCACAAGCTATACCATATCCCTCTATGGTTGTTGGCCCTTTTCCCGGTTTTTCGCTTTTCGTTTGTTATTTGTTTTTTTGGGAAGAAAATATTTTGTCTGTGGGATGATATGTAGATACTTCATATCTTCTCTAAGAACCTTCTTTAAAGTGAAAACTAAGAAATCCTTTACTGAGGTAGCAAAAAAATAAAAATAACAACAAACAAACTTAAAACAAATCCCATAAAAATTGTAATAAATTTTAATTTTCTTCAAACTCTCTTTTTGTTCTTTCTCCTTACAGAAATGCATTACTTCTAAAGAAAGAATAAAAAGCTACACACTGCAGATACCCTACACTCGGAGGTACTCGTCCCTAAAGTGGCAACATAATTTCCAGCATCAACATCAACCCATAGTCGTTTTGGTGTACCGCGCGCTCACCGTCTCCGCCCTAAAGCATCATAGTGCCGAATGCACAGCACACAACACAACAGACCCGACTTTACTCGTTTTTTTTGATGCAATCTTTAAGTTGCAGCCTCGCTCTCTAAGTACGATGCTTCCGTTCGTCTTCGTTGTCCGTATCCGTACATAGAAGTCGGTCTTAATAATTTCTTAGTTGGATTTTTCGGTTGGTTTTTTAATCGTTTTTTTTTTATTTTTCCGAAAACCATAAGAAGCTTGAACGGAGATGAATGATTGTGTCGGGTTTTGAAAGAAAAACGGAAGAACTGAAAAAAGTAATGACAAATGTTAAAGGGTGTAATGTATGATTACATCACACCCCCGCCCCCGCGCGACAACACAACGAATAACGATCATCTTATAGCAGCTTAGTGTGATGTGACCAATTTTAAGTGCTTAAAATATAAAAATATGAAATTATTAATTACCAGCGCGAAAAACTAAACGATTTATATTACTTCAATAAGAAATATATTGAAATAAAAAATCATTAATCTTGATTAAAGTGTAGGGAAAGAAAAATTATTAAAAAAGAGTGAAAAAGTGAAAATAGCGCGCCAGAAAGAAAAAATACGCTAAGGGAATCTTTTCTTTTTTTTTTAATTACAATATTTTCTTTTTGGTTTATTTAATTTTCGGTGTAAGAAGTTTCGTCATTTTTCATCTTAATGTTATTTAAATGTGTTGAAAGGTGTTAAAAGAGAATAATAAGTTGAATCTGTTCTTTTTTGTATTTTTAATTTTTCAAAAAATTCGTGAAACGGAATGAAGAAAAAGCAGTTTTGAAGATACGATTTTTCATTTATTTTCTGTTTTTTTTTTTTGTTTTTAAATAATTTAAATTTGTTTTGTGTTTGTTTGAAATAAACACGCGAGTGTGGATTCATCATGTTTGGAATATTTAGTAAGCGACTGTACAAAAAGTAAGTTTCATATTTTATTCCATTTAAAAATTATTGTTAATCTGCTTAACATTTGTAATGACAGTTTGCATAATAGTTCAGGAAAGTATATGTTTACTTCCAAAACATTCAGACAAGCTGAATTTGTGTAGAAAACTTAACTTAAATTTAACACTCTCTAAAAAGTCATCTTAGTAAAGACCAGACCAAAACAAATGTAGTGGTGAGAGGGGCCAAGAACACTTTTTCTGCAAATCACTTTTTTTCTTGAAAAAGATATGGGTTTTTTTTGTAGTGCTCTTAACAACGTTTAGAATTTGCATTGGCCCTTTTTAATACCCTAAGCAAATTTGCTGAGGTCTGAAAAAAAGACGACTTTTTTGAGAGCGTTAAGGTTGTATAAATTTATTTGTCCACCATAATTTAGATTTGTTTGAATTTTTTCAAAGTAAAGCCATTTTTGTATCTAATTATTTTCCTGAACTACACAAATAACTTTTCAAGACTTTTCGTTTTCAAAAATGTTAATGCCATTCTATTTCTCAAAAAAAACCTTAACTTTTCAAAGTTTATATTTGAACATTTGTTTTTGTAAAAAAAAACTGTCAATTCGATTTTTCTCAAAATTTTATCGAATGGTGAAAACAATATTTCTTATAAGATACATTTAGTTTCAAGACAATATCTCAAAGTTTTGAGATATTTAAGTCGAATATCAATTTTTACAAGCTTTTGTTAATTTTTGTTTAGGTTTTTATTTTTTGTAAAAAAAAACTGTCCATTCTATTGTTCTCAAAATTGTACCGAATGTTGAAAACAGTATTTCTTATAAGTTAAAATTCGTTGGAAGCCATAATTTCAAATTTTTGAAAAGATATTTGAGTCGAAAATCAATTTTTACCAACTTTTGTTAATTTTTTTATAGGTTTTTAATTTTTTTTTTAAATTGTCAATTCGATTTTTCTCAAAATTTTACCAGATATTGAAAACGTTATTCTTTGTTGTACAGAATTGTTTTGGAGATGAAATCATTTTTTGTTCATAAAATATTCGAGGTGACAAATATTTTTTTTCAGTTTTTTTGATTTATACAAAAAAAACGTTAGTTGGGGTTTTTTTCCAAAAATATACTAGTTTGGTATCACGCAATATATAATATAAAATTTAATTCAATTCGCTAGCGTTATTGGTTCGTGAGATATTTAGGGTTAACCAAAATGTTCACCTTTTTCAAAATTGCTAAGGTAAGGTAAAGAGTCCTTTCTGAATCTTTCTGCATTATTATCTGTATAAAAACATTTATTTGAAGTTGATATCTCTACTGGTTCTTTTTATGAAAAAAAAATCACTTTTTAATTTCAATTCGCACAATATAGACATTTAAGAAGATACAAAAAAGTAATTATTAATATTTTTTAATTAAAGAAACCTTTGGAATATTATCTCACTATCATGTGTTATAGCATACAAGTACATACATACATTTTTTCCAATATTTCTGTATTTAAATATTGGTTTCTATTTAATACAAATACATTAATAAATTTAATAACTGGCCCCCACCCTCTTCCCCACCTCTTCAATCGTAAACCTTTCGTAATTTATTTGAGTATGTACCTGAAAATAAAGCAAATTTTGAAGAGGCATATTAATACCCATCCACTTAAATTAATTCAGAAATATTGTTACCTGTATATTTGCATTGACTACCTGAGATTAAATTATTATCAATAAAAATAATGAAACACTTTGCGATAAATAAAGTGGAACTTTATTGACGTGTTTTATTTTTATTACCAACCACCAATAAAAATAAACAAATACAAAAACAAAACTAAAATAGAAACAGAAAAAAGAATTTACATGAAACCCTAGAGTTGAATTTACTATAACCGAATTATTAATAATAATTCAATTTATTTTACTATAGTTGGAATTTTTATTCGTGTCGATAAAACAAAATAAAAGGAACAAATCAACACAATATAATTTATTTTATTCGCTAGAATTATTTCCATACAAACAAAAATTAACTTAATCGTGAAGCCAAACAAAACATCGAAAATATAGGTTATCCGAATACACCACGCGTGTATTTTTATGCATGCTGCTCTATATTAATAAAGCTGATTCTGGCGATATTTTTCAATACGGTATGTTTTGTCTTTTAAGCCTTTAAGTCTTCTTTATAATATTCATATTGGTTTGGTAGATGTTCTGAATTGTATACTGACTCAATCAAATAATTCAGTTGTTGTTCTAAAAATACTGCAAGAACTGAAATAACACAAATTTAAATAAAACTCAGCTCAAAATCGGAATCAGAATTCAGGACGAATTGTTAGAGAGAAACCTACGTAGAAATTTGATAAATTAACAATTTAGAACAACAAAATAATAATAATCAGCTGCTTATAACTCACCTCAAAATGTAATAAATAAATTTTGTACTCGAACGCAACGAAATTTTCATATTTTTAATGTTTCGTGTTCTAGTAGCGCAGACATACCCGACTCGTAACTCGTACGTGATTAAGAGTAGTTAAACAGTCGGAAAATGTGCTAAAGCCGACATACCTACCTTACCTAACCTATAAACAACAACAACGTATGCGCAAACGAGAGAAATAAAAGAAAGAAACAAAATTGAGGGCCAAACAAAACAAAAATAAACCAGGAGTCAGGAGCACCTTCTAGAGGATTTATTGCCTCACGAAATATTGTACTGGTTGTGTCAAAATAAAAGCGTAGGACGTTGAGCGTTATTTTTATCGTCAATGTAAAATAATTTCAATTTGCACAGATATATACTACACTACAGTTCGCTTAAATAGAATCTAGCTTTTTTTCGGAAATGTTTACGACACTACCTTTACGACGCTTTTGTATTGAAACTTCAATAAATGTGATATCTTTGGAAAATAAGACTTAGAAAAACTCAAACTCAAAATTTTGATCTAAAAATGCACATTTTTTAGCGTTTTTTTTTCAAAACTGTGAATTTGAGTGCGGGTTTTCAATCTGGCAATACTTTTTGGTTTTTTTGACAGCTGTCACTTTTTGTGGGATCATGTAAAGTCACTTTTCTACGCAGATAAGCCCAGATATTGACGCCTTGGAAGAGAATATTTCATGTGTTATTGCTGACTAATGGTCTTGATTGCTGCAAAAAGTGGTCAAAAAACAGGCCTTTCGGCTGAAATTTATTAAAACCAGCCAGGTGGCCATTTTCCCGAAATCGTTTTTAAAACATGTTGCCAAACCCTTGATTTTATAATAAAGCTTAATTCTTGGCTATATCATTAAATAATATGCGTTATAATTCTTCTTAAAAACCACACGTCTTAAAAAACACCATTTTGTGTTAAAATATTTGAAATATGCAATCCACCAACTGCACCTGAGTACAAGAATACTTTGCATACAGATGTGGCATCGAACATGTTTGATCAAACACATTGAATTAAATATTTTACATCATACATGTTGCATCGAATATGTTGCATCAAATATGTTGCATCAAAAGTGTTGCACTTGCTACACCAAATATATTGCATAGAAAATGTTGCATGTTCAAATTTGAATGTTCCTTTGGTCGATGTTGCATCTTAGTTTTTCAATGTTAAACAAGTTTTGAACATGTTGCATCGAACTGGTTCTTGGACTTGGTCTTGGTCTTGGTCTTGGTCTTGGTCTTGGTCTTGGTCTTGGTCTTGGTCTTGGTCTTGGTCTAGGTCTTGGTCATGGGATTGGTCTTGGTCTTAGTCTTGGTCTTGGTCTTGGTCTTGGTCTTGGTCTTGGTCTTGGTCTTGGTCTTGGTCTTGGTGTTGGTGTTGGTCTTGGTCTTGGTCTTGGTGTTGGTCTTGGTTTGGTCTTGGTCTTGGTCTTGGTCTTGGTATTTGTCTTGGTCCTGGTCTTGGTCTTGGTCTTGGTCTTGGTCTAGGTCTTGGTCTTGGTCATGGGATTGGTCTTGGTCTTAGTCTTGGTCTTGGTCTTGGTCTTGGTCTTGGTCTTGGTCTTGGTCTTGGTCTTGGTCTTGGTCTTGGTCTTGGTCTTGGTCTTGGTCTTGGTCTTGGTCTTGGTCTTGGTCTTGGTCTTGGTCTTGGTCTTGGTCTTGGTCTTGGTCTTGGTCTTGGTCTTGGTCTTGGTCTTGGTCTTGGTCTTGGTCTTGGTCTTGGTCTTGGTCTTGGTCTTGGTCTTGGTCTTGGTCTTGGTCTTGGTCTTGGTCTTGGTCTTGGTCTTGTTCTTGGTCTTAGTCTTGGTCTTGGTCTTGGTCTTGGTCTTGGTCTTGGTCTTGGTCTTGGTCTTGGTCTTGGTCTTGGTCTTGGTCTTGGTCTTGGTCTTGGTCTTGGTCTTGGTCTTGGTTTTGGTCTTGGTCTTGGTCTTGGTCTTGGTCTTGGTCTTGGTCTTGGTCTTGGTCTTGGTCTTGGTCTTGGTCTTGTTCTTGGTCTTAGTCTTAGTCTTGGTCTTGGTCTTGGTCTTGGTCTTGGTCTTGGTCTTGGTCTTGGTCTTGGTCTTGGTCTTGGTCTTGGTCTTGGTCTTGGTCTTGGTCTTGGTCTTGGTCTTGGTCTTAGTCTTGGTCTTGGTCTTGGTCTTGGTCTTGGTCTTGGTCTTGGTCTTGGTCTTGGTCTTGGTCTTGGTCTTGGTCTTGGTCTTGGTTTGGTCTTGGTCTTTGTCTTGGTATTGGTCTTGGTCTTGGTCTTGGTCTTGGTCTTGGTCTTGGTCTTGGTCTTGGTCTTGGTCTTGGTCTTGGTCTTGGTCTTGGTCTTGGTCTTGGTCTTGGTCTTGGTCTTGGTCTTGGTCTTGGTCTTGGTCTTGGTCTTGGTCTTGGTCTTGGTCTAGGTCTTGGTCTTGGTCATGGGATTGGTCTTGGTCTTGGTCCTTTCCTTAATCTTGATCTTGGAAGACAAAAACATCGATTTTTAGAAATTATAACAATTTGTTGCAGTGTTTTGTATCTAGGTAAAACTTTGCATTGGATTTGGTTATCTTACATATACCAAATCCTATTATGTGGCCAAGTAGGGAGTTCAAAGTAGCTTGCATGGGGGTAACAGTTGGGCCAGCATGAACTTATGGGTCTCAGCATGAACTTATAGGGCTTTTAAATAACACAGTTGAACAGGATTATGTAATAAAATTATACTTTTTCTACGGTTTTTGACAGCTTTAAATCGTATCCAACTTTAAAATCAATCTTTTAGGTTTCTGAGATACAACCTTTTATAATTTGAACAAACTCTATATTAAGCTTCTTGAGGCTATGTAAAGAAGTAGTTTTTTTTTCAAAATAATTCGTGATGATTTTCCAAATCTACGATCCCTTAATTTAATATTCCGTTAAAAAAACTTGGAATATCCTATTGATTTTTCAAAATGTCCTCATTAATTTAAAATCTTCACATAAATCTCAAAAGAACCTTGAAACATTTATGTTAAAACGGTTCTTAAAAGAAAACCGTTAGGTTAGGTTGAAGTGGCTGTCCAAGATGGAAACGGACACACTTAGGCCAGTTTGATGGCCCATTGTGATACCTAAAAAGAAAACCGTAAAACGATGTAAAAGCAATTTTGAAACGTATTACAAAATCTTAGTCTTAAGGTTGTAACATAAAGTTTTTTGAATATATTGAAAAAAGTATAAAAATAGTGTTGATAACGGTTATTTCTGAGTTTAAGCACATTAAGCTTAGATTGGAGTTGAGATTCGTAATCAGCGAATTATTCAAAATTATAAAAGAATTCAAGGTTTTTCAAAACATCAGATAGAGTCGAATGAAGAACCATAAGTCATCTAATAACTTATAAATTTATAAAAATTACGAAAACTAAGTTAGATACTAAAATGATTTAAAATGTATCTAGAATATAGAAGATTTGTACTTTGCAAAATAACTATACAATTAATTGTTACGGAATGTATTGTGTTTTAACTTAGCCTTGAAAAAAACATGTTTTTGGTTGACTTAATCATTTTTTAAGGGCCATATATATTTTAAGAAAAGAATTAAAAGGCGAAATTCGATTTCAAGACATCTAAATCCTGTAAAAAAGTATTGTTTTGTTTGTGCAGCAAAAAAAAAAGTAATTTTGTCAAAATGTATCCATCTCAACGAATCGCACTGTATTTAAACAAGTTGGCATGATACACTACATCAGGGTGCAGCGTGCAATTCTGTAATTAATTCAGTTTTTCACTTGAGAGTTTTGGTATATTAGTTGTCATGAAATATTATCTACATTTTACGGACCAACTCAACCGACAACGCGACGCAACGAACAACGCGACGCACGTAACGTTGTTAAAGCAAATTAAAGGCACATTTTTAACCTCACTAACTATATTCAAATATCATGTTCTCATGACCTTGAATTACTTTGTTCTGCTGCGCTGTGCAGAACAAATTTCGTATATGTAAAGTTTTGTCGCACCCAGAAAATTGTCCATGAAATTTTTGTATTTTGTTAAATTGCAGTTTTATTTTATTAAAAATTAAAATAAAACATGTTATCAGGTGTTTAATGACCAAAGATGACCTTATCTGCATAGCGATGCATAGATTGTGATTAATTAGTGGTTTTATGTTTGGGTAAGACGAGCTATTTTGTATGCAAAAACGATTAAACCTTTTAAAACGTTAATGGACATTTATTAGTGATGGACTTTTAAAATATTTATTGGCTATCATTTTGATTTATTATAAGTATCGCCATTATTTATTTTAGCCATATTTTGATTGTTTTAAAATGGTTATATGACAATGAATTTGGTACTATGTATATTAATGTAAAATATATAAATTGTACATTTCTAAATCCAAACTGTTTTTCGTTTCTAGATTTATTAAAGGATTGACTCTAAATATGTGTTTTAAATATTTTATTTATTTAATAATGTTTTAAATTTACACCATAACTCAGTCGTATGTCAAGCTTGACCTCAGAACTGGTTTCCCAATTTTCATATTATACAAAAATAAAATAAATTAAATAAAATATTAATTTTAACTTACATAAGCTCAGTCAGTCCATCAAAAAGTATAAACTATTAAAATAGTTTCCATAAAAAATATTCACGCAGTAATGAACAAACGTAACGAACACATGTGTCTTCATATCTGATATATGACACGACAAACGACACTTTATCGCGCTTATTTCCACTTCATTCATTAAAAATAAAATAAATATCGTTGTTAGTCCATTTTTAATTAGTTACGCATTGTGGACTTTGAAATAATTTATTACCATAGAAATTGTCTCATTAATATGTTTTGAATGCAAATATGTAAATATTGAAAAAAAAAAATGTGTGCTTATACGTAACGAGCAATTGCAATTTGACGAACGGCCTTTGCATTGGACTCTGTCTGCATTTTGTAATAAATGTGGTGACAAATTTGCATAAATATATATTCAAACTATTATAATTATAATGTGTATTTAGTATTTCATTTATAGTGAATAAGTATAATCTATAACTAGAGATCTAAGCTAACTTTTGAGGTGGTTATATAAAAGATTACCAATTATTTCGGTACTAAATTTTTAAATTTTTCAAAGTAGACAAATGTGAATTTACTAAATATGTTTTTGAATTTAAATTAGTTAAAAGAAGCTGGAATGTTGCTCACAATGAATATAACTTATAATAGGTCAACTTAGAAATTTTCTTTAACTTGAAGCTGTTTTGTGCCGAAATATTGGAGAAACTTTAAGTTTTGCAGAAGCAAAATGTGCCCATTGAATTTTTCTAAAATAATTCGTATGCAATAGCTCAAAATTTTAAACAACCTGATGTTAAGGAAACACCAAATTTCTAAATATTTAGCAATTTACTAGCGACTCCAGAATTTTAAAATTTTCTTTTCTGTTTTTTTTAGCTAATAAATTGCGAAATTGCTTCCATTAAAAGTACGGATATTAGAACATGTTCAAACAGTGACAGTTCGTGAAGATAAACAGAACAAACACACTTAAACGGACCTATTAATTGGAATTCCTTATTCGATTCCATCGACTGTTTTTATAAGATTAATTTTACACAAGATCCGAACTGTTACCTTGTCGAACATATAGCTAGAGTAAAATTTTTCATCATCCAGGTCATAGAAAGAACTTGCTTGAGACTTTTCGTCAAATATTTCGAAAAATTCGTCTTCTCTTCCTAATTTAAAACAAAACAATAGTGGCCCACGAATCATTAAACCAACACAAATCAAGTCAAATCAAGTCATTCAAGCGAAATTGTCAAAAAATGTTGTCTAGGTTAAATTTGAAGTGAATTTATCTTTAATGAAAATGTTAAAATCGTGTAAAATTACCAAAATCATCTTTTCAGTTTAATAAGTTGCTAATAATGGCTATAACATTATTTTAATTTTAAAATTCGTCGAATATGTATTTTTTTTAAATGTTTAGTTTTTTTGTAAGAAAAAAAATCTGCCTATTTGTTTTTCAAAAAGTTTTGCAAGATGTCAAAAACGTCATTTGTTCTAGGGTGATTTTTTTGAGGTTAGGATTTTCATGCATTAGTATTTGACAGATCACGCGGGATTTCAGACATGGTGTCAAAGAGAAAGATGCTCAGTATGCTTTGACATTTCATCATAAATAGACTTACTAACGAGCAACGCTTGCAAATCATTGAATTTTATTACCAAAATCAGTGTTCGGTTCGAATTGTGTTTCGCACTTTTTTATCGACAAATTTTGTTCAGCGATGAGGCTCATTTCTGGTTGAATGGCTACGTAAATAAGCAAAATTGCCGCATTTGGAGTGAAGAGCAACCAGAAGCCGTTCAAGAACTGCCCATGCATCCCGAAAAATGCACTGTTTGGTGTGGTTTGTACGCTGGTGGAATCATTGGACCGTATTTTTTCATGCTGTTGGACGCAACGTTACGGTGAATGGCGATCGCTATCGTTCAATGCTAACAAACTTTTTGTTGCCAAAAATGGAAGAACTGAACTTAATTGACATGTGGTTTCAACAAGATGGCGCTACATGCCACACAGCTCGCGATTCTATGGCCATTTTGAGGGAAAACTTCGGAGAACAATTCATCTCAAGGAATGGACCGGTAAGTTGGCCACCAAGATCATGCGATTTGACGCCTTTAGACTTGTGGGGCTACGTCAAGTCTAAAGTCTACACAAATAAGCCAGCAACTATTCCAGCTTTGGAAGACAACATTTCCGAAGAAATTCGGGCTATTCCGGCCGAAATGCTCGAAAAAGTTACCCAAAATTGGACTTTCCGAATGGACCACCTAAGACGCAGCCGCGGTCAATATTTAAATGAAATTATCTTCAAAAAGTAAATGTCATGGACCAATCTAACGTTTCAAATAAAGAATCGATGAGATTTTGCAAATTTTATGCGTTTTTTTAAAAAAAAAAGTTCTCAAGCTCTTAAAAAATCACCCGATAGTATGTAATTATTTAAGAGCTAATTATTATAATTTTCTGCTTTCATTTTTAATAGAAGAATTTGAAAATAATTCAGTAAATACCTAACTTTTTGAACTATTAATTTCTTTACAAATTATGGCTTTTCGAATTTTTTTCTTTTTCAAATATTGGCTTTTTTGACGTTAACAAATCGTGTATAAAATCAGTTTCACAATAAACAAACAACGCGTTTTTTGAAATGAATATTTCGTCCAAATGATGATCTCACCGCACCTGTAACTTTGCTAAGTGAACAACACTCATTGTCCGCGTCGTCGTCGTACAAAAATTGCAATAGTTCTCAACAGATTTACATTTCACGCTTGAGGAGAATTTGCTTCGCTATCGTTTGAGCCTTAGAGCAGCTTGAATTTAACATCATTTGACTTTTTTCATTTAAAAACGAGACTTTCAAAAACTTTTTCGTGAGCGTTACAGATCCATGTTAACCGACTTTTATTTAGTGAAGTTAAAGACATGGATTTGGATAACATAACAAGACCCATGGCAACATTTATTTTTGAGCACAAAACTCCCAAATCGTGTTGTCAACCGTCTTGACGATTTAAATTGGTCCTTTGAACTTTTTGGGGAGGAACCGTTACGTTAACGATCCGGAAATAATTCAAGTTCAATTTAATCCAATCAATCTATCGTCTTGGAACAAGGTCCTCGAAAACTAGAGTGAAATAATGCGCAATTGCAAAGCCAGCGGTTCCATAATCTTAATATATATAAATTACGTGTCACAGTGTCTCCTGAACTTCTTAACCAATTTTAATAAAATTTGTAAACGATGTGCAGTTTGAACAAACTTGAAAGATAGGATAACTAACATATCAATTCATGATCGCAATATTATTTTATTGCAAATTATTTGTCTATTATTTGACAGTCACAATTATCTGTTAGCTCGAAAAGATGGCAAAATCTGTTGACTGGATTGAGTATGTATTCAATAGATGCTGCTATGTCAAACTTCCAAACGTTTCATATAAGCTACAATTTAATAGCATATAACTACCAAATGTTGCTGAGGCTAAGGTATACATAAGTTTAATTTATTTTGTAATAAACGAAATACAGTGAAATTTACTTTTTAAATTTTTGGTGTTACGAGTAGCAATTTCTCGAACAATTACTAGATATTGGGAATTGTTGATACTGTTGTTAATGATAATGCAACGTTAAAGCGTTTGGTCATCAAAAAAATCACTGGAAACCATTTTAACTGAAAAGTTTAAAGGAAAAGTAGTCATGCTGCCTCGTATTCCAATGATACTGAAAAATTCTATTTTACCCTTCAGAAGGTTGCAGCTCTAATTCGTTTAGCTTTTTCCATGTCTCTAAATAAGTCCCAAGACCAAAAAATGTCCATTTGTGGATAAGATTTGTAACATCCATGTTTTTCTCATGGGCAGGAAAACCATAGAACCTATTTGTGTTAGCGAAAGACAGGTTTACCAAAAATATTGTAACCGATTGGTGCTATATTAAATTGAAATTAAAAGTATTTATAATTCAAAATAATAAATGGGTGATTATACAAAAGTTGGGTAACTCGATGTCATCAACCAATATATACAAAGTCTGATTACATTTTATTGAGATTGCAATTTATTTTAAAACAATGGAAAGACCTTTATTTAGTCACCCAATTTCAGTTCTTCATTTTGAATACAAGTTATTAAAAAAACACAATTAGTTCTTAAAATGTCAGTCCTCTGGCATGTCACAACCCTGAAAACCAACCATTAAGTGACTGTCTATTAAACATTATCATTGATTTGAGGAAACTTATTAAATTAATACAATCTGCGATGTATATAGTTTAATATATAGGTACTACAACTTTCATAATGCAGTGTTCTCCACTTTATTTAAAAAAATAAGAAATTTTGTGTTCAGTTTTATTTGTCTTTTATTTAAATTTAAAATTCGTGCGAAATATCGCAGACTCAACGTCAAATCCCACTTTGAATTTTAATGTTGGTAATAAAGTTAGTTGCGGGTCGCACAATTTGACGGCCACCATAACTGTACCAGAGTTTGGATTATGTTTGTTGTCTATACAGGTGCTTAGCCAGTCAACACGTCAGTTTTATGGTGAGTCGTTATTTTTTTGTTAATCTTAATATTATTTTTATTTATTCGTATTAGACTTTGATTTGTTAAAATGTAGTTTGTTGATATTTGAAATTACAAAATTATTATTATTACAGATTATAATCTCAAATTTCGTCTTTTTCGTCAGTTCAGTGTCAGGTAAATTGTTATTGTTCTTCATTTCTTGATCATTAGTACTTTTAAGATGAATATTGTTAGATTTTGTTTGTTGATTACTTTGAAATATTTAGTAAAACTATGTGAAAGTAGTAAAAGATAACGTTACGTTAAATGTCAAAAGTCTGTTTTGAAAACTGATGTAGTATTTTCTCCTAGTATTACATATTAACAATTATTTTTAATTGTTACTAAGTGATTTTAAGTGATCATTATTAAATCCTAAGAGATTTTTACTAATTTGTATTAAATTTCATTATAATAGGTACTTTCAAAACTGTGTATACTCGTCAGTCCTCTGGCAGTCAAATTCTGAAATTTTTAAATATCTTACAATGTATTCAAAAAAGTGACTGGCCCGATTGGGAACAATATATTAATTAGATTAGCTATCATATACACCCGAATTTATAGAAGTTTGATTTAAAAACTATCGTAAACAAAATATCCTCAAAAGTTACCCAACTTTTTGTTGACTCTGTCAACACCAATAACGCCCGAAGATGGAATTTTGTTATTTATATTAAAATAAAATAACTTTAAAAACAAATCTTTTTGATTTTATATATATTATATCAAAACACAACGGGAGACCAAAAACCATCAAATATGAATTTTGTGTAATCACCCAAATATTATTGTTAGAGGATTTTAATAAATATTATTGTTAGAGGAAAATAATAATAATAATAATGTAGTGCCCGTGGCATGATGGTTAGTACGTTGGACTGTCATGCGAGAGGTCTTGGGTTCAATGCCTGCCTGTGCCACCTTAATTAAAAAAAAAAGAAGAGTTTTCACGGGTACTGCCTCTTGCGAGGAATTGACAAATTCTCCAAGAGTAATTCTTGTCATGAAAAAGTGCATTCTCAAATTAGCCGTTCGGATTCGGCATATAAATTGTAGGTCCCCTCCATCCCTGACAACATTACTCGCACACAGGAATGGTTGAGAGTTGTAAGTCACTAGGCCCTGGTTCTCTACGGACTGTTGGGCCACCTAATTTTTTTTTATTTAATTTTTTAGAGGAAAATAATGATCACTATTCGTAATTAATTTTTATTTCAATTTTAATTGCCGGTAATTTGTAACTGACTATTTTTGCACTACGATTACACGAAATTGTAATTGAAAAAAACTTACATTTCAATTACTTGTAATTGTAATTGAAACAATGCACTTCCTAGTTACATTACAATATTTGAAAATTGTAATGGACTCATTAAAGACCTTGAAGGATAGCACTTTTACCCTTTAAGCGGGCGCGCGGTAATTTGTAACGGGAGCGGGCGCAAGTAACCGAAAAGACCTATGGGATGAATAAGAGAAATAAAGCACTTATTATTCAATAATTATTTATTGATTTGTACTCAGATACATTATCATTGTCTTTAAAGTCTAATTTGTCCAAAAAGTACTTAAAATTATGAAAAAGGCTACTAGAAATGAGAATTACATATAATGGGTAAAAATAATAATATGAACGAAAATGTACTAAGCGCGGTCGATTCGACTACGCGCGCCCACTTAAAGGTTAATTTTACAGCCAAGGTAATTGATTTCCATAATTATTTATTAATTAAAATCAACACAATCAACTGAGCATTTCAGAAAATTATTTTGTAATATCGCCTAAAATTTAACTGACGAAAATAATATTAAATCACATTTTTGTGTAATGACTTCTGAAAAAAGTAGTAAAAAATTCTTTTTTGATCTTTTACTTTTGTTTTCCATTAAATTTAATTAAATTGCAAGTAATTGACTCTTTTCAATAACATTTAATTAGTAATTGAAATTTTGCAATTACATTTCAAAGTAATTGAAAAAGTGTGTGTAGAATTCCATTACAATTATTGTAATTTAATTTTTTTGTAATTATTTTTTCTTAACTCAGGTATTAAGACTGCGTTGTTGTAGCTTTTTGAAATTTTAAATTTTCATTTCAGGTATCAATAAAATGGGGTTACTTCTATTTAACATAATTTTTTAACAAATCCATATTTTAAAATCCATCAAGTTCAATTTTGACTTGTTAATTTTATCTAAACTTAAATGTATCGTAGGTCAATGAATTACTTACTTTTTAGAAGTAAGATACCCCCCCCCCCCTATTTTTGTCTCTTCTTCTAATCGCCCCTAACTCAAAGCCATTATTATAATATCTTTTTTTAATTAAATCCTTCAACATTATACTCTCACTTTGTTTGGTGTTTCCCATAAAATTGTGTAGTTAAACACCATAGTTAATCGTGTGTAGTTGTTTTTGTGCTTGAACGCGCCACTGCTTCCATATATGTATCTAAAAGTATAAAGTGTCGTTTGAGTTTCCCCTTTTGATACAAATCCATTGCAATGTAAACACATGAAAAAAACATTGATTAGACAAACTATCTACTATCTATCTTCATGTGAATCCACATGAATATACGTGTATACCATACACAGAAAACATATAACAACATAATCCCCAATTAATCCGAAACCTCACAATTAAATTCCAAATTACCCAGGACATGCCAAAGAAGCAAATTAAGTTTTTGTGGTTCCAATTTGTTATACACAAAAATAAACTCGTATACAGCATCACAAATAATCCTCCATCTCTCCCCAACAATAAAATATACTAATTTTCAACATTTATATATTTACAGTCTATACACTTTTGTCACTGAAAATGTATCTAAGAGATACATGTATGGGGGAACTTGATATTGTATATCTATCTGTAAATCCAGTCCTTGCTTTGAATGAAACTAAAGCTCTTTACAAATTCTTACAACAAAACTATTTGAATTTGTAATAATGTGGTTATTACATGCTCAGATACACAAAGTCTATGAAAATGATGTCAATCGAGAAAGAGGCCTCTATATTCCCATATACTCCCCCATAGATATCTAATCCCCTTCTCCCCGACGCCGACGCCGACGACGCCATCGGAATAAAATGGGATTTGTGTTCACTTTACATTCACATATTATAATGCTCTCGTCACGCTGCCGCCATTGACAACATCCAACATCGTTGTTGTTATCATCCTCATCGTCACAAGAGTTGGGTGTTGTGTGTCTTATGTCGTGTCATTGTCGTCAAACACTCAAAAAGCATCCCATGTCATGGAAAATGTGTGAAAATTCATCCAAGATTGTCATCTTTTTAAAGCAAAGGCGAGATATCACCACAAATTCCACACTAAAAGTTTCCCCATACCATAATTTTACTTATACATATTGGAGAGATTGAGCCTGCTGCAAGTCCCAACACCAAAGTGTCTACTTTGGGCCCATTTTAGGTTATCTCAGCCGATAGTAACACCCCCATACTCCACCTCCTTTCTGAAGTTGTCAGTCGTTCAGAAAATTAAACGATATTCATGTGGCACGGCAAAACACTACGATACGATGTCGGAACGTATAATGCCGACTAATTATAGCCTTGAATGGATCCAGAGATACTCGTACCTAACAGCTACACTACACTGATACTCTTGACGCAAGGAACCATCATCAGAGAACACAGATGTACAAGCTTCGCGTATATAGCTCTTCATTCAGGGCGTGAACCCGGTTCGGTTCCTGGTAGTCTGGCATCAGGCGAGGCGGCTTCGACTATACCACCAATATCCTTCTACCCTCTGGCTCATGCCTTGAGAGGAAAAACATTTTAATTACTGGTTTTAGTTTTATTG
The DNA here is from genome assembly GCA_920104205.1 of Eupeodes latifasciatus. NCBI lineage: Eukaryota > Metazoa > Arthropoda > Insecta > Diptera > Syrphidae > Eupeodes > Eupeodes latifasciatus. The sequence continues at coordinate 43,097,174 of OV049925.1, read as the reverse complement.
TTGTTGCATGTCATTCGTGAGATAGTTTTTGCTATCCTTTTTGCTGTGTCGCAGAGATACGACCCACCGCACCCCACCCCACTTTATCTTTGTATCTTTTTATCTTTATCTAGCTTCGACTTCGATGATGATGACGACAAAGGCAACCACGACGCCGACGACGATGAGTGAGTGAACTTCATCGATGGTTTATTACTTCGTTTCGAAAAAGTTGGGGTAGCCAGCCAAGTTGGCATCCAGCTTAGAATATATGTATATAACATAGAAGCTGTTCGTGATCAATGAGCAGCCTTGAGATTCAATTGGAGATGTTTGTGTGACATTTATGACCTAACTTTACACGCGGTTGCAATGACAATGACAGTGGGCGATGAGGTGGTATGGCGTTCAATAGATACATTCTATCAAAAAAAAAAAAAAAGAAAAAGGAAGAGCGCGATAGTATCAAAAGACATAAAAATAAATAAGAAACAAAAATGTTTTTATTGTTACAATAAAACTCCACAGTTGAATAGTTTTAGTGAGGTGAGGAAAGTGTAATAAACTATTCTTCTTTTCGTTGTGTTTTTTCTTGAGTTACTCGTACTTCTTCCATGACATTCCGAATCAAAGAGATATAAGAACTTGTCTATTTTGTTGGCATTTAGTTTATTAATATGATTGCCCGTGCGTCGTCTGTCGGCACGAGCATTTGATTAAGGATTTTTTAAATTTTAAGTTACGAGTTAGACGTGTGCATTCTTTAGGTAACATAAAAACATGCCACAATTTAGTTACAATAATATTCACATAAAATAGGACCTACAGAAGAAAATTTTCATCATATGTCACATACGTCACAAAAGTTACTGAAAGTGCAAATTGAATTACATATCTACAAAATTGTATGAACAAAGTTGTTAATATAATATAAAATACATTAGAAAGGTTATAAGGTACGCAAACATTATTAAATGAAATATTTTACATTTTTTTGTCATATTCGTGACCATTTTAATCTATGATTTGAAGGAAATAATATTTACATGTTTATATATTCTACTACAGCTCAAAATGCATATGCTTTGGATTATCTGCAAAATTAAGAAGAGTTTTGTGTCACAGTCGTCACAAACATATCTGCATGTCTGATAAGCATAATTTAGGTTTTCTATGTTTAAAATTATAACAAAAATATTGCTAAAAAAATAAATAAATTAGGTGGCGCAACAGTCCATGAAGGACCAGGGCCTAGTGACTTACAACTCTCAACCATCCCTGTGTGCGAGTAATGTTGTCAGAGATGGAAGGGACCTACAGTTTATATGCCGAATCCGAACGGCTAATTTGAGAAAGCACTTTTCATGACAAAAATTACTCTTGGAGAATTTGTCAATTCCTCGTAAGAGGCAGTACCCGTGAAAAAAGTTAGGTGGCACAGGCAGGGATTGAACCCAAGACCCCTTGCATGTAAGTCCAACGCACTAACCATCACGCTACGGGTACTACAAAAATATTATAACATCAAATAGACTTATTGCTAATGCGTAGCTAAGCTACGCATTAGCAATAAGTACCTGAACTACACTGTGATAATTTATGTTTGTCTTTTTAATTTATTAGTCTCTTGTTTTTAATTGTTAATTTATTAAATAGTTTAAATATTTTTCTTTAATTTTTTCTTCAAACGAAATAAAAATTAAATTTAAAAAAACAAAACCAACAAAAACAATGTAAAATACAAAAACAAAAAAACAACATATCTAAATAAAACCCCTGAAGAAGTCGTGAGTAGCGACGAAACGTTGGGTAAAAGATGGAATAAAGTTTTTTTATTTGCATTGAAAATCAATTGACCAAAATAGCCTGCATTGTCAAACATAAATCTACAACAATTATTTATATATTTCATAACGTACTACAGGATAGTGTGTGTCACATCGGTCACTAATGATTATCTGATTAGTACAAATTCGATAACCTGTCTGCAAAAGCATGGGAACAATATTACGAGTATTACCTCAACATCAAAATTACTTACATACTTGAGCTGTACTGTACGTTACTGTATTATAATCATTTTATTTTCCAACTAGCGGCCCGTACCGGCTTCGCACGGGTAGACATAAATAGGTACAGATATTTAAGTTATAAGCATGCTAATTAAAACGACTATGAATCACTAAATTAGAAAACATTTTTTTGTCCTATCATTAATACTCTTCGCAGCGTATGCGGTGAAAGACATTTTATGGCTAATTTTTGTACACCTTCGGTTGGTTTTAATAGGAATTTCAAAAGATTTCTATATCGTAATCTAGTACATATAGCCTATAGTTATTCAGTGATAATGTAGCTTTCTAATTAAAAAAGAATTATAAAAATTGGTCCAGTACTTTTTGAGTTTATTCGTTACATACAAAAATACAAATCTTTCTTCTTTCTAATATTATTATATTATATATGTATATAGTGTAGATTGTAACAATTTTAAAGCATGATTTGAAAAATTGTTAAAATGTCTCATTTTAAATTTATAAATCGAAATTCAAGATAAATGTTCAGAAAAGAGGAACTCACTCCTGTAACAAAAAGTAGTTTATTTTAAAATTAGAGAAAATAAATTATTCGAACTTTTCAAAAGTTCAAAAGAATATTCTGCTGGATTATGAAACATTTCTTCAAATCCGTCACTAAACTATTCATACGTTTCATTAGTCCAAAACCAAATACAATATTATCTCACATTCGCAAGAACTTTAAATTATCATTTAAAGGATAAATTATGTACATGTTCCATAAATTACTACAGAACTAAATTTTTATCATTTATATAAACAAGAATTATACTGTGTCACATCCGTCACAAACTTGGCTGCATATCCTATTGAATAAAACTAGATTACAAAATTAAAAGAACAATATTATTACCATAATATCAAATATATTAAAAATGTAAGCTAGAGGCACGGTACTGAATTAAACATGTACATTGTTCTGTCACATTCGTCACAATTTTAAAAGTCTTATTTTAAATAATTTTAAAGATGTCACTTGAGATAAAGTTTAAGTAAAAGAATGTAAGGCAAGAAGATTTTATTCAAGTCACGAAAAATAGTTGATGTTAAAGATTAAGTTACACCTTGTGATTTTGTTTGAAATAAAACATATAATTCAATCTTCTTATAAATATTTCTTGACATTTTGAAGGTTTGAAAAACAGAAAAATATATTACATTTGCCACGAAAACAGCACCAATTGTACAAGTAAGATTATATGACATTATAACAAAACCATAACAACAATCAAATACAATCTTAATAAATTTTGAAACCCATTAAGATAAAAACGTAACATTAGCCAGTAAAAGCCGTAACAATGGTTCGAAGGAATATCATATCTTTTATATTTTTGATTGCTTAACTAGTGAAATTGGAAATAGAATTTTATTAAAATTTTTTCAAAAAACTTAAAATTGTCACCGGATTTTTCATAACACGTCATTAGCGTCACGAAAAAGGAGCTCATCATAAAATGTTCCAACAAGATGTGATTAATAACATTACTCAAACTTTTTTAAAATGGTATACAAAATTTTGTAAATGATTTTGAAACTCTGAGTAATTGTGTCATATTCGTAACAATCTGCAGTTAAACATGATTGTTCTATTTTTAAAGCAAAATATATAAATTTTGTTAAATAAATCAAATATATTGCGTTTAAAAAAGCAAAGTAGAAATTCTTTAAATTCCTTACTTTTTAGACTTATAAAACCTCATAAAGTCAGCCTTGTCAAACAGATATTCCTAAAAGTGATTGTATTTTTGTATCCTTTGATTTTCAAACCTCGTAAATTTCCACTTAGTTGGTCACCCTATTTCTACACCAACGAAAGTGCAAAACGTCAGATTAAAAATGTCTACTGATTTGTGGTTTGTTTTACGCCAACAAAGTGCGAGGTTAAGGAACTGTCTTTAACTCTCAAGAACGGAAGTTGAGCGGAACTTCTTTGACATTTACTATATAAACGAGTAAAATGCTGTGTGGGGGTGTTTTTTCCGTCTGTCTTTTCTGTATCCTCCTTCTGTGATATGCAGCATAAACCGCTTAAAGCATTTAGGCAACTAACCGTTGACGATGATGGTGACAATGACTATGACGATAATGATGACGATGAGAATGGTGACGACCGACGACGACGCCTGCTTATTGCCATAAGAAGTATAACTATAAAAGCGCACATACATAAATGAGCAAGCAAACTGACAACAACAACAACAATTACTACAAACTAGGTACCTATTTCATTTAAAGTTGGTTCTTACTCGAATATATTGTTGTATATATATATATTTTTGTTTTTCAATTTTTATTTTTAATGAAAATTCCATACTGCATTTGACTTTATTGCACAGAGTGTGTTCTTTTATTTTGTTCTTTTGCCTTTTGTTCTAACAGGCGGATTACATGACAAGAAAAGAAAATAACCGCCTCAACTATAGAGCGGAATGCAAAAGCAAAGTATAGTATTAGCAAGTTTATATGTGTGCCTGTCGTTCTGTCAGAATGACAACCCATTCCACCACCACCGCACCGCTCCGGAACGCCATTCATTGCCATCGCTTTACCATGCCACATCAGGCAGAATAGTATATAATGCACAAACTTAGCTGAGACAAACTGTAGGGGAGTCGTCGCGTGACTTTCTGTTTAGAATGTTAAAATAGTTTTTAGTTTTTGTTTTGCAGCTGATGGGGGTATTTATGGAGATAAAATGCATATAGGCAGGCACAGCAGCGCATAGATACTTTAACAGTAGATTGCGAAATAGTTCGCACGCCGCGCTCGCTCGGCTTTATGCATCAGGCAGAGTTATTATTTGTTTTTGTTTTTGAATCCATTCAAGGTCTGGGTGATGAGCTTCGGAGGCAAAGAGACAGAGAAAGGGTGTTTTTAAGCACGATGCCTGTGGGGTGGTATTTTTAGACAAAATAATGCTTTCAGGTTATGGTTATGTTCTTATGTAAGCAATGTGTCTAAAATTCGTCAAACTATATTTCAAACAGACTAGAGTCAGCTGGAGTTTAGGTATTTGCGGAGAAGTGGAAGTAGCTTTATTCTTGAATGGGGAAGGCAAAAAATGTTTATTAATTTAGAAACAAGATCATAAGATCATTTTAGTTTTTCAAAAATTTAGCAATTTTTGAGGCATAACATAAAATCCCTTCATTCTTATTGTTAAAGTGAATTTGTTTGCATGGAATCTATGTTTTCAAATACTTATTAAATATTATTGTAATAGCATTAACGGTATCAAAATTGTTTACTAAACAAATTTGTGTCCTTAAGTTTAAGGAAAAATTAAAACAAGTTCTTCTTAAGTTTTTTTTTGTTTGGAAACCGGAGCTAAAAACAAATCTAAAAATCGTGTTCAAATATTGGTTATTATACCCTTTAAAGATTTTTTATCAAAATCAAAAAAGTTGTTAACGATGAAATTGAAAAAACCTACATATAAAAAATGGTTCTATTTCTATAGCAAATATTTTCAACCACCAAAATCAATTTTCTATGAAATATTTTGTAAAACAGAGTCAATTTTTGGTACACATCTGAATTATTCATTTAGGTCAGGTACCGATATTTTTTAAAGCTGAAGACAATATTTAGGTGTGAGTTTTTTAATTAAGTTCTCGCCCTTAAATTTGTTTCAATAAATTATTTCCAGTACTGTCCATCGTTTAACATCTTTTTAGTAGATCTTCAATACGATATCCAACTTCGCATAGGAAGTTATTGTGATTGGTCCATTTTGTCGAATTCAAATTTTTATATTACCGACGCTTCAAAGCCTTCAGAAAGATTCTTTTAGATAGACATCTGTGTGTGCTTGTGTACGAACGTTCGTACGTACGTTCGAAATTCATTTTTTCTTCATTAATATCTCAAGAACCGGCAGAGATATCCAATTCAAAAACGTTTTTGTGCAGATAATAAAATCAAAAGATGATGAAGGTCTGCCAAGAAACTAAGTCGGTGTTTTTTTTACTACAGCAGCTCAAAAAAAGTCGGAAAATTATTTTTAACTCATTCATATTATATCATATTCTTATCTCAAATATTTTGAGCTTTTTTTAGAAAATCCAAAAGAAATACAGCTCAAAATTGGTAAGAACTGATTTCGACTTGAATTAGAACCTCAGAAAACAAATGGCATTTTTTTCATAACAAATAAGAACCTTCAGAAAATGCTACTGAAAATGTTTAAAAATTGGTTTTGGACTAAAATATCTCGGCAACAAAAACAGATATTTAAATAAAACTTATTTTCTCGTATGCAACATATTGTTGTTAGCTTTATTTTAAAAAAATCCAACTGATAACTTTTTTACAAGAACGAAAACCTTCAAAACAACTAAAAACTGGTTTTAAAAAATAGTATTCGATTTATGTATCTTGCGATATTGACTTCAAACCTTTCTATCTTATGCAAAATGTTGTTGTTAATTTTTAGTAAACCTTTTAGAAATATTGACAGAAGAGCACGTATGTTTAACTATCAGTGTGGGTCACTTCCAAGCCAGTAATGAAAAAGACCGTGCGCCATAATGTGAAAGAGCAAAATAAAAATTTTAACAGGTTATGCTATCGTGAGGCCAAGTGTTTTCATATTTTCATATTGTGACTGAATTTCGGGCAGCGCACTGCTCAATCGCACCAATTGAAGTTGATACCTTTTAAAAGTGAATATTCGGTGGAGCTGAACCCTTAGAAGAATGACCCGTTTGATCGACTTGCATTTGTATTTAATACATTTTTGCTGTCGCGTTCAGATGGAAACCATTCTTCTTCCGCCACTGAAGCACTTGTTCAAAGGTGAAAAATGTCAATTAACGTCTCTTGGCTACAAATCATAAGAAACCTAAGCGGTTTTTAAACCATTTCCATTGAATTGTCTTGCCGGGTAACCTAATGGTGCAAAAAAGCTCTTCTTGAATTTCGCATAGATTCTCATCGAGTAAAGCTTCCTATTCCGTGACTACAAGGACATTCTTTAGCGTCGAAATCACCGTCTTTGAAACAACTGAACCAATCCCCAATGCGTTATTTCACTTATAGCAGCATACTCGTAAAATTTGTCGAGCTCTCGATTTGCTTCAGACACCGTTTTCTTCAAATGAAAGAAACAAAGGCAAAGCTTGGTTCATGGCGTTTTGGATATGTCAATCATCTCCTAAAAACTTAAAATAAAATGATTTAAATTCATTCATTCATGAAAATAAAATAAATATGATCCAGCAATTAGTGTTCATTTATTTTCATGATTTTCATGAATTTAAATCATTTTATTATAAATAACAGTGTTCAGGAAAAAAAAAAAAAAAAAAAAACTATTTGACTTTTAACAGTCAAATATTTCTTTTTCTAAAAACTTAAAGTCCCAAATATGAAGATAGAATTTGTCACTAATTGTAAATCAAGGTTTAGAAAAAGACAGGTGGAATTACTTTTTGTGAACTATTTGGTGCAGTTTTAGAAAAATTTATCAGGGACATAGAGGGTCCCTAATTGTACATGGTTTTAAAAGAAATAAATATTATTTCTTCTTGAAACTTGAAAATTGAAAATATCGAAAAATCATTTTAATAAAAGACAAAATTTAAGTTTTGTTTCTTTTCTTCAGCATCGGTAAAAGCTTTGTTACGCTTATGTAATACTTTATGCTTACATTATCATATTTCTATGTACTTGATATTTTACCATGCATTTACATATATAGAAAAAAAAATTTAGCTTGTATTTCAAGTGATGTCGAAAAATTTTAAATTGACTAGTGTGAAAATTCTCTAAAAAATTACGCTATTAATAATTATTTGTGGAAATAAATGTAGAAGTAAATTTGTGGTATACGCAGGACATGTTCGAGTTAATTTTCCATGCATGGGGGTTTTTCAGAATACCAACTTTGTGTTTCCATTAAACCAAACATTTGGTCTCATAACAAAATTTTGGAATATTTTGATTTTTGGGTGTGGAAATACGTATTTGACGAAATAAGTTCAAGTGTCCGCCGAGTCTACTCGTTTATTGCCTCTATCTCTTCAATTTTAGATTCTTTGTGTAGTATGAGGAGTGCAGTAAAAAATCACCCTCTTTGTACCTCAAAAAAAAAAAAAAATATCCAATATTATTTTTACTATTCCCAACAACCATTTCTTTCTGATTTTTAAATTGGTACTCGAACCAAGACTTCTTCTAACATGTTCGAGTGTCTACTGTCCGACTTAAAGATCCTTCAATTATAAAATATACCAAATAATTAAGGCTCTTTAGGAACCTTCATTTACTCATACATTTAACCAATAACACGGCACCAGTCTAAGAATGCTTTAAATTTTATTAACTACTTATGCCGTTTTAAAGCAAATATGCAGGTATTCAACGTATTAAAAATACATACAATTGTATGCCTCCCCTTTTTTAAAATTGTTGTAAATTGTTTCAAACTCTCACCCCTTACTGTCTCATTCATTTTTGTTGTGTTGTATTTAAAGCAGCTCGCTTAATCCTTAAGTGATACTGTCGATACCGGCGGCATTTTTAATACCTTCTATATTTAAATATACCAACTCACAATATAACACAATGAGTTATAGTGGAGCTCTTCTGCTTAACAAAAATGTCACAATTTCTCGTCAATGACAGTCAAGTCATTCAATAACACTCTATCCCCATATCACCCCCTTCCCCCACCCATCTGGTGTCAAAATAAACAAACGTCAACAAACATTTTTATATGAGAAAATGCTACTGACAAAAAAAAGAAATATTGTTTTAATCGTGAAACAGCCCCCCATTTTAATTTGTATTACTCACCTTTACCTTTAAGAGGCATGGCACTCCAACTAGCCCTAAGGCGCAACTTCCACATCGCATCGCGCCAGGCTTCATTTTTAAACAGAAACAACAACAAAACACAAAAAAAACAACAAAAAATATGCACAATTTGTTTGCACATTAAAGGAAGTCGCAATTCACGTGCCCAGAGTACATTAGAGACTGTCCCCGTGCTACAGAGCTCACCTTCCTTTGGGATTGGCATTTTTGCCAGCAAAGTCGTATATAGGTATAGTTGTCCGTCGTCGAGGTTCGTTCGTTTGGTTGTCGTCTCGTCATGCACTTCTGCCGCCATGCGTCGTCGTAGTCATCTTCGTCTCCAACGTGTCGGTCGTCGTCGATGTCGACGTTGTTGTCGTCAGTGACAACGTCACACATTCCGGTAGCCCGTATCCAGTCATTAATATGACATCCAGATACCTTTTGTATCCGGCGAGTTTTCTGCCTCTATTTACAACATAAGGTATACAACATTCGTCTCATCATGCATTCCGATTTCAAAATGCATAAACGGATTACGGATTCAAGCTTTAAAGTTAAAACATCGAAATACGACAAAATGCACGTTCTTGGAATACATTGAGAGTGCGCATGTAAATTTTGCACAAACTCTGATATGAAATAATATACATATCTACTGAACTGACTTTGAAACTAAATTGGAAAGACTGGACTTTGGCTGGGTATATATACTCGTACCTGATGGTATTGTGGGTGGTCTGTTCCAGATATGGTCATTCATTGGAATACCGTAAAATGTAAATGCTTGTCTGTCTGCATCTTTTTTTTTAAATGATTTAACATTGTGATTTTTTATGTTTTGAGTCTTTTTTTTTATCTTTAAGACAAAGTATTGGTTTTATTACAAAATAAATGTAAGTAAACTGCGAAATGTTTGTCTGATTTTTCGGAACACGAAGGTTTGTTATCCTTAAATCTTCTAAGCACAAAGAAACTCGTCATAGACGAATTTAATATTTTACTACTATTACTATTAACACTTCTTTTATAAGTCCTATTATTTGAAACTTGTGTCTATTTCAGTCCAGATGTCTGTTGGAACAAATGTAGGCTATAACCAAGCTGTATACAAGTTACGAACAAACGTTATATGAGTCTATAACAATACTCTTCATGTGCACTTTAAAAGTAGTTTTCTAGTTGTTTGATATCAGTATTACCCCATTCACTTCTGTGAAGTATTGGACGATCAAATATCTTCGAAATGGGGGTTCTATTAAAATTTCAACTTATTCCTTCACAAATTCAGCAGAAAATAGGTTCTAATAGCCTCCAGTTTTTGGCTAAAGCCATTTGAGTTAAAGATTGTATAGAATGAAAAACTCTATGGAAAATATTTTGAACTAGAAAACGCAACCAGTACAGACATATAGGCCTTAGCTTCTTAAAATACAATTTCGGATTGGACCCTTATGTTAACGTGTGTCCTATGTCATCAGCGGCAGTGGTAGGACAAAATCAAAACATTGCGCTCTTTGGACAATAGGTAGTCCACGACTCCATGGCCGCCACCGCTGCAGCCATGCCGTGCTCTATACTTTACTGGTCAGTTGAATTTTAAACTGGTGTATCCATCCTGTGCGGTGTGGTACTTTAATTGATATTCAAATTGGTTTTTGCGACAAACAACAATTGAACAATGGCCACCGACAAATGGTACTTCCAGTCCAGCGCCATTGCCAGCGCCATAGCCAGCGCCACAAGCTCAACGATCAACGAAATGCCTCTTTGGGAGGTAAGCTCTTGGGTGGTTCAAGAAGTTATTTATTGATAACGGTACATAGAGTCGGCAAAAGGTACGGTGAGGAATTGAAAATAGGATGGATGTTGTTTTGTGTATCTTATTATTGGTATTTGACAATGGTCACACACCCTCCACGTCCACATCTCAGTTTTATGGGCCGAAAATAACTACGACGACGGACGACTATGAGACGGCTACGACGACGTTGATAACGTAACGTACGGTTCAGAAGCTCAAGAGGTGTGGTATGCTGGTCCGGAAAATCGTATTCTCTTCGTTACCAATTATTCCGGACTAATGACTATAGTGTATGCCGTGCCGGTTCAACCCGGTCAGTCAGTCAGTCTTTTGGACGGTCAGTCTACATATATGTATATGGTATGTGCGATACTCGTACCTACATATATAAAATCCATTGTGAACTGATTTGATTTGGTTGATTGAGTTTTTGGAATTGATCCAGAAATTAAGTGTTCAGGTGAAGTTTTTGAATTGGATTAGTAGTGTATAATGGTAGGCAAGCAATTTTAAATTAATCACATTTGAGAGCCAAAAGTTGTGTTGTGTATATTTCAAATTGTTGGATTATTATTGTGTTAACCTCGATGGAAAAGTTATGTTGATAAACACAGGTGAGAGCCATATTAAAGTCTACGTTTTTGTTTTCTTATAGTTTAAGCTCTGTGTACGTACATATGTATATACTTTTGTGGGCACAGTACTGGACAGAGTTGGAAATAAATTGGTTCTGGATAATCGATTTTGCTTATAACAAGGTTTTTATTTTGTATCTGCGTATATAAAAAGGACTAATGGAATAATGAATGAATCTATACGAGTATGAAATGCAGGAAATACGCTCGTGCAACGAAATGTGTGAACCAAATTTTTTACAATTTAATTTGATTTATTACTATTTTGGTATAAGCGTTACTTTTTTCGAGGGAATTTGGTAGGGCAAATTTCGATGAAGGAGGGTTTTATTTTTTGATTAAATTAATCATTTGATTGAATTCCTTTTAAGAGCCCTTAAACGATTTTTAACTCTTATTATTATATCAAATTCTTAAGAAATTTCAGCTTAAGTAATTTGTTAAGAGACAACCAATATCAAATATTGAAACCGTTAAAAAAAATCAAAATTTTTGCTATACTAAAAATTGTTTTTTAATTAAAAAAAATACCTGTCACCTTGAATATTATAAGAACAAAAAATAATATCATCCTCTGTTTTAAACATATCTGATTGAAATTTCAAAAATCGCATACACAGTTTAAACAAAAAATAAAACTACCACTAAAAATTGGTAAAAGTTCTTAATTCAAAATTCATTGGTAGCCTCATCTCGTCTCGCCTTTGTCTATTTTTATGATTACATTATAAACATTGTAGATTATAGTCACTGAGAAAATTCAGTCATCAAATCAAAATGTTCAGTCATCCTACAATGGATTTCGACAGTGAACCATTCTAAACTGAAATTTGACAACAATGTATTATATTCTATCAGAATAAATAAGTGCGAAAATCACGCTTTTCTGGGAAACAATTATTCAAAGTTCAAATTTTTAAAAGTTTCTTTTGTACATCGAAATTGTAGCCATTTTTCAATGTAATCTAATTGTTACCAGCCCTAGTAAAAGTTAATTTTTACCTCGAATATCTTGAGAAGAAATGCAGATGTTGACAAAAAACCTATTTTATCTTATAAAAAGTATTGTTTTTGATGAAATTAAAAAAAAATGGTATACTACTTTTAATTGGTTTAACGTCCTGAGTACTTCGACATAAAGTTTTAATTATAGAAGTTCCTTAAATGACAATTTAGCTTATTCCAGAAACTTATTATTAACTCCCTCCCCCCCTTTTTTATTGTAATCGGTCCGATTTATCGAATTATTACATTTCTTGACGTTTCAAGGTCCCTAGAATCTTAATAACATATTTTGTGTGTACGTTCGTTTAAAATACCATTTTTCGTCTTCTATATCTCAAAAACCAGTAGAGATATTGACTCAAAAAAAGAGGCTGGGATGCGAGCCACACTGATAACTTCCCATCTCTGTCTGTCGATTTGTCTTGCTTAAAGGTTTGTCTATATGTATCAATTTACCAAATTTGGGCACTATTTTTTGTAGATTTTATTTAATTGAATATCGAAAATAATATTTTCTGTGAAATAAAATAAGAAAATAAATAAGAAAAGATATTTACGTCAAAAAACAATTTTTACCAATTTTTGTTAAATTTTTTTTAGGTTTTTAATTTTTTGTAAAAAACTGTCAATTTGATTTTTTTCAAAATTTTACTGAATGTTGAAAACAATATATTTTGAAAGATAAAAGTAGTTTAAAGCCAATATCTCAAAGTTTTGAAAAGATATTTAAGTCGAAAATCAATTGTTACCAACTTTTGTTAAATTTTTGTTTAGGTTTTTATTTTTTGTAAAAAAAACTGTCAATTCGATTTTTCTCAACATTTTTCAAAATGTTGAAAACAATATTTTTTATAAGATAAAATAAGTTTGAAGCCATAATCTCAAGTTCTTGAAAAGATATTTGAGTCGAAATTCAATTTTTACCAAATTTGTAAATAAGATTTTTATCAAAATTTTATCCGATGTCAAAAACATTATTCTTCCTTGCACAACATTGTTTTGGAGATGAAATCATATTTTAGTCGTAAAATTTTCTAGGTGACACATTTTTTTTTAGTATTTTTGATTTATAAAAAAACCGTTAATTGGATTTTTTCCAAGAAAAGAATTGTTTTGTATCACGTTACAATATATAATATAAAATTTAAATCAAGTCTCCAGCGTCATTGGTTCATGAGATATTTAGGTTTAACCAAAATGTTCACCTTATTTTTAAACTGCTATAGTAAAAAAACCACCCACGCAATTTCCTTGAGAGCCCTTTCTGCATCTTTCTGCCTTATTATCTGTATAACAAAATTTATTTGAAGTCGATATCTCTTCTGGTTCTTGAGCTATAGACAACGAAAAAAACTTCGCGAACGTACGTACACACTCACGCACAGACATCTTTCTAAAAATCTTTTATTTCGACTCTAGGGACCTTGAAACGTCGAGAAATGTCGAAATTTTCAATTCGACAAATCGGACCCATTACAATAACTTCCTATGGGAAGTTAATAAATGTTGTTTTACACATTACAACATCGAAATATGCAGGAAGGACGTTTAAAATGCACGACAAGGTCGCACGAACTTGCTTTTACATCCAAAAAACTGTACCCATAATTTAGGATTAAAAAATATACATACATACATACCTGCAAAAAAGATTTGTTTTCAAAAATGTTTATCAAAAAATGTTTCTACTGGAGAATCTGCTTAAAGTCTTAATTTTCAATCAACCCAATTGTTTGGGATGTAGGGACGTAGACAGACAGTCAGAAAGACGGACACAATCTTGAGATTCAGTTTTTTCGACTTCTCTCCCATCATAATTCCAAGTTCGATACTTCAATAAAATTTTAAATTAAATAATGTAACGTGACACTAAGTTGATAAAGTTTTGAAAAAAATTCAGTAGGTAAACTATTTTTGTATAAATACAAAAAAACTGACAAAAAATATTTGTTAACTCAAATATATAAATTAAAATAAAATTATATTATCCCCTGGTTTTTTCTGACAAAAATCGAAGTATAACGGTTTTTTACAAAAATAAAAACATAAAGAAAACACTACTAAAATTTGGTAAAAATTGATTTCGATTCGAATATATTAGAAAAAATAATAATATTGCCTTCAAACAAGATTTATCTTATAAAAAATTTTGTTTTTAATACTTGGTACATACCCGTGGCGTGATGGTTAATTCTTTGGACTGGCATGCTAGAGGTATTGGGTTCAAGCCCTGCCTTGGTCGTCTAAAGATTTTTTCACGGGTACTGCCTCTTGCGAGAAATTGACAAATTCTCCAAGATTAATTTTTGTCATAAGCAGTGGTTTCTCAAATTAGCCGTTCGGGTTCGGAATAAAATTGTAGGTCATTACTTACACACTGGTATGGTTGAGAGTCTTAAGTCACTAGGCCCTAGTTCTCAATGGACTATTGCGCCACCTTATTTATTACTTTTTTTCAACACTTAGTAGTATTTAAAAAAAAATCCAATGGACAGTTTTTTTTTATATAAAAGAAGAATCTACAAAAAATACTACGAAAAATTGGTAAAAACTGATGCTCGATTCGAATATTTCAAGAATAGAAGGTACTGACTGCAAAATTATTCCATTGTGCGCAAAATCTTGTTGTTAAAGTATGATAATGTTATTAAAAAATCTAATCCTTATTTTGTTTTATAAGAAACTAGCAGACCCGACAGACTTCGTCCTGTCATAAAGATTTGTAATGTGGCAGTTTTTGCAATCCTGGCAAATCCAGCGAGTTTAAAAATTCCGGTGGATAGTTGACTACATCATCTTGGTTAGTAGCCGAATCAACTGATTTATGTATATATCCCCGATTCGCCTGTAATTTGTTCTTGAATTTTGAAATTTAATTCATTTACATACATCTATGTTTTTGCAGCCAAAATAGCTCGTTCGCTCAACCACTCATGGTTTCTGTAATTTTGAGAAACATCTGGAAACACCTTCTGAATAAGTTCATCTTTTGATTGCGTTAACTGACAAAAACTTTGAGGAAAGTTAATGCAGCCAGTCAACATGTCTATAGGAAATTTGCCATTACCAATGTCAATGAGGTGTTTAGAGAATATGTTCCAGATTGGTCATTTCGCAACTTGACACGCATATTCTTACTTAAATGAAATACCTTGACATGTTTCCACAAATTGGAGGGCTTTAGACATGCATTGATTTCATCAGCTGGCGTTGATCGTGGAATCACTGCTATAGTAAAATCATTGCACCACCAAATCTGTTATTATTTCTTCGTAGATCTTTTAAGGTTCTGTTTAAAGCCTCCAAAGATTTTTTATGTGCCATCGTATATTCATCCTAAACAATCAATTTACATTGCTGCAAAACCTTTGCCATTGCAGAGTTCTTCGAAATGTTGCAGGTTGAGTTTCATTGCTTTGCATATTTAATAGCAATTTTAGTGCTGAATGGGCTGTTCGACCACCTTCAAGCAAAGTTGCTGCGATTTCCGAAGAAGCGAGTGCAAGTGCAATTTTATTTTGTGAGCGAATTGTTGCTAATATTCAATTGTTGCGCGATTCAAACTTGCGCGATTATTAGTTGAATGTCGCGCTCGTGCTTCACGCTTCACGCGTTTGTGATATCCGAATTCTTTCACGTTCAATCTGGTCGTAATGTTTTTGTGCAGTACGATTGGATCAGTAATTAGCTTGGTTTGTAGCATTTCTGGTTCTTCTACCTAAATGGCTTTGTCTTTAGGATGCATATCAAATATATATTATTTTGTCACTAAACACTAACTAAACAAACACTAACTAAATAATCACTCTGCACAAAACACGACATACGAAGTTGTTTCAGTCGTTTATCAGTTGACAAAAGCAAACTCAGTAGATTGGGTAACAGAAAATCCAAGAAAAACAATACTTGTACACCGGCAAATCGACATCGACACTTTTTGTTTTTTTTTTTTTAATTTGACATGACTTGAAGTCAAATCCTTTAAGCCGACTACGTTTTAGTTAGAACACATTTGTATGGGAAAAAGAAAAGGGCTGTTCTTATGGTTTTTCCGGCAATTATTTGAATTTTTCTCGCCGTAAAAACCATCCTTGAACTGCAACGAACATTTTAAAAAAAGAATTGGGCAAATTGGTCCAGGCGTTGTTGAGTTATGCGCTTACCAACACATTTTGCGATTCATTTTTATATATAAGAAGATAAAACTTTCAAAAATATCTATTAAAATTGATACACTCTAAAAATCTAGGGTACAAAAATAAATTTTGAAATCAAACTCATTTTATCATTTGCAAAATATTGTTGATAACTTTTAGTTTATTGAGAAAAATTCAATCGATACATTTTTTGTACAAAACGCGAAAATCTACAAAAACAACAAAAAATAATATTAAAAATATAATAATAATATAATTAATATTTTGTAAAACTTTTATAAAAATTATCAGTATGGGTCGCATCCAAGCATTTAAAACTCATTGCGTAGTTTGAGTTAATTATAATCAATCATTTAGTTGTTAGTTCTTTATTAACCGTTTAATTTTAAATATTTGGAAACTTGTTTTCAATTGTTCAATTCCAAAATTTATTATTGCAAAATGGTAATTTAATTTTTAATCATTATCTTTTACAAAACGGTTTCCGTAGATCAATCCATAGTTAAAGCATAAAAACAAAGAAATCAGGTTATAGAATAGAAAATCTGATAATTTAAAAACATATTCTAAACCTCAGGGGCTTTTCTTTAAAAATATTAAATATGAATATATTTTTTTGACTTCTGATTTAAAGAGAGGTTAAAACGGTTGCAAAATTACTGTAAAAACATTTTTTGCTACAATCGTTCAGCCTTTATACAACATTAACAAATCAATGGATAAAATATTATTACAAATTTCTAATCCTACTTCTGATCCCAAAACAATGTTCTTTGATAACTTTTCTCTTTTTTCTAGCTTTTTTCTTTTTAAAGAAGCTATTCCGATTTTATTAAAAATGTGTTTCTGTGCCTACATGTTTATATTTATGTATTTTTTATTATCTCAAATCAAAATCTAACATTTTGTAAAAAAAAAGAAAAATGTTAAAAAACACGAACCTTAGACGACAAACCAAATTATTTAACTAAAGTAAACAATCTGTCCAATCAACGATATGTAATTTATGACACGATAATCTAAATAGAAACCCACACAATTTGATTCTTTTTCTTATAATGTTAATTGAAATTTCCCTTTATTTACCTTCTGATAGAACTAATTATAGATTCATGTTTGTTTACCTGAGTTTTCCATCCACCGAAGTAGATAGGTCATCATATCATAATAGTTTCTTACAAATCCATGATATTGTTGAACATGGAAAAACTAATACCTTATGATGATCAAATCAAAAACCGAAACTAATTTTAGCCCAACCACGTGCCGTCCATTGCCATTGCCATATTATAGGCTGTAGGTGTTGACAAATGTATTCCAAAATAATAACAACTTTGAATACACTGATTTCAATATAAGATAACCCAAAACCTTATACTAATTGCATTCAGAAAAAGATCATTGTGGAAAAGTGAATAATAATATAATATTAAAATCCATGTCAACAGCTGATTCTTGACTCTTTTGTTAAATGAAGAAAATAAACTAGTGTTGAATTTTAATTCAGTATTCGAGCATTGCATACAAAACAACAACACTGCTGTCCGGGCGGCCGGCGGTGCGGCCAGAAGTCGGTGCAGTGGTGGCTAAACATCAGCAGCGCAGTATATCCATTTGCATAATCAATTCAAGTGTTTAGTTAACTTCCTCTACAAGTTCTACACTAAAGGCTACAACAACAACAACTAAAACCTAGACTACTAGAGTTGCAAAGCAGCGACGCGACGCGAACGAGCGGACTCGAGACGCAGCGTTTTGAATGAATTAGAATCTCTTAAAGGCGCTTGTTGTATTCATTGTTGTGCCACTTTGAGTCCGAGATAGCATATCTGACAATTGAGTGGTCAATGTTTAGTTGTCTGACAGTTTTAGACTAAAGGCTAGCGGGTGGGCTGTTGTTGGTGGAGTGTTTTGTAAAGTAGTAAAACAGAACTTTACTGATTCCATTATTTTGATGCACTAGTTTCTTGGTATTTGATATGGATCTACTTGGGTGGTTAAAAGGAGTACTTGAGATTCTCAATTGTATAATATTCACAGTTTGACAGATTTATGTGTACACAATATTATACTTGACACCAAATGTTTCATTATTTTATTTAAAGAAATAAGTAAATGACTTAAATGCATAGGGGTTTTTAAATTGATACTTCATACAACGCTGAATTCTCACTATGAACACACCCTTAAGTCAATGTCAAAGTATTCAAGAAAAAAGAACCTTTTCACTAATAATCCCAAATTTTCTAAGGCTAAATACAGACAATTGACAGATTTTACAATTTTATCGGATCTGTCAATGTTCGAAATGTCAAACAATCATGTGAACTTACAATCATGCGTGATAATAGTGCTAGCAACTTCGTTTAACCATTCTTAGATGACATTTCAAATTCACATTTCATACATTCCAATAAGAAATTTCATTTGGAATGACCCGCTATTTAAGTATCAGCCCTATTCTGATATTCACGGGGATCGTATATTCGATTCACCCATTTGATTCCCTTTCACACTGCCTTTGCACTCTGCTATCAATCATCGGGTGAACTACATTATCCCAAACCAATTTGACATTCACGTAAACAGCTGTTCATGAGAAAATCTTGAGAATGTTGGATAAATTGTTTTGATACATACAAAAATTAAGTTTAACCAATTCACCTAAACAGAATTAATTGTTTAATTTGTGTAGTTTTTGGAAATGAACAGTATTGGACTTTTTAGTCACATTGTAAGCAGAGGAATAATAAAGAATCCTTAAACAGAGAGCTTCGGAGAAATGTTAGAAAGTGTCATTCTTCCCCTAAAAATGTTAGTAATCTTTTATTTATAAAACTTTATTTATAAACCAAATATTCTAAATTTAGCAATAAATTATTTTTTACTTACACATTTTGATTACAACAATTAACAAACCAGACATCAATAATGAAAAATCCGCTGCATTTCATATGCGGATCTGAATTGTATAGAATGAATGCTTTCACGTGAATAAAAGAATACCGCACAGTATTACCGACGTTACCGACATACACAGATTCACTTCGAATGAATAGCAAAATAGTGATTAGTGAAAATTCAAGTAAAATTCCCCCCGATGAATAGCAGAATAGGCATGTATATGATATATTTTACGCTGTCATCTAATGACATTTGACAAGTAAAAACTACACCATTACTAAAAATGGATCGATACGCGTTTTAAAAAACACTTTTAAATTGTAAAATGTTACCACAAAAACATACATTTTTTGATTTTTCGAAAAATTAACTAAAAGTTAACATTATTTTGCATACGCGATATTTTTGTCGAAAACCAGTTTTAACCAATTTTGTAAGTACTTTTGAAGTCAATTCCTTCATTTATTTTAGAGCTATTCGAGTCGAAAATCAGTCCTCGCCAATTTTGTTGAGTTTTATTTAATTCAAATCGCTGGCAATATTCAATTTTTTTAAATTGTTACATTTTTAAAAGTTGTTTCTGCATTTTTTGGTGTTATTGTAAGTAACACAAAATTTATTTGAAGGTGATATCTTTTCTGGTTCTTGAAATAAGGCCAGCAAAAAAAAGAGTGTCCTGAAAGTACAGACGTATGTACATAGGCATAAACACTAAACAGACATTTCTCTTCAGACCTTTGATTTATATTTTAGGGGCCATGAATCGTCAAGAAATTTTAAAATATTTAATTCGACGAATCAGACCGATTACAAAAACTTCCTAAGGGTAGTTAAAAATTGTGAAAAAATTGTTCAAGCAACGAAAAATTTTCTGACCTTGAAGTTTTATGATGTAGGTAATATCTCTAAACTTATTTTCTTTAGTGCCAAATGAAAAATAAGGCGTATGCCAATTCCAATGGTGCAGGCGCAAAATCACATCAGCTTACTATTTGACAAATGAAATTCTAAAACTCTTCTGAAAAATCTGACGACCGTGTAAAAAGACAATAGACAGCTGTCACACTGTCACTATTCACAGATCTGAAACATGTAAGATGTCGGTGACGTCGATTTTAGGTTCAGAATTATCTAAATATAATATTGAACACTTGACTAAATATTTTTGGCTAAATATCTTCTTCAACAAATTTTTGGCCGTTTTTTTTTTAATTACTTAACCAGCCATTTTGAATACGAGTATATCTATCATTAAAAGTGCAATGTCCTATTGTATAATAAATTGAACCATCAACTATAACAGATGGTGGTAAAGGTAGACATCTATTTATTCAACAATTTCTATAACTCCCCTTAGACTTGAGCTGCTATAGATAGATTCATCGCAAAATAAATTAAAACAAAATATCACCCCTGACATTGGTCGTGCATGTTGTTACTCAACTAGCATTGACAATCACACGCAACTTGTACCTATACAATTGTAGAATTACCGCGCAAAATATCTAGGAAACAATTCCTTTTGATTTTCGCAACTTACCCAACACTATTTAGTCTATAAATAAGTAAAATAAGGGTTAAGGCAGATATGTATTTATGAGCCCACATGGTCAAGTTTGTATATTAAAAGGGTGTACCAACATTTAAAAAAGATTTAAATTTGTGTGTTAAAATAAGAGTAAATGGTAAAGTGTCATGACACCGATTTGCGCACACAAATTTAGTGTGTATGAGCCACTTAATGTAAAACCTAATTGTTGAACAATATTTCAAAAACAATGAAAGTTTATTTTATCTTCGTAAATTCTAGAATGAATTATTTTAAAATTGGTAACCCTCAAAACACTGATCGTAAAAAACAAGTTATTGAAAGATAAATGGTGAAGACCCGCCAAGAATTGTGAAAAATGTTTAATTTTGTTGTCAAAACTATACATACTTCCCAAAATGCGGGACATTAAAATGTTGCGTACATTTTAAGACACCCTTTATATTATGTACATATGTAAGTAAAAGTCATCAATGATTCATTCTTTAAAGGGCTTCCGCTTAAGTCGCCGAACTATTGGGTCTATCTATAGATATATATTCTTATCACATCCGTATGACTCCAATAAGGGAGTATCGGAAGCATTTTATCTTTAGTCAGTTTGCCGCACATTTTACTCGTATGTACATGAATTTAATGGTTTACGAACAAACACTTTGTGACTCTAGATTAAGGCTGTCCTTTTAAACTTAACAAAATTTTAACTAGTTTAAAAATGCGTAATAATCTTAGTGTATCATCATTCTGTTGATGTTAGTTGAAGGTATACACAACGTTATGTTCAGGGCATGAACTTATTTCTTAACTTCAAATTATGCAAAGGAAATCTGTAGTTGTTTTTTCATCAAGGCTAAACTAAAGATCAATTTAAATGTTTAAAATAAATTCGTTAAAATAAATTTAAAAAGTTAAATTTAAAACTATTAACCATATAAAGAAGAGCTGCAATGAATTTTCAGTATTTCAGGACTTAAGACATCTCAAGGCAATAAGTACAAAGGATGACCTTACGCATTTTTCAAAAAGAGGTTACATTTGAAATAGCCCACTATTTTGACTTTTGAACTGTCATATTTTGACATTTGACAAGTTAAAACTATGCCATTATTTAAACGTTCTTTAACAATATTTTTAAATTTAAGTCCGTTTTTTGGCAATCGCTTTTCGACATTTTACACCATATACAAATCTCGCATTATAAAGGGTGTTTCAATAAGGACGGGAAGATGTTTAAATGGAATAAAACAAGTTGTCTGTGTGTGGCTCAAATTTGGCCACCAAACATTGAAGAGTCCACCACGTTTACCGTAAAGTAGACGCAATGCGCGCAAGGTTTGCGTTAACGAACACTTATTTTGATAATAATGTTTAATCATTTGAACGTGCCGTTCAATCATGTAACTTGCTATGATGATTTGACATAAACGACTGAATAATAAACAAAAGATTTGACAGATGTCACCAAAAACGAAATGGCCGCCACGGAGCTCCAAAATCTACCGGCGTCAATTGAAAAACCATTTATTTCAATGGTAATTACAATTTAAATATAGTATTAAAAATATACTCAGTCAAGTGAACCGGAGTGTAGGTAGGTATGTTGTAGTATATTTATACAAATAAGTTCTGAATATGATGCGTGTTTTGCGAAAGGAAATTCATGAATGGTAAAAATAAAACAATAAAAATAACAACAGTCCCACCACTCAACATGCGAAATCAATGGACTTAGCTTACGTCAACTTTTTTTGATTCTAAATATATTCCATATCAGACGCGCCTCCGCCGCCACATGACAACTTTATTATATGAGGTCATGGTATATAGCCTTTATTTCAAACTCACGTGGGTTGGCAAAGGAAAGTGTTTCCTTTTCTTTATAATGATTTCAAGGTAATCCATCTTTTTACGAAATTTGTGAAGTTTAGATGAGAGGTTAAAAATATAAAACCTTTGAAAATAAGAATTTTTCAATAACATCGATCTTAAAAGAAAGAAATGGAGTTAGCAGATGTAACAAATTTACTGATTACCAAATGGGCAATGTAGGGGCCATTAAACGTTTTTGGAATTTTAATTTCCTTCAACAAAAAAAGTAAAAATCGGTTAAAGGTGCGGGTATAAATCTTTCGTTCGTCGAAAATAGGTCAGAAAATGAAATTTTAATAAGGTTTATAGCAAAAAGTGGGTGATGTGAAGAATTGTGGTGTGGGTTGATGAAACAAAAAGGGAGGCTATAAATATAAATCCACTGTCAATAAAGAAGGTCAGACAGCTTAATATTTTTGCCATGATTTATACTTTTTTACCTTTTTTGATTGAATGGCATCAAAATAAGCGATAAAGACATTTAATGATCATTTCTTCAACTGTCAGATTTGTTGTTACGTTAGGCTCCAGAATCAGAATCCTTTTGGTCAAACTCGTCTGTTTCCTCTTGATTTATTTTGACCAATGAAAAATACTTATTGCAAAACCAGAAGCTTATGGGAATTACACAAATTAAAGCAAATTATCATAAATTAATATTAATTACTTTTAAACAAGATTTTATTTTTCACACAAAATATAATTCAAACCTATAACTCATTTTATAATCCGACACATATGTACATTTAACTCGTTTCCTGGGTGTTTATTCAAAAAATCTATTGCTTCCGGGATCTCAAATGTATACGTATTTTCATATTCGCATCATATTGCAATTTGAAATGCTTCAAATCCTACAAAACATAACGAAGTCGTCGAGGAGCGACCGTGGACGCCGCGCCGCCGCCGCCAGCATCATCATCACAAGGGTCGCCACTCACCAATCTGCTTATACGACGACCGACATAACACGTAAACTAGACGACCATAAGGGCGACAACACTTTTCAAATTCGATTAAGTTGCCTGCCTTCATAATCCACCCGAAAGTCCAGAAATAAAATGTTCAGCTCATCCCACATAAGTCTATCTATTTGCACGCAATGCATAACATTCTCGATTATATGCACCTAAAAGATGCTGCAGTATAAAGTGTGCAGTTCAGTGCAGTGCACATCATTATATTTATATGAACTGCCAAGCCGACTGATGCAAATTGCAAACTGCAACGTAACGTAACGACCAACATTATACGACCACCTTTCAACACGAAATTGCACTTTGTTAACGAGATCAAAGAACGAAAGTGACAGAAAAACAATTTATGATGGGACTCCTCCGGTTTTAGAGCATTAGAACACAAACATTTCTGTTTGCCGCTGCTGCCCTGGCCTGCCATGTCGAATGTCGATGTCGCGGCGGTAGCGGTGGCGCTCAGATCGTAATATGTATATGGCTAAAACTGACAGCTAGCATCAGAATCATGAGACACAAAAACAAAGTAGGAGGCATCTTTTCATTCACATCCATAAATACGGCGGCGGCGACTAGAAGTACGAGTGGCGTGTTTAACATTTCGGTTTAAGTTTGTCTACCTGAGTGCATCAGATGCAGCCAAATCTTTTCTATCACAAGGTAAATTCCATTCACCCAAATCGGGAATATTATGAAAATCAGTAATTTCCTGTCGCGTGGAACGACTTGAATGTTGAACGTCAAATTACAACAATAACAACACACCGAACACAACCAGGTAGGTACTGCGTACTGGTACTGGCTGCCGTTGCCGGTGCCGGTACTAGTGCCGGTAATAATCAACTCTAAAAAGGGAACATGATAGCGTAGGTTACGTACCTATACAAGTTTAGGATTTTTGCTTTCATCTTGATTCGGTTCCGACACGGGAATCACGGTGCATGGGTTCAGTGAACTAAGTGCACATTGCACACACATAACAGAACGAAAACGAACGGAAAATGAAAATGGTCCCAAACTTCAATGAGTACGTTGCGCTGATTGACATGTCATTACGAACCGGCATAGCGACGACGACGACGCGACGCGACGGGGACAGCACTCACATTCATAAACTAAAACTGACAGAGAGTCAGAGTGTGAGGATTAAAAAGGAACGACTCAAACGGTGTTATGTACTCGTACCAACAACATTACGTTACACGATGTCAATATTGTGTTTGTCGAGCGGCACTTTTTTTTTTGATGATTCTAGCGTTATGAATATGACATTTCAATTCGATAGAGACATCGACTGTAATATACGACTTTGCCGTCAACAGCGATGTTTTGATAATTTTAGAGACACCCTCCTGTTAGGTTATTGAGAATCCTTTAATTGACACTTTATACGTACTTACGGTTTTATGTATGTAAGCATATTACGTTACACACCAATACGAGTATGGTTCCTGTCATTCAGATCATAGAAAGAAGCTGTCATAAATATTTTTCTATGTTTTTTAATTGGTTCGAAGTGGAGAATAATGTGGGTTTTAAAAAGAAGAATAATATCCACATTTTATGTGATATGTTGATGGTGACGATGACGATGACACGTCGTAGCCGCTTCTGGGCCGTGATGGTGACGATTGACAAATACTGAAATTATGACAATCAATCAATCTAAAATAAGATGAGTTACATAAATGTGTTCTGATGGTACACTGTTCTGGTTTATTTTTAATGATTGATGTGTTTATCGCGCGTTATGAAGTGGAATCATTATATACTTTATCTGGAAATCTGTCAATTTGTTTTATGCGTATTGTGGTTGTGGTTTGAGATTATAAAAATTGGATTGCTAATAAGTATTAATATTGATGCTGGTATAGGAACTCTCATATTGGCAGCTGTCACAATTTTTGTGACATTACTAATTTTTGTAAACTAGTTTTAACTATTTATTTAAATACTTAAATTTTAAAATGCATTTACTAGATATTTTGTAAATTAATAGTGAAATAGGCACAAATTACACACCTTAGTATTGATATTGTGTGAACTATTCAAATAATTTGTTAAACTTGTTTTGTTTATATCTATTGTTTATTTTTCCTAATACAAGAACAAAAATCAATATTATCGAACTTACCATGATGCTAGATAAATTCAAAAAAAAAAAAAATAAAGATTAACAATTTTTCGACGGGTCGTAAGACCGTGTGTAATGTCGTACTTTTATTGCCTCAGACCTTGATAAAAATGGCCAAAAATGCAAAAAGGTTTTTGTTTTGAAAAAGAATGTTGTTTTAATTTGTTTTAAACTATTCACATTTTCATAAATATTATTTAAATTCATTCGTAACATTTCAATTTATTAATAATTTTTTTTCTCTTTGCAGGTAAGTTTCCTGTAAAATATTATACACAGAGTAAGCAGTAACCTCTCTTAAATGAAATATCATGGATTATTAAATTAAGGTGTTTTTAACAGAAACTGAAGACTTTTATTGAATTTATGAATCTAAAGTTACACTTTTTAACTTTTAACTTTTTAGTTGAATTCGACAATTTAATTAGTTTAAGGACCCATTACATACTTACTCTTACTGAGTAAAAAGACCGGTAAAGCTTGTTTGCGGACTTAATTCAAAAACTACATAAACTAACATACACTAAGTCTCTGAGCTGATTCTATCAATTTTGATAGTTATATTAATATAAATGAATATTATCACAGAAAAATTATATATTCAATTCAAAACAATTCTAACCAAGTTGAATTTTAATGGAGAGCTTCATTTATACAAAATATGTATGTGCGGCCTTAACACACTCTAAAAAAGTCTCTCATTTTGGAGTGGAGCAAAAAATTAAGGTAAAAAAGGGGTCAAATACACATTTGAAAATTACTCGAAAACTATGTTGGGATGCGACCCACACTGATAACTTTCCATTCCGTCTGTCGATTTGTCTTGCTTAAAAGTTTGTAGGTTTTCGTGTTTTGTTAAAAAAGTTGTCAGTTGAATTATTCTTAAAAATTTAAAAATTGTCAACAATAATTTGCATATGCTGAAATGTATTTTTGTTAACGAGATTTTTAGGCGAAACCCATTTTTTACCAATTTTAGTAGCATTTCTTACAAGTTTTTATTTTTATATAAACAAATACAAATTGGATGCATAAAATGAATTTGAAGTCAATATCTTCTATTGTTCACGAGATATCAAGAAACCAAAATCTCAAATTTTTGAAAAGATATTTGAGTAAAAATCAATTTTTACGAACTTTTAGTACTTTTTTTTAGGTTTTTATTTTTTGTTTTTTTTTGTTTGATTTTTCTCAAAATTTTGTCAGATGTCAAAAACGATATTCTTCGTTGTATAAAATTATTTTGGAGGGAAATCATCTTTTCTTCGTAAAATATTCGAGGTGACAAATATTTTTTTCAGTTTTTTTGATTTATAAAAAAAACGTTGGTTTGGATTTTTTTCCAAAAATATACTCTCGTTACAATACATAATTTAAAATTCAATTCAAGTCTCTAGTGATATTGGTTCATGAGATATTTTGGGTTAAACAAAATTTTCACCTTTTTTATAAATAGCTATGGTAAAAAAAAACACCCACTCGATTTTTTTGAGAGTCCTTTCTTCATCTTTCTGCATTATTATCTGTATAACAAAATCAATTTTAAGTCGATATCTCTACTGGTTCTTGAGCTATGGACGACGAAAAATACTTCCCGAACGTACGTACACACGCACGCACAGACATTTCTAAAAATCTTTTATTTCAACGTCGAGAAATGACAAAAATTTTCAATTCGACAAATTGGACCGATTACTATAACTTCCTATGGAAAGTTAATATATTAAATGTGTCATCTCTCCTTGCATGAGTGAGAGATGCCGCATTTTAAATCAATTAAATTTAAATAGTTAAAATGATTGTAAAATATTTCTCAGTCGTTCTTGATAATCCCACATTCTGTGTAAAGGTTGCATTGTAGTTTTAATACTGTATATAATTATTATATATTGGAACCTATTTCCTTGTTTTTCTGTTTTAATCTTAATTTCATCAAAATTCCAAATAAGTACTTAGGTTCTCATCTGGCTTAAATCACTTTTTACTTTTATTTGTTTGCGGAGACAAATTTAACTTGAAACATTTTCTCAAAAATAAATTGCGGCAACTCTTCCCGTAATAAAGGAAAGATGCCAAATCACATTTTAAATCTTTATAAAAAATAGGCAATATATATAAAAATATATAAAAGTGTTCTTATAACACGTATTTACCATACACAACTCAGAAATTCGACAAAACACCCTGTAACTTGTTCCCGTTTTGAAAAGACGGAATTTTGTTGAGTACGGTATCTCTCCCGCCATTATCCTTCGTTTCAGCTCATGTATTGTAAACAAAAACAAAAAGATTTAAAAGCTTTTCAGTCGATAGATTTCGATAACAACGATCGAAAATATTGTGTTGTACGTACACTGCATTTATTTGGAAAACGTAATAAAATAATATTTATAGATCTCTGATTTTTGTATACGGTTGTATGAAAGATATTATTTATTAGAAAACCAAGTTTAAGAGAGTGCGCTACCACCAGAGAAATAAAAAACACCCGACAAATATCAATTAAACTAGTCAATCAAGCTCTTTAATAATTTTGAGTTAAAAGCAGGTACCCACACAAAATTACCAACCGTTAAAATCCTAGCAAAAGCGATAATATAGGCTCAAAAACTGTACTCGATGTATTTCACATAAATTGTGTATTTTGGATCTTAGAAAAGAAAGTGTATCATACAAAATTCGATAGCCAATTAAATCTTCGATCAAAAACTTTTCGTAAAATGCATTATTGTTTCATTTATAAACAAGGCTATAACCTTACTTGAAATTATATATAACTGTTTTGATTCTGATTTTAAAAACTTATCCCAAAATAATGTCATAAGCTTATATTGTACTAATATCAATATTTCAATGCTTTTATACTTGAACATCCTCCTACTCGCATTCTCTTAAAACGCGTCTTGACAAAATGCCAATAAAAGGATATTGGATGACTTTGAAAAAGCTATTGAAGCTATTATCGGTACATCCTCAATCAAACAAAATTCATGAATTAACTATTTTAACTTTAGTTCCTTTCTTTTCCAGACTATACCTCCACCTATTTCTCGAGAGAAGCGATAAAAGTCAGATTTCATTATGACATCTAGAAAATATTTATGGTAAAATTATTCAGCTAAGACACTCTAATAAGCTTTATTATCTACAGTGATTAAGACATCGCAATGTCCTAAAAAAAGTACTTACATAATTCAATTGATTATTTTTGTTGAGTCTCAATAAAGCAGTAAATCCGTCCGTATTCGAGCCTTGTTGGTGCTTCGCAACTATAAGATTTTTTAAGTGGTCAGGAAGTCACCCTGACGGCACAACCCCCAACCTGGAGGACCAGATCCTTAGTATAACTCCAAGGACAGGGAGCCGGATAAACCGGTCCTTATAGGCCTGTGCTCCGAATAAGTCGTAGAAGCCCTATAAAGTGTTTACTAAGTAGTTCAGCCTTACTGGAACTGTAGACGCCACCGTTGATTCCATCTCGGGAATTCCTCCGCTGCCGTCTGGATAAGGAGAGGTGCCTTAGTGGACGCACCTCTCCCCCCCCTCTCTCGTTTGCTGCCCCCAACAACTTTCCACTGGGGTTGGAACCCAATCTCCAGTTGAGGTACTAGGCACCCGATGTTCACCACGGGGAGGTAAGAGTAGGAGTTGATAGACAGAGGTTGGTTTTGAGAAAAACCTGTGGACGCTTGTGTCCTCTTGAATGCACATGTCTACCATTTGAACATCACTCAACATCCACAAAGGAACTTGGAGATCTCCAGATCAATCTACCGTCAACCAGATTGACCATATTGCGATCGACGCCAGACACGCTTCCAGCATCATGGATGTCCGAACTTTCCGAGGAGCTAACATCGACTCGGACCACTACCTTGTTGTAGCCAAGGTAGCACTTCGGGTTTCCAGGCCCAAGGCAAAACAGGGAGATGTTGGGAGAAGGTACAACGTCGAACGGCTACAATCGCAATAGATCGCCAAATACTTCTCCGACCGAGTTACAAGTAACCTCTCTCGAAGTTCTGTGCCGCCAACACAATGTATAGAAAACCAGTGGCAACATTGCCAAGACGCACTCAGAGAAGCCGCCTCTGACGTGCTGGGTTTCAAGCGACCACCAACAAGGAACCCCTGGTTTGATGAGGAATGTCGGCAGGCAAATGCAGCCAAACAACAGGCACGCAAGGCGGCGCTGCATAAAAGGACGAGAGCTGCTCATGAGCTCTATGAGCAGAAGAGGCGAGAGGAACACCGACTTCTCAGAAGGAAAAAGAGAGAGCATGAGAAGCGTGCGGTCGAAGATGTTGAGAGGTTTAAAAGCAGAAATGAAGTCCGAAAGTTTTATGAGCAGGTGAAACGAAATTCACAAGTACATAAACCTAGAACCGAAGGCTGCAAAGACGAAAGTGGAAACATCATAGTGGAACCGCAGTCAATGCTGAGGATATGGAAGGACCACTTCTGCAGACTGTATAACGGCGACGACGAACCGAATTCCGCTGTCAGGCAGGATGATCCATTCAACATAGACGACGAAAGCCAACAATCCCGTCCTCCCGACTCAGACGAAGTAAAGATTGCTATATCTAAGCTGAAGTCTAACAAAGCCGCTGGAGCGGATGGCTTGAATGCCGAGCTCTTTAAAGCAGCTGGAGATAAGTTGGTTAGGAGCATGCACCAACTTATCTGTAAGATATGGTCGGAAGAAAGCATGCCCGATGAATGGAACCTCAGTATTGTTTGCCCGATCCTGAAAAAAGGAGACCCTCTAAACTGCACCAATTATAGAGGAATCAGTCTACTTAACATCGCTTATAAAATCTTCTCTGCCGTAATATGTGAACGTCTAAAGACCATCGTCAACAACCTGATAGGTCCTTATCAGTGTGGTTTTAGACCAGGAAAGTCCACAGTCGATCAAATATTCACATTACGGCAGATCCTGGAAAAAACCCAAGAACACCAAATCGACACCCACCATCTTTTCATCGATTTCAAGGCCGCATATGACAGTATCTACAGGGACGAACTGTATAGAGCCATGTCTAGTTTTGGCATCCCTGCCAAACTCGTCCGTTTGTGCAGGATGACCATGGAGAATTCACGCTGCTCCATAAAGGTTGGAAACAACTTAACAGAACCTTTCGATGTCAAAAAAGGTTTTATACAAGGTGATGCGCTGTCATGTGATTTTTTTAACATCGTACTTGAAAGAATAGTGCAAAGCTCACACGTCAACACCAGAGGCACTATCTTTCAAAAGTCTGTCCAATTACTAGCATATGCTGATGACATTGACATAATCAGAAGAACTCAGCGTGATGTCAATAGGGCTTTTGTGAGTATTGAGGCAGAGGCGGCAAAAATGGGTTTAACGGTTAATGAGGCAAAACAAAGTACATGCTGTCATCAAGAAAGGACCTACAACACCGACGTCTTGGTCAAAACGTCACCATCGACAGACGTAACTTTGAGGTAGTCAAGGACTTCGTCTAACCTAGGCTCCGCTGTAAACGCAGAAAACAACACCTGCGTCGAGATCAAACGAAGAATAACTCTTGCTAACAGCTGTTTCTTTGGGTTAAGAAAGCAATTGAGTGGAAAAATTCTCTCTCGAAGGACCAAAGTGTCGCTATATAAGACCCTTATGATCCCCGTCCTGCTATACGGTGCAGAAGCATGGACTTTGACAAAAGCGGGTGAAAGCACCTTGGGTCGTTTCGAGAGAAATATTCTTCGTGTGATCTACGGTCCCGTATGCATCGAAGGGGAGTGGAGGAGAAGATGGAACGACGAGCTGTACGGGCTGTACAGCGACGTAGACTTAGTAAGAAGGGTAAAAGTCCAACGACTAAGATGGCTAGGTCACGTAGAGCGCATGGAAACCAATGCTCCGGCCCGGAAAGTCTTCGAATCCACACCCACAGGACAGCGAGGTAGAGGAAGACCGCGAATCAGGTGGCGCGCACAAGTGGAAGGTGACCTCACCCAACTCGGAGCGCGAAACTGGAGACATCTAGCTAGGGACCGAGCTAGATGGAGAAGTTTGTTGCGTGAGGCCCTAGTTCACACAGGACTGTAGCGCCACCTTAAGTAAGTAATTAAGTCTCAATAAAGCTTTTATACATCTTTCTATACACCTACCAACCTTTAAGTTAACTTTTCATTCAATAAAAATTAATGATAAAACGAAGGAAATCACCAAGCATAACAAAAAATAAACTCCAATCTTCATCACTTAAAGAATCAAGTCAGCTTTTCTTTTTTTTTCAATTTCAATATCTACAATATGCAAGTTGCTTTATTGCAAGAACCTATATATGGATGTATTTTTATGATTACAATCAAAAAGCCCTGTATGTGCAGTTGTTAAAAAAGACTCCATTAAGTTGCCGACCTCACCTGCATTTGTAATCAACGAATTGTTCCATTTCCGTATGGTAATAAGAATTACATTCAATTATTTTTTCAAACAAAGAGGTTTTCATAAAAGACTTACAAACGTTAAGACATCAAAGAGTATAAGAATATCATAATACTCGTAATACCGTGTACCTCCCTTCTTTATAGTTCCATTGAATTGCCTTAAACACAAAACCGTTTACTTTTCATTATTCAAAAGATGGTTTCGAAATCACCCAATCGTCGTCGTGTCGGTTGGTCGGTCGTCATTAAAGTCATCGTCATAAAAGTTCTTGTCGCTGATGACAGCGGAATAATATTTTCTTATAATATTTGTTGTTGTTCTTCATTCCTGCAACAGTGGCAGTCGAAGAATGAAGTGGATGGCGTTGGTAATTGTGTTGCAGCAACATTATTGTTATTTTCATATGGATAAATAGGTTCATGTGACACACTATAAGTTTTTGTTTCTGTGAGAACTGGCACATATTATGTAGGTACTATTGGTTTCTTTGTTACATAAAGCTTTTACATCAAACGTCAGCTTTAACATCCGAAGGTTTTGTCGTTTTAGTTCTAGATAACGAGGCCTATTAAAATGCCTTTGTTTAGGTATCTAGATTCTTTTGTTATGCAATATTGAGAGAGAGGCCTTGTTCTAGAAACTATAAATATGAGTATCTGGGGTTTAGTGATAAGATTCATCTGCTTTAAATTTCAAAATCTGTTCACAGTGTTAGGATAACTTCTTGAAAAAAAAAAACATGATGAAATGGTTTAATGGTGTTTAATATGTTGATAACCAAGTTGAATTCAACTTTAAAGAGATAAGAACATATCATCTTATTTATTAGAGCTTGCATATCTTAGAATTTATACACACGAATATTTATTGTTCAAGAAAAATAAAACATAAACGGAAGGCCATATACAATTTTCTGAAAAAAAAGTGCTAGCGACTTACAAATTTCAACTATATTTTTGTGTGTGGGTAATAGGATGGAGAGGACCTACGGTTCTTATGCCAAATCCAAATGGCTGATTTGAAAAAGCACTTGACAAAAATTATTTTTGCAGGATTTTTCAATTCCTCGCAAGAGGCAGTACCTCTGAAAAATGACTTTAAGTGGTGACACAGGCAGAGATTGAACCCACGACCTCAGCTATGAAAATCCTACGCACTAATCATCACACCACGGGTAGATACTACTGGGCAAATTTTCTTATTAACTTTAGAACGTCTTTAAAGCTGCTGCCTTGGCTACATTTGCAGTAGCGCAATCTGATTCTCCAATTTTTCAAGACCTTTTTAATTGTTATCCTAACGAGTTGATGCAGCCAATTGGGATTGCAGAAACGGCTATTTGTAAGCACTTGGAAAAGGAGAGAGGGTTTGAAAGGAGATGTCGGTGCGCATTGGTTTTAAATTCCTGAATATTGCAATGACTGTGAAAAACAGAGTGTGGTAAGGCATTCCACATTCGCGTAGTATGGCTAAAGAACGAATCTCTGTATTTAACAGTACGGCCGAAGTTGGAGGGCGTCACTGATGAGCATTCCTGGAAGTGCGAGTATTACGGTTGGACTGTTTAAAAGAAGAAATAGAGCTGGCTATTTCACTAGAGCATAAACCGTTAAAACAACGGTAAAAAGGGGTCAGACAAGAATCCTTACGACGATGTTCAAGCGAAAAGTAAATGAACTTATGATGATATTTTCACCTACCAATTTAAATGCTCTACGTTCAATACTATCCTAGAGGCATCAGTAAGTTGCAGGAGCAAAAGCCTAGAGATGGGAGTTATACTCAAGCTTTAGACGTATATATGTAAGTTTTGTAGATAACAGCCAGATCAGAAGTGGTAAAACATTTCATCGCCTAAGGAAACCCAAACACCTTGCGGAATTTTTTCCGAAATCACGTGCGTGATCGTTCCACAAAAGGTGGTTGGTGACACGAGAGTCTCGAAATGTTCAGTCTTCTCGATGCAAGTGCCATCCATGGATAATGGCAAAGGGGGTATATCTCGCTTTAATGGTACAAGACAGCATTGGGTTTTCGAAGCATTAAGTTCGACGCGGTTTTTTATTCCCCATTGTAGAATGCTGTTTAGGTCGAAATTTGATGAGCTTATCTTTTATTGTCGTTGCAGTTCCACATCCGAAGAAGAGAGATGTGAGTCTGAAAACGAATATGAAAAGCTAAGAGTACTATCGTCAGCGAAACAATTTATTGGATTAGAAGTTGCAGACAGGAGATCGTTAAAAAAAATGAGAAAGAGTATTGGAGATAGAAGAGAGCCCTGGGGCACACCATCATTTATTTTGTGGTAATTAGACTTGAATCCATCCAATACTACTTGTGTTGAATGATCCGTAAGGTAATTACTAATCCAATGAAGGGAAGGATCGATTGCGGCGAAACATTCAACAACTTCAACTCTCTTCCAAATCTTTGTCATCAATGTCAGTAACAAAAAAGTCGTTGTTAACATGTAACTATAACGCCCCTTGTTGAAAAAAAAAATTTGTTTTCAGATTCATTGTCTTATAAAAATGGTCTAACAATGCCACCAGTATACATTTATACATTCCGCAATCATTGGTTTCTAAAAAACAACGTACGGGTTTCCGAGCCCCAGATGCTACAATTTTGTTCCTAAACGTAGTCCAAGAGATGAAAATGCCCCTCATCAGAAAAGATGATGTTTTCCTAGGATAGTCGGGCACTTTTGAAATAAGTTTATAATATTTCTCAACTTGGTTCAAGCGTAAACTGACATATTTCGTTCCGTATAGTTATCCAATGACTCACCCTGTACTTTTAAAGTTCTTTAAATGGTATTTTATTTTACTGCCTGAAAATATCAGGTGCAGGTTCGTAATTGCATTGCAACTAATCCTTCTTTGCTTTGCAAAATAACATAATTTATTGACGGGCAACATCTAACATATTTTTCATTTGAAAATTCTTCGAAATTTTCATAGTCACCAATTTTAAGCTTAAAACTGAACTAATCTTCCAAATACTCTAAATACTCTAGAACTGGTAAATTTGTTTGAGTTTATAAAAATTAAGACTGGATTACATGTTGTTTATGTCAATTAACGAATTGTATTTAATCAAAATCATGTGTCAGAAAGTTGGATCATTTTCATTTTGTTAATTATAAATAATTAGCTGGAGGCCAATTCAAAAACGAAAACCAGGACACTCTTTCTCAAACCGGAAGTCTCTCAAAAAAAAAAACATCCTCCCAACCAAACAAAACAAGTTTCCATAGGTACCTAGAGTTTTTGTGTGCTGTGTAATGATGATGATGATGGTGACCACAGGAAGTCCCCAGAGATTTGGATGAATTACATTTTGAATGTCTGTTATGTACAAATTGACTTTGATTAGATTGTCCAGACATGGCGCGCTGTAACTGATGCGCGTCGCCATCGCCACATTGACGCCACCATACAGCTGCCATCATTCCTATATGATATACAAAACTTTAGTAAGTCTCCCTCTCAGTCTATATAGTTGATGGTCGGGAAGCAGAAGTCAAGTTAATTTGAATCACTCACTCTTCGGGGCCAATTAATTATGAAGTATTTTTCTTGTTTTTTTCTCCCTTTTTGGGAGGGAGGGGTTGGTTATTTTGATTACAATGATTATGGTGATTTTTGGTGTCCGCTTTTCCTTCTGCTCGTCAGTCCAAAAATTGTGTGCGCGATGATGTGCTGAACATAATACTCCGACAAACTCGTATAGAATGAAAATTGATATCTTAGGTCACGACACACGAAAACTATCTCCTGTCTTGGCTTCGAGCCCAAGGAATGGATAATACGACCTCTTATCATGTAGCCTTGAATTAATAACAAAACTTTTCGATACTCTACACTACCAGCAGCGCCTCCACCCGACCGCCTTGAGTTTGGATGTAGGTTGGATATAAACCGCTTGTGACATGAAAAATGTTGATGATGTAATTGTGATTGATGTCGATGGCTTGGCTGGCTATACGAAGAAGGAGGAGTTCTGAAAAAAAAAAATAGATGTCATTACATTAATTAGAAAAAAAAAATCTCTTCTTTTACTGCTTGGTAATCGCGTCGCCAAACGCTGTCACCGTCTCCCTCCACCACCATCATCGTAGTTTTAATCAATTTCGTCATGAAATAGGGATGTGTTATGTTGGATGTTGTGTTTTTATTTTTCTTTATTATTTTCATACCAAAAGTGTGAACAATCACATTTTGAGGGCGTAACGCAAAATATTACATAATTAGTTGTTTTTTTTTCCATGAAATGTTTATGTTGTAACAGTTAGATAGGTTTTTTTCTTTATGTAGTTCTTGTAATTTTGATTAATGAGCTTCTGTGGATTGTGTAAAAATAGTTGACTGAATGTTTATACCAAAACAAAAATCTATTATGTACTTTACTGAGACTGCGGGAGCTGTAATATAAGAAGGTTTAGGTATAATTTTGTAAGCTGTTGTTGGTTTAGCTAAGCTATAATTACTAAAAAAAAAATAAAGGTTATAAAATGTTAAGGGCATATAAAAACTTGAAACAAAATATGTTAAAGCTTATGCCGTTTGATTAATGTGTGTACTTAATCAAGCTAAATGTTGTACCTATCAAAGGAATTTATTTGAGAAACGTGAATTTATGCGGTACTTTAAACATATCTATAACTAGGAACTACCAGAAAGATTTACTGACAAAACAAGTATCAGGACGCCAAATCTTGATAAAATTAGTATTATTTTGGGTTTGATTATTTCAAAAAATCCGTGAAATAACTGCGAAATTATAGCAAAGGGTGTTTTATTCAATGCAAAACTATTTCTAGATGTAATCGTACTTGGTAAATAGTTAGGAGAATCAGAGTTCAAACTACCTTTTGTTTGCTGAATTTTAGATAAAGCAGCAAAAACTTACATATATTGTTTTACAGGGTTTTTAAAAAGAGGTTTAATTTTGATTTCAGAAACAAGTAATTCTCCACTCCCTCTAACCATTGTTGAATTGCACTTACGACTCATTTTTCCAGGAAACGCTGATTTATTTTCAGATATATCTCGAAGAACGAAAGCGTCTTAATGACCGACAATATTGTTTCCGTAACAATAGCTCTACCGGTAATATCACCGAACAGTAAACAAAATCTTTACATTCTTTTGGAGAAAGTAAGATTATTGCACTTGATTTTTCAAAGGTATTTGATAGAATTGGCATCAAGCTCCCTTTGCAGGTATTGACGAATCTCTGCTTTATTGTGTTAGAATTTACCTTTTGAAACGGTCAACTCAAACAATATTGGACGCTTTCAAATCGAATATACACAAAATAAACGCTGGTGTGTCCCAGGGCTCCGTTTTATCTCCGACACTCTTCCTTATTTTTATAAATGATATTTTGTATGAAACTTCTTACCTACTTAATTGTTTCGCTGATGACAGTTCCCTTAGCTTTTCATATTCGTTTTTAGATACTCATCGTTGTCCTTTAGATTTGAGCTACCAACGGCATATATTCATAAGCTCGT
Organism: Eupeodes latifasciatus; assembly: GCA_920104205.1. Lineage (NCBI taxonomy): Eukaryota > Metazoa > Arthropoda > Insecta > Diptera > Syrphidae > Eupeodes > Eupeodes latifasciatus. The sequence continues at coordinate 43,059,337 of OV049925.1, read as the reverse complement.
TAAATTCTGATCTTGACAGGATTTCTAATAAGCAATCGAATGCCGTGTAGAATTTAATTCTTCTAAAACACAATATTTTTCTACTGTCGCAAAAGCGTAACCCTTCCACAATATCCTTATACATTAGTATTACTTGCATCAAGGATACCAAAAACACCTTTTAGTTCTAAGTATGTATTTGCATAACAAACCATCTCTCATGGTATTAGACATTGCCAAAAATACTGCTAAGTATTTAGGTTTTCTTCGACGACGCGAAAAAAGTTGTACCTTTTCTGATCTGGCTATAATTTCCAAGGATTTTCTTCGTTCAAAACTCGAGTAAAATTCTCATATTTGGACTGTTGCCCAATATCGGCAACTTTTTATGCAAAATTGCAATTGTTTTGTACTTTTATAGCATTGTAACGCCGCCGTTGCCCTAATTACTACACTTAGTCTTTTTGACGTAGCCTTTATAAGGGAGCGTATCGGAATCCCGCTTTTTAAGATCCGGTTTTTGAAAAATCCCGAAAAAAAAGTTTTATAATCCCATCTTCTAAAATGCCGATTTTTTGAAATCCCGTCTTTTGAAATCCCGCTTATTCAAAATCCAGATCAATTGCAATCCCGCTTTTTTAAAATCCCGTCAAATCCCGACAATCCCGTTTTTTTTTACAAATTAAGTGCATTAAACTAAATAACAATAGGAGTCAAAGGTTTTTTTTTTATGTTAAATTACTTGACTAAAATATTATAATATCGTAATTTGTTTTGTTTTTACTGTACATAAACATTCATTTTTGTCTACAATATTAACTCTTGCACAAAAAATATGCATCCTACAGCAAATCTACCCATCGATAACGGTTTTACTGCTATCGCTGAATTTGTTAATTGATTTGAGTTTGTTTTAAAAGAATACTATTTTATTTTATATTTCTTATTTTTTGATATGTTATATTTGTTAAAGGTTATCTCATTTTTTAATTTGTTTTAATTTGTTTTAATTTTTTTTAATTTCGATTTTTCAATCAAAACTAGTTGTTTAATTTTAAAAAATCGCGCGATTTTTAAAAATTAAACAACTAGTATTGATTGCAAAATCGGGATAATAAAAAACGGGATTATAAGAAACGGGATTAAAAAAAGCGGGATTATAAAAAACCGGGATTATAAAAAGCAGGATTATAAAAAACGGGATTTTAAAATCGGGATTTTAAGAAACGGGAATATAAAAACCGGGATATCGAACCCAACCCCTTCATAAGCCTCATAATTTTCTTATCCATTTTTTATTTTTCTTACGGACCTACATAATTAGCAAAGATTCTGCTTTGTTAAATAAAATTTAAAAGCTTTAAGACCTAGATTTCAAAATATGTTGTCATATTTTTATGTAATGCTTTATTCCAAGGATCGACCGACAAGCCAGGGTTTTCATTAGCACTACGGACTACAGCAGCAATATTCTCAGTTTCTTCAGAGTACTACAAAGTGTAAACGTCCTTAATCAGTAACTTGTCCCAGCAACTAAAATTTTTCTACCAGTTTCACTTTCGCCGACAAAGAACTTTCTGTTGTTTCATATTAAACAAAAATTACTGTTTCGACTATTTTCAACACCAACCCAGAAATATTAATTTTTTGTTTGATTTTTCTGATTTTATAATTATTTTTCGAGAAGTCCTAAAAATGGATGAAATCAATGCTTTAACTATGTAACTATGTCATAAATAATAAAAACATACTTGCATTTAATTAAAATCAAACTAAATGACTCAGACTTATATTACTTCACAACTTCACAGGACAGCAGTCACCATCGCACTTCTCAGTAATTGTTCCTGAAACTAAAAAAGATTATTCGATAAGTGGTGGACAAAGTGAGTGGGTGCTTCAAAACACACATTCACACATATCCTATAAACTTAACAAATCCGATCATAAAAAAAGAAATAAATGCCCAAGTCTCATTTATAAAAACATCATCCAGACAGCATCAACTCCACCCACAACCTACAAGATGCATTTCCTCTAAGAAAGGCTATACCAACAAACATACAAAGAAGAAGGCTTATAATTCTTCATCTAGGCTTTGTAAGCCTTTATAGGAAGTCCACAGTTGCACACACTTTAAAAAGGTTTATAAAAGGAAAAATGCTCCCAAATGTCAACACAAAATCCCTGACGGTAAATAAAATCTCAATCTATTCCCCCTCTTCTGTATTCGTCGTACTTATTCGTACAACTAGATTCATATATGAATTTGAAGTGAATCTCTCAATGCAAATTTATAATACTTCTTGTTTCTATTTTTCGTTTTTATTAAATCTGCCCTCGCATTAATTCTGTGAGATGCGATGGATATCTCTATCTACGACTGTGTTTACTTTTTTGTTGAATTTATCACATTCAGGCTCATTCCAGAATCTCGCCCACTTGAAATGTGATGAAATGAGGTTGCGTGACACCATACTCGCTTAACTGCGATGTAGTATTGGACTTGACTACATTTGAATAGAGTTTCAAACCCCAAAAAAACCCACAACAGTAAGAGTCGATGGAATCCAATGAAAGCACTTTTTTGACGTAGCATTTAAAAGTGAAAATTAAATCACAGATTGTCGATTAAGTGATGCTTAAAAATGGCAAAAGTTTGCTGTTCTTCTTGAGCTCTTAATATTGTTCAAAATTATATGTATTTGCAAAACTGTGCCACATTAAGATTTTTTTATTGTTCACTGAACCAAAATTTACCTGTATTTACAAAAAAAAGTGAATATACTATCTCATGTTTCGAAACTTTTACCAAAACTTCTTCTAACTATTTTGGTACAGATACCCCTTTCGCCTCTCTCGTAAAACTTGTTAAGTCCATACATGTAGAGTCGAAGGCGGGACACATTGCATTCTGTTTCAACCCTAAATCAATAACGTTGTTATCCTTTTATCTATCTCCAAATTCTTTTGTTATTTGCTTCTTTTAAATAATCTTTGAAGCCACTTACGTTTAGTTTACCTGACTATTAAAATATTAAAATCTTTCTCTTTTGCGAACCAGCCGTCAAGCAGTAAAGAACAAGCAGTTTACTTATAATACTTACTTACATACGTACTTACTAATACAATTTCTTTTTTTTAATCAACTTTCTTATACTAATTAAACGAATTTCTAATAAATATTAAATTGTAATGAATTAATAAATTCATCGCTCTTTTATTTTCCTACATACATAAAAAGCAACCAAAACGGAAGAAAAAAAAAATTTGTCTTAAAAATCCTTTAATACTACCTTCAATCCTTCAAATGGTCAAATTTTTAGTTAAATTGATTTCAAAAGGCAATGTAACGTCAACAAACAAATTTTTCAAAAATGTACGTATACGCCACAGTTAACCAAATATAAGAGGTTTCATTTTGAATAGCACACTATTTAGGCCGCTGTCACTTTTGGATATTGAGATTTAATTTTTATTTGGTCACTGTACCAACACTATCATGAAGTTCTATTATTAGGTTAAAAATCAAAAAACTTCAGTGAATGTCTGATCTTTTAGACTTTAATCAAAACTCCTACGAACAATTTCGGTATGGATATTGGATACCCCTTTCCGGTCTTCAGTGCGACTTTGTATATAGTTCTACTTAGATCAAAAGCAACCAAAAAGGGAAAAAATGTTATTCTAAAAATCCCTATTACACCATTTTAACTATGTTTAACAATGTTTAGTTTAATTAATTTAAACAAAATTACTAATACGCCATAGTCAACCAAATTGTTTCCAATCAGAGGCTTCATTTTGAATAGGACACTATTTAAGCCGCTGTCACTTTTTAGCAGTCATCAGCAGTTTCAAAAGTAAATACTACTCCATTACTAAAAATGTGACGATGCACGATTTTACAATGTACTAAAGTTGTTTAAATTCAGTACAAAAATGATGAACTTTTTACAGTTGACAAAACATAGAACTGAAACCGTGGGCGTCGCTAAGGAACAACTAAAAATATTGCTGATTTAATTCTCAATATTGCCTCAGGTTTATCTATTCCTCGTGGATCTTTGAATTTAGTCATTTTACAATTAAAATTACAACGTATTTTGCCTAAAGACTTAAAGCTTAAGACTCAAGTTCAGTTAGTACAAGAAAACAAGCCAGTCGATTACCAGCTACGTCGTTCCTTCACTTATAACGTCCTTAAGAGCCATCAAAGTTATCCGAAATATGTATTATCAAAACATCATCTTCATTGAAAGAGGCCCATTTCTATCACAGAGGATATGGTAATACAAAGAAATCTCGCATTTTGGCTCCAAGAATACATTTCGAAAACCCTCACCATCCTTAATGTGGCGACACACACTGTTTGGTGTGGTTTTTATTCTGGCAAGGCAGTGTGATTGGACCTCACATATTTGAAAACAAGCCTTATGCTACTTTTACGGTGAATGGATTGCGCTACGGCTCTTAATGGACTATAGAAAACTTGTGATTTAACGGCTTTAGACGTTTTTCTTTGGGCCCACCTGAAAGATAACTTATATGTCAATACTCAGTAATCGATCCAAAAGCTTAAAGAAATGGTCATGGAAAATTTCATTTACTTATTGAAAGTCAGCTTAATAAAAAGTTGATTTCTGCACTTAAGACTCGGCATATCAATAAGTTTTAGTCCGTGCTGATAAAGTGAAAAATAAGCCCATTTTCAACCCCTTAGCTCGAATCTCAATAACCTTTGGTAACATTCATAATTTGCATAATTTGATGCCCAGACCTGATAAACGTATTCAAGAATTGGCTGAAAAGACGTTATAAAAGCTGTTTCATAACAAAAAGATCAGAAAAATGTTTTTATCCAACCAAAAATTAAATTATCCTTACTAGTTATTTCTCGAAAACCTCATAGCTCTACATTTATCAACGTTAAGAAGCAGACACTTAAGAACTCACCAATCAAAAAACGAGTTAAGATCATATCGTAATCTTGAAACAGTTTTAAAATTGTAACAACGGAACTTAAAGTAAATCTTTTATAAATTAAATTAAGAGAATAGGGCTCAAGTGACTACCTTGTGGAATTCCAAACCTAACTTTGAAATTGTTTGATTCGCAACCATTGAAAAGTACAGATTGTGATCTATCTAAAGAATGAGATAGAAGCCATTTTACGAAATTTTTTACAAAAACGCACAAGAGTGAGCGTTTGAATAGACAAAGGAAACTACAGATGACTTAAGCAGTTTCTCAAAATATAGGGCCTGATATACAATTCAATACAATACAAAATCGTCAAGATTAGATATAAACTTTTCAATGTTGTGAGCATTGATATTAAAGTTCATATCAGTCAAGTAAGTAATAGATTTCAATAGATCAAAGTTTGTATTTATTAAGTCAGTTTTTTTGGCTTCACTTTTAAAAACACTTTAAAAGAAGTCAGAAATGAGATTAGTTATAACCCGTGGATCGTGACTTGAAACGCTGTTAACCTTGAGAAGAGACGGGTAAGGTTATTCCTTCATATAAATGTTAAGCCTTCATTCTAGCATTCAAATAAACATCCATTGGTCTAAAAAAAACTCCTTTCATTGTACTATCAAAACGAAACCTCTTAGTGTAAAACCCTACAAAATTCATTGAGGTTTTATACTGTTTCACCCAACAACATTTATTGATATTCTCAATATTTTACTTGCTTATACTTTAATGTTTTTCAAACTAAGAAAACAAATCATAAGCACCTAATTTAGACCAAAACAACGTGTCCATAAATGTTTTCAATCGTTCCATGTGCATATACAATACATGCGCCACCAGCCACCATAGCGCCAAAATGTCTCGCGTCACTTTCGCTCAAGGCCATCATGCACAAGTTTCCATTTCTGTATCTAGACAACTTTACAAATTGAACGAGCTTCGCATAGAGTGAGTAATTATCAACTCACAGTATTTAATTGAGCATTTGTAATTTTGTTCACCAAATAAGTTTCTAAAAACTAATGTAATCGCACACCCAAATATGTAAAATCACTTTCAATCACAACACATCACACCAAACCACTATCAACTTTTGTACCTAGTTACTTATTTTTATTGCATTCAATATGACATCATTAATAGAAAAAGAGAACCTGAACCATCATATACTCAAGGCGACCATTTTTGATAGAAAGTATGTTATTTTATCGAAGTTTGTGAATTAAAGATTGTGACCCTAATTCAGTTCTTGTTTTTCTATTCGATTTATATGACAATTTATTATAGAAAATTCATTACCGACCTATTTATGGAGTTTCCAATATATTAATAATTATCTCTTGTCAAACCGACTACTGCTGCCGGTATTAAAACCATCGTTCCGCATGTTTCCGCCTCTGACGGTCGGGTCTTCCTTCTGACCTAAAGTGAGCTTCTTCATAGTAAAATATTATTCTGCTATACGTGAACTGAATTAAATTCATAATTAATTCATCAACATAACATAAATAGAAATCTAACGTGCTTAGAGCTTAAAGTCGTTGTCGTTAACGTTTTCGTTTTTGTCGTTGAAGTTGTCGTTGTCGTTGTCGTCCGTCATCCGTTGTCGTCCTAACACTTCATAAATTATTTCAATAAGAACGAAAGTACAATTTATGATTCAAATCTAAACCACACTAAAAAATAAAATAAAAACAGAAACCGCAGTAAAATTTAAAATTATTTAAATGCATTTCAATCAATGAATTAGATTTTTGTTTTTGACGGTTGTTTGTTTTTTAATTTATACTCTCCAAAAAGTCGTTATATGTGCAGTTCATGTAGCTTAAGAAAGAAACAAAATCGTGCCTAGCACGTTTTGCAACATTCAAACTAATGACCGTTATTAATTGGCAATGGCTGGCAATTATTTAAATTAACCCTCTATCGTGCAACCGGGTAGTCAATTATTCGAGTATTGAGTCTAACAGAAAACAGAAAAGTACACAATAATTGCACACGGCGAAAATATGTTCGACAAGACTAAATGATCGCTTTGCGTTGGTATCGTTGGCTTGCGATCAGCCACCCAATTAATTAGGAATTGAATTCAAGTATAAAGTCGTCGCGTCCCTCGAGTGGTATGGAGGAGCGTATTATATTTTCTAAACACAAAATACAAGATGTTAGATGGAATGTGCCACAGAGAGAGGGGGTATTAAAAAAGATTTCAGAATATATGCCACACCCAGAGCTAGAGCTAGAGCCATAGCTACAATATATTCAATTAGACCAATCGATCGAAAAAGTGATTGATCGGTCGGCTGCGATCTCTCAATAAAATCGAAATTTATTGCCTTCTATACTTATATGGAATAGTCAAAGCGGACGGATGGGCGGTAGAGCGGTGGGTTTGGTGTGTTACAGGTCTCGGAATTTAATTATAAGAATGCGTATTCATGTTGCAAGTTGTTTCCTTTTTTTTTTTGGCTTCAATCTGGGGAAAAAATGCTTATTTGATTATACGAGGCAGCATTGCAGCTTCTATACATACGAGTCAAGTATACTCAAGCCGCAAGCCACCCGCAACATAACAGTGTAGTTATAAATAAATTTAGCGACCTGTTAGTTATGTGCGACCATCAATATTTTTTTTGGGTAGTGTTACCATGACGTTTTCCTTGATTTAGTTCACTAGAGTTTAATGATTGATATTAAAATACTTAACTAACTACGATTTTGTGATTGGTATAAAAAAAAACTTAATACTCGACTAATTTGTATTTGTCGATACATATATTCACTGATTGTTATAAACTGGTCTCAGTCACTTATGCAACTCTAAAGAAATCGCTTAATATGGGAAGTTAGTTAAGATAAACAAAGAAGAAGCGTATTTTTCCATTTTGTATAAACTAGCCGAAAACAAAACTAGCTTAAAAGAAACTGAAATAGTTAAACATTTTGTTAAGTTTGGATGAAAACAAAAGCACCTGGATTAACATTTTCTGACTTAGTATCATCCATAGACTGAAAATGATTGTTACAATGTACTTTTACTGTCTTGGAAGGAAAATTAATAATATTATTATTCTATTGGTATAAAAAAAAAACACTTAAATTAAGAACTCAAAACAAAACTAGGTTTTCGTTGAGCAAATGAAGGTTAAAAAATCGTTGTATGGTATAAACTGGCTCTACATTAAAAAAAAATCTTAAAGTCGATTAATTGGTATAAACCAGATTAAAACACATAAAAATGGGCAATAGACATAAACTGTGTTAATATTAGATGAAAACTGAAAATTGAATTTTTTTGACAAATAATGTGTACGTTAATTGTCTTGGAAGAAAAGTAGCTAATTTTATCGTTCTTACTGGTATAAAAGAATAAATAAAATTAAGAACGTTAAACAAGGACTTGGATATTCGTGGACAGCAAGTGGAGGTAAACAAATTTTGTTTGGTATAAACTGGTCCTACAAAACAAAAACCAACATTTTGTCTTTAAGTCTATTGATTGGTATAAACTGGTCTAAGGAATGAAATATTATTCAAAATTGTCTTCACCCATTAAGAACATGTACAAACAAAGACTATTATCCTTGTCTTTCTCTCCTTTTATTGGTATAAAGTGATAAATAAATTAACTTTAAAAAACTTGGACCGCAAATGGAGTCAAACAAAATGTTGTTTGGTATAAACTATCCCTGCATCTAAAAACAAAATCCTTTGATTGGTATAAACTAGTCCAAAGCATGAAGCATTGTGTTTAAATTGATATTCACCTATTAAAAATATTTAAACAAAAACAATGTTAGCTGAGATCTTTTTCATTCCATTTATTAGTATAAACTGGTCTAATGTTCAAAAAATAAAAAATTAATTGAAATACTATCCACATGTTTTCACATGGAGAGAAGGTGGAAACTCAAAACACTGGGTAGACACTTGTGTACCTTTTCAATTTTTAAATGGTATAAACTCATTATAGTATAAAAAATCTTCCTATTAAGTCAACCACCGACACTATTTTAAACCTTTTTTCCCGCACTTAAATGAGAAAAAACTTGCCTTGCAAGCATTCATTTCCTTTAAAGATTCAATAGGCTTCAATTTGAAAAGCTATTTCCTAACCAAAAAAGAAACCCTTCAAATATATACAGATTGTATGGCAACCCTTATTATTTTTGTAGATCGTGCCGTCTATTTTTGTTCGTTCATCAGAAAACATAAAATCAAATTAATTTATATGCCATGGGCCTTTAGCGAGCTCGTCATGCAGTGCTGCATAAATAGTTGGCGGTCTAAAAACAAGCTCACTGCACCTGCATAATAACATATTATCTATATACTATATACTGCACGTATATATATATATAGAAAAAGAACTGTGCAATGGCAGCCAGTTTGGAGGAATGAGATTCCAAAAAAAAATCCAACAAGACAGACAGACTCTTTATGAGGCCCACTGTAGATTGAGTCGGACGGACTTAACGTATATGTATACGTATATGTATGAGTCGTCATCGTCGTCGTTTATTGTACGAGTAGACCATTAATATGAAGTTTGAGAATGTTTTTTTTTTGATATATTTTAATTTTTTTCTATTTTTGCAATTTGCATTTGATTTTTATTTGGTTTCAGTTCGGATGCAATTTAACATTTTCTCCCCAGAGTTCTTCTTTGAATTTTTGAATATTGTGTGCGTGCCGAGAACTATATTATAAATGTTTATGTATTTGTGTACTGTTTATGCCATTGACCACGCAATTTGCTATGCCATAACATTGATATGTTTATCTTTCCTTCAGTTTCATTCAGTGATTTTAAATCTGCATAGAGTGGAAATAAAAAAATAATATTGATTTGCACCATGACCGATGAGATAGAGCGATCATAAGTTTTTAGTACCAACTTTCAGAGAAATCCAGGAAATTTGTTTATATTTTTGTCTTCGAAGAAAGTTTATTTTGAATCACGAATTTTAAGGTTAATGATGTGCTCTTAAAAACTAAAATGAAATGTTCTAAATCGTAATTTTATTTCTATATTATAATTTATTGAACATTATTTATTTTGTTTCTGTTTATTAATAACCCCGTTATAATTATATTGATAGGTGGTGTAGGTTTTTTTAAATTGTTATGGGAGGCAAATCATTTGTATGAGATATTTATTCACTACTGTTATTGGTTCTTATGACCTAAAATAAAAATTTATTCTGAAATTAATTTAACCTAGTTTCCAATAGAAATGAAAAATAGATAAAAACAAAGTAACGAATGACCTAATTCCTAATTATAGATGATTCAATCCTATATAAGTTTTTTAAACATTACTTCAATTTCAATACTGAGTATTTCTTCTTTTTCTCATCAGTTGAATTTAGAAAAAAGTATGACTTTTTGGTTTTCTTCCCATAGAGCTAAGGTCCAAACATACTATGTTTATACTAATCCGAGATCCAACATCAAATCAGCAGCAGCGAACATTATCTTAGAACGTGTGTAAAGTGACACCTCGATGCATCACTTGAGTCTGAACAAGTAGGATACCGCACTGAATCCTCTTGTATTAATCACTTCAACACCTTGCGGATCGTCATCGAACAGTGCTTTGAATATCGATCACCACTTTAGCTGCTGTTCATCAATTTTTGAAAGGCTTTTGACAGTGTCAATAGGGAGTTTATTTGGCTTGCTTTGCGGAAATGGGGTATCCTGGATTTATTATAAAGGCGGCTTATGATGAGTCTAAATGTCACGTCTTATATAGAGGTAGGTGGTCGTAGGAGTTTGAAGTCTAAAATGGAGTCAGACAGGGCTGCATACTGTCACCAATTCTTTTGTTATTGGTGATCAGTGATGTGCTGCGGGAGCCCTTGGAAGGAAACGAATTAATAAGATAGACTCTGACAACATCCCTAAAACAATTAGACTACGCAGACGATGTATGCTTGATAATGGATCCAGTTCATGGCTTATTTCTTGACATGATTCTGTATCCAAACTTTTGGGTCAAAAAATGATGGTTAGACGCGGTGTTGGTCCGTCTTGTTAGATCCATTTCTCAAACAAATTTTTATCCAATGACATGAAGAATACAAAAATCAAAAATTATTGACCTTACCATTCGCCATTCACGCTAATTTTGGCACCGATTTTGGATTCAAAAGCTGATGGCATTTTAAGCCACACCATTGTTTTTTTTTTCTGGTATGTAGTGGAGTATCAAGAGTCTTATGAGGATTGTGCTTAATCCAAAAATGACAACTTTGCATGTTCAAATACCCCTTTAACCAGAAATTATCCTCGTCGCTGAAGACGATTTGAAAATAAAAGTGCTCCACAAGTTTGGCGAATGAGGTCAAATTGTATGAAAATAAATTGGTATAAGTGTTGGCAAAGTATGATAGAAAAATTCTAACACATTTCATTACTAACGGGTGTTTTTTTAGGCGTGTGGTTTTCAATCTGACATTACATTTTTCGAAGTTAGTATTTTTGACAGCTGTCATTTAATTTATACTCAGCTTAGTGTGACATTTCATAATTATAAATGAGCGACTTTTCATTTCAAAAAGACGGCAGTGACGGTACAGCACACTAGCGTTGTTTCCAACATCGTGCAATTTAACACCGCTGGACTTTTTTTTGTGAGGTTATGTGATGTCCTCTTGGCTGGAATTTATTCGAGCAAGCTTCGGTGATCATTAGCCGAAATCATTTTAAAACAACCCTTAAGTTGTTCTATACTCTTAAATAAATATTTGATAAAACCCCTAAAATAAAAATATACATAAAATCTTTGTAGAAAGCACAAACTTTTTGATCTAATTCATGTAGAAACCAGCGCTGATTTATATGATGCTCTCCAAAAAAAAGTATTCTGTTTTCAAAATTCTGTATTTCAAAATGCTGTAAATAGGGCTAAAAATTAAAATCGTTTTGATATTGTAAAAAAGTCCGCACTTTTTTACATTGTCAAAACGATTTTTATTTTTTAGCCTTATTTACAGCATTTTGAAATACAGAATTTTGATATACAGAATTTTGAAATACAGAATTTTGAAATACAGTATTTTGATCATACAGTATTTTGTACATACCTACAGTATTTTGAAATACAGTATTTTGAGGTAATGTATTTTAAATACAGTATTTTGATCCATACAGTATTTCAACCCCAACCCATTAAAATCAATACTATTTTAATAAAGCTGAAGTGTTCGTTTGCTTGCACAAGAACTACTGCTCTGATTTGAAAAATTCTGTCAGTGTTAGATAGCCACTTTATTGAGGAAAACTATTGGCTATATAATATCACGCTAAGAGCATTTCAAAATTGGGGATTTTATTCCCTTTTGATAGTTCTAAAAAAAGTCCATGGCAGTATTATGTCTATTTCTTAAAGTTACCTCACTGTAACCGTTTTTATGGTAACAAAATTTGTTCTAAAATAAAGCATGCGAGTAACGGCGGCGCGGGGTGTAGCTAGATATTTAATAAAATTGGTAATTGACTTTCTTCATTTAATGATTTTGAAAAAATAAAACAGTATAATTCACCAAAAAGCATTTCTCAGTTAGAAAAGTAACCCATTTCTTATTGCATACCTTATATCTTTTAAAACACATGAGGGTTGCAAAAACCAATACAATTATACTGAATTCTCCTTCGGTTTTCATTTATGTCCAAATCTACTATGGAAAACGCGAACCTTGATCACGCGACTGATCGCTAATTTTTGTTATTTTGTTTATTTTGTCGCACTGCTTCTGCAACCCAATTCACATAGGTACCAAAAATCAGTGCTGCACCCGAGGGCGTTGTTTTAGAAACAAACCCAAAAAACAGACAACACGTTTTTAATTAGAAAACCATTCAAATATTCATATACCTCCTCTAACGTACGAGTATCTAACTAACTTTGTGGAGGAGAACCTTATAGTGTTAAAGTTACAAAAACAAAAACAATCCCAACAGATACAAAATTTGTTTGCAATTGACTCTTGGCCGCTGCTGCCACATGTCACTGTTGCGACATTTATGTGTCCACAATCAAAATGTCAAGAAAACCAGAGCCCACCAGAAATTGCGCGCTGCCGCACCAACAATTACCACCTACGCATTCTATAATCTGATTTGTAGACGCAAAAGCCTCATAGTATAGAGTCAGTCGAAGCAATATGAATGGATAAAGTAAGTCTGCAGCTTGATGATGATGATGGCGGACCGGTTCGCATTTATACACCAACTCACCATCGCACCATCATCATCATCATATGTTGCAATTAATTCATAGACTTGCTCTTACGTACAATGGGTTCGAGGAGAGTCTCTTTGAATGGAATGGAATGGAATATAAGAATAACAAACCCAGCAACTATACAGATCAAAGCAAAGCCAAAGCTAAGTCAAGCTAAAACTATAAAGCTAAAGGCTAACCAAGCCAAGGCATCTATCATTCAAAAGCGCGTCCGAGGGTGATGAACGCCAATTGGAAAGGTCAAGGCATTCAAGTCGTATATCTAGTGGATATAGATACACCCAGCTAGCGGGCTAGAGATTAGCATCACGATGTATCTATCTAGACCTATCTATAGATTTAGATTGGGGCAACTTATTCGTTCTGATCAATTTATTACTCATCGCTCGCGCTGTGTAATGGCCAACCGTAAGTCATTGATTGACACACAAAAGCAGAAGAAGAAGAACAAAAATGGCGTGCTCGTATAAAAGGGAAAATCAAAAGTGCCCTGTCTTTGATACTATTTTTGATCTTCGCGGACACGCAACGCAAATACTCTCCTCATCATCAGATGCATCTGATCTTCTGATCTCTGTTGTGCGCTGAACGCTGATGTTTGTTGCGTTTGTTGTTTGTGAGTCAGCAAGCAAAACTATGTGCTGCCGATGATAGATGGGGCTGCGCTGCACTGCCATCGGTCGGTCCGCCGGTCGGTATGGCGGACTTCACATATCGCGCCTGAAGAAAAAATGTAATTGCGGAACCAGAATTGTTTTTGTTTCTGTTATTTCAAAAAGGCGACTTAAAAGTTGGACACGAATGTCTTTTGTTTGACATTCCGGTTGTATATATTGAGTGTTACCGGATTAAGGTTGATTTATGTGTCCATTATAAAAGTTGACATGTTGCACTGATATGTGCACTTTTTTCTGTGACAGGTTTGGTGATAGAATCTGTCAGTGGAAATTAAACAAAATTTTTGAGTTAAATTTTTCTTTTGTCAGGTTTTGTGCCATTTTGATAATATTTAAAACAGAAACAGGACATAAATGCATTGCACATGCATATGATGCAGGTGTTATGTTATCCAGGTTATAATATATACCATAGAGATAAACAGAAGTTGGTCTTGGTTTGGACTTTTGAAGTCTGGGCAGGGACACCATACCATGCCATACCTATTTTTATAGTTGACAATAAGTATGAAATAAATGAAATTAATAAAATATTTAAACCGGCTTAGGTTTGCTTCAGTTGTTTTGTTAATCAACATTTATTTTATACCAGATTCCAGATGCAAATCCTTTCACTATATATGCATGTATGAGTATGTTGTATATTTACCTATAGCTTCAAAAATTGGTGCAGCTGTTGGTTTCGTGTCATATATTTTATATAATCCAATACGAAAGAGTAATAAAAAAGATTTCCTTCTGATATCGCATTGATTTGTTGCTTTGACATATAAATTATTTTGCATTTCAATTAATGATATCTATTTTAATCGGCTGTGTTATTTTTGTTTGTTGTCTGCATTTCTGATTAAAAAATGTTATTTTTTAATTACATAATGGCCTAGGCTAGTTAAAAATACGAACATATAAGGATACTAAAAAATATATATTGTTGAAAGCTATGAGATGTGCCTTAAATATTACAAATAATGTCCATTGCTGGATAGTTTATAGTTTTGGAGGAAGGGGATTAAAAGTTAAAACTATATTAAGAAAAGAGGCTTGGATGCGACCCACACTGATAACTTCTTATCCCGTCTGTCGATTTGTCTTGATTAAAAGTTTGTAGGTTTTTGGTGTTTTGTTAAAAAAGTTGTCAGTTGGATTAATCTGAAAAATTTATAAATTAACAATATTTTGCATACAATAAAATATGTAGTTTGATTTCAAAATATATTTTTGTTAACGAAATTTGTAGTCGAAATTTGCGTATACTATTTTTTGTAGAATTTATTTTTTATGAAAAAACGGACTGTTGGATTTTTATAAAAACAATTAACTGAATGTCGAAAACAGTCTGTGAGATAAAATAAGTTTGAAGCCAATTTCTAATAGTCGAAAACCAATTTTTACGAACTTTTAGTAAATTTGTTTAGGATTTTATTTTTTGTTAAAAAACTGTAAATTCAATTTTTCTCAAAATTTTATCGAATGTTGAAAACAATATTTCTTATAAAATAAAATTAGTTTGAAGCCAATATTTTTAATTTTTGAAAAGATCATTGGGTCGAAAATCAATTTTTACCAACTTTTATTAATTTTTTTTAGGTTTTTATTGTTTGTAAAAAAACTGTAAACTCGATTTTTCTCTCAAATTTACTGATTGTTTACAACAATATTTATTAGAAGATAAAATCTCTTTCAAAACCAATATCTCAAAGTTTTGAAAAGATATTTAAGTCGAAAATCAATTTTCACCAACTTTTTTTAATTTTTTTAGGTTTTTTATTTTTTGTAAAAAAACTGTCAATTCGATTTTTTATGTTATGTTACTGAATGTTGAAAAGAATATTTCTTAAAAGATAAAATTAGTTTAAAGCCAATTTTTCAAAGTTTTGAAAAGATATTTGAGTCGAAAATCAATTTTTTTTAGGTTTTAATTTTTTGTAAAAAAAACTGGCAGTTGGATTTTTTCAAAATTTGTCCGAATGTTGAAAACAATATTTTTTATGAGATAAAATAAGATAGAAGGCATAATCTCAAAGTGAAAAGATATTTAATCGAAAATCAATTTTTACCAACTTCGAGTAATGTTTTCTTTTATAGATTTTTATTTTTTTATAAAAAGAACTGTCAATTCGATTTTTCTCAAAATTTTACCAGATGTGAAAAACGCTATTCTTCGTTGCACAAAATTATTTTGGAGATAAAATCATTTTTTGTTCGTAAAGTTTTCGAGGTGACAAATATTTTTTTTCCATTTTATTTATTAATAAAAAAATTGTTAATTGTTTTTTTTTTCAAAAATATATGTGTTTGGTATTACGTTACACTACATAATATAAAATTTAATTCAAGTCTCTAGCGTTATTGGTTTGTGAGGTATTTAGGGTTAACCAAAATGTTCACCTTTTTTAATTTGCTATGGTAAAAAACCACACACGCAATTTTTTGAGAGTTCTTTCTGTATTTTTCTGCATTATTATCTGTATAACAGAATTTATTTGAAGTCGATATCTCTACTGGTTCTTGAACTATGGACGACGAAATAAACGTCGCGAACGTACGGAAGTACGAACGTACATACGTGCACACGCACGCACAGATATCTCTCTAATTTGCTTAAACAGTAAAAAGTTTCTTAGATGGTTTAAATAACATAGAACATGATATTTGGTTTATTGGTATTTAATATTTCGGAAATTCAAATAATGTTTTGTTTTTTTTTTTTTTAGTTAGGAGGGAATTTTGACAGTGTTTCTACACTTAGACAAAGAAAAATAAAGTTCACGACTGAATTGGGTGAACTTGCTCCTGAATTAAAAGACTCTGTTTCCAAATAGTACTTATTTTGAAATTTAAATATTTACCTATCTGTCTTCAAAAATGTATTAATTTTTTTTTTCGAAAATCGTTCGTTATTAACATCAAAACATCAAAAAAGCTACTGTAGCTCTCTTTTCTTGAAAAAAAACCATCGGTAATAAATGGGGCTTGCAACCCAGAATCACGCATTGGCTATACACATCGGTAATCAGACCGATTTTAATGTACGGTGTGGCAGTATGGTGGACTGCTTTAGAAAAAGGTATAAACCGAGATAAAGTAAATAAAGTCCAACGTTCAGCTTGCCTATGTATAAGCGGATCGCTTCGCACGACCCCATCTGCGGCCCTGGACACCTTACTCTACCTAACACCTCTTGACATCTTTAGCAAACAAATAGCTGCAAGTTCTGCTATTCGCCTCAAAGCTTCGTCGCAGTGGACTAACAACAACATTGGCCACTCCGTTATTCTTAGTTATTTAGAATCAATCCCAAAGCACACAGACTACACCATCCCCCAACTACAATTCGACAGAAATTTCCAGATTTATATACCTCCCAGATCTTTTTGGGAGGATAGGACATTCCTGGAAGACGAGTCAATCCACTTCTATACAGATGGGTCAAAAACAAAAGAAGGGGTTGGTGGAGGTGTGTACTCTGAACGACTGAAATTAAGTCTCTCATTCCGCCTTCCCAATCATTGTAGCGTGTTCCAGGCGGAACTTTTGGCGATAAAAGAAGTCTTGTCCTGGGTTAAAGAAAACGTGATATCGACATCTGATATCCGTATTTTCTCACTGACTATTAAATCTCTGGATTCTGTCTCTACAAACTCTATAACAGTCCAGAACTGTCGATCATCTCTAAGGCACAACAGTTTAATATTCACCTTTGCTCGGTGCCGGACCATAGAGACATTCCAGGTAACTGTAAGGCAGATGAACTCGCCAGGAACGGTACAGTACAGCCCATCCTACCACGTTTGGCACGTACTGGCATACCAATCGCTACTTGTAAACTTTTGCTAATGCAAGACGCTGTGAGGAGGGCAGGCACCAGGTGGAACAACATCACCACGTGTCAAGTCACAAAAAACATCTGGCCAACACTGGATTTAAAACGTTCAAGGTGCTTGCTCTCTCTAAGCAGATCGCATATAAGCTCGATAATAGGTGTCATAACCGGACACTGACTAATAGGAAAGCACGCCATGAGATGTGATGAGAAGCTGTATGGACGAGGAAGAAGAAGAAACAGTTCTTCATCTTCACTGCACATGCCCTGCTCTGGCTCGAAAACGCAAGAATTACCTAGGAGAATTCTTCTTTAACGATCTAAACGATCTAAATCATATCGGCATAAGCAGCCTCTCACGTTTCGTAAGAGACTCAAACTGGTTCCATTGAGCTTAGGAAGTGGTATCACAATGGGCCATCAAACTGGCCTAAGTGTGTCCGTTTCCATCTTGGACCGCCACTTCAACCTAACCTAACCTAACATATATACAATTTTTAATTTAAGTATGAAAATATTTTTGGTATGCAGTTATTTAGAGCTTAAAATATGATGACCCATTTTCGAGATATCGAATTTAAAAAAAAAATGTAATATTTATTTTAAACAATATTGAAACTTAAATATTGATATTGATGGAACTTAAAAAAAAATAAAACGGTTCTATGGGGTGTACACCTTTACACGAGAAAAATGAAAAGAGTTTTTTAAGAAAAGTTTTCAATGTCACTGTTGAAGCTGTCACCTTTTGACATTTGACAAGTAAAACTACTTTATAACTAAAAATAGGCACACCCACACTGATAACTTTACATGCGTATTCGTCTGTAGATATTTCTTACAGTTTTACAAAATATTGGTATCAGTATTTTGTGTAACATAAAAAAAATTTAAAAAGTCAATATTCTTCCTTGAAGATACTTGAGTAAAAAACTATTTTGTATCACTTTTTAAGTTTAAAAATAATATTTTGCATATAAAAAAATAAGTTTAATTTCAATATCGTTTTTTATGAATTTTGAGCATTATTTGTTTTATCTACAAAATTTACCGCCAAAAACTTAAAATAATAAGGAAGTATCATTTTTTGTGCAAAATATTCAAGTTGAGAAATATTTTTCTTGAGTTTCTTATTTTATTAAAAAAAAAACTATTAGATCATTTTTTTTTTTGAATTTAAATCAAGTTCGTATCACGTCACAATGCATAACATAAAATGCAATTGAAATCGCTAGGGATATTGGTTTTAGAGGTATTTTGGTACCACCAAATTTTTCACTTTGTTTTATAAATTGCTTTAGTACAAAAAAACATCCAATCAATTTTCTTGAAAGTTCTTTTTGAAACTTTTGGTGTTATTATTTATAAAACAAAATTTATTTGAAGTCGATATCTCTGACGGTTCTTGAGATATGGCCGATGAAAAAAAGTCATTCTAAACGTGCATATGTAGGGACAAACGCTCACACAAACCTTTTATTTCGATTCTAGGGATCTTGAAATGTCAACATTATTAATTTGACAAATTGTACCGATAATAATAACTTCCTATGAGAAGTTAAAAATGAACAACCATAGCTTGTGTTAAGGAAGAAATTGTTTTAAGAAGAATTACACACATCTTAATGATCTGGAAATATCTTTTAAACAAACTCTTTGTTTCTAGTTGCAAATTTCGACTTAAACTTACTCCCCGAGCGCAGTCGAGTCAAGTCAAGCTTATTTCAACTAGACGAATGTCAAATGGCATGCAAACATGAATACCAAATGTAAACACATATCAGAAGTTTTAGGTGCATTTGAGTTTTTAAAATTTACTATGAAAATTGAAGATTGTTGATTTCTTGCTAATCTTTGAAATCAATTTTCAAATGACATTATACCTTTTTTGTGCGTAAAGACTTTGGTCTTTAACTTTTAAGGCTTTTAATGTTCGGTAAACAATAGATCTACAGGCAACGTAGTATCTTCTCTGACTGGATCATTAAAATGCATCAAAATGATCCTAATTTTCACCGGAAAATCATCGAAATTGATTATTTGAAACCCAGTAACTATGACCAGAATTCAAAGATATTGATGTGGACGAAGTTTATTAAATAGTCTTCCTGACCATGGAATTGTCGAGGACACAAACCCCAAATATGCGAACAGGTCATTTAAAATTTGATGAAAAGGATATGGTATTGTAACCGTAGCCGTGGAGAATATCGTTTTTAATCGTTAACAACCTATTCTATTCCTTACAATGAAATAAACATCCATTGATTTCCTTTAATAATAACTATTTTATTTTAATATCAAAGTGAATCTTCTTATTGGAAAACTATACATTTCTCTCAATCGCATCTTAAACAAGAATTTAACAGCTATCATAGTCAAACTGTTTAAAACTTGTGCAATACCTTGAGACAACATTGTATTTTATAGAATATGTTTCACGGTACGAACCCAACAAACTATTTTCAACTTGTCAAAGTGATTACTGTCACTTGCGTAACCAATAGTTATCGCATGAACTGATTATCGAAGTAGGAAGAAGTTAGAAGTTGACCAACCTTAAAAAATGACTTAAAAGATATTTGCTAGCACGTACAGTAGATTATTTTATATATTTCTGCACTATAAATAAGGCCATTATATGTTTTTCTTTTAATAGCTTGTTAAAGGTGCTTCAGTTCAAAATGCATACATTACATTGAATTTTAAACAAATATTTCTACAATAAAAGTCTTTTTTCTGTTTATAAAAATATATCAACCAATTTATCACAAAAAAGAAAACAATAACGACAACGAAGACGAATTTGTCAAAAGTGTCCATTTTATTGCTACGTGTGTTGTTTTCGCCATTATCCTCATCGTCATCATTATCATCATCTTCATTATTATTATAATAAAAAACATCAATGCAATAATTTTCCATTCACCTCCTTTTCACTGTCAATACAATAATTTATTTGTGATCAAATTGCATTTAAACAAAATTTATTACTTTAGTTAATGTCAAAAGTTGTTGGTTTTTTGTTGTTTTGGTTTTGTACATTTTTTTTTTGCAGTAATAATATGTTGTCAAAAGACGCTCCTTCAAATGCGTGAGATGAATAAATAAAAGCTTTGTCAATTCAGCAGAGTATATCTTCTATTTTTCCACATATTTACATTCCATATAAAAATATAGTATGTCTCTTAAAGCATAAAACAGGTGGTCGAACCCTTAAAATTGTTTCTTAATTCCTATTGTTTCGTCAAATGTGTTTAACTATGCATAAGAGCGTACGTGATGAGGAATGCCAAGCCGATGCGCCATCAGAACCTAACCCATAGATTTTTGTTCTTATTTTATTTGATACAGCATCAGGAATGGAGATCTTCCTCTGCCCAGACATCAGACTTATGGTGGTGCGGAGGAAAACAAAAATAAAAGTTGTTGTTTTTCTGTCGAAAAAATAATATTCAACAAGTGTGAGATGCCTAAAGGTTCCATATCCAACACACAACATCATCTTCCCCATCCCATCTTTAGTGTCTGGAAAAGAGGAATCCAAGTCCCAGTTCAGTTCACTCTCGGTGTTGGCTAATGCATATACAAGTATCCGAATCTGAAGCCCTATACAGTATACATCTCTCCAAAAATAGTACGCCACAATGATATAGGGTGGCTAAGTGGTGTTTCTATACTCAATTCCGATCACGTAGGTCGACTTCATATAAATTCCGACAGCAAAAACGAAAACAACAACACAATACAAAAAGAAGTCGCAACAAATTTGTGATTCTTTGCTTCTTCTTGAGCCTTCAATTAGACCTATGCTTTTTGGTCTTCCTTTTAAAAAAGTACAAAATCAAAAAAGAATTCACTGCAGTTGTTGTGTTTAGCTGGCGGAATAAATCCGAATGCCAGGCGTTCAGATTTCCAACAATTCGATTAGAAAACTAAATTTTCGGATCGAATTGAAGTCAACTCGATGGCCAAATGGGTTGATTTACTTCCTTGAACATAAAACAACAACAACTTTCTGTGTGTCTGATGTCACTTCTTCCCTCAGGGTATTGGGTGTCATTGGATATAAATTGTACACAAGAAGCATTAGAATACAGCATGTGTGGCAAGTTAGTTTATAACAAACAACATTACAAGTCTTAGATGACATGTTAAACATTCTTTTATTTATATTTATGTTTATTAAAAGTGACAGTTTGACTTTTGAGGGGCAATTTGTTTCAAGAGCGCCACACCAAGACTATACGACTGAAAGAAATTTTGCACAACAAAAATAAATCAAAATGGATTTTATTTTTTCCACACCTTAATTTGGAATAGGTATTTTGAAGGTTTGATATTGATGGAGAAGAGTTTATCGATTTTTTGAGTATTTTTTTTGAGAGGGGATTTATACTTTAAATTCTGGAACTAAAATGAAACAATACTCAATAAATTATATAAGATGGGGCTGCCATCTAGTGGTTTCTTTCTAAATTATAAGTTATTTTGAAAAATGTTGGAATATATAAAAAAAGGTGTTTTCAATGTGAATGCTGTGTCCAAACAATGTATTTTTTTTTTAAAGAAGTTTTTACTAAAACGAAGTACGTGAGTATGAGCTAAAACTCCGTGAAACTCGTATGTTACTGGACAAGACTCATCTAACGTCTTACATTGTCTTACACAGACGAAGATGTGTGGATATCAATTCACGAAGACCAACTTGCAATCGAGGTCAATATATCACTCGATCTCGAACTATTCGCTTATAAGATCCAATCGACTCAGCAAATGAAGGCTTACGACTTTGCCTTGGACCAACTTAGGCAATGATATTTGGGAACAAAAAACTAGCATGTTATTGTAGCAAAGACAAAACATCAACAAAGAGTGAAGTTCGGCGCGGACTGTGGGGTAGTGTGATGGCATAATTTTTTTTTTGAAAATGGGGTCAACTGTGGACGTTACAGAGTTGACCTATTTAGTTTTTGGCTCCGTGAAATAACTCCCCCAGAAATAACCTCCAATAAAATGAATAACCCCTAAGTTAAGGCTTCATTGCGTTATGAAATTAATCCCCGAATTTGAAAATGGTATAAATTCCCAAAAAGCCAAGCAATAAGTCCCTAACCTCGCCCTTTGATCATCGGAAATAAGACCAACTTCTAAAAATTGGCCTTATTGCACTTCCCAAATTTAGGGATATATTTCATCATTAATTAACACCCCAAAATTAAAAGAGAAATTAGTCCCAAGCATGAATTAATCCCCAAAAATGAGGAACTTTTCATGCAATTTCGAAACAATTTTTTGGGGGCTATTTCTTGGGGAGCTATTTCTCGAATCCATTATTTTACTGAAATTAAAGACATGGCTTTTATTTATATAAATAATCCAGCTTTTGCTGCGATATGAACCTTTTGTACTTATTATTATAATGGGTGATTTTTTAGCTATTATCTTTTTGGCAACACTGGTTTAAACAGCTGACGCACGTTTCGTGTTTTGTTTCACTGTCAAACATCTTCAGTTTGGTCTATAATTTAACCATGAATCGTCTTACAAACGAACAACAGCGCTTGCAAATCATTGAATTTTATTATCAAAATGTGTGCTCTGTTAAGAAAGTTCATCGCGCGCTTCTTCCATTTTATGGTCAGTTTAATCGACCCACTGAAGCTGCTATTCGGGCTATTGTAACTAAATTTCGCACTAAATTTACATTGTTGAACATTAAACCACCAACACGCTTACAGCTGTATTGGCCAGTGTTAATGATGACCATCAATTATCGATTCGTCGCCGTTCGCAGCAATTGGGCCTCTGTTACTCAACAACGTGGAAAATTTCGCGGAAGGATTTAGGTGTGATGCCTTCCAAAATACAGCTGGTGCAAGAATTGAAGCCGAACGACGACCTACTGCAACGTAATATTTTTGGTGAATGGGCTCTTGGAAAGTTGGCCGAAGATCCACTTTTTTACCGAAAAATTGTGTTCAGCGACGAAGCTCATTTTTGTCTCAATGAGTACGTAAATAAGCAGAATTGTCGATTTTGGAGTGAATATCAGCCAGAAGCATTGCAAGAGCTACCAATGCATCCAGAAAAAGTCACAGTTTGGTGCGGTTTATGGGCTGGTGGCATCAATGGACCGTACTTCTTCAAAGATGATGCGAATCGTAACGTAACTGTGAATGGTGAGCGCTACCGTGAGATGATATCCAACTTTTTTTTTGCCCAAAATGCAAGAGCTTGACTTGCATGACATGTGGTTTCAAGAAGACGGTGCCACATGCCACACATCAAGCGCAACAATGGACTTATTGAGATGCGAGTTCGGTGAAAATTTTATTTCACGTTCGGGACCGGTCAATTGGCCACCTAGATCGTGCGATTTAACGCCTTTAGACTATTTTTTGTGGGGCTATGTTAAAGATCATGTCTACACTCATGACGCATTGGAAGACAACATTTAAAAAATCACCCTTTATATGGGCACCGTATTGGGATGATGTTATGTCAACAACCAATACACGATTAAAGGTCATCAATATCTTCCTAACAATTCCTAAGCTACAACTTATCAACAAGTTCTTGGAAAATGTATGTGAGACAATGTCCTACTGCAATGCTAGCGGAGGTATCACCTTTAACGATGCAACTTTTTGTTTCATACAATTAATTAACTACATAAAAATATAAGAAAATGTGTTTGGCAGAAAGTATTTCTTTCGTTACATTTATTTAAAATATTTAACATATGATATGCATAGCAATCATCTCAAAACCCATACAAATTCTTGTTTGTAATTTTTGCAGAGTTTTGATAACCTACTTAACTTAAAAATTCGCAAAACAAAAATTAACATTCGCACACCCTTTTCATTGTCATGTCTTTTTATGATTGAAATTTTATTCACGTCTGTCAAACTTTTCGCATTCAATCTCTTCATTTTGTCTGTATAAAAATGTTTTGGTTTATTTTTATAAATACAAAATCATCTTCTCCTTAATCTGACAGGCAGAACGCAAACCTCTAGAAAATATCACATCCTCCCACTGCTGTTGATGCAAAGAGACGCGTTGAACATACCAATTAAAAAATCCACATCCAAAAACAGACGTCCTGATCCTCGTTATAAATATGAGCCAACATTTCTACACCATTCTTGAAAAAATACCCTTTATAATAATTATTATTGTTTGATTTCCTCATTCTTTCGTCATCATCGTCAAAAGACGTTTTAATAAATTATTTTACTTGTATAAGAAATCAAAAAAGTAGAAAGCAAAATTGCAAAGAAAACATACGCGAAAGAAAAACAAAACACAAAAATTGTAAAAATAAGAAAACATCTGAAAAATTCTCAATTAAAATCAAAATTTTCATTTTCATTCATGCATTCCATAATATTCCAGTTTCCTGTTGACTGTGTAGGTTGAATTTTATATGAAACTGTGTGTATTTTATGTGACGACGACGACGACGACGATCTGTGACTGTGACGTTTTGTGTTGTTGTTTTGAATATAAAATTCAAAAGTCAGGACACCTACTTACATGTTACATTGGCCAGTGCTGTCGTTAGTACTATTTTTCGGATTTAATAGTTTTCAAATAAAAAGCTTTATACAAATTTTTAGTAGTACCCGTGGCGTGATGGTTAGTGCGTTGGACTGTCATGCCAGAAGTATTGTGTTCAAACCCTGCCTGTGCCATCTAAAATTTGTTCACGGGTACTACCTCTTGCGAGGAATTGACAAATCCTCCAAGAGAATTCTTGTCATAAAAAGTGCTTTCTCAAATAAGCCGTTTGGATTCGGCTTAAAACTGTAGGTTTTTCAATTCCTGACAACATTACTCGCACACAGGAATGGTTGAAAGCTATAAGTCACTAGGCCCTAGTTCTCATTGCACTGTTGCGCCACCTAATTTATTTATTTTTATAAACAAATTAAAATTTTATCTGGATTAATTAAATTTAAAACTCGTAGAGTCAATTACAACTCAAGTCAAATTCAAGTCAATGTGCTGAGTCCGTCGGTAACTCGGCCACTGTAAGAGTTTTCCATTAAAGGCAACTCGGTTTTGAAATTGAATAAAACAAGTTGTGTATGGGATAAGGGCGGGTTCAATAAGTCCGTGACTATTGGAATAAAACACAGATTTTTTGATAAAAAAATAATTTTATTTTTTAACGTAGTCTCCCTTGAGCTCTATACACTTTGTCCAACGCTTGGCAACTGCACATGTGTGCAGTGCACCCTTGCATTGTGAGGAATCGCGGCACCCATCTTGCGGAAAGCTTTCTCATATCCAAGTGATCATTCAAAATTGAAACCACTGAACCATGCGAGATCCCTACGGCTTCCGCAATCTATCGCACTTTCAATCTTCGGTCGACCAATATCATATCGTGAATTTATTCCATTGTTTCGGGTGTAGATCCCTCAACTGGACTTTCAGGACGTTCGGCATCTTCAGTGGTTGTACGGGCACAACGAAATACAGTAAACCACTTTTTCACCATTGAAATCGATGACTCTCATCAGAGTGCAGAGTTATCAAGCTTAGCCTTGGTCTCGGTAATGTTTTTTTTCGCAAGAAATAATGATTAATAAGCACACGAAATTCACTTTTTTCCATTTTCTCCTCAAATTAGTGAGTAGTCTGATAAAAATAGCTGTCAAACACAAACTAACTGACGCAGCAAGTTTAAATTTTGACAGGAGTCAACTGACAGATGCCTGTTGACAGGAGCAGTGTTGTTGTTTCAGTAAAGAGGTCAGAAATTCAAAAAGTCACGGACTTATTGACCCGCCTTGATGGTGATGGTGATGGTGATGGTGATGGTGATGGTGATGGTGATGGTGATGGTGATGGTGATGGTGATGGTGATGGTGATGGTGATGGTGATGGTGATGGTGATGGTGATGGTGATGGTGATGGTGATGGTGATGGTGATGGTGATGGTGATGGTGATGGTGATGGTGATGGTGATGGTGATGGTGATGGTGATGGTGATGGTGATGGTGATGGTGATGGTGATGGTGATGGTGATGGTGATGGTGATGGTGATGGTGATGGTGATGGTGATGGTGATGGTGATGGTGATGGTGATGGTGATGGTGATGGTGATGGTGATGGTGATGGTGATGGTGATGGTGATGGTGATGGTGATGGTGATGGTGATGGTGATGGTGATGGTGATGGTGATGGTGATGGTGATGGTGATTGTGATGGTGATAGTGATGGCGTATCAATAAGTGTTTGTCTTTATTTTTTATTTTAACACAATATCAATCACATTATGTGTAAAATGTAACTTCGTTTAACTGACCGCCCCGGCTCAATTGCTACAAAAAGTGGTCGAAAATCAGGTCTATCAGCTGGAATAAATTCGATAATATTTAAAACATATCGCCAAACTCTAATCTTTACTAAAGTTATAAAGCTTAAGAGTTTGTTTGTTTGTTTGAACGTGCTTATCTCAAGAACTACTGGTCCGATATGAACAATTCTTTTAGTTTTAGATAGCTCATTTATTTAGGAAGCCTAAGGTTTGTTTCACACTATACGGTTTTGACCGTACGGCAAAAAAACCGGACGGCGATATTTTGTTAGAGGCGCGAAGAAGAGCATATACGCTTTCATGTTATACGGTCACGCCCTATAAAAAAATGTTGCTGTCCGGTTTTTTGCCGTACGGTCAAAAACGTTTAGTGTGAAACAAGCCTAAGGGCTATAAAGAATGCTTCAAAATCCGGATTTTGTACAGAATTGTCCCCCTTAAACAGGTCTTAAAAAGGTATATGCTAACCAAATTTGTTCTCAAACAAAGAATAATTATTGATATTAATCCTTATACCAATAAATACATAGTATTATAGGTACTTTTTTAGAAATGTAATTTATATTAATTAATATCATCACAATTATGCTTCTTTGTGCTAGTAACGCCGGGGGGTGCAGCTGGTCTTTATAATAAACACACGTCTTAAAGAACACCCTCTTAAATTATTACCATATGTTAGCAATGATATTTCGCATAAGAGGGAATAAGTCTACAGTCGATATCTTTGAGTTGTAAATCAATTTTAAATTTGTTTTTCAAACAAAACGGTTAATTGAATTTTGTTTTAATTTTACCAGGTGTTCAAAACAGGCATTTGATTTGACATATTTCGAGAAACTTTAAAGAAAATTCAACATTTTCAATTCGACACATCGAGATTTTAGGTACCACCTTAAAAACAGTCGAAATTTGGAACAAGAATGTTTGACCATTTTTCTCCATTTTTCTAAAAGTTAGTAAAACACCGCTGGAATATTAAATTGTGTTAAAAATGATCAAACCACCACCAAATATTGGAGTTTTAAGTAAGAGATTTAATTTTTAGTTCCCTGGTCTTTCGGCAACTGTCACATTGGAAGCTGTTGTATTTTAACATTTCAGAAGTAAAAACTACGCCATTGCTAAACGACTCACGTTTAAGACACGAGTTGAAATTGTTATTTAATTGTATGTATATTATGTTGTATATTAACTCACTTCATTCATTGCTTCATAGATTCTATTATGAATAAAATGCTTTTTGACTCCCTTTTCGCAAGTCACTACTTTCATATCTTCTTTATGGTGACGACAGCACTGTATAAAACACCCCAAGTAAGACAAAAACCAAAGTTATCTTTAAACTCCGCAAACTGCGGACTATTTTCTTTAAAGTGACTTAAAAAATCGTCCAGTAAGTCGCCTGTTTTCAGGTTTATCATAGAAGAACGTAGGCGTACGCGCGCCGTATCTACCTTATACCACCATCTGGATGACTTTAAATTAACGTCTGTCTACCTTTATCCACAGAAAGATGTGAATAATCTTTGCTGCGATTTTATTTTTACTCAACTTTCTTTTATTATTTTTTAGATTGCACGCGCTGTAGCTATGGCTATGACTCTAGTCTGCCATGATTCTGGTACTGGTAGTAATACTAGTACTGGTCTGGTATTGCGCTGGCTGTGGTAATGCCACTGATGCCGAGGCATGGCAGACAGCCTGCCTGCATGAATGACTCTCTGTCTCTGCCGCCTGCGGGGGCAACTTCTTCATCTTCGCATCCATCTCACAATCGCGCGCCGCACCAACTTGCCCCTCTCAAGCCAGTCGTCAGTCTGAGTTTCAGTCATTCTCCATTCAGTTCACATGGCCAAGTTGCAAGGTTTTTTTTTATAATTTTTCATTCAACTTGATGGTTTTTCTGCGGCGGTAAGCTTCGTTGTGCATTTTACGCGGAATGAGCTGAGCGTGTCATTAAAAAATTAAAACCGTCACTTTGATAGTATGAAGATCGCAATATGAATATAAAATCGTTTTGTCTTAATTTTTATTTTTATTTCTTACCTCGTCACGTCGCGTCGCGTCGGTCTTCGTCGTTTTGATGGTCTTTTGGGATTTATAATTAGATTGGCATGAAACACTGACCTAAATTAAATTCATGATGAGGATGACTTTCATCAGTAAATTAACTTTTATTTTAATACTTATCTAATTTTTGTTTTTGTCTTTTTGTTTTGCAGACCAATTCATGATATGAGGACATTGGAGGAAGACAAAGAAGAACTTCAGGATGTGGCACCACCACAAAGTTACATTCGAATTTCCGATGGCAAAGTGTCACTTGTCCAGCCTTCGTCATGTGAAACTGTCACGAAGGATAAGGTAAGTGTGAGAAGGATTTAACTTTTATCTTTTTGTTGTGTGAATTGTTTGTTTTATTTTGTTTGTTCTTATTTTTCTTTTTGTTTTATTTTTATTTTGTTGGTAATGGGATACTTAACTTTAGTGTAACTTTAGAGTGTTTGGATAGGATATAAGTCAGGGATTAACCACATTAACAAAATAACATATACCTACGCTTGAATTTATTGTTTTGGGAAAATGTATAAGCTTTGTAATTTTATAGTGGATGTGGCTCTTTTTTATATAGAATTAAAAAAAAATTCACCTCGCATTAAATTAAAGTTGATTGAGTCACCTTATGTAGTTTACACGAACATAAAATATTATACTTTGGGTATATTGTTACCAAAAAGAACTATAAGTTAAATAAGTTATGTCATCATTTTTATTTATTACTTTTTTGATAGTCTTAGTTTAGTTTTTAGTGACCAGGTTCATATATTATGAACTTATATTCTTATGTTCGAAAATAATACTTTATCATTTTTACAAATTGTACAAGCTTATTAAAAACTATAAAAAATATACGAATGTAGAAAAATACTTATTTCTTATTTCCACTCAAAGAAGGTTTTTCGTTTTGGTCAATGTCTTTTTTAACACGACAAACTGTTAAAAGGTTTATGAGGTTTAGAGGTATAACCATATGAAGGGTGTGTTATCATATTATTAAGAAAATTTACTTGTTAACAAAATGAAGTTTAAACGAAGAATGAGAATTTTTTAGATGAAGAGTTGTTTCATCTCAAGGTAGAAATTGATTATGTATATTCATAATCATCATCCCCTCTTAAAAGTAGCTTTAAGATAATGAAGTCGTAGTCCGGATAAACAACAACTCTCATGATTTACCCTTGAAAGGCTCTGGGTAAAAGTATCTGCAACCATCTTTTTCGTTGGTGAATATTCCAGTGAAATTAGCCAGCTCTTCAGAACTTGTCGAATATAGCTATAGCTGATATGTGTTTGGAGCGTGCATGCAACTGGATTTTCGGCCAGCTTCCCTGCGCCTTGGTTGTCATTATACATTTTTATTTTGTAAAAGGTTTTGAAAACCTAACTCCTTCAGGAACAGCTTCTCTACTTGCATCACTGAACGCCATATATTCGACCTCTGTCGAAGACAATGTGACCTTTCTCTGCTTTCGGGATTCCCAGGAAACGGCTGATCAACTGATGACAAAAGCTGATCCTGTATGGGACCGGTGATCGACTATGCAATTTCTCCAATCGGTTGCCACAAAACATGC
This sequence comes from Eupeodes latifasciatus, assembly GCA_920104205.1. Taxonomy (NCBI): domain Eukaryota; kingdom Metazoa; phylum Arthropoda; class Insecta; order Diptera; family Syrphidae; genus Eupeodes; species Eupeodes latifasciatus. The sequence continues at coordinate 43,028,649 of OV049925.1, read as the reverse complement.
CAATGTTTCTGCGGTGCAGGGAATTAACTTCACGGGAACTACCTTCACATGGGAACTAACTTCACCACTAGTGAGAATTAATTTAACCTTTTTTTGGTGAAGTTATTTCCCACTGAAGGTGGGAGATAATTTCACTTTTTTGTGGGACTGGCGACTTTGTATACCCTAAGCGGAGCAACGGAGTTGCGTGAGCGCGTGTGACCCTGAAAAAGGGAGTTAAAATCCTGAGAACCCGCGAAGCGGGCCACCCAAAGGTGCTTTTATTGAAAGAAGTTGTTGATATAGGCGCCTGCCTTGCGACTTTACATACCCTAAGCGGAGCAATGGAGTTGCGTGAGCGGGAGGACCCCGAAAAAGGGAGTTAAAATCCTGAGAACCCGCGAAGCGGTCCACCTGATATAGGCGCCTGCCTGGCGACTTTACATACCCTAAGCGGAGCAACGGAGTTGCGTGAGCGGGTGTGACTCCGAAAAAGGGAGTTAAAATCCTGAGAACCCGCGAAGCGGGCCACCCACAGGTGCTTTTATTGCTTAAAACTTACATATTTTTGTTTTGATTTACAATTCAACGCTTGATATTTTTTCAGATATTTCAATCGTAGGTGGGAAGTTACTTCACACAATTTTCTGATGAAATTATCTCCCGCCTTCAGTGGGAGATAACTTCACAAAATAAAAGTGAAATTAATTCCCACTAGTGGTGAAGTTAGTTCCCATGTGAAGGTAGTTCCCGTGAAGTTAATTCCCTGCACCGTTTCTGCATCATCTTTGTTGTATTAAAGATTATGATGAGATGTCCCTTTTACCCGTTTAGTGGCAATCCAGTGCTTTTGATTATAGCAATTGTTAAATTGGCTAAGAGCACTTGATGAATATTCTATATTGGGACGGTTTGCTATTGCGAGATTCATAAGAACACCAGTTAGCTCTCGATAAGGAACGTTACAGGATTTGTACTTAGATTAATCGCATTTTTCGGAAAGTTTACAGTCTGATGCCATAAGAGTTTCTACAGGCTTGCAATCTTCCATAAGAAACCTCTTCAATATGTTATCGATTTATCTGCTTTGTGTTTTGATTTGTACTCCGGAACATCAATTGACTTCATCTAAGTCTCGGGTGTTGAATTCTTTAGATATTGCAGCTTTAATATTACTTACCATGGCTCGATTACTTGAAAAAAAAAATATAACCGACATAAATAAGTACAGATATTTTCTTAAATTGTATAGTACAGAAACAAGGGTCGAAAACAGTTGGTGCCAGTCCAATCTTCTTTAATGCTCTGTCAACTTCGATGTTGCATTGACATCCAGCTTGTCGTAACCGATGTAAGCCTTTTTGAGCTTACGTATGTTGTCATTTTCTTCATATTGTTGCAACATTTGAGTAGCTTCATTTTGTAAATATGTATCATTTTCGATATTCGACGTCTTCTTGATTTTATTCAACAATATGTGATATATTTGTTTAGTTATTGTCTCACATTTTATCGGATTGAAACAAATAATGTTTAACTGATTTCCATATATTTCTGATATCAAATGTTCCTCAGAGTAGCCATTTAGGTCCTCTTCTATTTATCCAAGCAATACAAATTAACATTCTAAATTAGGATTTTTAAAAAAGAAGTTTTATTTTGAAATCTAAAAAAATGTTTATTTTTTTGAAATAAAGCAATGTAGAGAGGAATCTATAACAATATCAATGGAAGATGATATCAGCCAAATAGCAGCCACGGCTTTAGTGTGAGCACCATATACATTTTATTCAATTCTCCAAAACAACAACTCGATAACTGCAAGAAATCCATTTTTAATATTTTAAATCGATTTAAAAGTATTGACATAGAACAAATATTTCACGAACCTTCGAGGAAAAAAATCTAAGGGTGTCAAATCACAAGATCCCAGTAACCAATATTAATCACCTCTTTCAGAAATAACACTATAAGGAAACTTTTCTTAAAAACACTGCAAACACTTGAAATCGAAAATTGTTTCCATTTTAGTTGAAGCGTGAATCGTTTCGTTTTTAAATAAAGGCGTAGTTCTTACTTGCTAAATGTCGAAAGACAATATCTTCGAAAGTTACATATGGTCAAATAAAAAATTGGTAAAAATGATACCTCTTATTGGAAAATCGTAAATAATTATTTGCTGAGATAAAGAAGTGGTCCTTTATAACTACCCTGAGGAACGCTTGATTCCCAAGTAAGAGGGTTCTTCAAGAAAAGACGATATCAGAAAAAAAAAGTGGAGTGACCAAATTTGTGGCTTACAAGCTCTAGAATTCAATTAACTTCAACAAAGACATAAATGGCAACGAAAATGCGAAAACCTGTTACCGGGAACTAGATTTTAATGTTCTAGGATAATTTCGAATATATGACATGTTGCGCCGTCTTTAAGGGACCAATTCTACTTCAAAAAGTAGAATTGGTATATCCCTGTTTACCGTAGTGTTTCCCATTCAGGATAATATGCACAACGAATTTAAAATTGACCGATGCTTCCGCGTGTAAAGCTCGCCAAAAAGTTTTTTTTTTTTTTTTTGGGATTAGATAAAGTCACAAGAGTCTTATAACGATTGTCCTCACTCCACTTAACTGTCCTAATTCTGCTTTTTTACAAATTCCGATAAAAGTACCCTTTAAGTTTGGCGAATAGAGTTCAAACTTTAAGGTCGAGTTTGCAAGATTTTTAAACTCACTTCTATTATAATTGTTCGCATTTTGTTGTGTCAAAGTTTACTTAATCAAAAATATAAAACAGCTTAGTTAAGAGCTTTCCCATACAGAACTTCCAAAGAAAACATTGGCTTTTTCTACAACTTCAATATTTACATAAATTATTTCACGTTTAGTTCTTTGCATGTTTACCCTATTTTGGAATCAAGCATATGAAGAATTTGAGACATTAATCTTTTTGATTCTTAAAAAAATAAAACTTTTTAAAAAAGTGATTTCTATGTATACGAGCTCGTATCTATTCCAATTTTTAAACAACTTGACCCCAATATTACCAAAAATTTCATATTTCTCAAAATTTCCCAAAACAAAGTGAAATCTAAAACAAAAAGCAATGCATTACATCGAGAAGACAAGATTAATGGCAAAATAAATTAATTCAATTTACAGCTAAATTTCAAAGTCATTTACAATCGATAAAACAACAAAATTTACATCATATTATCTATATTAATAGTTGGTTACCTTAATAGTTTAAATCTTAAATATTTTCACTGAATTTGTATAACAAATTTCTTTAAGTTACTAAGTTTTCAGTTATTGTAGATTAATCATAACCCTCTGCAACAAACAATCGACTCTTAATGATCATTTTAAACGGAATATCTCCTCTCCTCCTCCCATGATCAATGGCAAGGCAACTGTCATAACAAAACAAAAAATATACCTAAACCTCAATTAGTCTAAAGTATATGGTTAAATTAGTGGCGGTTAGCTGGTTTTTATAAAAGGTAATCGTAGAAACAAAACTAAAAGTTTGACAGTTGAAAGCAAACGATTAACATACCCACAAGATCCACTAACTTGTCAATTGGATAAACAATATCGTAAAATGTCAAATACCAACGTACTTTATGGCGAGAAAACAGTTTTATATTTTTCCCCTCGAAGTAAGCAAGATGGTTGCCGTTTGGTGATTTTGAGGTTAAGACTGAGAAATTGAAATTTTGATCGTTTATTTGACTTTCTACCCCTGTTTTGTATTTAAACTTGGCTCATGCTGTCGTGTGTGTTATCCAATTCTGTATTCCAATAAAAGATGTTAAGAATAGTCATTCTTTTAAATTGATTTTATTTGAAAAATGTCAAACTCAGCTGTCATTTGTAGTGTCATTGCTTTTTACGATATTGGGCCGCTTTAAAAATCGAACAATACCTTAAATTTAAGCCACACAAAAATGCCAATAATAGTTTTATTCCGTGAGAAGTTTATTTGTTGCGTTCGTTTATGTTTTGGCGACGTCAATTGACAACTAATATCACGTCATTTGATAACGAAATATTAAGTGGGCGGGGCCTACGCAGAAGTCTGACTGAAATTCTAGGCGCATTGAAAACTAACATTACTCAAGTTATGACCGAGATATCGTCCTAAATTTAAGAAATTGTGGTTTAAAATGAGCTTAATTGAATCTTCCCAATCTTGAAACTTAATGGCAGAGTCCAAACTTTACAATGAAATGTAAACTTAACCAAAAATATATCGCTGGTCATTTCTTATTAAGATTTAGTTTTGAAACCAAAAATGAATGACCCTGTATACACAAGAAATCAGAGGCTTCCTATTTGACTAAATAGAAAAAATACATTTATATAAATCAAATATTATAATCTTATGTCAAAACAAAGCACATATTTAATATTTTATACCAATAAGCCTTATTCGACCAAACGCTTTTCCCTTCTTATTAAATTTAAAGAGTCTTACTCTTTTTATCAAAGAGTACACATACAAATTAGGCAAATCTATGATATACCTCTACAAATGTATAGTAGAAATGTAGTAACTTTTTAATTGGTATAAACTGGTATAAACTTCTCTTAAAAATGTGCAGTACTAAAAAAATAGTGTTTTAACAAATTAAGTTTTTGAAAAGTTATTTAGAAAACTTAAAGAACACCCGAGTTGCTTTGATTCCTTTTAAAATTCTCTTGTGGCAACCCTGAAAATCATTTATCTTTGCTGAAAAGCCTTACTCTCAGTAAATGAGGCTTGTGGCATATCTACTAACATTTTCCTACTGCAAAGTCTTAAAGATATACTCATCTTGTACACATACTTACCTACCTATATAAGATACGAATCTGAAGAACGTTAATGTGCAACACTCAAGCTAATTACCTTGTGATGATAATGACCGGTGTACATATCTTTTTCGAGAAGCTAGTTCAAACGGTGATCATCGTCGTCGTCGTCGTCGTCGTCTTCGCTCGGCCAGGAAAAACAACTTAAACGGTCTTTAAGTGCCTCAGCATCTCTTTGCACCCATAGGTAGCCAGGCCATGCCAGGCCATTCCAGTAATCGTCTAGTCGGACCATAAAATGTGCATACAACTTGGAAATGCACTCAAGACCCATATAACCACCATCAGGCACACGGCTTACGGCACACACAACATGTTATAATAATGCTTGGCAAATATAATAATAGTCTTCTATTCGGATTTCGGATTTGGATTGGATTCGAATATTGGAATAGTGTTGAGAGGAAATATTCAGATATATAATTTTATATGGTTGGTCTTCTACATCGTGCGTCCTCGGTCGGGTCGTTCGAGACATCTCCTGGTGAGATTGCCAGACACAAGAATATCGGCCGAGCTGGGAATTTATGTTGACAGTAGCTGTCGGTGAACAATCGATACCACTTAGACTCAACTTAAAGTGTAATAAAGTGCAAACAAAACACATCAACAATGGATTGCGTAACTCTGATGTTATAGTCTTCTCATGTAGTATGCACAGGTCTATAGTGTTCCCTCTACCGGTTGGTCGTTGTACTATTTGCTGCTGATGCCATGTCGTTATTTGAATGAAGATCGTAAAAATCGAATTTACTGGTATAAATCTGATCGTAAACTATTCAATGGTATACTAAACTGAAGTAAACTGAGTTTCCTGTTTACTCGACATGTCTCGTTCTCTCTAAAATATGTCCATAGATTCGAAACAAATTAATGATTGTTGTTGTTGTTTTTTATTGATTTCTTGAATTTTTATGCATCAATGCAGAAGACGACACACTTCAGATGAATTTTCGATAAAAATAAATGAGACCAAAATAAAAATAAATATAAGAAATATAATTTATCATCAGATACTATCGTATATTGAGAAGTGAGGAAGATGTTGTGTCGCAGTGAGGCACTAATTTTATTGACACGTTAGAGGATTATACTGAGAGTGGAGTATCTTTTGGCATAGGAAAAAAGATACAAGATACAAACTGGTTCCTTTCCGTATAATGACGCAGAAATTCGTTTATAAATCTCATGTTGAATGTTTGCTTGAGTTTTGCGAAAAATAAAACTATCTATCTACTTTTTGTCTTTTGCCAATCAAGTTGCTATCGAATTAGTTAAAGGCAACAGGTTTTGGTTTTTTTGTATTTTTGCCAAGGCAAATGACGTTTGATCAAAATTATCTATTTCTGACTATAGGAGTATAAGAGTTGGAATGATATAAGCTATAAACATTCATTCAATTAAAACTAACGAAGTTCCATGTTCCGTAAAAAATAAAAACACGATACAATGTAGAAATGGAAATGGAACTATCTACACATTGGAATGAGTTAAAACGAGAATCTTTGCTTTCATTCGTATTTCTTAACAGAAGTTATACGAAAAATACCTGTACCTGTGTAAAGTTGACTATTAATAAGATTTTTGATGCTGATGATGAATGAAATAATCATAAATTGATTAATACATAATGTATGTAGGCATTATAAAATTTTTGCTGTGATCTTTTTTTTTTAAATAAACATCCAATTATTTTGGGTATCTTTTTCTTGTTAGGTTGGTTTTAAAAATAGATACTTAGAGATATTTTTTGACGAATAATTTTAATTTGTTGTAAAATATACTACTAATTTATACCATTTAAATTGCATTGACAGTCAAAGTTCATTGAATAACTAAGACACGTTTGCATAATTTTCAAAATTAATAATTTGAAGGTTGCTTACTTTTCGTGGGAAAATTTGATATTTTTATAGGGTTTATACTTTGAAGCTGATTGATATACAGTTAAGATTCTCATATATGTACATATCTTAAGTTTGCAGTAGGTTACAATTTTGTATATAAATTTTTAAAGTTAAATAACAAAATATGGTCCCTTACCTAAGTAATGTTAACGTAATGACTCAAAATTTCAAACGATTTAGTAAAATTTTAAAGTCAAACGATGATTTTGCTAATTTTAAAAGATTTTAACATTTTGGTACGAGTATCTCTTAACATTTCGTTAAAGTCAAAATTACGGAAATCCAAATTTAACTTTGAGCAATTTGCTAAATGTATGGCATCTGTTATTATCCTAAAAATGTTTGCCAATTTTATTTGAAAGTTTCTATAATCCATGTTTTAGTTTCAAAATTAAGAAAATGTTTTCGGAAGACAAAGATTTAGAATTATTTTACGATTCTTTGTGCAGAAAAGTGCGATGTTCTAGGTCCTTAGCAAATCCATGCGAAAAATTGGATAATGGAAAATTGTACTCTAAATATAGATTTGACAAGGCAAAAGTTTGGTTTTATAATAATACGTCATAAGCTTAAGGTTTCATCGGAATTATAAGTACTTGTATCATTACATTTTTTTGCGCAATTAATTTTATAAGATCAGTCTAAAGTTGAGAATTCCAATTAATAGGCCGGCTTAACTTATTTGCTTTGTTTATTTTCACGAACTGTCACTTTTAAGACGTGTTCGTATGCCCGTTTCTTTAAAAAATGGGATTAGAAAGGTTTTAAATTTTGGAATCACTGGTAAATAACTAAATATTTAGAAAACTGGTAGTTAGTAGAATGTGAAGCCCTTAACAAAAGGTTGTTTAAAAATTTGCTCAAATGACTTTAAAAAGTATTTATCTCTCCATCAGCGTTAAATACTAAATAATTATGTGTTTGGAAATTCAGAGTAAACAACTTTTAAAGCCAGAAAGAGGAAACTCATAGACAAAAACACTATTTAAAGCTTTTCATAGTTTCAAAAAAGGATTTGATCAATATGAGAGACTTGTAAAGTAAATTATTACAAGATTATTCAATTAGAGATTTTATTTTAATATTTAAAAATCAAGTATTTTTGTAGTACCTGTGACGTGATAGTCAGTGCATAGGACTGTCATTGCCGAAGTTCTAAATTAAATCCTTGCCTATGCCACCTAAAGAAACATATATATGGATCGTGTAACTCTCGCAAAAACCTTTTGGAGAAAACAAGTCTTTTGTTAGTTTTTTTTTATAATATAAGTATAGTGATCAGTAAATCAGGTATGTAATTAGGTAATTTTGAGTCCAGTACAACATTAAGGTCAGAAAAACTGAATTCTCTATAAATACTCAAAATTTTCCAACGTGACGAATTCAACATAAAGTCACAATTTATTATATTACGTTGTAAACATATAAGATTAAACGTTTTTCATTGCACCATTCCCAAAATTTATTTAGATCTTCTTGTAGTTCTTTACAGTCTTCTGTTGAGTTAAAAACTCAAAATAAATAACGAGTAGATTGGTGATATAAAATAAAATAAAACAGAAGCATAGGTATCACTAAAAAATAATATAAACAGCAATGGACCAAGTTAACCCCCTTGAGGAACACCAGAATTTACTATAAATTGACACGAAGTTGCTCCTTAACATGACGCTATGCCATGCAAAAAAGTAGAGAATTTAAATAATTTTGGAATATATTAGAGAGTAGTATCTGTAGCGTGATGGTTAGTGCGTTGGACTGTAAAAATAAAAAAGGATATTGATATTAGTTTTTTCAAATTTTCTAATAAATACAAAATAAATAAAATTTAATTGAAGTAAAATAGATCTTAGGGCCGAAAGGCATTAGTATTAAGTATTATAGTTTAACTTAGAGTGTCCGTATGGGACCAGTAAGTTAGTAATAAGTTATGGATAATTAGGCTAGTTTTATGAATTTTTGTCTAGCTTTAAGATAGTCTTAAGAATGAATTAATAAAAATGAATTGGTAAAAAAAAAAAAAAGTGCGTTGGACTGTCATGCAAGGGGTCTTGGGTTCAATCCCTGCCTGTGCCTGTGGAATTGACAAATTCTCCGAGAGTAATTCTTGTCATGAAAAGTTCTTTCTCAAATTAGCCGTTCGGATTCGGCATATAAACTGTAGGTCCCTTCCATCTCTGACAACATAACTCGCACACAGGAATGGTTGAGAGTTGTAAGTCAATAGGCCCTGGTTCTCTACGGACGGTTGCACCACCTAATTTATTTATTTATTAAATATACATATGTAGTAGAGAATTTTGCTATAGGACGATAATTCGTATCTACATTTTTAGAACAGAACATTTTGTATAGATTGGCGTTAGGTATAAAAGATCTGAGAACTTAGAACATTTCAAAGACTCATTGAAAAGAAAAAAACAATGAAAAGGAAACATAAGCCAAACGTTCTTTCAACATACATGATGTTATTTCATCAAGACCAAGACTGAAACATTAATTTTTCTTAAAAAAACTCTCACGTATAGAGGCTTCAAAAAATTGAAAAATTGATTGATGTGAGATAACTGTAGTACCCAGGGGCATGATGGTTAGTGCATTGGACTATCATGCTAGATGTATTGGGTTCAATCCGGGCCTGTTCCACCTAAACTTCTTCAACGGGTACTACCTCTTGCGAGGTATTGACAAATCCTACAAGAGTAATTCTAGTCATGAAAAGCGATTCAAGAGAATGAAGAGGCTTTCAACTATAATTCTAGGAATGTAGAAGTTCCAAATTTCACAATTTCGCTTTAAAGTAGCCTCCGAGGTAAAAATAGTCCTCGCCGCGACTAGAAAAGTCGATTAAAATGTGAATGATTTTAATGAATTTCAAGCACCAATTAAGTGAAGATATTACTTTCCTCGTGATTGCCATACTTGAATTCTTCTATAAACTTAACTTTTAAAGCTTCAAGACTTAAGTCTATTTGCAAACACAATTTATTTATTTTTTTCAGCTGTTTCATTTTTTTTAGCGGATAAGATTCTTTACAATGACGACGGACGTACCAAAAGTTATTTAGTTTTTGTAAGGTTGTTCGCCTCCTGTATTGACTACATTCTGTAACTTTCGATGATGCTAATAGGTTTATATGACACCAAAGTCTACAACAACAACTTTTTTCAGAAAATTATTTTTTCTTTTCTAGAAAATTGCATAGTCGCATATCAGTGGTAAATTTCATGTTACAGAATTGTTACAGTTGTTAAAACATGCTGGACGCCACTGACCGTCTTTAAATAGACAAATTTTGACTTATTAGCAAGGTTATGTAAGTAAATCCTCTCAAGTCCATAAAAACTTAAAGACAAAAGCTGTACACACATTTCCGAAAACCAAAATCAAAATTAGACAGTAACCTATTACAATTTATAAAATTGACAAACCAGTATTTTAATTTCGACATTTAAAATGCATAAATAAATTCACCTACTTTTCTTTACAAAGAAAAAATAATAATAAACCTCAAAACTACCTTAATTGCTTAATATCTTGTAATTCCACTAATTATTTAAGATTATAAAAAATGTCAAACGTCATAATTAATAAACCAATTTAACCGTTTATACCTGCCCCTTTTTATAACTATGTAGAGAGTCTCAACCAATTGTTTGATACCTACTAATTTAGAAATTCAATAAATAAGCGTAACCCTAATCAACACCAAAACTATTAGTTAGCCATTCGTAAAATATAACATAAATGTCTAATTAAGTTATTTTTAAAAAATTAATGTGATGTAAATCCAGCTGCATTAACTTTGACTTTTATAGAAGAAAAAAAAAGAAGAACTTTCGTCGTCGGTAAATTAAGAAGCTTTCAGCCTAATGATTTTCTATCTATTATTCAACCGCAACCCAACCCAACAGTGTTAGCGATGCATCTTATGAATGCGTTGCCCTTCCGTTTTCAAAAGAATACATTAACTCCAAAATTATTGTGAATGCATAATTTGAATCAAGTTTATAATAAAAAGAACAAAGTGGATCGGGAATGGATTTGGATATGTCGATGAAAGTTTTCTACAATAGAAAAAAAAAAACAAAAATTATTTACTTCTTCTCACTTGAATGAAAAAAGCACCACTTGGTTTTACGTTATTGCTCTAAAAAATGGATTTTAATCAGTTAACTATTTTATAACAATAATATAAATTGTGCGCTTATTATATTATAATAATTTGTTTGTTATAAAACTGTAATCAATTTTGTGAATTACTGGCTTGAACTTAATTGGTATAAAAAACATAAAGCTAATCCAAACATTTCGAAAATGTGTTTTTAAATTCCTGAACTAATTATTATCTTATTTTAAAAGCATAATTGGTATAAAATGTCAGAGATAATATTAAACTATACGAATATCCAGTTTTCTTATACCAATTGTCTGCATAATTCATTATTTTATGAAAAAAGTTATATAAAATTAAAGCAATGTAATATTTATACGAATCACAATTATTATGCATCAAAATTTTTTATAACTGGTATAATTTTTAAAAATATTTACTACATTAAAACAAATGCCAATGAATCAGTATTTTTATTACTATTTACCTGTTGATTTTATAACTGTATTTTATAACAAACAATTGGTATAATTGCGTATTAACACAACCAGTTGGTATTAAATTAATAACTAATGGCACAATATCAAAACTTTTAGTATCTATTTTCTGCTTTAATACAAATAACTGGTATAATTAGATTTTATACCAAATAACTGAACTATTGAAATTCTTTTTTTAAAACCATTATACAGTGTTATCCATTTTACGGTTTCAAAAGTAAACGTGAATAAAACACATATAAAATATTTTTTGCATGATATATCTTTTGCATTATAAAGTTTGAACGTTAACATTATGAGTGAAACACTACGTCATTTAAATGGCCTCCAATCGAATTGTTGCAAGCGTCGATTCCTATGAGATAACTTTCGACCACTTTTTGACACATATTAGGCAGTATCTCAGCCATAACTTGACGAGTGTTAGTTTTTAAGAGCTCAAGAGTTAAAGGTTTATCTGCATGAACACGGTCTTTCGCGTAGCCCCACAAAAAAAAGGGCCGCGGTGTCAAATCGCATGATCTTGGTGGCCAGTTGATTTCGGCACTCCGAATTGATAATGGTCAGCTGAACTGTGTGAACTGGACTTTATATGGATGTAGGTGTAGATGCAAATTCAAAATACGCCATAATGTGCCGTAAGACAGTCCTATTTCCTGATAACGACGAGGAATCGACACATTCGGGTCTTCGGCAACACTTTCCCTTACAGCAGCGATATTTTCAGTATTACGATCGAAAAATGATGCACCAGGCCTTACAATATTTGTAACAAATCCATTCTCTTTAAATTTCTTCAAAATTTTGCCAATTGCTTGTGTAATGGGTAGCCATTTTTGTAGTAGGTTTTAACAACTTTTATGCGTTTTTATTTTCCTATACTTTTGAAACCGCAAAATGGATAACCCGTTATAACAAACTTTTGGTATAATTTTGTTTGAAACAAGCAGTTGGTATAAAATTATTATGGAATAATATTATGACAGCGCTCTACTTTTTAACAAATAACTGTCACAATTTCATTTACTGACAAACAATTGGTATAAATTGAGTGATAAGTTTTAATTCTTTATTTAAAACCATTATATTACCCTTAAAGCCTAATAGTTCTGTTAATTTATTGCAAGTAACAAAATGTAAATACAAGCATCTAACACAATCATCAATTACTCCCACTCTTTCCTTCCTTTCTTTCACTCCTCAACCCCCCCCCCCTCCCTAAAAGCCAGTAACCAGCATGAAATAAGTTGCAATGGTCTAATGCACGACCTGGATCTTTACACGTTTTCTATGGCAAGCGTTCTACACTATGTCAGAACGTTTCCGTATTTATACTAGGCTGATGCAATTCCATCTTGATGAGAGGTTTTTTTTGGACTTGAATAGGTTTTCCTATAATATGGTAAGAAACTAATTGGACTTACCGTAAAGCTGCGCCACTCGGCGGAAAATTAAGGAGAAAATTACACAATCATGCCATCTTCCGTCTTCAAAAAAGAAAAAGAAGTAATTTTGTTCTTATTTCTGTAGAGTCACGGTCCACATCGAGCGCGTGCACTTTTATTATATTTTATAGTATTATTATGCTCTTACTTCATTTAAAGTTCTCTAAAGTTTTATTTTTGCTTTATATTTCTTCTTCATCAATCTTCTGGAGTAATCTTTTCAAAAGACAAAAAATATAAAAAAGTGAACGAGTAAAAGTTCTTGAAAGAAATTTTCTTCATTATTTTCTTTTTTCTTGGTGGCATAATTATTGTCTGTCTGAATCTAGATACATAAATATATCACACTTTAGAACGTCCTGATGCAACTCAAGATATATGTACATAGGTAGGTACAAGGTATGGGTCATTGTTCATCAATCAAATGGAAGATCTCTATGCCATCAGAGGAAAAGATTTTACAACTGAAAACGGTGACGGTTATTGTAAGGCAGAGTGAACAATGAACGAGAAAATATTTTTAACAGCTCCTCGTGTAATTAATGAATGAAATGAAAGATACATAATTGTTTCTTAATAGCTTTTTCCACTAAAAGAATTCAGTTTTCTTATTTTGTGCACGATTCTTTCGATTGAAAATTATTATAGGTAGAAAGTATAGAAGGAACTTATATTCAGCTCAACAACACTTCTTCAACTTGTATTAAGTAAAGTGCATGAAGAATGACATTTTAAGGAATTCAATAATGATTAATGTTAAATTTGTCATAGCGATATGGCTCCTTTAAATGGAGATTTTTTCAATAAGAGGTTTTATTTTGATATTCAAAAAAGAGGCTACGAAGCGATTCACACTTTTAACTTTCCTTTCTTGGTCGTCTGTCGATATTTTGAAAATATTAACAAAATATTAATAATAACATTTAAGGGATTATACAAAAAGTTTGAAGTCAATTTCTTTCTCTGTTGTCAAAATACTTGAGTTGAATTTGTGTAGGTTTCGTGTTTTGAAAAAAAAAAAGGTTTTAAATTACATTTTTCTAAAAAAATTACTTAAAGTTAACAACAATATTTTGCATATGACCAAAAAAGTTTATCAACTTCCGTAACATTTTTTAAATTTTTTTATTTTTTATGAAAAAAATAATTGGATTTTTCTAAGAATACGAGTATTATTCTACGTTAACAACACAATTTTGCATAGAATGAAATAATTTAAAAGTTAATACCTTCATTAATTATCGAGATATTCAAGTCCAAAAAATTATTATTTACTATGAAAAGCACAGGCAATAGGATGAGAAAAAATTAGCTTGCAGCCAATATCTTTAATTGTCGCCAAGATATTCAAAGCAAAAATCAGTTTTTACCAACTTTAAGTAGTACTTTATTCAGGTTTTTATTTTTGTAAGGAAATTACCACTTCGATTTTTCTAAAAAAGAATGACCAGATATCAAAAGCGTGATTCATCATTGATGCATATAATTGGAGGTTATATTATAATCTGTTCGCCAATTCAGTATCACGTCAAAATACATATTTTAACATTTAATTGAAGTCGCTAGCGTTATTGGTTAAAGCGATATTTGGAGTTAAGCAAATTTATTTTAAAACATAACCTCGAAGAAAAAAGTTAAAAAAAAAAACAACCCACTAAATTTTTTAAAAGTCCCTTCTGCATGAGTTTATTATCTGTAAAAAAAAAATGTATATATAGTCGATATCTCATCTTGTTCTTGAGAAATGACCAACAAAACAAAGTATCCCTAACGTACAGACCTAAGAACATACGAACTTATATATACACACAGACATCTCTCATATAACCTTTGATTTAGATCTTGAAATGTAGAGAAACATCAAAATTTTCAATTGACAAATCGGACCGATTATAATAACTTTCTATGAGAAATAAATGAAAAAATTCGCAAATCTGTTGCTGTAAGTCTCCGATTACCTTATGAGTTCCATCTTTATGGTGCTGAAGCAATTTAGAAACATTCTCTCGCGTGGCCTAAAGAAAAAAGTGTAAAGGTCTTAGGTTAGGTTAAATTAAGGTGAAATCCAGGTCAAAGAAAAACTAGATCAAAACGTAATCAACAAAGATACGACATTATTATTATTCACTACTTGTAAACTCAACTTTAAAAGCCTCAAAACCTTAGTCTTAATGGAAAATACGATGAAATGTCGCTCGGTTAGAACGCCTAATCCCGAAGATCGATAAGGAATTGACAAACATGGATTCTCGTCAGCACTACGACCTAGAGTGATAATATTCTCAGTAGTTCTTGAGTGATGCAAAATATTTTTAGTTCTTCGTATAACAAATTTGTTCAAAGTGGTAAAATTTAAATTATATTAAATAACCAAAAAATTGCTTCAAGACGATCGAAAAGTGCTTTAATTTTACAAACTCTGGCTGCTAAAATTTTCCTCACTTCTCAACAATTTGTAGACGTTGTGGAAAAGTCCAACATTTTATTTTTCGTAATTCCGTAGTTTTTACTTGAAAAATAGCAAAAGATGACTTCCTCCAAAGTTAAAGCTGCTTGAATATCTATCTATTCAAATAAAACCTATTATTGGAAAAAAATTTTTCCAACAAGCAAAAAAAAAATAACATTTAATATACCTACATTTTATTTTGCTCACATAAAAAATCTTCCACCGTTTCACTCATATTATAACTTTAAGTAGATTTCTCAATCATAATAATGTCCTGAAATAATACCTAGAACAAAAGCTATCATTGAGAACTCTCTAGTTGGTATCTTATAACCTATATTTTTTTATTTAAATCTATCCTCAATCCTTTAATCCTCAATTTCAATGCAATAGAAACAAAAAACACAATCTGAAATATAATAATATAAAGTAAAAGTATCTATTGTTAAGAAAATATTTCAATAAAATATCATCGCATTAAACAATGGCGCCCAACTGTCTACCTATGAATACTTATATATAAAACACTACATTCCACCTGATGTCTTAAAGCTGTCATAACCTACAAAATATTTAACCTGTCTGTCATCTATCCTTTCTTTCGTTCGTTGTCCCTTATTGTTATTTGTTTGTCATATTTCTATATCTATACATATTTTATATAGTTATGCTATTTCCTAACGGTTTTTTGTTGCTATCATCATCGTTGTATGTTTGAATAAGAAACGTCTGTATTTCGCTTTCATTTTAGATCATTCTTTCATATATTTTTTGTTCCCACACATTTCTTCCCGCAGATTTCTTTTACCAAATCCAATTGCACTTCAGACAAAACCTCCGAAGCATTTTTATAAAAAAAAAAAGAAATCCATCAACAAAATAGAATAAAATAGTTTCTGCAATAGTCTAAGAGGTTAAGCAGATTTAGTTTTTTATACGTTTTTATCACACCTGGTATAAACACTAAATTATACACTATATTACGACACAATTTTGAAATCAATAACTCTGTATTTGTTTTTCCTTAAGCAAGTTATCTAAGACAACATTGACAAATTATGTTTTTCTATCATTTATACCAATTATTTTGAAAAATTGGTATAAACACAAAACGACCAAATTTCGGACCTCCCTATTTGTACACATTATTTGATTATTACTTACAAATTTCAAGTAGAGTCATATAATTCATGTATATGAAAAATAAAATTATCTATAGTAGTTTATACCAATAAATTGTATACAATTCCCTTTTATTACAAATGGTATAAATAAAAGAAATACATAACCTGATTTTGTTAAACTAACTTTACTAAGCCTTTTAGACGCTTCTGTCACTTTACGTTCGTTTGTACATTCAACAAATTTAATAGGTATAAAATCACAAAGACCCGTAGTAAGTATTTTCGAAATACATCTTCACCGATTTGACTATGAATTTTTGAGTCCAACATCAAAATCAAAAAGAGTGGAGACTGAGATTCCTTAGCTTAACTCATAAGGAAAAGGAAAACAGAGCATGATGGGCGCATACGAGAAAAAAAACGCTACCAGCAACCCAGGAACATAAAATGTATATATGTACTAAATGGTTGGATGTTCAATGAACTATTCAATCTTTTTCTCTGTTTCTATAGCTTCAGTTATAGCTACAACTTTAGCTCCATCTCCAGCTACAGCTCCATCTCTAGAATCGTCACGTCATAGTTGTTCTCCTTTGATTCTATGGCAGTTTATACCATTTCCATCAACGTTCTTTTCTTTTGTAGATTCTGATTCTGATATTTCGTAGTTGTTGTTAGTGTTGTTGTAGAACGTATAGAACTTTGAATGTCTGGATGGATTGCAGTGGCACTTTTAACAGTGATGTTGATGTACCTAGCCCTACATATCTAAAGGAGAAGTTGTTCTAGATGTGGAATAGCTACATATTCCAGCTTCTTATTTTTCTTAGAACTACACGCGAGTATAATATGGTTTGTGGTGCATTTTCCATCAATCAATGCAGATATACAACTTCTTGTTTCTTCGTGGAAAAACAGCTGTGATTTTATTTCCCCATAGTGTTTGTTTTTCGCTTTTCTGATTTTTCTTTTTGTGGTTACTATGATTAAATTTCATTTCTGCTCTGAGTCCTGAACAATGAAAAACAAAAATGTGAAAATGCAACTAATCGGATTCATTCGTTTTGGTGCTGTCTGGATTTTTCTAGGTTGGTAGAAATAAATCTCAGATTTTAGTTTTTTTGAGGAGGTGGTGGATGCTGTAGTCAATATAAAGAGTATCTTAATGAAATACTGGTATAGATTAAATAGCCCTTTGAAGAAGTGGAAAATATAGAGATGGAAGAAGATATTAGCTTTGGTGAAATTGGAAACACTCAAATCTTTTCTGTTGGTATAAAACTGATTGTCTGTTCGAATTGATAACACCAACAATGAGGAAATAGAGATGTCAGTTTTTATAACTGACAATACTGAATGAAAAAAGGGTGTTGCAATAGAAATAAGTGAATTCTGACAGTGCATCTGTTGATGTGTCAAATCTATTGTTTAGTATGATGCGAAATCATAAAGTCAGTGAACATTTTGAACAAGCTTTTGTTTATGCATAACATTTTACTATGTAGCAATTTTCAAAATATTTATCAGTTTACTAGCTACTTCAAAAATGTAAACCTTTTTGTTTTTGTAACTAGTAAATTGAAAACTATGTTTTATTAGAAAATAGGCATCGGAACATGTCAAAATAATTACATTTCGTGAAAATTAACAAAGCCCCATAGACATAAACGGCACTATTTTTTAAAAATGTCAGATAACTGAAAAATTCGGAAGCTAAATCAAAACTACAGTCTATGCTATAAATGGCCTTAACGCATTGAAAGACTAAGTTCTAAATTGTAGTCTAACAGGCAACACTTTATTTCAATTATAAAATCATATTTTCTAATATTTTAGTAAATTTGTAACATTTCTTGTAAATTATAAAATTTAAATTCAAAATCTTAAAAAAAAAAAAAAACAAATTAAGAAGTATTTAATAGGGACTGTTTGATTTTGACAGCTCATGCTTTTTAATTTTCTTCAAAATATCTTCTTTTAATCTTGCGCACTTTTTATGGGTACATGGTCGTCCTTCAACGTTTGGGGGCCTATAATTCGAGTCCACCACAGGCTCGGTGAACAATCAGCCAACACCCGTCCGTCAAGGAAACGCAAGATCTAAACATCGCCACCGCGACTGTTCGTGAAAGTGTGCAGCAGAATGCGAAGCAGCCAATTCCACAAGTTCGCTCACAAGAATTTGGATTGTAGCAGACCACAACATGGCGAATTTTGCGTCGTGATTTGGACCTGCACCCATACAAAATCCAACTGAACCAAAAGTTAAAACCATACGCGCGCATTCGTCGTGTATTCGGTTATTGGATTTTGGAGCACTTGGAAGTTGATCCCAATTTTTGTTTTAAAATCCCTTTTAGCCATTTTTGAATGAATAAGCAAAATTCCCAGATTTGGGACGACACTAATCCACGTGAGATTTTTGACCCAATGCATCCAAATAAAGTTCTTGTTTGGTGTGAAAAGGGTAGAGGCTTCATCGGTCCGTACCTACTTCTTCGGAATAATTTTGGCTAGGCCATCACCGTCAAAGAGCAATCGATGATAACCAACTTCTTGTTGCCTAAATTCTATGATATGGATTCTGAAGATATATGGTTTCAACAAGATGGGGAAGTTCGTACGTCCGTACGTCCGTATTTCACGACGTTTTTTTTGTCGTCCATAGCCCAAGAACCAGTTGAGATATCGACTTCAAATAAATGTTGTTATACAGATAATAATGCAGAAAGATGCAGAAAGGACTCTCAAAAAAATTGCGTGGGTGGTTTTTTTACCATTTTTGTTTACCCAAAATTTCTCACGAACCAATGACGCTAGCGAATTGAATTCAAGTTTTTATTATATATTATAACGTGATACCAAACTAGTATATTTTGGAAAAAAATCCAACTAACGGTTTTTTTTATAAAACTAAAAAAAAATATTTCTCACCTCGAATATTTTACGAACAAAAAATGATTTTATTTCAAAAACAATTTTGTGCAACGAAGAATAAAGTTTTTAACATCTGGTAAAATGTTGAATTCAATTTTTCGCAAAATTTTACCAAATGTTCAATAAAACCCTAAAAAAAAACATTACTAAAAGTGCGTAAAAATTGATTTTCGACTCAAAAATCTTTTCAAAAATTTGAGATTATGGCTTTAAACTAATTGTGTCTTATAAAAAATACCGTTTTCAACATTCAGTAATATTTTGAGAAAAATCAAATTGACAGTTTTTTTTTACAAAAAATAAAAACCTAAAAAAAACAATACCAAAATTTAGTACAATAAACTTGACTCAAATATCTTTTTCAAAAATTAAAAATAGTGGCTTCAAACTTATTTTATCTCACAGAAAATATTGTTTATAAAAATCTAACAGTCAGTTTTTCCATTAAAAATTCAAATCTACAAAAAATAGTACGCAAAATTAGTAAATATTGATGTTCGATTCTCGATTCTCGTGAACAATAGAAGATATTGACTTTAAATTAGTTTCATTTATCCAATTTGTATTTGTTTATATAAGGAATAAAAACTTTTAAGAAATGCTACTAAAATTGGTAAAAATTGTTTTTCGACTAAAAATCTTGTTTACAAAAATAGATTTTGAAATCAAACTATGTATTTCATCAAATGCAAATTATTGTTGGTAATTTTTAAATCATTTAGAATAATTCAACTGACAACTTTTTTAACAAAACACGAAAACCTACAAAACTTTTAGGCAAGACAAATCGACAGACGGGATGGGAAGTTATCAGTTATCAGAGGCATCCCAGCCTCTTTTTCAATTTTTAAATCGATCCGGCTTTTGTCTGTAGATGATCCTAATATATTCCAAAACCTTGCTTCACAATCTTTCACTAAGCAACCCCCAAAAAACTGCTCCTGAAAAATTCCATAAAATTCTACATGGTAAAATATAAAATTTAGCTTTTTAGTAAAATAAATGCATTCAAAGTTCCATTAAAGATATCCACATAAAAGCTGAGCTGACGTGATTTAAAAAATCAATCAATTCAAGAAGAATTCAAATACTTAAGAATTTTAATGCATTGTTTAAAACTTTCTGAGGTTAAATCCAAATTGTTTTCATGAATAATTTAGTGGTTCAACATCTTATGTATTTATATTTAAATTGAGATAAGTAAATATAATACATCCCATCTTAAATAAATACTGTTTTCATATTAAAGGAAAATATTATTTTAAATGTTTATAAGCCACTTAAAAGGCTCTATATCTCTCCTAAGGACATGTTGATTTGTGTGGATTCTTGAACATTTATCTACCTTCACAAGAACAAAATCAATATAAAACCCAAAGTTATTAAAATTCTTAAGAAATTCTAAACCAAATATTTTCTAAGCAGGATCTAAGGATTTGCATGTTTCTTGTCGATGCTTCACCTTTTTTCCCGCTCTCTCTCTCTCTCTCTATGTCACTGTCTGTATAAAAACATTCTTTTCCAACCTTAAACATTTTCTTTTCTTTCTTATAAATTTATATGTACAAAATAATTTCAATTGTTTTCATGTTTATATTTTTTTTCTTTTCTTCATCTTATCGTCGTTGTCGTCTTGTTAAACTTTCGTCGTTTCAGTTCATGTCCTTTTTCATACTCCCCACATCCTGAAAGCTCGCCTTAACTGAAACTGAACCCATCTGACAGGAAAATCAAATTAAATTTGAAACAATAGATAGGCAGGAGGCAGGACTCTTTGCATAAACAGTGTATCTGTATATTTTCCATAAAGAAAACAATACGCAGCCATAATTCGCACGTAAAGTAAAATTCGAAAAATGAAAAGAAAAAGAAAAACTCAGCAATATACAAACAATAGAAGAATTTAGTGAATAAAGAAGAAGAAAAAATGTTTTTAAAAGGCAAAACTCGAAAACAAGAAACTTTTCATCCTCATACTACAATCGAAATAACAATAAAAGAACAACGAACTTGTAAGTTGAAAAACTCATTTTTGAAAAATGCTTATCAAAATGAAAAGTGATGCGAAGCAAGGGGGATGCAAGAAGAGCTCGGAGGAGTCCTTATATATTTCTCTAGAAGCTCTCTGGAAGCATATAAAAGTTCTATGGCCGCGAATTCAATCTCGTTTCTCAATTTGCCTCGAAGCATTTTTGTGGTGCTACATTTCGATTTCTGATTGACTCCTGAGTCTTGAGACCTGATGACGAGTGTCGATTTTTCCTCAAGGAAAAAATAATGCTCTCAACTTTCTATTCCTGTGCGAGTGCGGGGTTACTGTATTGAGTTGAGTAGGTATATACCATTTCTGATACTCGAATACCTCCTCTACCTAACGTAGGCAAAGTTAAGGTTAGCACCACGGTGGCGATGATAGCATGAAATCAATTTTTAAAGTTGTTTGTGCGAGAAACTTTAATTCGAATACTACGAGCGAACGACGCGACGCGATGATTCCTTCGTTGGCTTTATTGTTATTTGTTTCTTCTTTCATCTATCAGGTTAGAAAACTCAATATTAGAAGTCGATAATTTGTAAGATATAAGTTTGGTGATGATTTTAAGGTTTTCTGGGGAAAATGATTTCGATTTCATTTCAAAGAAATTGGCGTGCTGGATTTTAAATTGGTTAATTTGGAGATTTGTGTTAAATGGAATGTTACTGATTGTGTTTTTGTTTTCCAATTACTTAGGGGAACTTTTCTATTTCTATTTCTATTTCTTTTATTATTTTTGGATTGGTGTACTTTTGTATTACTTTCTATATAATTAGGGGCAATATTATTGTTTTAATCAAATCTTATCATAATAAACATAACTCAAAAAGGTCAGTTTTGATTTTAAAGATGAAATTTTTAATTCGAAAAGTTAAAACAACGTTAATATGATAGACTTAATAATATACAATGACTTTGTCATTGTCATTTTAATAAAATCAGACCAAGTTGTGTGGATTTTTTTAAAAATCAGTTAAGTATTATGCACGCTGCTCTATCAGGGTCGGAAAAGATCTCACCGATGTATTTGATGTTAAAAAAGGTTTTAGACAATCCCATACACTGTCATGCGACTTCTTTAATATCGTTCTGAAAAGAATTGTGCAAAACTCAACCGTCAACACTAGAGGCACAATCTTCCAAAGGTCCATCCAATTACTCGGATACGCAGATGATATTGACATAATTGGAAGATCAAAGCGTGATGTCAGTGGAGCGTTTTTGAGCATTGCGACGGAAGCGAAGAAGATGGGTTTAGTGGTCAATGAGGGCAAGACCAAGTATATGCTGTCATCAAAAAAGGACATTGAACAACGACTTCTTGGCGACACCATGGACAGCTATAACTTTGAGGTAGTTGAGGACTTTGTCTTCCTAGGTACCGCTATAAACTCAGACAACGACACCAGCGCTGAAATCAAACGAAGAATAACTCTTGAAATCGCTGCTTCTTTGGACTTAGGAGGCAATTGAGTAGTAAAGTCCTGGTTCTCATTTAATGGTGCTGAGGCCTTGACCCTGTCAAAGAAAGATAAGAGTGTCTTAGGATGCTTCCAGAAAAAAATTCTTCGGGTGGTTTTTGGTCCCGTCTGCATAGATGGAGAAAGGAGGAGAAGATATAACGACAAACTGTACGGGCTGTACAGCGACACTGACCTAGTTAACAGAATTAAAGTCCAACGGCTTAGATGGCTAGGTCATGTAGAGCGAATGGACATCAACGCTACAGCCCGGAAGATCATCGAAACCAATCCCGAGGGACGGCGGCGGCGCAGTAGAGGAAGGCCGCGACTAAGGTGACGCACGCAGGTGGGTGAAGACCTCAACCAACTTGGCGTGCGAAACTGGGCACAGCTAGCTAGGGACCGAGCTGGCTGGAGACGCATGTTGGTTTAGGCCTAGGTCCGCCCCGGACTGTAGCGCCACCTTAAGTAAGTTAAGTATTAGCTTTACAGAGTTCGTTTACAATTTATATACACTAGTAGTCGTCAATAAAAGTTGATTTGAAGTTACTCGCTAATTTTGCTTTATGGTCAAACAAGTTGATATAATATTCAAAGAAGAACCTTGTTCATAATTAGTCCGACAGTTTTTAATACGTACAAAATCGGTTAAATTCCTTAGGTTTCTTTGGGGAATATTAAAGTTGACACGAGACAAAAGGTACGTACGAATTATTCCATCCTAACCCACTGCACGCAAATCTCAGGAACCTTGTTTACAACATTTCTAGTCTGTATATTTATGACAGGCATAATTTGGTGCCCAGACCTGACGAGTTGGTTTGAGAATTGTTTGAACAAATGTTATAAACAGCTGCTTTATAACAAAAGGATCAGAAAATGGTTTCCATTCATTCTTAATCCAACCAAGTATTGAATTAGCTTTATTAGTTATTAAGATCACATTGCAATTCTTCAAAACCAAAAATACAGTCCAATCGTTTTTTGCTTTTAAATGTGTCAATGAAGTTTTCAACTTAGTTCCATTAAAAAAGTCACAGTAGAACATCCCTTTGAAAAGCCGCTTTGATATCATAGTTTTAAGTATCACTTTGAAAGAAGTCCGAAAAACGTTATGTTATAATCCGGGAATCGTAACTTTAAACGTCATTGAGCTTGAGGACAGACGGGTAAGGACAAGATTTTCTTTTATTATCTTTAAACATCCAAAAAATAATTTGAGGTCATTTTTAGATCTCTTCGCACCTTCTGAATGGAATCAAGATACTTTAAACTTGATATCCAGTTTTAAATACATACATCTCGAATCACAACAATTAAATATAATTATTTTTAATTGGAGAAATTTTGTATACCTACTGACACCAACTTTTTTCTTCGTTTGTGAGTTTGGCGGTCGTGGTCAGAAATTTGGATTATTCATTAGGCCAAACACTTAAAACAGTTCACCAAGAAAGCTGAAGTAACTAGCTTAAAATTAAATGTTTTTGTTTACCCAACAATATCACTAAAAATTGGTAGAAATTAATTTTGACTCGAATATCTTACGAAAAATATTATTTCATCCTCATATAAAGGGTTTTCTAATTAAAGTTTAATTTTGAGTATCCAGCTATGTAGGCAGATGTCATCATTTTTAACAAGTACAAATTACACAGTTACTAAAATTGTTGGATCAAATTTTTTAAGTAACAATTTGGCTTATTTCAAAAACATTTGCAAATTTCTAAACGATAACTAAATTGTAAGTTATCAGTGTTGGTTACACTTTTTCTTTATTTGTTATTATGTTATATAGGGTTTTTCGTCGTGGCGTTTGCTGTGTGGCACGTAGCGCCGCCGGCCTTCCGGCTCCAACCACATGTCGTCTAGGTCCATATGGTTCAATTTGGGCTATAAGAAATTAGTTGTCATCGTTATGTAGCGCTAGCTGTTGACGGTGACCGCCTCACTAACGTCCTTTTAAAAAAAGTACGGACCAATTACGCCGCCGCCGCCGGCCCAAAATCTACACCGAATTGGTGTCGTCCAATATACGGCAATTTTGCTTGTTAACACTACCATTCATCCAAAAATGTGCCTCGTCACTAAAAATGAATTCTCGGCCAAAATTGCGGTCCTCTTCCAAACGATTCTAAGTCAGCGAACAAACGACGCACGGCGTTGTCTATGGTCATGAACTTTGAACTCCTGGGTCAGTTGGATCTTGTACGGGTGTAGGCCCAAGTCTCGACGCAAAATTCGCCAAATTGAAGTCTGCGAAAGGCCGAGCTCTTGTTAATAGACTGCCTCGGGTTCTGCTGTACACTTTCCCGGACCGCGGCGATGTTCTCGGCCGATCTTGAACGTGTTGTTCAATCTTGTAACTTGCCATGATGATTAAGAATAAACAACTGAATAATAAGCAAAAGATTTGACAGATGCCACCAAAACAAAATGGCCGCCACGGGGCCCCAAAATCTACCCGCGCCACTTTAAAAACCCTATGTGTTGAATGTGTTTTAAATTAGGATATCGAACTAATACGATATTTTAGTATAATTTTTAGGAATTTCTTTAAAAAAAAAAAAACCTAGAAACCATAAAACATCAAATATTCAAACCAACAAACTGGACTTATAATAATAACTTTCAAGTGTGATATTTTAATAATTTGAATGTTTCCTAAAGCCGCCGTAATTTAAACTACATGACCCAAACCAGCATTTTCCGATTTTTTTTTTAAATACATACTTCAATCATGCACCATAATCATACATTAATTATTTCCTCTTAAAAGCATTTTTCCCACATATTTTTCAATACTTAACAATTTTATAGGCTTTATAGGAACTGAAACCATAAAATCCAATTACATAATACTTAATTCATGGTGCATATAATTTTTTCCATTTTATGATCATTTTTAATCACTTTTTGTACTTCAAAAATCGAATTGAACAATTTTCTTTATTTAAAATTGATTGTTTCAAATTATGGCTAAACTTGTGTATGAACATTTCCCATCCCTCTGCATTTCAAAATACAATATTTTTGTTCTTAATTTCCTTCCTGATAACAAGATTGTAAAATACTGTAGGCAGGTATAATTTATTACAAATAAATTATAATACAAACCCTTCAAAGCATGTATAAGACCCAAGGTAACACCTACTTAACTTAGTTTCATTATCTTTTTTCTCTCCTAACAGAGTTGATGGGGACAAACAAGATATCCACTTGTATTTACTGACCCAATCATTATAAATTTAGTTTTTTAGAACAAAGATAGGAAGCTATCATCGACGCCGCCGTCGTCGTCGGTCCACACCACATAAGCCGTTTCCTTTTCCGATTATGGTCTTTTTATTTGTTTTTGTGATTTCTTCGACCAACAAACGTATGCATGCTCCATGATGTCTCCTTGTTCCTGGACAATAAATACTCCTCTATGTTCAATGGGAAAAATAAAACCTAACATTATAAAACTACTTCAACTTCATAAAATGGGAAAGAAATCCTATTATAGGATCAAGCAACTCCGGAGCACACGCAACTCTCATAACTTCTACTCAATTGCCCAGTTTCAAATTGGTATATAACATTGATACAGGTTCTGCTGGCTGAGCTGGGCTAGGTTGGGTTTTGGTTGGGCTAGGCTGGATTGTGTGTGATCACAAAGTCGTTCTCAATGCATGCGGGAAGATCTCTAATTCCATGGACAAACAATTCTCCATCTCCAGCTGACTGGATCATCGGCATATAATCATAATTTCCCATCATCTCGTGAGTATTCGAAGATAGAGCTGAATAAGCATCACGACAATATCATCATCAGAAAGAGTCACACTCTGGACAACGTCGAAGACGACGATGTGTGGAAAAAGATACCCAACTCAGGTCCTAATAGGCTTATAACGATATCCTGTGATAACACCTGGAATAAACATTTGTATAGTTCAATATAATTGCAGTCATGTTCTAGCGTCACTTATATGTAGGTAGGTAGGTAGGTAACTTCTATGCTGATGCAACAACTTTCCTATCCCAATCCCATCCAATCCATATGACGGACGTGTGGTTTTTGAATTTCTGCTTGATGCAGTTGCAGTCTTATCTCTTGCTTCTCTGTTGGAAAATGATGACACGATGGGCGTTGAGTTGAGCATGAGCATCTACAGGATGCTCTAGCAAGCATGTAATATCCGGAGATTACCTATAAGCTCTTCTGTACCTACGTATGGTGATGTGTGCTTGGCTTTAAAAAAAGCAAAAGGCTAAAAAAAAAAAAATAGAAAGACTGGAGACCGAAGACCAAACAAGAAGAAGACGTGTCTATGTGATTACATTGGACTGAGATTAGACTGAGAAATCAGTGGTAATTGGATTCTCACAGGTGGGTTTCATTTTATTTTGCATCTTTCCTGAGTACAACATATTTAAACGGTACACAAAGTACCTAGTTCAATCTTATTCGTCTTCATGAGTTAAAGTTGTTGTTAATGCACACGCTAATGAATGGTAATAGAGACGTTGTTATTTTTATGAATGTGGCTAGTGATGGGTGATTTTTTTTACAAAGTGGATTTAAACGGAAGTTGAAACTATTGAAGACGTTTTGTGTGTTTAGGTTTGTCAACTATGCAGGAAATGGAAACTATATGTATGCACTATAAATCAGCGTTTAATCGCAAGCCCGGATGATATCCGGTATTCTTCAATGTTGGCAAAACCACATTGAAAGCTTTTTCATCTTTCCTTCTCTTTAGATCTCGTTTCTAGTGGATGGAAAACGGCATTTGTCCAGCCCATATCCAAAAAAGGCGAATCCTTCTCCCCCTTGAATTATCGACCGATTGCACTGATGTAAGTCCCTTCTTTTCCATGTAATGAAAACGATGGTTAACTATCAGTCCGAGGAACCTGAAATAAATTTCGGTGTGCCCCAGGGCTCTGTTCTATCTCCGACACTTTTTTTCATTTATACTATAGTATCTTATCAAAAACTTATATATTCAATAACTGCTTCGCTAACAAATGGTTCTCTCAGCTTTTAATATTTGCTTTAACCTTGTTCTTCGGATTTAAGTTTGCAAACGACTCATTAAATTCTGGCCTAGACAGCGCTATTAAATGAGGAATCAAAAACCGAGTGGAATTTAATTCGCTGCTTACTGACGTTAAAATATAGTTTACCACTTTTTGTGAATGGCATTTGCATCCAGGAGACTTAAAACCTCGAAATTTTCGATGTTTGTATCTCCAAACACCTCTTGGGAAAGATGCCGCAAAATGTGTGTGTTTCCTAGGGTGATGCAAAAAGTTTTTGTCCCATTCTAATAGCTGTTGTCTATAAGACTTATTTATATACGTCCAAATCTTGAGTATAACTCCCATCTCTGGGCTGGTGCTCATACAACTAAGTCTCTTGGACAGTATTGAACGTAGAGTATTAAAATTACTTATTTATGATATTATTATCGTTGAATCATTTACATCGCTTGATAACCGCCGTAAAGTTACTTGAGTCACCATATTTTTACCGTTATTTAAAGGGATTATTCTCCCTTCAAGCAAAAATAACGTAATACTCGCGCTTTAAGGAATGCTCATAATTACATCTTCGAGCTCAACTTAAGTCATAGTGTCAAGTACAGAGATTCGTTCTTCAGCCGTACTTTGCGAATGTGAAATGCTTTGCCATTGATTTAGACTCTTTTTTTAGACTTAGAGAAACGTCAAAAGTTTCAATTCGACAAAGCAAACCGATTACAATAACTTAGTATGGGATTTAAATAAAAAATCAAATTTAAGGCATCAGTAAAATATTTAAAGCCTAATTTGATAGCATAGGGAAGCTTATTCAATTTTATCATACAATTCTTTTGGTTTTTATGGTTCAGCTTACAATGAAAAGCTATTAAATTGACACTAAGTCTATTTTATTAAATTAAAAAATAAAAAGAATCGAACCACAGCATCTGGTGTCTTAACACCCCTGTAAAGAGAGTAGTTCACAATTAAAGCTTATAGCGTTAAGATATGAAGCGGTAGATAGCTATAAAATTATTCTAAATTGACCATAAAAATAAGGCCTACGCTAACAAAATTAAATACACATTGGTACACTAAAGAGATGACGATAAAATAAAAATAAACAAAACTTCGATGGTCAGTTTAGGCTTAACAGTTTTCTTTGAGTTTTGTTTTTGTATTGGTTCTTGGTTGTCCCATTTAAACTTTTCAGTAATTCGATATTTCCTATAAAAGTTGTTTGTTTTATGCAAATTAAGTAATTTAAAGTTAATTTTTGCTTTTATTTATTTTTGTATTTTTTGATTCATCAGACCGATGATAAATTGTTGGAAAATTGTAGTTACTAAGTAAGTTGGTGGGAAGTTTATATAGAAGATCGCCTACACAATATTGAGATGTATTTTTATCTTCATGGTACTAAAATAGTGTATGGAAATGTTGTTTTGTAACAGCAGCGTGGTTCCAAAAGGAGTGTTAAGGAATTTTATTTTATGTGATTTTAATGTGGTTACCAGATCATTTGAGATACAATTGGTTAATAAGCTTAACAAGAAAACCTCTATTATTTTATCAATAAAATCAAATGGTGATTGCAACAACCAACGAAAACCAAAAACAGTTAATATTTAAATGATTATTGTTTGCCATATTTTGGGAAATTTACAATTAATATTGTTTATTGCTGTCATAAATAATAACGAGGTTAAAACATCTGTGGTATTGAATCTTTTATTACACTTGTTTTCATCAAACTGTCGGTAAGCCTATTCAAAAGAAATAAATGAGACAATAAAAATTAAATGAATTACGTACAATGATGGGTGCGGATGGCAGAAACGTTTGTATACTATTACAATATATCCCAGATTGTAAGAGAATTAATAAAATTTAATACAAATAATACAATTATAAATGGGAAGTTCTCGTAAAATAACAATTTATTAAATTAAAGCTCAATCAGTTACACTTACATAATTTTCCAATAAGAAGTTTCATTAGAATAATTAAAAAAAAAATAGTATTTTCAAGAGAAATCCAAAGATGTTTATTTTAATGTAATCTTAATCATTAACAATAGAAAACAATTTTAGCTAAATGACCGCTCAGTGAAATTTGTCATTGAAATTTTCCAATTTGGCTGCTAATTTTTTTTTAATTTAACCGCACACTCAAGGGGATATTACTACCCTTATTATGTAAAGACACAGTGTGAGCACTGGGCAGATTAGAGAGAGGTTGAAAGGAGGTGTCGGTGCACATTAGTTTTCAATTCCTAAATATTGCAATGGCTGGGAAAAACAGAGTGTGGTAAGGCATTCCACATTCGCGTAGTACGGCTAAAGAACGAATCTCTGTACTTAACAGTACGACCGAAGTTGGGCTTGAGGGTATACTGATGAGCATTCCTAGAAGTGCGAGTATTACGGTTGAACTGTTTAAGGGGAGGAATGCAGCTGGTTATTTCTCTAGAGCATAAACCGTTACAATAACGGCAAAAGAGGGAGAGACGAGAAACATTTCGACGATGTTCAAGCGACGTTAATGATCCTATGATTGTGTTATCACCAATTAATTTAAATGCTCTACGTTCAATACTGTCCAAGAGTCTTAAGTAAGTTGCAGGAGCACCAGCCCAGAGATGAGAATTATACTCAAGCTTTGGACGTATATAAGTTTTGTAGATAACAGCCAGATCAGAGGGGGAGAAAAGTTTTTGCGTCGGCTTAGAAAACCCAAAAATCTTGCGGCATATTTGGCGACTTCGCGTATGTGATCGTTCCACAAAAGGTGGTTGGTGATACACATACCGATAATATCGAGATGTTCAGTCTCCTCGATGCAAGTGCCATCCATGGATAATGGCAAGGCTTTAACGATACAAGGCAGCATTGGGTTTTCGAAGCATTAAATTCCACGCGGTTTTTCAATCCCCATTGTACAATGCTGTTTAGGTCGGAATTTAATGAACTTATCATATTTTGTCGTTGCAGTTCCACATCCGAAGAAGAGGGGTGTGAGTCTGAAAACGAATATGAAAAGCTAAGAGTACTACTCGTATCGTCAGCGAAACAATGTTTTGTATTAGAAGTTGCAGACAGGA
This sequence comes from Eupeodes latifasciatus, assembly GCA_920104205.1. NCBI lineage: Eukaryota > Metazoa > Arthropoda > Insecta > Diptera > Syrphidae > Eupeodes > Eupeodes latifasciatus. The sequence continues at coordinate 42,997,725 of OV049925.1, read as the reverse complement.
GATCATTAATAAAAATGAGAAAGAGTGTCAGACATAGAACAGATCCCTGGGTCACACCAGCATTTATTTTGTATGGTTTTCAGACTTGAACTGCGAAGTGCCATTGTAAAATTGTAACCATTTTTCTAATGAAATTGGATGCTTGTTGAAAAACGTATGGTTCAGTTTTTATTAATTTTAATAATTAATTTCAAACTTCAAAATAAGACAATTTTTAATAATAATTCTATAATTTTACTTATTGCTGCTACTTTTGTTTTATTAAAAAAAAACTATTTGAAACAAATCTTGGAATTTTCCAATTAAACCAAGTCTTGGTTTATTTTATAGGTAAAAATTGTTAAAGAAAAAATGAGAATACGTTTGCGTTGGTTCATGAAGAAGAGTTCCGCAGTCAAACTTCGACTTCGCCAGAATTAAAAGATTTTATATTGCAAAATAGTTATAATACAATAATAAATATTATGGACAGAGACAATATTTCATTTGATTCAATTTAATAGATTTTAAACACCGTTTAAAAGAAATGCTTTGCATCAAGTTGGGTAAAAATTCAGGAAATCAAGTTAAACAATGGTTAAAGTAAACCATTTCGAAGTGGAATACTTTTCTAAGACACGGAAAAGATAAGAACGAAAAATTAGAACTTTTTTTTGATTATGTTCGTAATGAAATTTTCCTGTTAAAGTGCCTGAAATATAATTTTCACCTTATTCCCGCACAATTTATGTATACTCGTATCTTATAGAAATTAAAAAATTAGACTTGAAATTATAATCGTAGAAAAATTCTACTTTCCTTTTTTAGTTAAAAGGACGTTGAAACTTGATAATAAAAAACATACAACTTCTCGTAATTCCCTAAAACGGAAAAACAAGGCCAGGTTGGTTATGGCATCTCGTTTCGGCCATATCGGTTCTTTCACTTTCAGTCATTAATTATTCTTTTAATTAGTCACTGAAAACAAATCTTCATGGTACATAGTCGTCCTTCTAAATCGACTATTCAAAGTTTGGGGGCCAAATTCGGGTCCACCGACTCAGTGAAAAAACAGTCAACACCCAACACCAAGAATATTGCCGGTGTCCGCAAAAGTGTAAATTCCGCGTCGATCACAAAAACTTGGCCTATAGCACACCACATACAACTTAGATGGCGCAACTGTCCGTTGAAAACTAGGTTCTAGTGACTTACAACTCCCAACTATTCCTCTATGCGAGTACTGTAATCAGGGATGGAGGGGGCCTACAATTTTAAGCCGAATCCGAACATCTTATTTGAGAAATCACTTTTCATGACAAAAATACTCTTGGATGATTTTTCAATTCCAAGCAAAAGGCAGTATCGTTAAAAAAAAAACTTTAGATGGCACAGGTAAGGATTGAACCCAAGACGTCTGGCATAACAGTCCAATGCATTAACCATCATGCCCCGTATCGCTCTTACGTCGCAAACGACAACATATGTACATGTCTTGCACCCATACAAAATCCAAATGACCCACGAGCTGAAACGTAACGACCACACACAGCGTCGTGTGTTTCCTAATTGAAACTTAGAACAGTTGGAATAAATAAATAAATTAGGTGGCGCAACAGTGCATGAAGAACCAAGGCCTAGTGACTTACAACTCTCAACCATTCCTGTGTGCGAGTAATGTTGTCAGAGATGGAAGGGACCTACAGTTTATATGCCGAATCCGAACGGCTAATTTGAGAAAGCACTTTTCATGACAAGAATTACTCTTGGAGGATTTGTCAATTCCTCGCAAGAGGCAGTACCCGTGAAAAAAAGTTAGGTGACACAGGCAGGGATTGAACCCAAGACCCCTTGCATGACAGTCCAACGCACTAACCATCACGCTACGGGTACTACAGTTGGAACAGTTAGAAGCTGATTCCAATTTTGGTTGAAAAATCATCTTTAGCAATGAGGCCCATTACGTGAGTAATTGAATACGTGAATAAGCAAAATTGCCGGACCTGGGATGACACCAACCCATATGAAATTCGCAAGATGTCAATGCGTGCAAATTGAAATTCATCATCGGTCTGTACTTCTTCGAAAATAATGCTGGTTAGGCCGTCATCGTCAATGGCGATCGCTATTGGTCGATGATCACCAACTTCTTGTGGTCTAAATAGATGATATGGACAGCATCATTGATACGTGCCATACAGCTCACGACGCAATCGGTGTTATGGGCTAGTGGCTTCATGGTTATCTGCGCTGAGGCGACGTGAAAAGGCCACCAAAATCGCGTGATCCCTTGATCCCTTTAGACTGTTTCTTGTGGGGTGGGGCTTTTGTAAGTCGCAGGTCTATGCGAATAAGTCACAAAATGCTGCGGCCCTCAAAGACAATATAACCGATGCCATCGCTCAAAGCGTGATTTATGCGCCAAAGTCATCGAAAACTTTACGTTTTAAATGCGAAGTCGCGGCTGCCATTTAAACCATGTTATATTTCATACATAGTATTATAGTATTATTGATAGAGGTCTCAACATACAACTTGTTTTAGTCAATTGTAAAACTGACCTATTTTTAATGGAATGCTTTTTTTAAATCGTTTCTTACTCTATTTGACAGATGTCAAAAAACTAAATATTTTCAAAATTAGGAATACATACATATATGGTTACATATGTATACAAATTTTTGTTGAAGTCTAAGATAAAAATAAATTCTATCTTTGGCGTAAATATTGAAAACTATGATGATGAATTAGATTTATTACCAGATGTCGAAAGCTGTTCATTCATTATAATTAACCATTAATCGATATTGGACTTAAACAAAAAATATCTTTCTCCACAATCAATTATTGAGAATTTGTATTTATAAAATTTTATAAAATATTGACAATAGTTTAAACGATGATTATGTGATGATGTAGGTTTAAGATAAAAAAAAAAACGCTCCAAGATGGTTTACTTTTTCATATAGGTTCAATAATACATTGTGTAGGATGTTTAAAAGGTGTTGCATTCTATAGCAGTCGATATTATGTTGCAACCTTGTTATTAAATCATAAATTTAAACATTTTATTGTTATAGTGTTTACGTGGGTAAATGATTGTTAATGCTTATGCACTCCTACAACAATGTTATCGAAATGATAAATTTTGTTCCAATGGATGCATCATTTTACAAATTCTTAGGCCTCTTTCACACGAGACGGTTTCGTCCGTACGATTAAAATCCGTACGGTTTTTATCCGTGAGCCATGGATAGTAAACTAATAAAATTAACTAAAGCTTTCACACTGGACGGAGACGGGTTTTTTTCGTACGGACGATTTAAAACATCCGTCTCAACGACTGAGATATACTTCGGCCGTGTACGGTTTTTTTCCGTACGGAGAAAATCGTCATGTGTGAAAGAGGCCTTATTGTATTTATTTATTTGCTTACTCGTCTTATCTTTTCACATATTGGCCTACTAAAAGTTACATATTTTTAATGTTGTTAAAATAAAAGCTTTTATATGACATATTGTTATTTTTCACACACCCTTTTTGGAACTTTTGCATACTTTAGAATATTGATTCTCTTTTTTTTTTTATAAAATTCTAGTTCATTCCTCTTGAAAGTGAACATCACCAAAAAATAAAAATCCTAAAAAAATAAGTGTTTATTTGTGCAACCAAAGGCATACGCAGAATTAATTTTTAGTCCTACTTCTTAGCTATTGCATCAAGCTGTATCTTACCTACGTTTTTCCAACAAAATTATAAGAAAATGAAAAGAAAAGAAACAAAAAAACTCTCATTGAATTCTGAAAATGTCGCAGTAGGCAGAGACTTAACTACCCCAAACACCTAACCTACCTATGCACATATTCAAGATAAAGAATAGACAATGTTAACGATAGTGAGATGGTTTTCACTTGAATGCTTGTGATGGTCCTTTTTTATACCATACTGCGCTGCCTGCCCACCTTCCTTCTCTTCATTCCAAGACTGATGTCTGATGTGATGCTAGTATAGAAGGTGTTCCCCTTGCATCTTTGTGTCTTTGTTGTTTTTGTCTATACGAAGCACTTTATGTGGATTTTTCCTCGTTGGCGTATTATTCTCAAAAACGACTGAGTCTGTCGTATTTATAGTTGTTGTTGTTTTCAAAGCTCCATGTGTAAAGGCACTTATACCTGTCGGCATTGTGTTAGGAACTTATTTGAAAAAATACGCGTACACAATCAAGAATTCTACGGGTATCCATCTGCGATTCAGGAATCCTCGCAACAACCCCCCCCCTTCTCTACATAACTAGAACCCCAAAGACAGTTTTGTCCAAATTCTGTTGCGCTTTACACGTAGTAGTTTGAGATCGTCAGTTACTTTTTGACTCAAAATGTATTGTTATATTCTTTCTACTTCTTCATGAGGTCACTGTGGCGTATGCGGAACATTTTTTGGAATGATTTTTTTTGTTGCTGTTTTTTCATGACGAACAATGGTCTGGGCATTCGTACTTTTATGCAATTGTGTGTATGCGTTATTCCCTTCTCGAAAGGGTTAAACGATTTGGTTTTAACATAAAGAGAGATTCTGAAATCATTGAGTTTATGAAAACCGTTGAAGCGAAATTCAGCAATCATTTATTTTGCTATAATTTCTCTACTGGTGTTGAGCCAAGTAAGTAACAGAACTTCTCTGACTATTTGTAATTCTACAAAAAGACTTTCAGCACCTGTCGGTTCATTATTCTCTCCAACTTAACACACAAAACTATAAAACTTTCCATGGCGTTGCGTTGCAGTCGTTATCATTGTCGTTTGTATTGAGAGTTCCAAACGTCGAATAACTCGAAAGACGTTAGGAAAGGATGATGTGATGTTAAGGTAGGTATAGGTATATGGTTCTATATAGAAGTTAAGGTATTTATACCTGTCCTGGCTTAAATTCTGCAACGGATGACGCGAGTGGTTTGTTGTTTCTATTCTTTTTGTTGGGATACATATTATATACTCTGCGGGCATATAAAAATATTCGCATAATAAATGAACAGCTAACAACTGTTCTTGTGGGATTTTCTTTATTTTTTCTATTTTGTTTCCTTCTTTTCTTTTCGTTTTTTTTTTTTTTGTTTGTTATTTCCATAAATGAACATTACTTGCTGATGAAACAAAGGGTAAAACAAAACAAAAAAAAGTTTCAAAAAGCAATTGAAAAGATGGTGTAATGTTGCCAATGGCAGAGGAGAGGGTAGGTGGTGAAGTTTGGTGAAAGTTTGATACTTTTCTTAAATTTTCTGAAAGATTTAAAATTATATGAAATTTTTGTACTTCCTACAAAAATAAAAATTGAAAGAAATAAGTTAAAGTCCTTTTTAATAATGTAAAAAAATTTAAAATCATCAAAATTACAAAAGGGAATTCAGTTTTCAGTTTCTTATAGACTGCAAAAAGTTTCAGTTTTGATGTCACGGAAGTTTGTGGGCAAAAGACACGACTCGTTGACGTCATTTACAGGCATTTATTTAATTAAAAAATTCACAAAAATGTCTACCAGAACTTTTATATAAAACACAAAAAATGTAAATATTGAAATTCTCTTCACCTTTTCCTCTTCTTTTTGCTTATCACATCACAAAGTATCAGCATTTTAACGAAAGCATGTGATGTAGCTATATACTAAAATATTCCATCAACATTGTTCCTGATACTATATATTGAAAGATAAATACTACCTTTGTATACTCATCTATCTATAACAATTAGTGAAGGAAGTAATTAAAATACAAATTTCATTACTCTACTAAGTAACTTAAATAATTTGTACATACATAAAACATACATACATATACGGATACTACCTACACAATCAGCTAGTGCATGTTCTTCCTAACTTTGTATCCACATAATACAAGTGAAAGGTGGAAATGTCGACTTTCAGACACTAAAGACCATGTCAGAGAGTATCAGAAGCACTTAAAATTCCACTAACCACAGCACGTTTGGTAATTTTTCCTATCTTTGTTAATTAAAGAAAGAAAAAGAAAAGGAAACAAGCAAGAAAAATGTATATAGATACAAACTCCTATCAATTCCATGAAGAAAGATAAGATCCTTTCTCATACACATGGTCAAGAGAGTAGTCAGGGGAGGTTTAATAGAGGCATGAATGGCAATTATCAATTATCGATAATGTGTCAAAAAAAAGCTATACTCAAGGTTTTACAAGGATTAGACTTATTTATACCATTTACAACATTATTTTATAATAGTCGGATACACAACTCAAGTCATAGGCCAGTTACAATTATTAATACTTAAAATAAACTAAGAACCTTTATGATTATCTGGTTAGTTTCGACTTTTTATACCAATTAATAATGACTCTAAATATTTCCTGCGATTTTTCTACACAGAATTAATAATATTACTTTATTGTTGCTTAAAGTTAAATAAATTAAACCAACTAAAATTGAACCAACATAAATTCAATTAATTTATACCAATTACAAAATTTAAATTCTATCAGTGAACCACTTGTTTTTTTCGTTTTGATTTAAACTAATTGAAACTAAAATTACTCGAGATAAAATATTTCACAAATATTTATACCAATAATTCAGTTCACAAGTGAATCTTCTTGTGTTGGTTTTTCATTAAATGGATTTATGTTATTATTTTAATTGGCTCTGTTAAATTTAAAAAAAAGATTACATCTCTTCATTTGTTCCTTGGCTTAAAATATTAAAAAAAAATGTATTGGTATAAATCGAACCAATACATTTTTCTTTTTAGTTTTTCAAGTCTAACAAGCCTACTTTTAAATAAATATTCATAAAAAAGTAAATAAAAATAAAAAAAAACTTAAGTTAGTTTTGTATACCAATAAATTATACACCTGCTGTTATTAATTCAGCATTTCGTTATTATTATTATTTTAATGTATTTTGTTGTACATAACCTGAATTTTGATCAAGCATGATTTATACAAATTTTATACCAAATAAAAAATTATACCAATTACCAAATTTGTTTTAACTCTGTTGTTTTGTTGTTCTACTAACTTATGTTTAACTTATACTTACTTAGAATAAAAAGTCATAGAATATTTATACCAATCAGTTTGCTTTCGACTAAAAATTTTGTTGGTGTTAAGTACATTAATAGCCACATCATCTGTTAGTTAATCTTATAAAATACTTAAAAATCATCCAAATCTTTTTAGTTAACTAATTTGTACCAATCAGGTACATATAGTTTAAATATGGGTTCAATAAATATTGACTAGAAAAAAGACAATCTGAGCGGAGTTTATAACATATTTTATGACTTTCAGAACCCTTTTTGTTTGATTACAAAGGAATATGACACAAACCAAAAATTTTAAAATGTATCCTGAAATGGTTTAAATTACGCTCCGTGACCTATAATTTAACTAAAATTTATATTGTTACTTCATACATATATACAAAAGACATCATGTTTGGTATAAATACGATTAATGAAAATTTCTTCGTTGAATAATTTTTTGTTCAAGGCGCACATTTCGTCACCACTGGCATTAATCTTAATGTAGCTATGAGGCTGAGGGTATGAGGCTAAATTATATAAGAAGAAAACAGCTTTAAACTTAATTTTTTTCTTAACTATCCCCTTCTCATAAATCGTCCTGGCTACGAGCCTTAACTTGTTTATAAGTTCAAAAAGGGTTTCTCCCTACACAATACACATTACACATCTCTGTAAGTAACTTCAAAAGACACCATTTGAAAGCTATGAAATGAACCCGAAAGAGAAGAGACGACTAAATGTCAATTCAATTACTATCTCATGACATAACGTCCACTTTTGAGTGCCGAATTAAAAAATCATTTCCAATTATCTGAGCTCTTAGTTCGTATCGTACCTCGGTCGTCGTCGTAGATATTTGAACCTACATTTTTATATACCATATCGTATCTCAAGGCAGCAATATGTCGTCCAGAGCGAGTGCATTGAGTCTCAGTCTCTATGCCATTTGTGTGCCTGCAAAACAATTCACTTAACTTGAAACTCCAAAGTCTCCTACTCTCTAAAGTGCAACTGAGTATTAAATCGGGACCTTTACTTGCAATCATATGTTATACCTATAGATTGGGTACCCTTGGGTTTTATACGATGGATGGTTATATAGATCGGTCCAAAAGACAAATACAGAAGCTACCATCATCAGAGTCGTGGAAGTCCAACTAAGGCGAACAAACATCTTTTACGGACAGCATGTTACATTGTCCGACGAGGAACTTGACATCAGAGAGAGAGATAGGGACATCAGAGGCGCAAAGAGTGAAGATGGGGAGTAAAACCTTCTCGACCATGTCAAAACAGGAGGAGACTTGCGGTGATTGTGCCCAAGACTTTTAGTCTCAGTCTCAACTATAGGTCTATACACTATACGACAACAATGACGAAGATGATGATGATCTATAACTTTACCCAGCCTCCGTTCTTCGAGTCTTCGTCTTCGTCCGTCCGTTCGTTGTCGGTCGTCCGTGTCATCTGAACAAGTTTTTCGTTTCAGTTGTTGGCTCTCATAAATGCAATCCGATTTATTCTTCTTCTTGTCTTATTATTATGTTTTTATTTATTTAAGGGGAATCTGGGTATACCTCTTATGCCCCGAAAAGGAATACCTTCTGTTGTTCAGAATGTCCAAGATTGGATTTCGTGCAAAATGTTGCGGTTACTTGAGCACCCTTTTGGCATCATGGTGCACAGTGCACCTCGTCGTCATATATTAGGTACATATAGACTTTAGGCACTCATCATGCACATTTATAAGACTTAGGTTTCGATAGTTGATTTGGTTTGGTGGTTAAGTTGAAGATGTTGCTGATGATGGTGATGATATGATGATACGGACTTTGTACAACTTGAGGATCAAGTTCAATGAATGCACTTGGTGGTTTTTATGAAGGTGATTCCATGGTGCCACGCGATCCCTGATTCAATGGTGTTTGATTTTGAGCTAAGGAGTTTGATTGCACATCAGCAACTTATGTATGTTGTTAGGCTTCAAGTTGGTCTTTCAATGGATTTGGAGTAGGTGATGTTTAAAATTTTAGTTTATACCTACACAATCGTCTTATTCATATCTTTTTCAAAGGGGGGACAACAAGTTAAAGGGAAATAAGATTTATCGTTGGGATTATAAAGAGTGTTGAATTTCAACTGCCTGTACTACGTAAATTCTTAGAAATCAACGTGAAATCAGTGATCTCTCATCAAAGTAAGAAGTGCTTCTTTCAATGATTTAATGGAATAAAATAAATTATTTACTTTTCATCCATATAAAACTTTCAAATAGGGCCATAAATTAATGAGCATGTATGAAAAAAGGGATAAAAAAAAAGAAATCATTGTCGCTTTAGTTTCTTAATTATTTTCACTAACGTGATAAACACGATTGCAATTTTTGGTATCATACTCATAAATTCGATTGTTCGTCAAGTTCTTGGACACAAAAAAGTATTAGACGGAAAATTGTATACATCTTTTCATCTTTGTTTTGGTTTTAAAACACATAAAATAAAAAATAATAACAATTATTTTGTGCAACAAGAAAATATTTTGAAAAAAAAAAACAATGTTAAAATTATGTACATATTTCCCTTAAATCTATGAACATAAGTAAAGGTATAAAATATAAATACTTTCATAAATGCACCCTCTAAAACATATTACCTACTTGTTTTCTTTAAATATCAAAGAAAAACATATCTTCAAGTCCCATTAAAAACTTGAATGTAATATTTTTTTAAAGTAAGCTGAATTTTCGTTTCGAAAACTTTTAATAAATGTCTTGAGATTTATTTTTTTTCGTATAATAAGTATTTTTTTATTTTGTTTAAAAAAATTGTAAAATTTATTTTCATACAAACATTTCAACATTTATTTTAAATAAAATGAAATTAAAATTGTAAAAGAATTTTGATCAATTTTTTGTATTTTTTTTTTTTGTCGTAAAAACAACTCATTTATTTTATTTTTTTTTTATTTTATTTTAAATATCGTAATCGCTTAACAACAGTAAGATTTAAAATCTTATAAAGTAGCAAAAATTCAATGATTATTTAAAATGTTCAAATTGAAAAGTGAGATCTAAGCAATCTTTTTATGCTTGTTGTGTTCAGATTTTGTTTTATATTACGAGGTAAAGTGTTCCAAAGCTTAACCGAATTTACAAAAAATTGACGTTCCGATGTTAAATATGAGAAAGGAGGGATAATTAGCTGATGAGATCTGTTTGAGGTCGCCCTTCTTACTCTGTCAAAACAATATTGTGGTTGGTGTGAGATAAGTATGTCGGAAAGCAAAAACAAACTACGAAGTTCTATATATTTTTCGAAAGGCATGTCTAGTAAGCGCGAGGAAAAATTCGATATCCTATCATATCTACTTAATCCAAAAACATAGCGAACGATTGAGTTGAAAGCTAAATTAAGTTTTCGTCTGCTCGTGAAACTGCAGTTACAATAGATTTCACAACCATAGACCAGGATAGGAATTACCAATGTTTTAGCGAGAAGCAAACGCGTTTTTAATGGAGTGAAAGATTGTGTAACCCATAACGTACGAAGTACTCCATTAACCTTACCAACGAGTCCATTTATATGATCATCCCAAGTCAAAAGACGATTAAAAGTCACACCAAGATTCTTTGCTGTAAGCACATATTCGATTGGAGCATTGCTCAGAACAATCGGTGGAAAATAAGAAAGAAAGGTCAAGAGATTTTCTATTAATTACAAGACATTTGGATTTTTTAGGGTTTAACATAAGTCCGTTTGACAAAGACCAATTTGCCACTCTCTTCAGGTCTTCATTGACGCAGAAAGCTCCATGTTCGATAAGGCCAAGTGGACAGCTGAAGTAAAGCTGAACGTCATCAGCATACAAGTGGGAGCTGCAATGAAGTAATGAAGATGGAAGTTCATTTACATAAGCAGAAAACAAGAGAGGACCCAGTATGGAACCTTGTGGTACACCAGTAGCATTCGGCAAAAAAATTGAAAGGGTGTCACCCACTTGCACTGCTTGCTTCCTATCAGTTAAATAAGAAAAAATTGATTTAGTTGCACTAGATGAAAAACTAAAATTTTGCATGAGCTTTCTACATAGATTGACATGATTAACTGAATCGAAAGCCTTCGAAAAATATAACAAAACTAGAAACGTAACCTCGTCTTTATCTAATGATTTTCTAATGTCATCAGTAACGTTTAAAAGTGCGGTTACACAGCTGTGTTTCTTCCGAAAACCAGATTGATAAGGGCTGAGCAGTGAGTTTGTAGATAAAAAGACATTAATTTGCTTTTGAAGGATCCTTTCAAAAACTTTCGACAAAAATGGCAATACCGAAATAGGTCTAAATTCATCTCTTTTAGCGTTTTTGGGAAGGGGAATGATTTTAGCAACTTTTCATGACTCAGGGTATATCGAGGACGTTAAAATAGTATTGAAAGCAAAAGTAACATATGGCAATACAACTGGCAATATCATACACAAAAAGGTAGGATGTATCGGGTGATTTTTTTGAGGTTAGGATTTTCATGCATTAGTATTTGACAGATCACGCGGGATTTCAGACATCGTGTCAAAGAGAAAGATGCTCAGTATGCTTTGACATTTCATCATGAATAGACTTGCAAATCATTGAATTTTATTACCAAAATCAGTGTTCGGTTCGAAATGTGTTTCGCGCTTTTTTATCGACAAATTTTGTTCAGCGATGAGGCTCATTTCTGGTTGAATGGCTACGTAAATAAGCAAAATTGCCGCATTTGGAGTGAAGAGCAACCAGAAACCGTTCAAGAACTGCCCATGCATCCCGAAAAATGCACTGTTTGGTGTGGTTTGTACGCTGGTGGAATCATTGGACCGTATTTTTTCAAAGATGCTGTTGGACGCAACGTTACGGTGAATGGCGATCGCTATCGTTCAATGCTAACAAACTTTTTGTTGCCAAAAATGGAAGAACTGAACTTGGTTGACATGTGGTTTCAACAAGATGGCGCTACATGCCACACAGCTCGCGATTCTATGGCCATTTTGAGGGAAAACTTCGGAGAACAATTCATCTCAAGGAATGGACCGGTAAGTTTGCCACCAAGATCATGCGATTTGACGCCTTTAGACTATTTTTTGTGGGGCTACGTCAAGTCTAAAGTCTACACAAATAAGCCAGCAACTATTCCAGCTTTGGAAGACAACATTTCCGAAGAAATTCGGGCTATTCCGGCCGAAATGCTCGAAAAAGTTACCCAAAATTGGACTTTCCGAATGGACCACCTAAGACGCAGCCGCGGTCAACATTTAAATGAAATTATCTTCAAAAAGTAAATGTCATGGACCAATCTAACGTTTCAAATAAAGAATCGATGAGATTTTGCAAATTTTATGCGTTTTTTTAAAAAAAAAGTTCTCAAGCTCTTAAAAAATCACCCATTATATCATCGAGCCCAACAGCTTTTGACTTAATAGAAAGAACATTTTCGACTACATCAGCACTATCTACTGCAGAAAATTCAAAACCATGCTCATTACTATCGCGTTGGTCAGTAAAAGAAATTGAAGGCCAAATTTGTGGGACCTGTGGCGGTGGAGAAAAAATGAATTTTTCATTAAGTTTATTGCCATCAATGTCCTCCACAGCATCGAATTTTGTCTTTCCGATTCCTATTCTGCGTAGATTTTTCCAGAGCTGGCGACCATTTGAACTTGTGCTAAGCTGTTGAGAAAAATGTTGGTATTTAGCCTCGCGTATCATAGCTACTACTCTGTTACGGAGTGAGGAAAACATACGACGCAGCTCGGTTAGTCGATATCTTTTCCAATTTTTGTAAGCGTCATCTCGCTGTTGCATCAAGTCTCTAATCGCACGAGAAAACCATGGATTATTGTTTTGTTTAACAGTTTTTGTTTTTAAAGGGGCATGGATATTATACAGTTCAGAGATATTATGTGTCAATCTGATCATTTGAGGAAGCCATATAATATATAGAATCCCAATTTGTTTCTCGTGTTTGAGTTTCAAGTTCTTGCACATTTATATTATAGAAATCTCGATAAGTGATTTTTTCATCTGAATAATTAAGGCTAAAGTTAAGAATTAGAAAAATCAAATCATGCTTAGAAAAAACAGGAGCCGAAAGTTGATCATACAATGCAACATTATTCTTGTCACTCACAAACATAAGATCCAATAACGAGGAATCCCTTCCAAAAAAATGTGTTGGGGAACTGGTGTTAACTGGTACTAAATTGAAAGATAACATATGATTTGTGAAAACGTTAGGATTCAAGAGATTGAAATCACCACAAAGCACAATATTAGGAGAGCTCAAAGAAATTTCTTCCAATACCGCATAGAGCGGTGAGAAATCAATATATCTATTTGGCCTGTAGATGGCACCCACTAGTAAATTTCCCTGACTACCTGTGATTTCAACGAATAAAAATTCTATAACACTTTCCCCAGTAGCTGAAAGTTTAAGTTTGCATCTAATTCTGTTCCTAACATAAATCGCAATACCACCCCCAATACGATTTATACGGTTAAATCGAAAAACACGATAACCCGCTAAGCAACAGATCTCATCATTTATCTCATCCCTTAACCAAGTTTCTGTTACACAAATAACATCCACGTCAGAACCAATAAAAAGATCTCGAAATTCGTCAATTTTCGGCAGCAAGCTTTGTGCATTGATGTGACAAATACGGAGCCCACATTTCTGCCGGCACAGAATTCTCACCATCGAGCGTAATTCCAGATGATAGTTGTTTACATCTTCTTAATTCAAGTGCACGTTTCATTATCCCTCTATTCCGTTGTGTTAAACTCTCGCGTATATGGATGAAAACAGATGACGCGGAGGGATTTTCGGTGGTGAAGTGAATATCAGCAAGACACAGCTGTTTGTTGTTTACTCTTCGATGTTTAGCAATAGAGGTTAAAACATAGTTTTTATCGAAAGGTGAATCAAATTTTATTTTGATCGCAGAGTTTAAATTGTTTTTCTTCGGGCGTGTGCGGTATATATTATTTAAAGTTGGAGGTTTAATACTAATAGTATCGCAAATTAGATTAAAAACGGATTTAAGATTTTCATTTGACAAGAACGGAATACCGAATATAAAAGCATCGCATGCAATAATTTGGTTTTCATAGGTGTTCAAAGTTTTATTGAGATGGAAAACATCATCAACGACGTGATCACAATAATTATTGTTTACACAACTTAGTTTATCGGTATTTTCTTTCAATGAAAGTTTAGTATTTGTACATTCAGAGGTGACATTAGCAAGTGACGTTTTGAAATTATTGAGTTCATTATTAAGTGAGCTGATATTCTTTTGTATATCAACATTGAAAGCTTCCAATTGTTCGACACGGTTGTTAATATCATTTAAACTGTTTTTAATGTCTTTGATTTCGCGACCTAGCTCCTCTGTTATTCTTTTTTCAGTGCCTTCAAGTTTTTGTGACAGTAATTTAATAATAAACTCACTTTGTTCACGTAGTTTATCGTCCATCCAGGAGTGATCATCACGCTTCCCGGTTTTAGCTGATGAAGATGATTTGTTAGCGGGTGAGTCCATCAAGGCAGAGCTTTGGGTGCGGGGAGAAGAGCCTGTTTTTGTTGACATAGTTAGATGTGTTTAGGTATTAGGTATTAGCGATTTGTATAGTTGTAAATATGAGTGGGTTATTTGAGTTAAGTAAATTAAGTTGTGTTGGTGGAGAGATTCAGATTGGAAAGTCACTGAGAGGAAACTTTTTCTTTGTTTAAATAAAAAATAATTTATAGAATGTAATCAATTTGTATTAATTTAAAAGTAAAAATACACAATTATTTTACACTTTTCCGAAAAAGAAATTCCACGGCTATTGTCAGTGTGTAATTAAACTTTCCGCCCGATAATTTTACAAGGGTTGATAGCAATTTTAGATCAATAATATATAGAAACAATGTCACCAGAATCAAAGCACGTCTACTCAGCAGATCATTCTCTTTAAAAAAAAAAAAAAAGATGAAAAAAGAGAAGAAAAAAAAAACTCAAACTCAAAGTTGTATTTTTATCAAATTTGTACTAAACTTCAACAATATCATTACTTGAAAAAAGTATTTAGCAAGCATTTTGATTAAATTTAAAATGTTATCTTTTTTTAAAGGGCTCTCTTAATTAATATTATATTTTAGACAATATTATTGCGAACAAAACCGTGCTGTAGTTTAAAATTTGTGATAAACTGGAACTGAAAAATCCAACATAAACCCAAAAAATGCAAAAAATTGTTAATTACCGGAAATTTGGTATTAGATTGTTCAACTAAAAGTCAGGAAGCATGAATTTTTGTTTTTACTTGAATATAGGTCTTATATACACGATAAGCCGTAAAAAATGGTCCAAACTAAATATGGTAATAACTGCTATTTAAATGAAATATTTTACTTAAACTGGATAAAAATTATTTTTGTTTTTATTGGTTTTGGCATTTTTATATAACCAAATATTGGAACAGTTAATTTTTAGTAATGAAAATTTGAGGGGCATTGCCATTTTGCTTAAAATGAATTTCATATGAAGCGATTTAATTCAAACTCATTTTTCCACTTCAATCTTTACAGTAGTGTGTTGACAAAAATGTGTATGACTTGAAGTTGTTTTTTTAGTTAAAACAATGTCTTTATCGGTTTTAGCCTGTGGGCACTAAAAAGGTACCAATTTGGTATAATAAAAATGTTGATGTAAGTTAATGTATATTATTATTGCCAAAAATTAGTTTAAACCACCACTTATAATAGAATGAATCATTTTTGCATTGAAACAAAAATCTATTTAATAGTGTTTTATTTGAATTTAGTTTAAAATCATCTCTAGACGGTTTCAAATTTGTATAACTTTCGATTTGCTCCTATCTGTGACAAAAGTCCATACCTATTTTACAAAGTTTAAGAACTATAAAATTCAATAAATAGCGTTCAATAATAATTTTAAGAGAAATGGCAATGCCCATCATTTTTTTTACTAAAAAGTAATTATCCCAATACGTACTTATTTTTAAATGTAACCAAATAGACAACAAAAATCATTCGTGAAAACTTCGAATGAAAAACCGACTAAAAGTAGATGTAGATCAATAAGAAAAGACGTTGGGATAAAAAAAGTTACCAAATTCTGAAAGGTCATAAATTTTGTTTCACCATACTTAAATTATACCATTTTTTACTGTATACCTTGTACCAATATTCAATAATATTTATTGACGTGAGCCAGGTTATTTTCTCATATGTTATAAACAATAATATACGAGTAGATGGCCGCTTAGAAATGCCTTGAACATACCATTTTCGTAATGAAGATAGCAATCAAAAATTACAAAAGTAAAACTGTATTTGCGAAATTTTAAAAATGACTCTTAAAACGTCTTGGCAACAGACTTATATCTTTTTTCTTATTTGGGCAATCTTATACGTGATATCAAAATCATAAAATTATTTTTTTTTAAAAAATTTTCCGATAATAATCGTATCTACCAGAAATTTCCAAATGCGAAATAAATCAAATAAAAGGAACTTCATAGTGTAAGAATTAAACTGGACTTTAAGTCCATACAGAATATTTATAAAATCACTAAAAATCAATTAAAATGTTCAGTAAAATAGAATATTTTTTTTAAATACTAATTTTGTTTTTTGATTTCGAAAAAAAAACAAAACAAAATATAATATAATATAATTTAAATTAGTGAAATAGTTCAGTTTAAACTTATTTATCTATTTTGTTTAATATTTTCAATTTGTATACGTAAAGTGAATTAAAAAAAATATTAACAAATATCTTCATTCCCATAAATATAGACGAATTACAAAAATTAAGTTTCTGACAAACAAATGTGTCCAATATTTTGGCGTAATCAAAAAATTTTTAAATTTCAAATTTCACAAATTGTAGCTAATTTTAACATAAATTAAAAATTTAAAGCACATATGGTTAATGAATAGTTATTTTTTTATAAAGGAAGTTTAAAGTTAATGGACAAAATCTTAAATAATGACAAAAGAAAATTATTTTGTTCAGAATCCAAATTTTAAGGTTTTTAAATGCATTGAAATTGAAAAAAAAAACTTAAATTTTAAAGCTTGATTAATTAATTATTCAAAATTCCGCTCAAAAATGACTGAAGTTTTTTTTTTATCATTTAAAAATCTAAAAGTTCACTTTTTGCTTGTTGCAACGAATAAAGAAAATTTTAAACAAATCTTGAAATATTAAAATTTTTGCTTAGAAAAGTAACCTCAAAGTGAGCCACCGTTTGGTTTGAGTTTTTTTTTAAACGGTTTGCTTGCATGATTTTGTAAAAATCTCAAACTATTTAATAAACACTATTATTCAATATCCTGCTTAGAAAAAATAAACTGTTATAGTTATTTTTTGTTTTTTTTTTTTTTGGAATAAATTTTGTACGTTGGATTTTCAGTAAGCTAAAGTATAGTTTCAAAACTCAACATTGATGTAAATAAAGTGCGGGACTACGTCACACGAACTTGCTCCTGTATCCAAAAACTCTGTTTACAAATAGAACTTATATTTTAAAATTTTAAAATTTACTAAAAAAATTAGTTTGTTTTCATAAATGTCGATATTATTAATCAAAAATTTTTTTACCAATTTTGCTTATTTTTTTTTGAAAAAATTGACTGTTAGATTTTTATAAAAAAATTACTGAATGTTGGAAACAATATTTATATAAAATAAAATTAATTTGAAGCCTACATCTTAAATTTTTGAAAAGATATTTGAGTCGAAAATCAATTTTTTTAAGGTATTTATTTTTTGATAAAAAACTATCAATTCGATTTTTCTCAAAATTTTACCAGAAAACGTTATTCTTCCTAGCAAAAAATTGTTTTTGAGATAAAACCATTTTTTATTCGTAAAATTTTCGAGGTCACAACATTTTTTTTCAGTTTTTTTTTATTTATAAAAAAAACGTTAATTGGATTTTTTTTCCGAAAGTATACATTTTTGGTATCACGTTATTGGTTCGTGAGATATTTAGGCTTAACTAAAATGTTCACCTTTTTTTTAAACTGCTATGGTAAAAAAAACACCCACGCAATTTTCTTGAGAGTCCTTTCTGCATTTTTCTGAATTATTATCTGTATAACAACATTTATTTGAAGGCCATATCTCTTCTGGTTCTTGAGCTATGGACGACGAAAAAAACGTCGCGAACGTTCGGACTTACGAACGTACGTACATACGCACACACATCTTTCCTAAAATCTTTTATTTCGACTCTGGGGACCTTGAAACGTAGAGAAATGTCAAAATTTTAAATTCGACAAATCGGACCCATTACAATAACTTCCTATGGGAAGTTAAAAAAACACTTATTTACGTAATTAGGACCCATTTTCGAGATATCAAATTTTGAATTTATTTTTTTTTGCTTACAAAAAAAATTAGGTATATATATAAAGTTTAATCTAATCTATAAAGTTTAAATTTTAGAATGTAAACAATTAGTATTTTCGTAAGGTTCACTAAAATTCAGTCTTATTTAATAGGAATTTCGAAACAAAAATTAAGAAGACATACAAAAAACTTAAAATGTCGATACAGAACAAAATAGTTTTTTATTATTTAAAATTTTCTCCGGTTACTTTTACCTTATTGTAATGGAAAACTAATCTAAACTAAACTATCTATTTAAAAACCTTGCGAGCTACACATTTTTAATTTGGTGACTTAATTAGTATTTAATTATTTATATAACTTCTGAGATTAAAATGTTTTATTCCCCTAAAAAGTTTCAGCCAGAAATAATTGACTGGAATTAGAAATAGATAAACCGGATGAACTTCAGTAGATGCAAAGAATCCAATGTTTTTCTTCTGCAATAATAATGCGACTGATTTCAATTTTAAAATTATGCTTGTAATATCGATTAATTAAAAAAAACTTTCTTTTAGTGTTATGAAAATATTTATTTGTTAAAAAATAAATTAAAAATTGTACGATTTTTTAAGGCATTACATGTTTTTTAATAATGTTTTGTTTTCTTCCTCAATGATGATAATTAAAATAAAATACTTAATGTTGCCTTTTTTAATCGCTTATAGCTCTTTTTTCATTATATTTGCAATAAATTAAAAAAATGTATAAACCAGGAAATAATAAATAAATTTACTGCAGACATTTTCCATGTATTAACGACGGCAGCTTTTCTCTATAAACTCTTCAACTAATATTAATTTATGGCAATTTTACTACTGCACTCAGCTTCTCAGACATCGGCATCTCAACTTCATACTAAATCAGCCTTTTTATACCCATTAACTCAATCTAAAAGTCATTTATTCATCACATTATTCTGTCCTCTCTCTCTCTCTTTGATATGACATTGCAACTTGTACTTCACCCTTGCTTGATGTTCCTATGCCTATAGCCTATACCCACTGCATACACATAAATAGATACTTTTACATCTCACAGATACACTAACTTTCTCTCTATACCATAATAAATCTATTGAATATATCAATTTAAGTTAATCTATCTTTTATTTGAATTTATAAATTTAAAAAAAATATATTATTATCTATTTATTTATGTTTAAATATAATTTATTATATTTTATATTATCATTCAAATAAACATTCACACATAAAATCACACACACACAAAACATAATTATTTCGATTTCAATTATTTCAATCGGCAAATCGTGACATTGCAATCATTTTTCTGTTATTCACAAACGAAACGCAATTTCTTATCTCCGCAGGAGGTCTTGGAAGAGCGGATTGTCGAACTTGAAGAGGCACTCATTCGGTTGCAGGATAAAGTTAATAACGTGAGTAATTTTTTTGTTTTTCAGTTTTGTTTTTCGCTTTTGTTTGTTGTTTTTAATTGCTTTGCAATTAATTTATAGATTAGTCAAATTTTAATTTTATTTTACTTTTAATTCACTTGGTCTACAGGGTGTTCCTAAAAGTGATAACCAACATATTTTAGGGACTTTTTTTTGGTATCATTGGTATTTGAAAATATTCAAAAATACTTATATTTTGTATAACTAAATAAATTTGATCTGAATTGAATATACAAAATTATTAAATTAAATACAGGGTCATTCATTTCTCATTTTCTAAGGTAAGACTAACAATTACAATATCATTTAAATAATTGCCTTTGAAAGATTCATTTAAAGTTAAATTACTGGCGATATCTCGGTCATAATTTGAGTAATGTTGGTTTTGAATACGTCTAAAGCTTGGAGATAATTTGAATAAGCATGGTCTTTTGGTCCCTAAGCTTGTTGTCAATGACATTCCTTTAGTTAGCTCTGTTAAGAAAGTTAATTTTTTTGCAAAGCGGTTTGCTGAAAATTCCACCTTAACTGATCATAGTGTCATAGCTTCACCAATTCTTGAGGACGTTAATAATTCTATGTTGCCAAAAACAGCAAATCTTTTTCTCCCTCAAATTATCGACCAATAACACTAACGTCCCTTCTTTCAAAGGTTATAGAAACGCTGATCAGCTTAAGTAATACCTTGAGGAACGAAAGTTTCTTAAGGGTCGACAGTACGGCTTTCGTAGAAATAGCTCCATTCGTGGTTCATCTCTCCGAATCGTGGAACAAATCTTATTATGATTTTGGAGATATTTCAAAGGCATTTGATAAAGTTTAGCATGTTGCTTTCTTGTTGAAAATGAGTGTTTTTGTTATCAATGAATGTATTTTTCTTGAATTAGAAATTTTCTTTCGAAACAATTCAATAAAAGTTGTTTTGGGCGGATTCAAGTCTGGCACTCGCAATATAAATTATGTTATGCCCTAGGGCTCCGTTATGTCTCTGACCCTTTTCCTCATTCTTAGAAATGATCTTCTTTATGTTGCTTGTAATCAAATCAATCGTTTCGTTGACGACAGCACTCTTAGTTTTTCATACGCCTTTCCAGACTCGCACCCCTCCTCTTCGGATGTGAAACCGCGTGGAATTTAATGCTTCCAAAGCTGCTGTCTTGTTACGTTAAAGAAAGATATACCCCCCTTTGCCACTTTTTTTGAGTGGTGATGTAGCCAAAAATTCCGCAGAGACGATAAACGAAATTTATCTTACCTGATGAT
Organism: Eupeodes latifasciatus; assembly: GCA_920104205.1. Taxonomy (NCBI): domain Eukaryota; kingdom Metazoa; phylum Arthropoda; class Insecta; order Diptera; family Syrphidae; genus Eupeodes; species Eupeodes latifasciatus. The sequence goes on along the minus strand of OV049925.1, from coordinate 42,976,578 downwards.
CTGGCTACCATCTACAAAACCTATGTATATACGTCCAAAACTTGAATGTAATTTGAAAGCTGTCAAATACCAGCTCTACCAACTTGAAACCGAGAAATGAATGATCTAATGTTATCTAAACAACGAATGGTTGAAAGTCACATTGTCTTCGATTAGCTACTGTTTGAGTTGATAAAAAATTTAAAGTGAACATTAAAGTAAGTTTGATTATTAACTGATTTCTTCATAATAAATATTTTCTGGAACACCCTGTATTTACAAAATCTTTGTTTTTGCTGTTTTTTAGTTCTTCTTATCATCGCACAACTTTAATCAACTGCTGCACATACTTTTTCAATTATTTCGCTGTACCTAAATTTTATTTTAATTTAAAATTTTATATCTCTTCTTTCCAAGAAGATGGATGGATATAAAATTTTGTATCCATCAACAAAAACAAAACAAAAATACAAAATGATCGATTGACGACATCCATATACAAATAAGATGTCCCGCTTGTCTGTTGCAGCAAGTCGTACTCGTTGCGTTTTTATTGGTCATAGTCCCTTGAACTTTTTGTTGTATAGTTTCTTAGCCTTCCATATGCGATGATGATGATAATCCCATTTGCATTGGCAGACATAAAGCTAAAGTCTTGTCAGACAGGTAATTCGATAAGACGTCTTAAGTCTTGTTTGTTACTTTAGCAACAATTAACGAGTTAAAAATAAAAAAAAAATAAAACCCTAAGGTGCTATAGTCGCAGCCAGAGATGGAAAGGAGAGGGTAGATAAGGAAATCCATGGCCATTCTGGAAAACCTTTTGGGATTGAGTGAATGTTTGCATTGGATAAGGCCACCTTAGGGTATCCATTCTATGGTTTTAATTAGAATCGATGGCGATGCATGGATGTTTAACAATTTTTTAAAGGGTTTTTGGACGATTGTTTACACTCCAGATTATTTGATTAGAGTAGTTTTTGTATTTAATTATATTATTTGATTATGGAATGCTTCAAGTCGTTTTTAGGGAAGAAATTTCTTCAATTTAGTAAGGGAGTACAGACATTATTTGGTGGTGATTATAACCGACAATAGTTCTAAAAACTTCATAAATAACAATTCTTAAGACATAGATATCTTAAGTTAACTCCTGGATAAAACACAGAATCCAATACTTTCAAGATAAGGAATTTCTGTGCAATACTTTTTAGAAAATATTTGTTTTAAAAGATTCAAAACAGTGTATAGTCCTCAATCAAGTGTCATTGAGTGTAAAATAGTAATTTTATGCTCATTCTGTTAAAAAATTATCAAACCTCTCTCTTATTTTCTAGGCACAAGGTAAGGTGGGAATCCATTAATGGGTGAAGGTAAGTGCACTTTTAATATGTAAGAAAACCTATGTGTATAATAAAACAAAAGGGTTTCTTATATAGCATTTACTATAATGGAGGTATACCCCATCGTTGAGTGCTTAAAATTTCTGCGTTGTCTTACACGAAATTTGTCTTAAAGATATTGATGTCTCAATAAATTCATCGGATTGTGTTTACTCTTTTAGAAAAATAAAACAAAATACAACAAAAGGTGTAAATGGCAAATGTTATGGGTGGTCTTTTAGCTACATAAGCAGTTTTTCTTTTATTTTTATTATAGACCAATTAAGAAAGTGAAAGGAAGCTCTTCAATTTTGTTTTTGTCTAATCTAATACAAGGCTTAAGGGAAACACTTTATGGTTTAGCCTCTTTGTTGATGGCTTATAGGTGTTGATTTTAAAGGGGATGTTGGTTTTATATTCTTTTTTGTTAATGATTTAAGTTGTTAGTCATTTTTAAAAATATAAATATTTTTTGAGTTGTTTCGAGGCGATTTGATTTGGATAGAAGTTTCTTTAAATTCTTTCAATTCTTTCAATACAAAATTTGTTGCATTAATACATAATCCAAGATACATTGCAAAGTTTCGAGACGAGTCTGTAAATTTTTGACCAATATTTTCTGAAAATCCTACCAGGCTTATTCAGATTTATTTCGATCTCATACTCAGAATGAAAAATGTCATTCTAATGACTATTTTGGTAGTCAAATTGACTAATAGTCAGTTTACAGCCAACGACCGCGATAGTCAATAGGACAATTTTCGGTTGTCAATTTTGGGATCCGACATTTTTTTTACAACCTTACAACTTGGTTGTCAGTATTGACTACGACAACTGCGGTAGTCAAAATGACAATTGCGTTCATCAATATGACAACTGCGGTATTCAATATGACAACTGTGTTCGTCAATATGACAACTGCGACAGTCAATGGGACAACTGCTGTAGTCAATATAACAACTTTGGTTGAAAACTGAAATCTAATTTGACTACCGGATAGTCAATATAACAATTCTCGATAGTCAATTTTGGTAATCAGTATGACAGACAAATTATCATATTGACTACCGAAGTTGTTCTGTCGACTACATTTGTTGTCATATTGAGTACCCGAAATTGACAATCGAAAATTGTTTTAAAACAGTGTTGCCATATTGACTATTTTGGTAGTCAATACGACAATTTGGCTAAATTATAAGTTGACTTTCGACGATTGTTAATATGACAACTTTTTTTCTGTGCACCTTTAAGGTTTCAAGAGTATTATACTGACTTTATTTTAAGGATTTCTTAATTGCATATTTTTATTGTCAAACTGTATTCCATTGATGTCTTTCGAATAAACTTAAAACAAGCGCAATTTTTTGACTTTGGGATGAAATAATATTATAACACAAAATAGCTAATTTTGATTGATGGGAGTTTGTAATTTAAGACTTCAAATGAAACTTTTAACGAGAAAAATCAAGGTTAAGTTAAACAAAATCCAAATCAAAAGTCTTGTATTAGTACTGATCACAGTTCCGTAGATAAGAGGTTCTCCTCGGTCTCTGCTTTTAATCGCAGATAGATTTAAAATCTCTCCTCGTTATTTGAATCGATAGTACGGTTCATATAATTTAATGTTTAAAGATTATTTCATGCAAATGTTGACCTTGACTGCGCCTCAAATGGTCCTTCCGCTTATTTCAATTTTGGCATACTCTTTCCAACATTTCGGCCGGTATCTCACGAATAAATGCTTCAATGTTGTCTTCCAATGCGTCAATTGAAGCGGGCTTGTCTGTATAGACATGAGCTTTAACATAGCCCCACAAAAAAAAATAAATAAAAAAAATAAATAAATAAAATGTTCCCCGAACTCGCCTCTCAATAAGTCCATTATTGCGCGTGCTGTGTGGCATGTAGCACCGTTTTGTTGAAACCACATGTCTGCAAGTCAAGCTCTTGCATTTTGGGCAAAAAAAGTTGGATATCATCTCACGGTAGCGCTCACCATTCACAGTTACGTTACGATTCGCATCATCTTTGAAGAAGTACGGTCCAATGATGCCACTAGCCCATAAACCGCACCAAACTGTGACTTTTTCTGGATGCATTGGTAGCTCTTGCAATGCTTCTTGCTGATATTCACTCCAAAATCGACAATTCTGCTTATTTACGTACCCATTGAGACAAAAATGAGCTTCGTCGCTGAACACAATTTTTCGGTAAAAAGTGGATCTTCGGCCAACTTTCCAAAAGCTCATTCACCAACAATTTTACGTTGCAGTACGTCGTTCGGCTTCAATTCTTGTACCAGCTGTATTTTGAAAGGCATCACACCTAAATCCTTCCGCTAAATTTTCCATGTTGTTGAGTAAAAGAGGCAGTTCGCACTCTACGTAAGCGTGTTGGTGGTTTAATGTTCAACAATGTAAATTTAGTGCGAAATTTAGTTACAATAGCCCGAATAGCAGCTTCAGTGGGTCGATTAAACTGACCATAAAATGGAAGAAGGGCGCGATTAACTTTCTTAACAGAGCACACATTTTGATAATAAAATTCAATAATTTGCAAGCGTTGTTGTTCGTTTGTAAGACGATTCATGGTTAAATTATAGACCAAACTGAAAATGTTTGATAGTGAAACAAAACAAGAAATGTGCGTCAGCTGTTTAAACCAATGTTGCCAAAAAGATAATAGCTAAAAAATCACCCTTTATATATTTTGATAGTTGGAGTCTGCTTTATAGCAATATAATACAATACCGTAAAAAGAGTGTTTTTTCAGACATGTGGTTTTCGAGAAAAAATAAAAAAAACTCTTATAATTTTATGTTATGGCCAAAAATTTAGTTTTTACTGTAAAGATTAGAGTTTTCCCATTATGTGTAAAAAAAAGGTTTTGGGCAATTTTGCACCAATTGGAGCCGTATGTCAGCAACAAGATGCTCAATATTATCTTCCAATGTGTCAATCGTCTCAAGCTTATCTGCGTAGACCAGATACTTTACATAACTAGAACAATAAAAAGTCCAGCGATGTTAAATCGCATGTTTTTGGAGGCCATGTCATAGGCCGACTAGGCGCAAGATAATCCACTTATCAAAATGTTAGTTCAATAAACTTGATAGGTTAAATGTTTTTCCTTTAGAATTAAAAATTAACAATAATTAACACTTTCTGTGGAAAAAGTCTAATTACAGGAAATTTTATAACAAAATGTTTTCCAGTACCTATGTGGTTTCATTTTGAATAGGTCACTATTTGGAAAGTTGTCATTTTTGAAGATATCGACTACGACTACTAACATTTGACAGTTAAAATCTACAGTTTTTCTAAAACTTATCTAACGATAAAGACTTCATCAAGTTCAATTTTTGAAATTCAGCGCAAATATTTTGAAATAAAAGTTCTATGTTAGTTACTGCAAAAATGAAGACTTTCGATGCATTAATTCATTCATAAAGGGCACTTGACTTCTAGCTAAACAAATATGACTGTTTTTTTTTATTTTGCACAAGCATCATCCCCCCTTTCCCCTTTAAAAATTCTCTTAACTCTTATAAGCTGGTTTTTCTTATGGAATTTTAAGTCTCAGAAAATTCTTTACTTCTTTAAAATTGCTTCTTTTATCGGAAATCCTATATAATATTGAAAATTTGACAATGGAGCACTTAAAGTCAGGGTAAAATCATAAAATTCAGTACCTATGTATGTTCAGTAATAAACCAAAATTAATAAAAGCTATACTAAAAAATGGTATGTCGCAGCAATAAACAATACATCATCCACTTATAGTAAAACATTTATAGTTGACACCAGTAGTTGACATACTCATAAATCTACCAATAAACTTATTTCCTAAAATCCAACCATAAAAATCGTATATACATAGGTACCTATAAAGTTTCACTACTTCATTAAGTGCAATATAAAATTAATAGGTCACCAATTTTTGTATTTATATTGTACATATGTTTCACTAAATAGATAGATAAACAAACGTTTTATATAAAAATTTGTACCTTAACCAGCATTTATTAGGAAGGATTCTCTCTATAGAGCTAAAAAGGTCCTCTTCTATAAAGAGGATATAATAACTGTCGCATGGTTTAATACAACAAGTACTTCTAAATTTAATTTAGACACCATATTAGATGTTTACATAAACCTTATACCTTAAATACATTCATATGTATCCTTAGTACATATTATATAACCAGAAAACAAAATTATCCTCTCAAAAAGTAGGTATGCCCTTCAAAAATTATGGTCACGAACCTTCTATAATTTAATGAAGGTAATAACTCCAATTTTCTCCCCAAATCCAATTATACCATCAAACCAAAGGACCTTACTCTCAAAGGACTCTTTTCTCTACCCCTCTCTATCTCTCTCTCTCTCTCTGTCTTTTGTTCGGCTTATTTTTTTTTTTTGTAAGTGATGTATATTCATCATACATTTTTTGGGGAGCTATGTACATACATATATAAAACATCCTTAAATCTAATATGGAATATTTATAACCCTCCAAAAATGAGTTTTAACCACGTTTTTAAACTTTATAAAATATAGAAATGGCTGGTTCTTCATAATATGGGGCTGCAAAATGGAATATTGCTGCAACCGCAACGACATAATAGCATATAAAATAAGTTGGTGGGTGGGTGGTTGATGGTATACATCAGAAAGCCTTATTGCCTTTACAATGTGGGTATAAGCAAAAGGTATAACTATATGGAAAACCTTCCCTTAACCAACATTTTAAAACTTGCACGATGTTGAAATATTACATGTGGTTTTCAATTTCCTGTTCGTAACTAGCTTCCTCGTTCTGATCGTTCAAAGTTTAGATACAAAGTTTAGATAAACATAGAGTGTTGGCTATAATGTTATGGGGGTTAAAAACTAACCGGGAAGTGAATACCGCAAATACCTAAACTACGTACATACATACATACATACATCATATTATCTTTCTTGTTCAATGCGTTAACGTTAAGGGAGACCGTGTAAACCATCATTAATGTTTGTTCATGCTTAGACGACTTATTGTTAACTTTTCGGACTCAACTCTCACTCTCACTCTCACTCTCACTCTCTATACCCAAAGTAAAGAAGTGGGAATACAAATTAATTCACTTATGTCAAAAGATTTACGAAAAACATACGAGAACGATAACTAAAACTATACTCATCATACATATGTATCTCTAAGATACATTTACCAACCTATTAAAAGATTGAACTTAGATGAAGAGGGTTTTATATAGGAGAATTCTTGTAAGCTATTTTATGTCTATTGTCTATAGATATGTTTACTTAAATGTTGATGATGATGAAGTTTAGCTTATAGGTCTTTTGGTGATATTTACAGTGTTGTCAATGGCTGACGTTAATCCCACAAATTCTAAGCAGGGATTACTCCACAATTCATTTCCTTCGCAAGCATATCGACTCAAACTAAAAGCACTCAGAATATCACATCGAACTTTTGTTTTGTTTGTATCTGTATCAATTACATTTGAAGTGGGTGGTTTACATATACGAGTATTGGAACACCACCAAACCACTGTTTAACGATCGAAAATGGCCCCTCTGAAAGGCTTTAAGAAAATTGCACGCGAAAAACACTTTGTCATCCCCCATCGGAGCCAAACAAGGGAAAATGAAGAAACTAAAAATGCCAAGTGTCTTCATGCGAGTTTATTTTCAAGGAATTGAGAAAGAGGGGGTGGTCTTAAAGCTATCCATCCGAAAAAAGGATATAATTGTCAGTTAGTCGAAGTTAGGGGATAAACGTAGGTTGGTATATTTTCTTACCCAAAAAATAAAAATCCTCCCCAACTTCTGTCTACATCTACAGACCTCTTTCAAAACGCAAAATTTGGATTCTTTTTTTAACTTTCTTTCGCCTGTTTGTTGTGTGATAGAAAAACAGGAAATTAACAAGACAAAAATAACACACATTTCATTTATGGCATGCTGCCTTATTTCTTCTACTTGGTGTTCCTATGCTATGGGTATATTTTGTACTTTCAACCCCATCCACTTATAGATATATCCCCTAAAAATATCCCAACAAAGAAGAGTATACATTTCCTCTGCGTAATTGAATTGAATTCCAATGAAATATAGGAAGAGGATTTAGGTATGTAGGAAGGGATGTGTATATGGGGAATACTCGACTCAAATATATAAGGCCTAAGCAGCCATCAGGATTTGAGCGCCAAAGGAGTTCCGAAAAATGTCTATGATAGCTGATGGCATATTTTTCGGCGAGGTTTTCTATTTCTTTGGGTAGGTATGCTGCATATGCGGCTTAACTTAAAAGCATACCTCACGCGCCGTCCGTACCGTTGTTGTTGTGAGGGTTGAGTGCTGTTTTGAATCATGTCGAGGGTGAGGGGGTTGGTTTTTGAATGTTTTTTACATCCTTGTCGATGACGACGACCATGAAGTATGGCGACACCCAACCTCCTCATATAACCAAAACTCATATGTGAGCGTTGAAATGAAATTTATTTTTGAAATAGGACCTTATATGGATAGGGGGAGGGGGGTTGGTTGTGCTGTGCGTTGTCGGTCTCGATATAAGGTTGGTATATCAGATTTGCTGTGATTTTGCAAAAAGGATTCAATAGTACCCAAAGGAATAATTGTGGGTAGGTACAGATAGCAAACTGATTATATGCGTCCCCCTTTTTTTGACTAAATGTATATCTACCAAATAAATGTATTTACCTACAGATAGATATATAGGTATAGGGTCATAGATAAACTCTATGAATTAGATACTTTCATCAATGCTCATGATATTTAGATATATAAATACATATTCTTGTAATTTAGAAGCTAAAGGATTTTGAGAAGAGCTAATATACACACGATGCAAAGGGTATTTTCTAGAGATGACATAAAATGTCATATACATATATGTATAGACCACGCATCATTTTGTAACTTGATTGGACATTTCTTTCTTCGGGGCATTTTTTTTTTGTCTGTAAAAAACGAAGATAAACGTTTTGGGTTAAAGGAGGTTTATGATTTTTGATATTAAGGGGGATATTTTTTATGAGTTTTTAATGAAGGTAAGAAAATATTTTTAAAAAATATGTACATTTTACAAAACAATACAAATTTTTGAAATTTATAAGCGGGAGTGTGTTTGTGTTTTCAAGCGAATGAAAAAGAATCGAAAGGTGTTTTACTAATAAAATACCTTTATTTTTATAAATAATTATGTTTGAATTTAGGTTTAATTTTTCAGATTTTATGTTTCATTTATTTCTTTTTATGTTTTTGGGTGAATTGCTGTTTAAAAGAATCTTAAAAATGTACAAGAAATATTAACATTTTCATGCCTCATGTTTTGGAATACTCAATGCTTAAAACATCAATTAGGAACATGTGTAAATAAAAATGTATTTATATTTTTTGATAAATTAAATTTGATAAAAGCAATTTAAAGTTCTCCCTCAATATTGAAACTGACATTAAATTTTGTAACAAATTTAATTAACAGAAAAGACAAGATGAAGTCTGCATTGGTAAAGTATTTTGTATTTTGTTACATTCAATTTTACATCAATTAAAGTGGAAGCTATTTTATGTTACAATATGTTTAGCATATTTATTTCCAAAAAAATGTTAATGCTTGTAATGGAAAGGTAGAGTTATCTAAATAAAAGGCTTAGTTTTGATAGTAATTTTGGTAAGAAATCATTGGATGTTTACTTTATTAAAGGGATCAAGGTCAGCGTTGCCGCTGGGCTGCACGAAAGTGTAACACATTTTTTTTTAAAACGTAACAAAAGCGAAAAAATGTAAAAAATTTAAAAAAAAAATGATTTAAATCAAAGAATGCTCTTGAACTCAATTTTTTATTTTTAATAGGAACATAAGTTTTCTTCATCACAGTTTTTAAATTCAGTACAAAACTATACATTAAATAATAAGATAATAAATTATTATAAGTAAGACACATTTTAAGTTTTATATAAACCATGTTTAGGCAAATTAAGAGAATTGATCTTTTAAGCAGCATTCACATGAGCGCGACCAGCGAACGACGAATGAATTACAAAATGTGAGTTTATATACGTTTGAAGACATATTTCCACACAAATTCTTAACAAAACGATAGCAATATATCGGGTGATTTTTTTGAGGTTAGGATTTTCATGCATTAGTATTTGACAGATCACGCGGGATTTCAGACATGGTGTCAAAGAGAAAGATGCTCAGTATGCTTTGACATTTCATCATGAATAGACTTACTAACGAGCAACGCTTGCAAATCATTGAATTTTATTACCAAAATCAGTGTTCGGTTCGAAATGTGTTTCGCGCTTTACGTCCGATTTATGGTCTACATAATCGACCAAGTGAGCAAACAATTAATGCGATTGTGACCAAGTTTCGCACTCAGTTTACTTTATTGGACATTAAACCAACCACACGAATGCGTACAGTGCGTACAGAAGAGAATATTGCGTCTGTTTCTGAGAGTGTTGCTGAAGACCGTGAAATGTCGATTCGTCGCCGTTCGCAGCAATTGGGTTTGTGTTATTCGACCACATGGAAGATTTTACGCAAAGATCTTGGTGTAAAACCGTATAAAATACAGCTCGTGCAAGAACTGAAGCCAAACGATCTGCCACAACGTCGAATTTTCAGTGAATGGGCCCTAGAAAAGTTGGCAGAAAATCCGATTTTTTATCGACAAATTTTGTTCAGCGATGAGGCTCATTTCTGGTTGAATGGCTACGTAAATAAGCAAAATTGCCGCATTTGGAGTGAAGAGCAACCAGAAGCCGTTCAAGAACTGCCCATGCATCCCGAAAAATGCACTGTTTGGTGTGGTTTGCACGCTGGTGGAATCATTGGACCGTATTTTTTCAAAGATGCTGTTGGACGCAACGTTACGGTGAATGGCGATCGCTATCGTTCAATGCTAACAAACTTTTTGTTGCCAAAAATGGAAGAACTGAACTTGGTTGACATGTGGTTTCAACAAGATGGCGCTACATGCCACACAGCTCGCGATTCTATGGCCATTTTGAGGGAAAACTTCGGAGAACAATTCATCTCAAGGAATGGACCGGTAAGTTGGCCACCAAGATCATGCGATTTGACGCCTTTAGACTATTTTTTGTGGGGCTACGTCAAGTCTAAAGTCTACACAAATAAGCCAGCAACTATTCCAGCTTTGGAAGACAACATTTCCGAAGAAATTCGGGCTATTCCGGCCGAAATGCTCGAAAAAGTTACCCAAAATTGGACTTTCCGAATGGACCACCTAAGACGCAGCCGCGGTCAACATTTAAATGAAATTATCTTCAAAAAGTAAATGTCATGGACCAATCTAACGTTTCAAATAAAGAATCGATGAGATTTTGCAAATTGTATGCGTTTTTTTTTTTTTTAAAAAGTTCTCAAGCTCTTAAAAAATCACCCGATAGTTTCTATTTGATTTATGATGCATACTTTTACTTTTCAATATCATATATTGATAAATTTAAGAAAACAAATTTATTCGTCGCGAAAAAAATTGTAGTTGATACGAACTGTCAAACTTTATTCGCGTTCCACTTTATCCACACTCGTAACGAATAAAAAAATCGTGCGTACTTAACCAAAAAAAATCATTCTTGTTTTGGTTTCGGTGGTGAATGTCAAACTTCTTTCGCGACGAATTAAAAATTTTCATGTGAAAGAAATGTCAAAATCGACGAATATTCGTCCATTCGTTGGTCGTTGGTCGTGCTCATGTGAATAGTGCTTTATTTGTTTTGCAAACATTATTGATTCAATGATATTCAAGTGATACCTATTTGTTAAATTGATTCGATCGAGTCGAATGAAGGTGATTTCAACTCAATTTAGGACGTAGGTGTACAAATAGGTGAAAGTGTTGTTTAAGCGCACTTCACACTGATTAAAAAAATCATAAAGTAAATTTGAAAAAAAAGTGTAACAAAAAGAAAAAAAAAGTAACATAGTAACAAATACAATAAAATTAAGAAAAGTGTAACACTTTTGTTACACTTGTAACATTGTGGCAACGCTGATCATTATGGTGTGGCATTAATATTGATAAACGATATCATCTAAACAGCTGATGGTTGCTACACAATACCCTTTATATGAAAGTTTCCAAGCCTAATTCAAACATTTTTGACTATATTTCCTGGATAAAAAATCAATCTCAGGGTATTGGTTGAATCACATTAAGATTTCCATTGTGATGTGAAGGGATCACACTAGCGATCACTTCATTATACATTTAATTCCGGTCATTGACTTTAATCCACACTACGCTTCACAATAGCCAACCTATATTTTTAATAATGCACTCGCATTTTATTCATGGTCATGAGTATCAACCTCATGCACTAAATTATTAAGTATAATAATTTCAATGTCACTGACGATGACGGGACGCGACGCTTCAGATTACTTTGGTCAAGTGTATCTACCTACTCGCTAAGCTTCATTGCACTGCATACTGTGAGGTGCATATGGCTGGATGTATTTGGATACATTTGTGCATTGTATTAGAAGGGCTCTTCAGCCTTGTTTTTACTTCAAACTTGGAACAGATAGGCTCTCTAGCCAACATTCATATTCGGCTTGGGGAAGCCATCCAATATCCCCCATAGCTTAGTAGGTGAGGTAGACTTACAGTACATAGGCCCACTTTACAAAGATCACCTTTTTGTGAAACAGGACGTAGTCTAACATCAATATCTTCTAATTCTAAAAAATCAAACTTAAATGGTTTTATTATCCTTATTTTCGGATAAGTAAGGTTTATCAACCTCAAAAACTATGCTATACAGTTGCAAATTAAGGATGAAGTTACTTTTTTAACAATTGTATTTAGATATACCGAGACTTGATTATACAAATGTTACAAAAATCCGATTCACTAAGATGCTTTTCAAGGATCTAATCACCTAAAATATAACGTTGCTGGTGATCGATCGATTTTTGTTCTTGTGTTAAGTGAATTTATAAGGCTTTAAGACCTAAGTCTTACAACGAGAACCGCTTCTGACTAATCAACTTTCAACCATGTGCTAATTGGCGCTAGGCACGCAAAAGTGAAAAGGTTCAGAGTCCAAAGAAAGAAAGTAAAGACCGTCCAAAAGTAAAAATTCAACACTGCATGCCTTAGCAGAAACTAGAGACTACAGTGAGCAATTGACGGGAAACTATCAGACGTGCTCCTATCCAGTGGAACCAGTACTGCGATATCATTAATGCCCTAGAGACGGATAAGGCACAAGTGTTAATGCTGCAACGGAAAACAGGAGCATGAAGAGAGGAGTACCGTGGAAAGAAAAGAAAGAAAAAAGCAATCGCAGCTTCTCAGCCCAGGTATCTCAAGGAGTCCAGTACCACCACCACCACACGCCGCGCGCGCCGGTTCCACAAAACTGGCAATCAAATGTCACCTGTAAACCTAGTTACAGAAGCACAGAGAAATTAAGACGTGTTTAAGCTACACTTCCAGTACTTAATGTTGCCTACAAGATCCTATCCCATGTGAGCGCCTTAAAGCTTCTTTAACACTATGATCTGCACGTATCAGTGTAGCTTCAGGCCAGGCAGATCAACGATAAAAGAAATATTCACATTAAGGCAAATGCTGGAAACGCAAATGAATTTCAAGTCGAGGCCCACGATCTTTTCATCGACTTCAATGCCGCGTATGATAGCATAAGTTGCCAGGAGTCCCGAAAAAACTATCTATGTCGCATGACGTTAAAAAAAACGCGAAACGTGAAAAGGGTAACAGCTCATCCGAAGTGTTCCAGACATGTGAAGGGTTCAGGCAAGTATAGATACGCTATCATGTGATTTCTTCAACATAGTCCTTTAGTAGATAGTGTATAAGAATGGTAGAACTGATACTGAACACTATCGAGAGAAAATTCCTTCGGCTGATTTTTGGTCTTATGCTCTAAGAGGGCTCCATTGGTCGGGAGCCGGATAAGAAAGTAAGTTGTTCGTGCAATGTCTAATTCTAAAGATTGAATAGGAATCGACTTAACGTAGTTTTATTAAACCCTACGGAATACAGCAGCAAAATGTCCATTTGTTCATGAGCGACGCACATTATTCAAACTAACAACACTAACTTGTCCCAGCAGCTTAAATTTTTCAACCAGTTTCACCATTGCCAGCCGAGAAGTTGCATAAAGACGATAAATAGTCTCTTAGTTTTGGGAACTATATATGAATGGAAAATGTTCAACATGTTTGCAATAAATTTTAAGAACTTCAGTGTTTTGTTGAATCTTAACGTAGTTTTTGACAGTGCAAAAATAGTGTCTATTCAACAGAAACCTCTTATAGGAGAATCCTTAAATTATGTTTTTGAATTATTTACTTATAGCTGCCTGAAATAATTCTTAAAAAAGGACATTCTTTCCTTCAAAATTTGTGTGTTTTGTTAACATATGCACATACCGAGACACACCTCTCATGTTAATTCACCATGCAATAAATATCAGTGTTTTTTGAGCAACATAAAGCTGTTAAACTTCTTCACTAACGTATTCGTGATATAAAAATTTATAGAAAGCTTCCAAAGGTTTTTTTTGCAACCATAACGAAATAAGAGACTCCACCTGACATATATTCTATATATTCTCTCACTGGATGCTTACAATAGCCCATAAATTCTTTTAAACTTGAAAAACAAAATCACACTGACCTGAGAATTGATATTCGATTGCATCCACGAAAAGTTAATAAAACAAAATTTATATCAACTTCCATTTTATCCTCCATACAGAGAGAACGAGGATTATCTCCTCCTCCTCCTCATCCTGCAATTGTCTGTTTCTGTTTTATTCAGCTTCTTGAACAAATTTTTATGCGAATTTCAGCAAAATGATAAAGAATACAAAACACAAATCGAAAAAAAAATATAAACCGAAACAAATTTCCATTTCTTTGGCTAATAAATTATTCCCAGACCCTTGAAGTGTCAATGGCATGATCTATTGTCCACTTTTTTCTTCTTCGTCTTCTTTTCTGAGAGTCGGGCTTTTTTTCTGTCGAAAATGTATTTGCCTGGTTCTGGCCCTGGGCCTGTTGGTTGACTTTTTGATTTCAATAGCATTTTTAGAAAACTCACCGACTTGTGTGTCACTCCCTCTTTTGTTTTTTTTTTTCGAAACCTATGCTGGGTATAATCTTTATATCTTGAAATACACTTACGAACGCATTCTAAATCATTGTGATTCTGAGTCCAAAATCCATGGTAGCAGCAGCAGGCATGTCCTTGTCCGTGAAATCTTTTGGGTATTTTATTGCCAAAACAGAGAGAGACTCAAGCAGAATGCCCAAACGATGATGATGATACTTTTCGGTTAGATCATAATCGTAAATTGTTTCTTCTTCTTCTTCTTCTTCTTTACCTACATTATATTATACTTCTTCAAATCCTGGCCTAGATGGTCCTTTTTCAGTTGCTTTTTTTCCTTAAGAGCAAAAGTCTGGAAAATATATTTTCGTAATAAGGAAAATAATTCTCCGCCACATGCACTCTCAAGTCCATTTCCGTTCGTGTTTCGTTTATTTTGAGAAACAGAAATGGAAATCCTTTCAAATGAGCTTTTAATGAGTCCTTTTTGAATTGAAGTTTGGAAACAGTAATGGGGACGAACAGTTTTCTAGACTGCTAGCATCCTTTTTCCATGCGGTAATCTGCCAATCAATTTAAGGCAAACCCAAGTGCAGGACACATAAATTGTTGCTGTACCTTTATGTCACTTAAACAGAAACAGGATAACAATTCCTTTTTTATTTTTTGGTTGAATTGGATCAGATGTAAAAATAATAAAAATATCCTTGTTTACTTTTGCTTTTGACTCCTTCTGGTGGTTTTGTGTACTCCTATACCTGCCTGGTCGAGAGAGGGTGGCATTTGGTAAGTCCTTACGCAAATATACCTGTCACCCTTGTTAACTCCCAGTTTTGCAAGTTGGTTGTTTGAGGGGATTTTAAAATTACTTAAATGTTGTCATAGTTTTTGGCGATGGAAATGGAGATGGATACGGAAATGTGGAGAGGACCTTTCTATACATTCATACATACTCGTACTCGTATATAATAATAAATTAAGGGTAGATTTTACGATTGTATCATTCAGAAGTTTTTAAGAAGCTTTAATGTCTCCCACCACACCTGTCGCTCTGTTTATCGTTTAAAGAGAGGACTAAGAGGATATAATACAGGCAAAGGCGATTCTGTTGATGAACAAATGGCGTGCTCATGGTTTGCCATTCCAATAATTATAACAAAAGTCCCGCTGAAAATGCGGGACTCTGGTCTGTGCTGTTCTGTTCTGTTCTTAATGGAAAACGGAAATACATTGCATTAATGGTCCAAGAGCGGAAAGATATGCGTGTGTCCTGCAGGTTTGATGTTAGTTGGGGGATGGTGGATTGGGGATTTATACGATTTCAGCTTTTAAAGGTATGGATTTTAATCGCTCCCCCTAATTTTAATGCCGCAGGTTTTGATATCTTCGTCCCTGCTGTATTTAACGTTCATCTTTTCTCATAAATTTACGTTGCTTTTTCCAGGATCTACGATAGTAAGCGATAGTAGTGCACACTTCACCCCCCCCCCCTCCTCTTATCATCCTCTTTTTATAGTGGAAAGCTTAATTCCGAGTGCACATTATACCTTCCTATCCAGGCTCCATTAGTTAATGTTGGGATGTTAAATATAGTGGTGGGCAGGAGAGAAGAAGGTAAAACCAAACTAAAACCGTTTTGGTTAATGACGCAGAGTTGAAGGATGATTATGGCAGTCTTGTGGAACCATGGTAATGAGTTCTGTACTATACATATATAATAAATGTTGCTGATTTTTATTTTTTTCGTTTTGGGTGATGTGATGGTGCCTTTTCCCCAAAAATTCAACGTCCAGAGCCAGAATCCACAGTATGGAAGAAGAATGTATATGATCCAGAGAAATAAAACAATCTGTTTATGAAGCAATTATCGGGCTTGATAATGTGAGAAACGGACATTTGTATAGTTTTATGTTGAATATGAGTCCTTGTTAGCTGTGAAGAAGTTTTCTTTTTTTTTTTGGAGGGGGGGGGGGTTAAAAATTATTATGGAAACTTCATTCCAGAATATAGAGTAGAAAGAGAAAGGCAAAGTACCTGCCTACATATGTACGTTCAATACTTAACTATAAAAGATATGAAGTGAATTATATGTACTCGTAATATGGTTGTTAAGACAACATATTTAGCTGCATAATGTGTAATGGGGCGTTTTTGTGACTTTAATTTATAGTACGTGTATAGTCAAAGGCAAAGCAAGGGTAGGGTAGGTATAACGTATAAGAATTTAAGTAACACATGGTTGAGGAAAGTTTTTCATTAGATGTAGAATTCAATTAACTTAACTGGTTGATATGCACAATTAGTTCAACTTACTTGTTCTTGTCGGTACTTAAGTTTACCTTTAGAAGTTCTTGAGTGTATCAGGGTATGTGTAGTTAACCGTTGAGCCTGTAAGAAATGTGATTTTGTATATCAGACAATTATGTGCTTGAACCTCGAAAGCAGAATGAATTGCAGAAGGGTGCATTTTAATTAGAAGAATTCCTAGGATAGCCAATAAACGTAAAGTCGTGACTCAGAAAACGCATAAAAGGTGCCAATTTCAGATTCTATTATGTTAAATGTTGGCCTGTTACGATACAAAAATTCATTTATGTTTCTTGTTCATTTAAGAACATGATTTTGTAGTAGATATGTTAAAAAGAAAATTCTAATAATTATTAAATTCCCATAGGAAGTTATTGTAATCGGTCCGATTTGTCGCATTGAAAATTTCGACATTTCTCGACATTTCAAGGCCCCTAGAGTCGAAATAAAATATTTATAAAGAGATGTCTGTGCGTGCGTGTGTACGTACGTTCGGGAAGTTTTTTTTTCGTCGTCCATAGCTCAAGAACCAGTAAAGATATCGACTTAAACTAAATTTTGTTATACAGATACTAATGCAGAAGGATGCAGAAAGGACTGTCAAAAAAATTAAGTGGGTGTTTTTTTTTACCATAGCAATTTAAAAAAAGGTAAACATTTTGGTTAACCCTAAATATCTTACGAACCAAGAACGCTAGAGACTTGAATTAAATTTTTTATTATGTACTGTAACGTGATACCAAGCAAATATATTTTTAAAAAAAAATCCAATTAACGATTTTTTTTATACATCAAAAAACTGAAAAATAAAAATATTTGTCAACTCGAAAATTTTACGAACAAAAAATGATTTTATCTCTAAAATAATTTTGTGCAACGAAAAATAACGTTTTTAACATCTTGTAAAATTTTGGGAAAAATCGAATTTACAGTTTTTTACAAAAAATTAAAAACCTAAACAAAAATATTTATAAAATTTTTTGAAAATTTACTTTCGACTCAAATATCTTTCAAAAACTTTTAGATGTTGGCTTTAAACTAATTTTGTCTTATAAAATTTTTTTTTTCAACATGCGGTAACACTTTTTGAGAAAAATCGAATTGACAGTTTAACTTAAAATAAAAACCTTTAAAAATTACTAAAAGTTCGAAAAAATTGATTTTCGAATTAAATATCTTTTCAAAAATTTAAGATTATGGCTTTGAACTAATTTTGTCTTATAAAAAATATTGTTTTCAATATTTGGTAAAATTTGGAGAAAAATTGAATTGACAGTTTTTCAACAAAAAATAAGAACCTAAACAAAACATTACTAAAAGTTTTTAAAAATTGGTGCTTAAGTAATTTTTGGACTCAAATATCTTTTCAAAAATTAGAGATAATGGCTTCAAATTAATTTTATTTTATAAAAAATATTGTTTTCAACATTCCGTAAAATTTTGAGAAAAATTAAATTGACAGTTTTTTTAACCAAAAATAAAAACCAAAAAAAAACAATACTAAAATTTGGTAAAAATTTACTTTCGACACAAATATCTTTTCAAAATTTAAATATATTGGCTTTAAACTATTTTTATCTCAAAGAAAATATTTTTTTTTGACATTCCGTACATTTTTTATAAAAATCCAACAGTCAGTTTTTTCATAAGTTTTGAAATCAAACAATTTCATCATATGGAAAACAGTGTTGGTAATTTACATTTTTTTTTTGTAAATAATTTAACTGACACCATTTTTAACAAAACACGAAAACCTACAAACCTTTTAAGCTAGACAAATCGACAGACGGGATGGGAAGTTATCAGTGTGGGTCGCATCCCAGCCTCTTTTTTGAAGTGAAATTAAGCCATGTGAAAAAGGCCTACTTTGAAGAATTGTCTTATTTCACTTTTGTAAAGTGCAATAAAGCTAATTTCCTGATTGAGTTAATTTATTGACCAATTTGTGTAATTATTGTGATAGTGGAAATATAGCTTTCCTTCCTTATTGCTCTATCAATGACATTAAGTATAAAATATAACATCGTTTGAATGGACTCCGCGGTTAAGTTGGGTGGAGCATTCGAAAAGTCAACTTTTCGATGACTGGCGTATAAATAAGGCTGAACTTGACCGATGGCATCGATTATGTTGTCTTTGAAGGCCGCGGTATAGTTTGTGGCTTATTTGCATAAATCTGCGATTTACGAAAGCCCCACAAGAAAAAGTCTAAAAGTGTCAAATCACACGATCTTGGTGGTCTATTCACGTCGCCTCAGTACGAGATAACTATACCATAAATCCGCTCGCGAAGAAAATAGATTGTATCTTGAGCGGTGTCCATATCATCCATTTCAGGCCACAAGAAGTAGGTGATCATCGACCTGTAGCGATCGCCACCCGATGGCGCCTCCAGCCCAAAACCCATGCCGAGCAGTAACTTTATTGTCCTCCCAAATCTGGCAATTTTGCTTAATCATGTAACCATCATCCAAATATGGACCTCATTGCTAAAGATGGTTTTTGGACAAAATTGCGTATGGTCGCTTGGTTTGTGCTTCTAGATCTTAATGGTTTTGTTTTAAACAATCTTTTAAACAAATGGTTGTATAAAAACTCGAAAAATTATTTAAAAATTAAGAACCGATTTAATAAAAACAAAAAACTATTTAAACTTTAAAAAAGACAACTTACAAAAACAAGATTGAGCCTATTTTTATCCTTCTTTTTAATCAAAATATACCAAGCTCTGAGACTCCATTTCATTTAAGACTGTAAATTATCTCACATAACAAAAACAAAAACCTCCGTCCGGTTTACATTTTCCCTGTCAATCTTGGATGTGTTTTCAGTTGGCACATAAAATGCTTTTTTAAGCGATTTAATCACAACATTGCTTTCAATTTCAATTATCTTTTCCGTTCCATGTACCTTCCTACGTATCTCCTTTTTTGTGTTGGGATTATAACCCGTGTATACTTGATGTCATTGCTGTGCTTCCGTTGCCATCTTCAACTTAGCTACTTCCTATTAAGGTATCACTTTTGAAAACACGTAAAACAAAAAGAAAAAACTCTCACTTTCTTTACTGTCACCTCTTTTGCATAACAATTAAGTTGTAAGCCTTTCGCTAGCTTCCCAGGTTTGCTTCAATAATCGCAAGTGATATTCCCACCCATCTCCCATCATGAGCCATGAGTCGAGTCGAGTCGAGTTGACGTTTTCATTTTGTATACCTAGGTAGGTTTACCTAGACAAGCAGCTTTTGTGTGTCTCTTTTTTTCTTCTTCATTCTAGGAAATAGGTCTTCTTCCTTTCAAAAAATAAAAGAAACAAAAGCGTTTTCCATTACATCAGTTGACTCTGATCCTTCTTTTGTTTTTAACTTTTTCTTTTAATCTTTGGACACAGGAAGCTGCCATTGCAATTTCAGGACAATCTAGGAAAAGGGAACACGACATTGTGATGCGGATGTGTTTCTATAAAGACACCCTTTATATGTATATTAGCCATTCATGCCTCCTTCGTGAATTATTGTATACCTACCTCTGTCATAAGGAAAAGCCCTTTTTTTATTTGCTTCCCTATACCTTTATGAACTCTGCCTCTTTCATCCTTTTTTGCATCTTTTCACTACCCTATATATACAACATAAAGCTAACACTTCCTTCTGTGGAAATTTTATTCTCGCTTTTCAACTTTCCGCCAAAGAAACACTTTGCAGTGGGGTCGGATCGGAGCTACCTACATTTAATTACCAATTCCACAGAGAACAATTTTGTATGTTCTTCTAGGAGCTTGGTGAGTGAAATTCTGCAACCAAGAACTCAGTTTCTTCCGTTTGCATCACCAGGATTCAGGAAAACATGCAAACTTTTTCTTCACTCCCTCGGTTTTAATTTTGTATTCCTTCAATTTGTTCCTGGGATGAGGTGGTGAAGAGGGCTAAAATACATGAATTAGGTTCCTACATTTTTTCAGAACAAACAAGAAAAAAAGAAAAGAACATTGCATATATGTACAAGCACCTTTTTCATTGACTTTCTTTCGCGGCACTGGCACTCATCTTATGCAAAATTTATTTGTTATTATCCTTTGCGATTTATTTCGAGGCACGTTGCACGTTCACGTAGCGTGCAGGTCTCTTCTCTGGATCTACTTGCAAGACTGATTTTTTCGCAGATCACACCCTGGCTAGACACTCGACACACCAAGTCCGCTAAAATGAGCACGTGCCCATTTCATTATAAAAAGGGGAGAAATATCAACAACATGGCTGCAATTTAATATAATATTCAAAACAGGGTTACCACTGCAATTTTGAAATTAATTTCAAATAAATTCATCAAAAGTTTTCATTACTTTGTTTCTAACACTGAAGTTGTGCATTGCTTACTTTTGAAAAAATAATTTTTGTCAGCATTTTGGCAGCGTTCCTTTTAAATGTTTGTAATATTTGACACTGACAGATTCTTAGCACTCAAAAAATTATCATTTTGGTGACTCAAATTGATTTTTTTAAATACTACATTGACTTCGAAATATGTGAAACTTTTCCACATAAGAAATTACAAATTCTGTTTAAGAGTGGAAAGCAACGGTATAGCTTCCAATTGTTTTGTTTCAGCAGCTATACAAAATTTCTATTGACATCCAACTGTCAAACTTGGAAATGACTCGTTTTTAACTTAGCGGCTACTTACAGAAGAAATATTTGATGTTTTTAACTTAGCGTCTACTTACAGAAGAAATATTTTATGTTTTAGAGAACACAATCCACAAATTTTGAAACAAGTGTCAATGCCTTTAAATCACATTGTGAAAATATTGAATTTTATTTCTTTCGAAATCATCGCTACTTCCTTTCTTTGAGTGCAGGTTGAATATGATCAGAGTTATGAAATGGAGTTATGATCACCCACTGAGTGTCTTGAAAACTCAGAAACATTATAATAAAATGTTTTTTATTAAGGAAGGAAAAGGATTTTGAAATTTTTTGTAAGGTAAAGAGTGATATTTAAGATGTGTGCTTACCAAGAATTTAGCTTTATTATAAAGATATTATCAGACTTCCAGGCTGGATTTAAGAAAAATTATTCCACTGTTGACCAAATCTTTACTCTGTCATCGATAGTCAAAGCATTTGAGGCAAGAAATAAAAAGGTTTACTCGATGTTTGTCGACTTCAAAGCAGCGTTTGATTTGGTAAATCGCAATGCTTTAATATACAAACTTTCGCAGATGGGTGTTTCAACCAGATTTTTACATGTCGTCATCAAGAATATGTATACAAACACAGAAGCTAACGTCTGGGATGGAGCGCATTATTCTGAATGGTTTAGTACTGATTCTGGTGTCAAACAAGGATGTCCGCTTAGTGCACTTTTATTTTCACTATTCATTAATGACATAGTTAACGACTTACCTGGAGGAGATCGAATGGCCGGAATCCGGATAAATGTTTTACGTTATGCTGACGACATGGTCATACTATCGAAATCGAAAGAAAATCTTCAATTGATGATAAACCGACTGTCTGCATACTGCGATAAATGGGGATTAGAAATCAATACTGATTACTGATAAATCAAAAATAATGATCTTTTCGTGATCCAATCGGACTGAAGCTGGGAGTAGTTGGAAGTACAACGGAAGAAGTTTGGAAGTGACAAACGAATATAGATATCTTGGAGTGAACCTCAACCCACGAATGAATTTTAGTAAGCACCTTGACATTAAAGCCAAAACATCACAAAGTCTAATAAACTTAACATGGAGAAGGATTTTCTTGAACAACCTTGTATATTTGTCTACCAAATACCAAATTTTTAATTCAGTTGTGAAGTCCACTTTATGTTATGCAGCTCAAGTTTGGGAAATAGAAGAGTATGAGGAAATTGAGAAATTTCAGAGGATTTTCATCAAAAAAATCTTCAACCTACCAATCAACACGCCGAACTATGCGATCTACTTAGAAACTGGCTTACCAAAGTTATTTACAAGCACTTTGAAACTACAAGCGGATTATATTATTAAAGTCTTAGTCAGATGAGCGACTGAGCAAAATTATGCTGTTTTACGAAATAAGGAACAAAGACTGGTGGTATGACAAATGGCAACGAATTGCCACTTCATTTGGTTAAGATATGCACATTAATACAAGTAACATTCTTGCTGTTAAGGAAAAAATGTATAAAATTATCCAGCTTAATGAAGACTCGGTTCGGAATCAATTTATAAAAACAGCTATTGAATCAGGAAGTCGAATATTATGTAGCCAGTTACAATTTAATCTAAGTAACAATAACTATTGCAATGAATCTTTAAGCTATAAAGATATTTCTTTAATTTTCAAAGCTAATGTTAATCAATGAATTACTTACTTACTTACTTATAAAGATAAGAGCCGCCGCGGTTGGCTCGTATGAATCAAGTCGAGAGGCCCAATTTTTAACAACTTTTCACAGCAATATCACGCGAAATATTTTTTTCGGCAAATTAAAGACCAACGATGCCACGGATTGCCTATGCCTAAAATCCACACCAAACGATAGGTTAAAGATACATTGTCGCTTGGTGAACCTCACGTGGGCTGGCGTCTCGTTCCATGTACGGAAATTTTGCTCGTCACTAAAGCCATTTATCTGAAAGTGAGCTTGATCTCTAAATAAGATTTTACTGCTAAAATTAGTCCGACATTTTGAAAAATACAGTTATGGTATTTGTTAGTGATTTTTAACAAAATCTACACTCTCCAATTTAAAAATTAATTTTACGAGCTAAGCTGTGGCCTCAAGAAAATGGAAAAATATTTAAGCAAATTTTCGAAGCTATAGGAAGTTTCTAGTCTACGAAATTAAGTAAACCTAAGATTAGCTCAAAAGGAATCCATTAGAGAAAACATTAAAAATTGAATACACTGCTTGAAGAAAGGTATGCACCTTCCAAAAATTCCGAGAAATTATGGAACAATGTCCGCCGAGTCAGTTAGTATTTCTGAACATTTTGTGGAACAATATCTAAGGAACAAACAAAGCCTGTCAAGTTACTTTTATAACTCTCAACCATTTCTTTGCGCATCTTGTGACAGAAATACGAGGGACCTGTAATTTTATACGAAATGTGAAACAGTAATTCATCATAACAAGCAATTCCAGCGTTTGAAAGATTTTTCACTTCCTCCAAACAAGGATTTGTAGCAGACAGAAAAACCATTTTTCGCGTCTTAAAGTCAAAGACTGACAATCAAAGTTAAAGATTCTAATTTTCTTCAAGGGAGCTGGATTTCAAAGGGCTTCGAAAAAACGTGCAAAAGAAGATTTATATTTTATTTCTTTAAATTGTTGTGTTGAAAATGATTTGCTTCTTTTGGTCTTAGAGCAATAAAAAAAAGATTTCCTTCCCCAATTTTGTTTTTGATTTATTGCAAAAAGGGGTGAAAAGGACATAAAAGCACAAATACAAATTTCACAAATTCAAAAGCCAACTTTTGCGTTTATAATCAAAGTCAAGTAATGGCAACCTTGATCAAATTCGACACTAAGTCTTGTCAGATGCACGATGACGATATAGGTATATGGTTGTTATTCGTTAAGCCATCAGCACCAGAACCAAAACGAGAACCAGGAGCAGGAGCACTTGAGAACGAATCAATTTGCATTATTAAGGTGCCGCACAGCAGGGAAACGCGCGTAGATTCGTGCTAATCGCGGGATTTCATTTGGAAATCTCAAATTAGCAAGCGACAACATATTTCTTTTTTGTTTGATTTCGAGTATACCTACGAGTACTTGGATTTGGATTGGGTAGGAGGTGGAGTTGTAAGGCGATGATGTCCTTTGAACCCCATCAATTGCAGTTTACTTGTTTTCCCTTCGCATATCCCTTTTGATTATTATTATTATTTTTTTACGTGCTTACCGGTTGTGAGGTACTAATTTACATAACCACCATTTGCAATGTCAGGCTCAGGACGTGTGTTCTTTTATCATCAGCAGCACCCTCTTCCCGGTGCGACAGTCTAATCATTGAATATTCCTAAAACTAACTGACTAATCCTTAGCACACGCGTTTGATTTTTATGTTTTGTATGAAGGTATGTACATATGTATATGTAAAATTGAATATTTTTCGTCCTGATGGCAATGGCAACACGCGTGCACATGCGATAATGATGAATTGTTTACAAAACGTCCTTTTGGCAAAGTTACTTTGGCATTAGCAGTAATTGTAAGAGAGGGTAGCTTTCCTGACTTAAGTTAAGGCCACTGAATTCCTCAAACCATTGAATCTTCGCGTTGCTGCCAAGGATAACAAATACTGTACATTAACCATGTGGCAACTGGCAACAGAAATGAAACAAACAAAAAGAAGCAGAAATGTAGGCAGAAAAATAGGATGGAAGGAGCGCAACAATTTGTGTGCGCTCGTCCTTAAATCAGTTTCATGTTGTTTGATTCATAAGAAATGTTTTGAAATTTTGTGTGTTTGTTCTTTTTTTTGTTTTTTTTTTTTAAATAAAAAAAGAAGAAAGAATGAAAGACCTTCTGGGGTTGGAAAATTTATTTGCAGACAGACTTACACCGCGGCTGGCAAGGATGATCAAAATAACTCAATGGGGGAGTTAATACGAGTACTGTCAGAGTGGAGTGTATAGGTTAGGTATACATATACTTGCAGTCATTGGAAATACCCTACCCAGAGTGTGTTAAGTCTGTCGGAGTGGTGATTTTGTCCGACAAGTCATCCAGCTAGCAATGGTTTGGTGGTGAAATGCTTGACTGAATTTGGGGGGACTTTTAGCTTTTCTTGGAATCAATAGATGCGTGTAAATGGTCGTTAGCTAGCTACCATACCAATATCTATAAAAAGATTGAGCAGAATGGGTTTTTAAATTAAAGGGAATCGTTATAAGTATTTTTTGTAGATGTTGTTGAAAAGCTGGTTGTTGTAATTTTTATGTCGATAAATTAGAATATCAGATGGAATTTCTTTTTTTTTTATAAAAATACATACAATTCTAGAACGTAGTAAAGAAATGAAGACATTATAGATGAAAAATTTGGCAAAGTATGTGCACGTTTTTTAGCTTAATTCGTATTTCATGTTCGAAGCTTGTTTTTTTTCAGGCAAAAGGGGATAATTTCCTGTGTGTTCATTTGTTAATATTTAGCACGTAAATAACTCCACAGGACGTATTTCAAACGTGTGTCGTCTTTAAGCCTGGAGAATTAATTTTTTATCATAAATTCATTCTATGCACTTTTCACTACTAAGGGGTTTTAAAATAGGAACGGAATAATTTTGACAGCTCGTGGTGGCCATATTGTTTCTAATTTTTGTCAAAATATCTTACTAAAGGCAAATAATCAGCAACAAGTGCAAATGATAAAAAAGTTGATCCCAATTTTGATTGAAAAATAATCTTTAGGCCCCTTTTTGTATGAATCGATTCGTGAATAAGCAAAACTGAAGGACTCACCAATTAAAATATCTCCAATAACTCTTGAAAATCACTGCTTCTTTCGACTTAAAAGGCAATTGAGTAGTAAAGTCCTCTCTCGAGCACTCTCTGTAGGACACTCATGACTCAACATCTCGGTTCTCAATGGCGCTGAAGTATAGACCTTGTCAATACCTTGAAAAATTCTTCCGGTCATTTTTGGTCCCAGCTGCATAGATGGAGAGTGAAGGAGAACATGCAACGATGAACTGTACTGGCTGTACAGCGACAATGTAGAGCGAAGGGATATTAATGCTTAAGCCCGGAAAATCTTTGAATCCAATCCAAAGAGACAATGCAGTAGAAAAAGACCGCAGCTCAGGTGGCTCACGCGGGATATAGAAGACCTCAACCAACTTGACGTTTAAAACTGGAGACAGCTAGCTAGGGACTTAGTTGGCTGAGGACACATGTTGGTTGAGGCTCAAATCCTTCCCGGACTGTTGCGGCACCTTAAGTAAAGAAATACACCCCCGGTACTGCTATTCATGAGCGGCACTTGCATCCAGGAAACTAATCAACTTTCAGTTCTCGGTATGTGTATCACAGATCAGATCACCTCTTATGGAATGATCACATATTCGATATTGCCAAAAATGCTGCTAGGTGCTTAGGATGTCTCCGACCGTGCAAGAAATTTGTCACCCCTTCTGTTCTGGCTGTAATTTACAAAGCCTTCATTCGTCCAAAACTTGAATATAACTCGCATATTTGGGCAGGTGCCCCTAAAACAAGTTTAAGTATTTTGTGCAGGATCAAAAAAAGAGCTTTGAAAATGATAGGCGATAGAACTATAACCGAAACAAATACGTCACTCGAACAACGTCGCAATGGTTCATGCCTTTCGTTGTTCTACCGATATTTTTATAAACAGTGTTTAGCCAGTTGCATTCCCCCTCTCAAAACAATTCAGCCGTAATACCTACTCGTACTTTTAGGAATGCTCATCAGTTTAACCTTGAGCTCAATTTCGGACGTACTGTCAAGCATAGAGATTCTTTTTTTAACCGCATATCGAGTATATGGAATGCTCTGTTTTTCCTTATCATTTCGATATTCAAAACTTTAAAACCAATGTGCATCGGTATCTCTTCATTAATCCTCCCCTTTTTTCATAAAGCTCGCACTGTCTTTAACCTTTAAACATGTTAAGGGTTTTAATAACCCCTTGAGTGCCCGTTAATTATATAAAAAAAAAGTAGTAAAGTGAAAAAATTTAAAGGGAATACTGAAGTTAGGGCTTGTAGATTTGGAAAATCATCACGAACCTGAAACAGCCTATATAATGTAACTTAGATTTGGAACAAAAGCCATCAAAAACCTTAAAAAAAAGTGGATTGCCAGCTACATAACTTTGTTGACCAATATATGTATAAATAAGAAACTTCCTTACAAATAACAAAAATAAGGAAATTCAAAAGCGTCATTTATAGGAATACTAGAATATTGTTTTTGCAGTTTACAGTTGAATTACTCTATGTCAGACTATAAATCCTGGTCTTCTAAGTCTTTAAAGTGACTGATGCATTTTAAGTTGAAGCAGTTAATAAAATACAACTTTCTTGTGCCAATGCAATTCTAGATCCCGTGTTATAGACTAAAGGTTAAATATGGGTACACATATACTTTTTTACCCATAATATTTATTACAAAGATTAATTTTTTCGACACGTGAACATAATATTTAAATATTAGAACCATAACACAAATAATATACATAAATCAAAAGAACATACTCGTAAAAATCTCATTAATGGTCATTAATTCCAAACAATTGTAATCTTTCTCTTCAAAAGTTGCAACATTGAAACGTTTTTATTTAAAGATTCTAGCATTTATGTATGTTTAAGAGCCCTTCGCATGAATACCAGCTTTTGAATAAAGGAATCATTCCCACATGTGTAGGACCACCAACATTTCTATATACCTTCGTCCTACATACCATACATATTTTTCTATTCCTATATGTATTCCTGTCCTGTTAAAATTATACGTTTTTGACTTCAATAAATTGCATAAAATCATGCAAATTTCAAGCAGAACGCCAGAATCGTCATTTTCTGTATGTGCCTTGCCTATGTTACAAAAGTAAACCCTTAAAAAGAATATCAACATCGAAATCCCAACACAATATACGAAACCAAATGCGAAATGACCCTCAAAAATAAGAATTTTTTTCTATTCTCTTTTTTAATATTTTCACGAAATGCAAAGGGTCCTCGAATATGTATGCCCAGGCTCTGGCCCACCCATCCTTATGTCCTAGTCGACGTTCTCGACGTCGCTGGTTCATTATGATTTAGCATGACATCCGAGTTTTTTACACCCAACACCGCGCGCCGTATCAGTCAAGAGGGTTGATTATTATTATTTTTTATTTTGCCATGAGTTTTGAAGATTTGTGTTTTATTCTGATATTTCTTCAAAATACGAACAAACCTGGCGGCGATAAACATAACTACCCTATAAAACTACCCTCATCACTTGATTCTTAATGCCTTATGAGAAGCAAAAACGCCTACACCAACTCCAACAAAAACAGTACCTACTATGGGCAAAGGGAAAATTATAAACCCGCTGCTCGATACCTTTTCAAGCCATGTCGGGTCGTCATCGTCTACGTTCTTTCTCTCTCTCTCTCTCTATCTTTCTCTTTTTTCGAAGGCACATCACATCCAAAGGCACCACGTGTTGGATGTTGCACTAACAGTAGTGGAACAAAACCTACAGGACTCTTCTCTGAAGGACAAAAACTTCCTGGCACTGGCAACTGGCACACAAAATATAACATGGTTTCCACAAAACGGTATACGACGAGTGGTGAATGTGGATGGAACTGGCGGTATTGGGATGAAACACACAAACAGTGGGAAGTGGGAAGGTAAAAACTAGGGAAGAAGAACTTCTGTGGTATTTTTGTAGCTCTTTAACCGCCAAGGGTTGTTTTTGTGATTCAGTTTTCCGGCGGCGGTTTTTTATGGCACATCGTTGTGCTCCGTGTGTTGAGCATTCACTTTTTCATTTCGCGTTAGGCTACAGTCTTTTCTTCGTCGTTAGAGTTACGCTTTCTTTTTCAACCTGCAGCCGGCATGGGCAGCACATTACCGAGAACCGGCGTTGGTTTTGATGTCTTTTTTTGTTTTGTTTTAGCAGTGACTCGTCTTCACCTATGTATTGTAGAATAGAGGGGTGGTGGTGGTGATTTTATTTGTGTGGTTTTGTGTATAAGGAAAGAAATATTTAAGCTCCTGCTTGAGGGTTAAAATGACATTGATCTTGAAAAAAAAAAATACATAACTTCAAAAGGATTTCTTGCCTCACGCCTCCTTTTTTTCCTCAAGTGCTAAAAAACACCAAACACCTAAGGCGATAAGTGTTAAATTTAACTTTTGTCTTTTGGTGCATTAACGGTACACATCCCCTTGGTATCATTCATTTCCACCTCTGTCACTAAAAAAAATGGGATGAGAGTATTTTTGGATTCAAGCCAAAAACAACAACAACACCAACATAAAATTAACACGATTTCATTGGAAAATTATGGTAAATTCATATCTATATATAAATTTTGTGGTCTTTTATATAAACTATAACTATCAGAATATTTAATTTTATGGATGTCACAGGTGCTTGTTGTTTATTTTGTTATATGTTCTCGCGATGAAGTGTATAACTACCTATAAACGTTTATGTAAAGTAGATACATTTGTATCTCAAACAACTCAACTGATATATCTTTTTATTAATTAAAAATTAATTTAATTTAATTGGTTATTTTGGCTTTTGTTGTAAAATAAATTTTCGAATTTCCGTCGTCCCGTTCGTTCGTTCGTTCTGTGGATGATGAGATGAGAGGAGTGGAGTTGTGAAAAGAGATTAAATTCGATGGATTCAATGATTATAAGTCTTTTTATGTTAATTGTATCGTTTTGTGGTTTTCAATTAAAAGTAAAATTTTTGTTTTCTTTTTTTTTTCGTGATGTTCTTTGTGGAAATGGCAACCGCATTTGATTGGTTGTATAATGTACGCAAATATGTACATATATGTATATAGATGGGATTAAAATGGTGGTTAACGAGTTCAATGAATTGGCAAAAAATGTATTTCGAATTAAGAACGTAATTGGAGTTCTTGTTTGTTGGGATTTTGAAGTTTTCAAATACTTTTTGTATAAAATAGTAAAAAAATACTATAATGGTTATAGTTAAATACCTATGGAAATGGAAAAATATTTGTATATTAAAATTTAAAAAATGGTATTTAATTTGGAATCAATTTTTGTTTACAAAATAAATTAAACTTTCAGTGTAATTATCGAAACCAAATTGTTCACTGATTCAATATAAATTCCTTACTTTTCGTAGCAGGTTCTTAGAATGTGGATGGTCAATAAAAATTACGAAATTCGTGGTCTTGATGTTCAAACAAAAACGAACGGTGAAATATGATTACTCAGTTGAAATTTATCAAGAAACATAGTAAACCTAAAATATTTGCATGTATTCCAAAAACAAGGATGCTTTTGGTTTGGTTACTGAGCTTCTATTCAAATTGAAACTATAGCATTGGTTGACGAACTGTATTTTTAGTTTAAGCTCATGGGTATTACCTATATTTTCGCATTTAGATAAATGTGTACATCATTTTTATCTTTTTATCATTTTAATAAATAAATGGAGCTTATGGAAATTGATCCGAAAGAAAATTCGTCGGGAAAAATTACGCTAGAAAATTTGTATTCTTTTATATAAATTAGAGGGTTAATTCCGTAAAACGATTAATGTTAAACGATAGGGTTTCGACGATACTCTCACTTCACTTAAGACGATAATCATCAAAGTGATATCGTCAAAACGATAGCGTATGCACGTTATTAATTTCTAAAGATAACTAAGCAAATTAAGTAAAAATATTTTGGCGTAGTTTAGTTTTGTTACAAAATGAAAATAAAATCTCAAAAAAAATACAGTTGTTACGGTTACGAAGAAAATTATAAGATGAATCAGACCTTCTATCTAAAGAATTTTTTTATTTACAAAATATAAATATGTACATGAGCAATCTTTCTTAATTGTTGTTAAATAAATTAAACAATTAAGGTTTTGTTCAAAGTTTTGAAATTTTAAAAGAGGCTTTAACAATAAATTTGCCAGACGGTTGTCTTTCTAAATATAAACTTTCAATATTAAGGTTTGATTTAACTATTGAAACTTTATGGGCGGAGCAACATTGGTATATTTGACAGACAACGATTTTAGTATTGCCCTTACACAAAGCACGATTCGAAAATAGTTTCGGAAACAAAAAATATTTTGGAAGCCAAGTTATCTCCCCTGTTGATAAATTGGAGTCTTATCTTCCTTCCCATGGGCAGAATTGGGTTTATTCCTATTGGCCAAAGAAGGATGCCCATCCATACATTTTATACAGATTTGCAGCTGATTTAGAGTTACTGACATATGTACGTTTATTCAAAATTATAATTAGAAAACTTACTTTTTGAAATTATAGTTTTATCGTTGGTGGCAACAAATAATAACACAAAAATTACCAGTAATAATAAACATCACAACAGTAGGCATGTTTGGTAACAAGATATTTCTTGCAAATTTTCAAAATTACCCATAGAGAAAAACCAAGCTCGATAACATTCCAAGTTATTGAACAAGCATTATCTTTCCTTGAGTTCATTGTGACATTTCAGTCATAGTAAAGGGTGTCCCAAAATTAACGCAAGATTTGAATTAAATAGAAAACGCCGTTTTTAGTCTTTTGATAGTTATATTTTTATTGACTCGTAAAGTACATAGGATAGGGTTATGTATGGAATAACACATCGGACAAATGGCCTCCACGGCTTTGCATGCACATGCGCACTCTTTTGTTGAAATTTTCCATGACCATTCTGCATAAATGTGGCTGAATTTCGTTGATGCAGCGTTGAATCTCCTCCTTTAATGCACGGGTGTTGTGGGCTTGTTGACATAGACTTCTGATTTCAAATAACCCCATAAAAAAAAGTCTAATCTAGGAGGCCAATTTTGATCACCGAAACGAGAGTACACGACCTGGAAATGTCTCATGCAGTAATTGAATTGTTTCACGGGCTGTATGACATGTGGCACCGTCTTGTTGAAACCACATATTGGACACATCAAGAACTGTGTAATCATGTCGCGATATCGAGCACCAGTAACAGTCACTGCTTGACCAGCATCATTTTCAAAAAAATATGGCCCAATTATGCCTCCAGCCCAAAATCCACACCATACAGTCACGCGTTGTGGATGCATTTGTTTTTCGACAATCACATGTGGGTTCTCCGAACCCCAAATGCGGCAATTTTGGCGATTGACAAAGCCATCAAGATGAAAATGTGCTTCATCGCTTATGATGATTTTGCTCGAAAAATCAGGGTCCATTTGTTGATGTTCAATAATCCATTCAACGAACTCTCTTCTCTCTCTCTCTCTCGTGTAACGCTCCATTTTTAATAACCCTATACTGTTAGCTGTCAAATTGCTTTTTTTTCAGGGTTGCCAACTTTTCACTGCACAAATGGGTTAATTTTAGGACACCCTTTATAAGAGTATTTTAAATATATTGAGGGATTTTACGAGTATATACTGAAAACGATTGACGAGACGAAAGTGATCAAGTTACTTAAAGCAAATTATCGACGATATCGTTAATGATAATCGTTTTGACGATTATGTTTTCCCAGATAATAAGATAATTTTTCATACAAAATTAACTGAAAAAAAGTTCTTATTTTTCTGAAAACGTTTTGTATAAATCATTTAGAGGAATGACAAAAATTATTGAAAGAAAAATCAGAAACATAAATTAGCTGACCCTTAATGTCAAAAATTGTACTTCGTTTTAGCTGTTGTAGAAAAAATTTACCTTAATGTAATTTGTAGAACACAAAAAAAGCAGTAAATCTTTGTATATTAGTAACCAGAGAAATTTATACGGATGTTTTTAACTTCCCATAGGAAGTTATTGTAATGGGTCCGATTTGTCAAATTGAAAATTTTGACATTTCTCGACGTTTCAAGGTCCCTAGAGTCGAAATAAAATATTTTTATAAAGATGTCTGTGCGTGCGTGTGTACGTATGTACGTTCGTAGGTCCGTATGTCCGTATGTCCGTACGTTCGCGACGTTTTTTTCGTCGTCCATAGCTCAAGAACCAGAAGAGATATCGACTTCAAATAAATTTTGTTATACAGATAATAAGGCAGAAAGATGCAGAAAGGACTCTCAAGAAAATTGCGTGGGTGATTTTTTTACCATAGCAGTTTAAAAAAAAGGTGAAAATTTTGGTTAAACCTAAATATCTCATGAACCAATGACGCTAGAGACTTGAATTAAATTTTATATTATATATTGTAACGTAATACAAACCAATTTTATTTTTGGAAAAAAATCCAATTAACGGTTTTTTTTATAAATCAAAAAAAACTGAAAAAAAAATGTGTCACCTCGAAAATTTTACGACTAAAATATGATTTCATCTCCAAAAAAAATTTTGTGCAACGAAGAATAATGTTTTTGACACCTGATAAAATTTTGAGAAAAATCTAATTGACAGTTTTTTTTTATAAAAAATAAAAACCCAAAAAAAACTTTACTCAAAGTTGGGAAAAATTGAATTTCGACTCAAATATCTTTTCAAAAACTTAAGACTTAGGCTTCAAACTTATTTTATCTTTTAAGAAATATTGTTGTCAACATTCAGTATAATTTTGAAATAAATCGAATTGAGAGTTTTTTTACAAAAAATAAAAACCTAAAAAAAATTAATAAAAGTTGGTAAAAATTGATTTTCGACTCAAATATATTTTCAAAACTTTGAGATATTGGCATAAAACTACTTTTATCTTTCAAAAAATATTGTTGTTAACATTCAGTAAAATTTTGAAAAAAATCGAATTGAAAGTTTTTTTACAAAAAATTAAAAACCGAAAAAAAAAATTAACAAAAGTTGGTAAAAATTGATTTTCGACTCAAATATCTTTTCAAAAATTTGAGATAATGGCTTCTTACTAATTTTAACTTATAAGAAATATTGTTTTCAACATTAGGAAAAATTTTGAGAAAAATCGAATTAACAGTTTTTTTACAAAAAATAAAAACCTAAAAAAAAAATTAATAAAAGTTGGTAAAAATTGATTTTCGACTCAAATATCTTTTCAAAACTTTGATATATTGGCTTTAAACTACTTTAATCTTTCAAAAAATATTGTTGTCAACATTCAGTAAAATTTTGGAAAAAATCGAATGGACAGTTTTTGTACAAAAAATTAAAAACCTAAAAAAAAATTTAATAAAAGTTGGTAAAAATTGATTTTCGACTCAAATATTTTTTCAAAAATTTGAGATAATGGCTTCTAACTAATTTTAACTTATAAGAAATATTTTTTTTAACATTACGAACAATTTTGAGAAAAATCGAATTGACAGTTTTCTTACAAAAAATAAAAAACTAAAAAAAAAACAATGCTAAAACTTGGTAAAAATTTACTTTCGATTCAAATAGCTTTTCAAAAATTACAAATATTGGCTTTAAACTTATTATATTTCACAGAAAATATTGTTTTCGATATGCAGTAGTTTTTTTTATAAAAATCCAACAGTCCGTTTGTTCATAAAAAAAATAAAATCTACAAAAAATTGTACGCAAATTTGGTTAAAATTGATACATATAGACAAACTTTTAAGCAAGACAAATCGACAGGCGGGATGGGAAGTTATCAGTGTGGGTCGCATCCCAGCCTCTTTTTTTTCAAACGTGTGGTTTTTTGTGGTTAATTGATGTAAGCTCAGTTTGATTTGACATTTCCGAATGAATAAACTTACTCTTGAAGAACGTTTGCAAATCGTGCAAGTTTACTACTAAAGTAATAGTTCTGTTCATGCAAACTCATCGAACCAATCAATTTATTGATTGAGACTTTTAGTGAGCGCATTATCTCACGTCGTGCACCAGTGCCATGCCATGTCCTCCAATATCATGTGATTTGACACCGCTGGATTATTTATTGTAGGGTTATGTGAAGTCCCTTGTCCGGGCAGATTAGCATAAGGTAAATGACGTTTTGGAAGATAAAATTCAGCGAGTTATTGCTACATACAGCCTCAATTGCTGTAAAAAGTTGTTGACTCAACCTCTTTAGCCATTTGCCCAAAATCATTTTGAGAACACAATGGCAAACCCTTATCTTTATAATAATCTAAATTCTTGGGCATAACAAACAAAAAATATGTTTTTTTATTTCTTCTTGAAAACCACATGTCTAAGAGAAACACCCTTTAATAAAAAATAATTGTTATAAAATTAAACATAATTTATGCATTACGACGACGTTTAAACAGTGTGTAATGTTTGGGAGGCATGTTGCCTCCATGCTTCAGCACACTATATAATTTGGGAGGCATCTGATTTGTTGGCCTTATTCCCACTTTACTTTCTGGCTTTTCTACTGGCACAAATTCAAACATTTCTGGATTATTTTCTAAAAATTTTAGTTCTTTTTTCAATATTTCAAACCCACGCATTTTTTTACTGTTTTGTTGACGCTAAGCACGATGTCAAGTTTCAACTTCAATTTTGCAATTTTTTTTATTTTGTATTTACGAGTATTTCCACAATTAGCGTATTTTTGATCTTACAAAACAAAAATAACTTCCTATTTTAAGTTAATAAACAATAAAAGATATTTATATTGAAAATATTTCTCATAGAATTTTG
Source organism: Eupeodes latifasciatus (assembly GCA_920104205.1). NCBI lineage: Eukaryota > Metazoa > Arthropoda > Insecta > Diptera > Syrphidae > Eupeodes > Eupeodes latifasciatus. The sequence goes on along the minus strand of OV049925.1, from coordinate 42,940,523 downwards.
CATTCAAAAATTGTAGTACATATTGTTTTAAAAATGTTTTTTGTCGTGTTGCTAAAGTTCAGAACAAAATTTTAACAAAAGTTGTAGGGTTCTCAATTTCGGCCTTGATAATTTTGTTCTGTAAATGACCCTTCTTGCTCAATAGCACATAGAAATGCACATAAGCTATGAAAAGGGGGATTCCTCCTATTAAACAAAAAACAAAAGTATGCCTTGGGAGGTTTTCGGGAACTCTTCTATAGTTATATATCGAGATATAACAAATAGAAACAAATTTAAGGGAAAATAAGTTTTTGGTTTGTCCAGTCCCTTAGTATAATCCCTTACATATTTCTCTGCTTGACTTTTTTTTTATGGTGTACAATTATTTTGATATAATAGATAAAATTCACGCAATTAAGCATTCTACAAAATATCTGCAACGTTATTTGTTGAGCCACAAAACCTCGAAAAAGTCGGCAAAACCCCGTCAATTGAATAAAATTATTTTCAAAACATAATGTTTTAGTTTTACAATATACAACTTGTTGTATAGACAATTGCAAAGCAGACCCTTTCTCTTTCATTAAACATCATTATTTTCAATTGTTTTGCATTTAATGGAAATGGTACATTTAAATTGTAATGGTTCGTACAAATTTTCATAGAAAAATAAGACTTATATTAGAGGGGTTATGTGGGCAATTATACATGAAATAAAATTACTTAAAATGGAGCAAATTGTAATTAGTAGTTTAATTATTAAATTTACTCGTCTAGCTTTCAAGTATGCTTTGAATCCAATGTAGATACTTCATAACTGCCATAAGCATACCTGGAAGAATCTTTTCAATACTGTCGATGGCAACAATAATAAACATAATAATAATACAAAATTAGCTTAGTTTTTTAGAATTTATAAGACTTTGTGTAACTTTAACTTAACTTTGGTTGGTTTTAAACATTGTATTAACTAATTTATTCACTCTCTATAATATTTATTTTCCATTTAAAATATAAATTTTAAATATTTGCAGTAAATTTTGTAGCGATTTTAGTAGGGCCTCTAGAAGAAATTTATTTTTACACTAAAGAAGAACTGAATTAAAATACAGATGTTTTAAGTTTTTCGTTTCGAACAACTGTTTGTATTATTTTTTCTAATAGTCTGTATAAAACTTTAAAATTTACTAAACATAACACAAAAAATTCTTATGTTTAAAAAATAATAACGTGACTTTTAATTTATATTTCGAAATGTTAATTTTTTCTTCTACGTCTTTAAACTGAACATTTTTAGGCATCACTCCGACACATTTCATTATTAAAATTAATTATGAGAAGCTTGTTGAGTTTGTTTTTCAACAACCGTTAACCTTATGGTTTGCCTTCTATTCAAAAATGTTTCCTTTCTTTATATGTATATAGCTGGTGCACCGAATACTTAACCGACATAACTTAAATTAAAGCTTAATAACATCCACAAAAAAAAATAAAAATAAACAAAAAAGTGCACATACGCCCCAGTGTACCATTTTGTTTTATCGACATCGTTAGAGTAAAATCAAAGTGTTTGGCCTATTTTACTCAAAATTTGTTTTATACTCTTATATAATATTTTTGTGGATTCAAGAATTTGATAATTAACCCCAAGGAATTTTCTTATACATTGGAAAAAGTAAAACTAAAATTTAATTTTTTTTTAACATTTTTAAGCAACTTAACAGTTTGAATAAGTGGCACTTAAATTCTTTAAAGTTTTCGATATGGATTACATTAGTTCCATAAATTCATTACCAGATTTAAATTTTAGGCTTTTATATAACACACTGAGAATTTCATTAAATTTTGAGAATTACATAGAATAATTATGAATTGAAAATAAAATGAAAAACTGAAAAGAGTGAAAAATGATGTATAAAATTCAGATGAATGAAATATTCCTGCAAAAAAAATACAACAAAATGGTAGATATTAGTTTCAGCTCGAAAATTTTTAGAAATACATAATAAACATAAAAACTTAAAACTTTTTTCTTATTGTTGTAAAAATTTGTTAAAGTTCGTATAATAGTCTAATTGACACTTTTCCTACAAAAAACACCCACAAATACTTAAAAATAATTTTGCAATTTTTTTAGGCAAGTTATGAGCGTGGGTATTTTAATCCTAGCCATGATTTAAGACTAGATATTATCTTACGTTTAAAAAATTATAAGCTCTCAAGACAATTTTTAAAAATGAGTGGTTAATATAGTCAAAAATAAACATACAATTCAAATGACAACATGACTACTGACAATTTTTAATGTTTTCATGTTTTTCAGGCAAGAATAACCTAATGTACCCATAATGAATCCAATTCCAATTCTCCAGGCTTTAAATTAATAAAAGAAAGCAAGTACTATAACAACTCGTTAAATTTCTATTTATTTTAGGGTAGGTAAAAGAGTAAATACATTTATGTAAGCATCTTATTTCTATATATTTGAACACTTGAAAAAACAACACTTCCTAAACGATAAACAATATAATGTTACTGAAATGGAAACCCTTTATATTTTCAATTAAAATATCTACCTACCTATTCAAATCGAAAATAAGCATTCCACCTTTTTGAGTACAATCATTCAAATAAAATAAAATTTAATCAAATAAAACACTGCTCCCTTTCCTTTCCTTTTAATAATGAATACAAAAATCCTTTTGACTAACACCGACAAAATACAAACGTAAAGATATACATACATGCGATAACTTAATTCATTTCAATTCATTCCTGTTCAATGTCCATCTCGCACAATGTTCAATCATACTCACACCCTTCCTTCTGTGAAATACAGGATGACAGGACTCTCATATCGTATCGTATCGTAATCAACTTTGAAATTCGAATAGTTAAATGATTTGAACATCGGAAAAACAAACTCTTTGATGTTTTCGAAAAAAAAACTCAATGAATCCTTAAATTCAATTCATTTAAAAGACGACGACAAATATAAATACACGTACTCCTCGTCATCGTCGTCATAACATTAAAACGAGGACATCAGAAAATATGTGTGTTTAAAAAACAAACAAAAATAATTAACATAGAGAAGAAAAAAATATATAAACCACCCTCGCACTCATTTAAAACTTCGTTCGGTAGAGTGGATATCAACCCCCGTCCTCAACATACTTAACTTAAGCAAGGATTCATATTTTGAAAAATACGAGCGTATTATAAGTGTTCCTGGCTATACCTTTACGGATAAAATGTTTACGTTAGTCCTATATAAAGAGAGTGACGCAAGGCAAGGACGATTCAAAGTGAAAATAAAAATCCATTATACACTCGTATTTCAAAAGGCATTTGTGCATTAATAAATTAGCCATCCTGATGGCTTGCAATGTGCGTCAGTTCCGCTCTTATATGTACATACATATATAAAATCAACTATACCAAAAAGGATATTATGGTAGAGAAGGGATGCAATACGCGGATTTTTGAGCGATTAACCCTCGTGGCTCAATTGCGGCGCGCACACGAGAGTTTTGCATGAATGAATGAAGAAATCTTTTCATAAGGATTATGAAGATGATTATTATTATTATTATTGTTGCTATGTTATTTAATTATTTATTCATTCAGCGTAACAACTCAAACGGACAAAAATACATACTCACTATACATCGTCAGGACGAGGGTGATTGTGAGGTGTGAGGGTGTGGAAGTTGAGGGAAAGAAGATAGATTGGAATCCACAAGGGAATTATTTGGCATTTTATTTTAAGGGAAATCCTTTTCTAAGTCGTTGTATTCTATTGTTAGAGAAGGAACATCTGTAAAAAGATTTTAAACAACCCTCGTAATGCTTCTTTGCCTCTAACAACTGTAAGCTCTCTATTGTTATTATTTTTTATCAAAAATATAATTTACAGCGAATTGGATATAATCTTTTTAATTAAGCATGTGTAGGAGGCAGAGGCGTATACAGAATGGTCGTAGATGAAAGAACTAAGTTTAGGGTGAAAATTTTGGTGCTCAATGAAAGAATTATTTAGATAAACAATACTTTTTACTATGAGACGAAGTCCAGTCAAAATTTTAAAATATCACTACGAAATAATTTGTATATAGAAAAAACATTATTTGTCAAAAATTTCGGTTTTCAGCTTAAAAATTTTTTTTCTAATAAGATCTTTCATTTTGATATCAAAACACACCAGAATATTTCAAAGAAATCAAAAAACACAATGTCAGCCAAGCCTACAATTGCATCATCATACCCTTTGCCTGAAATTTTCCAGTTCTTGATAACTCTACGAAATCCATGTTGAAGGCCTTGAATCGAATGTGAAGCATTGGTACAGACCTGATCTTTTACGTAGTCCAAAAGCAAAAAGTCTGATATTAAATCACAAGACCTCGTGGTCCATTATGATATCTTCTTCGAGAAATTACACAGTCATCAAGCATTTACTCCAAATTTGCGATTGTTTTTGTTGCTTCTGTGTCACTTATCACCATTTTTGTAGTTAGTTTGGTGAATTTCAACCCGTTGTTGAAACGTTTATCGGTTCAATTTTAGTAATGGCGTAGTTTTTACCTGTCAAATGGTAAAAGATGACAGCATCAAAATTGACAACTGATCAAATGGCGGGATGTTCAAAATAAAACCTATCATTGACAAAATAGCTTAATTTACATTTTGTTTCTATAAAGCAGAAGTTTAAAAAAATGTATTTTCGAAAGTATGGATTTTTTGCCTATTGAAATTTCTTTTTCAACCTGCCTTAAAACCCTGTTTTCATTGAAATCCTTAAATGCAGTCATACGTCTTATATAAAAAGTTTTAAGTTCCATTGATAGCGAAAAACATAGGTATGTTTATGTCGAGAACTTAAGGATTCGCTCTCTATTCTTGTGGAAAATAAATCTATATCCGAACCTGGTGGAGTGGAAATGCAAAAGATATCGCTATCGTCACCACGCCGCGCCGGCCGCTGCCTTGCGCCGCCGTCGGTTGACACCACACCACTATAACGAGAAGAAAATAAATCACACAGCATGAATAGAAAGTATAGGTTCCTTCCTTCCTACTTGTGCTATGTACAAACGAGAACAGGACATCGTTTGCGTGAGCTTTAAATGTTTATTTAAAAGTCTCATTAATCGTGTAGACCTTGCGTCGGTCGGTCGGTCGTCGCAAGGACAATTAAATCGCATGACTAAACATGCGACAATAAACAATGCCCAAAAATTAAAAAGAAAAAAGAATCCACACAAAACAAATCACTATAAAACCATTGTGGGGCATTTTGCTCCTTGGAATTAACGTGGAATTATTATTCATTAATTTTCTCCTTCCGGCTCAATGCTGGCTGAGCTCTGAGCTGCCTCTGCCTCTGCCTTTGCCTCTGTTTCTGCATGATGTAATGCAATGGTGCGGGCGAGGTACTAAAGAGGCACGTCATCTCGATGATGTTGAATGACGCGTGTTAAATTGTTATTCCTGTTTGACATTTGAAAAATGACAGGATGTCGCCATCAGAATAAAAAAATATATTGCACCTAACTATTTACAACAACAATCAAAAATCATTCATACAAACGAGTATGTATGTACATATATTGTATATGTATAGAACACCCCATTACAATTGCTTCTACCCTCTTATATATGGTAAATGTGTTTTAAGGGATGGAGTATAAGGATAGATCCTTGAATGATGCATTATTCTCAAGTGGTTATTGCTTGCAGCATTTTAAGAAAGAAAACAAAAAACTATATCCTTACATCGCATCGCTTCCACTTGAAGGCGACTCATTTTCTATTTTTCTCCACCTCGAAGGATTTGAGCTGTACCTATACTTTTACATTGCGGATGATGGGTATGGCGATTTTATTCAATTTTGCCAACACATAGGACTAAAGCAATACAGCACATAAAAAAATAAGGACGAAAACCACAAAGAATAACACATAGGGATGAAAATGTTATTTTTCTAGCTGTCTGCAGACATTTCTTTTTTCTGCTCCTTGTGTTTGCTTGTTCCTGTTCTGATGCTGCTGCTCTATGGTCTATGCTATCTTCTCTGCAATGCTTCCACCAGCTTTTATACATTTAACTACTATCTATCGTCTCCATGGAGTCCCTCAATTCTCATTCCAAATTGCAGATACGAGAGAAGACTTTGATTAAGTTGAATTCTTTTTTGCTCAAGAGGAAATAAGGAGATAAGTGTTTGCTTTCTGTTTGGGTAAATCTAATAATTGGAAATAGTTGTGTAAATATAAAAACAAAATGGAGCATCAAGCAGGATGAGGACACTTTAATCATTTTATGATTTATGAGATTTTTATTTTTGTTTGGATATTCAAAAAAAAGGACTTTCTTTTTATTGCAAAATTTTTGTTTGCCTAATAGTGAAATGAAAAATTTGTGTTATCTAGACAGTTTTTATTGAATAATCGAAGAAAGAAATCTAAGTTTTCATAAAGATTTGCTATGTACTTATAGGAGCAGTTTAAAGTTAGTTAAGTGTAGTTTTTTATCCGTAAAAGTCACACTACAAACTATTGCCGTTTTTATCTGTGAAAACAAAAAACGCCTACGACTCACTGATTTTAAATATGGTTTTGCCAGACGTTAAAGCTGCGGCATTTGTCCAGAAACGTAGCCGATAATGTAGTATTTGTGATGTTTTGAGCTCTAAATTAATTTTTGACCAAAAATAAAAAAAAGGGTCCTGCTATTTTTATATAGAGTTTTCCATTAAAGGCGTATCGGTTTTAAAATTGAATACAAAAAGAGGCTGGGATGCGACCCACACTGATAACTTCCCATCCCGTCTGTCGATTTGTCTTATTTAAATTTAAAAATAACCAACAATATTTTGCATAATTATGATGAAATAGTTTAATTTAAAAATCTATTTTTGCTAACGAGATTTTTAGTCGTCAACCGATTTTTACCAATTTTAGTAGCATTTCTTAAAAGTTTTTATTTCTTATATAAACAAATACAAATTGGTAATTTGAAGTCAATATCTTCTATTGTTCAAGAGATATCGAGAACCGAACATCAATTTTTACCAAATTTGAGTACTATTTTTTACGATTTTTTGTAGATTTCATTTTTTTATGAAAAAACCGACTGTTGGGTTTATATAAAAAATTACTGAATGTTGACAACAATATTTTTTATAAAATAAAATTATTTTGAAGCCAATATCTCAAATTTTTGAAAAGATATTTGAGTTGAAAATCAATTTTTACGAACTTTTAGTAATGTTTTTTTTTAGGTTTTTATTTTTTTTTTTTTAACTGTCAATTTGATTTTTCTCAAAATTTTTCCGAATGTCGAAAACAATATTTCTCGTAAGATAAAATAAGTTTAAAGCCAAGCAATGTTTTAAAAAGATATTTAAGTCGAAAATCAATTTTTACCAACTTTTGTTAATTTTTTTTTACCTAGGTGTTTTATTTTTTGTAAAAAAAACTGTCAATTCTATTTTTCTCAAAATGTTACTGAATGTTGACAACAATATTTTTTAAAAAATTAAAATTATTTAAAAGCGAATAACTTAAAAAAAAACTATCAATTCGATTTTTCTCAAAATTTTACCAGATGTTGAAAACGTTATTCTTCGTTGCATAAAATTGTTTTGGAGATAAAATAATTTTGTATTCGTAAAATTTTCGAGGTGACAAATATTTTTTTTCAGTTTTTTTTTATTTATAAAAAAAAACGTAATTTTTTCCAAAAATATTATGTTCAGTAGGTATCACGTCACAATATATAATATACAATTTAATTCTAGTCTCTAGCGTTATTGGTTCGTTAGATATTTAGGGTTAACCAAAATGTTCACCTTTTTTTTAAACTGCTATGGTACAAAAAAAACGCACGCAATTTTCTTAAGACGCCTTTCTGCATCTTTCTGCCTTATTATCTGTATAACAAAATTTATTTGAAGTCGATATCTCTTCTGGTTTTTAAGCTATGGACGACGAAAAAACATTGCGAACGTACGGACGTACACACGTACGCACAGACATCTTTTTAAAAATCTTTTATTTCGACTCTAGGGACCTTGAAACGTCGAGAAATGTCAAAATTTTCAATTTGACAAATCGGACCCATTACAATTACTTCCTATGGGAAGTTAACAAGTTCTATATGAGATATCAATAGGGTTTTATATTTGTTTGATAGCCCTATCAGTGACATTATATGTGAAATATATCATCGTTTAAATGACCACCGCGACTCCGCTGCGCTGGCGCATTTGAAAGGCCCAGTTTTTGATGACTTTGGCGCATAAATCAGGCGGAATTTAATCGATGGCATCGATTATGTTGTCTCTAAAGGCGTGCGTGGGTGGTTTCGTGGTTTACGGCTTAATTTCATAGACCTGCGACCTAAAAAAAAGCACACAAGAAAAAGTCGCTTATAATGGTGATGACCTGGTTAGCATCATTTTCGAAGAATTATGGACCTATGACGTCTTCAGCTTCCAAAATCCACACCAAACAGTGAACAGTTACGTTAGTTAGATGTATTGGCACCTCATGAATCTCGCGTGAATTGGTGTCGTCCCAAATCCGCCAATTTTGCTTATTCATGTCACATTCATACAAAAATGGACATCATCGCTGAAGTTGATTTTTCGACCAAAATTGGGATCAACTTCCAACTCCTCCAAAATCCAATTAGCGAACATTACAAAGATTCGTATGGTCGTTTGGTTTCATCTCCTTGGGTCAGTTGAAATTCGCATGAGTACGGACCCAAATCAAGACTTAAAATTCGCATTAGTGTGGTCTGGGACTGGCCAATTTCTTGTGAGCGTCACGGAATTCACGAACAGCGGCGATGTTTTCTTTAGATCTTGCGTTGCGTTGACGTACGAGTTTGACTGTTCACTTTAACTGTTGCACTAGCCCCATTTTCAAATAAGTAAGGTTAAATCACATCCCGCCTCCGCCATGCAAGACGTAAGCCAAAAAACCACACCAAACAATGACAATTTTCCGAGCCCCAAATGCGACAAATTTCCTTGTAAAACGTTGAAAATCCGTTTCACTTTCATGCATTTTTTAAGATCCAATCAGCCAAAGTACGACGTTGCTGATGTTAAACTGGCTTAAGTTCGTGTGTTCGCTTTACTTTAAGAGTCTTAAGACCTAAGTTTTTAAGCTTGTTATTTCGTTTGTGCGGAATGCCTAAAGATCACGATGACCTAAAAGTGTTTTAGTTTTGCGAATTTTAATTGCAAAATTATAAACATTTGTAAAGTGAATGTCAATGTCTACAATGCGTTGTTAAAAAATGAATGAGTGTATTGTTTCATTTTCAGTAGTTGCGTAGTTTTGACATGCCTAATGTCAAAATATGAGAGCTTTTAAACTGACATATCCCTAAATAGTGTTCTAATTATAATTTAACTTCTTATTGGAAAATTCCCTATCCGTGGAACAGAGGACTGTTATGCTAGAGGACATAGGTTTAATCCTTGCCTGTGCTGCTTCTTGCAAGGAATTTACAAATCCTCCAAAAGCAATTCTTGTCATGAAAAGTGATCTTTCGGATTCTACATTAAAACTTTAGGTCGCCCCCATTCCTGCCATGACTCACACACTACAATGGTTGAGAGTTGTAAGTCACTAGGCCCTGATTTTCTAACACCTAATCGACTTGTTTTTTTTTTTGGATAGGCTTTTCTCATAACTCAAAGTTATTATTCTTAATGAAGTCAAGAATCTTTGACAATTTCACTAAAGTGTAATAATAATTTGCCCTAAATCGAGATTGTGTCAACTATACTATTATTCTCACCTTTTATATTTGTTGTTGTTGTTGCTCTTTCATCATACAATATGTTACTATTCAGCTCTATGGTATACCTAAACCCTCCTATATCGAAATCCGTACCTTCTTTGGTGCTTCTCGAACATCGCATCCATTCATTCCGTCAAACAATAGCTCTTGGAATCTTCTTATTTCGTCCCCTTTCGTCGCATAAGGTATTATTTTACTTCCTACCTTGGTTCCATAAAAACAAAGCAAGATAAAGGCAATAACAAAAAAATTGTATTCGTCTGATGACATGTGATTTATAGGTGATGTGCTGTACACCAAATTGTATCATTTATTACTTCAAACGGTAGAAATAAAGAAGACCAAAAAACGGTTCACGGTGTCATTCAGCGTCTACGAAACATATTATAGGGGCGCATCCGCCCTAAATTCTCCTACTTCTCTCTACTCGTTCTACAGGAACAACAGAAAAAGGGAAATAAAAGGAGGATAAGGGCGGATTCGATTACAAAACCACTTTAGTGGTACGAACATTCCCATTTGGCTTGAGTGAAAAATACGTGCACATTAGGAACAGCCAAGAAGCACAGAGAAGCAGCGAAGCACAGCCAGAATCCTTCCCCCTTATATTATAGCCTTTTATGTCTCAAAAACAAAAAACCCCATTGAATTAGTATCACTTGCACTAGCTGTGAGCTGCTTCTCGCATATCACTGGCTGTGGTATAGAAGCCCTCAGTCTCGGGAAGAATATAGACAGAGAATTGATGTCGCCTAGCCCTGTGTCTGTCTTTATGTCTATAATGATTCTTGGGATCAATGTTAAATGATAGAGCATGCATCCAAAGCCTATTAAGATGCCATTAGATGCACGCAATTCACATTATTTTGTTGTCTTTTAATTAGAGTTCATTACATTATTGGATAATTTTGTATTTTATTTATTTTATTTTGTTCTTTCTTCTTTTTTTTCTCTGCAGAGTCAATGCGGGTCACCGACATTTGAGAGGGATCTCAGGGAGCAACTAGAGAAGTGAGTATACTTTTATTGATGTTTTTTTTACATTGAAACCATTTTTTAATATCTTGCAAAAGTACATAAAAAGAAATTTTCTAAGTTGAAGACTATTACTAAAACTAGTCAAATTATGGGATATTTGCAAACAGATACAAAACTCATCAAAAAACAATAAATATGTTCATTAGTAGAGTAAAGTTAAAGTTTTCAGAGATTTTAACGTTTTATTAGGGGGTTATTCGTCAGAAAATCTATAATTAAAAATCCTCTTCCTGACAAGTAGCTTAACTTTCTAAGACGATTTATTGGTTTATTTCGAATATCCCACATCTGAATTGTTAAGTTGAAAGTCCCTTATAAATTGATTAAAATGTTTAACACTTAGTTTTTGACCAACTACACTTTCTCGAATATCCCACATCTGGTTTTATTTGTATTTATTGAAAAAAATAAAAACAATGTTTGAAATCTCCGTAGGAAAATTACGTGTAGTATATTCGTAAAAAAAGTGGCATATCATTAGTGAATTATTTGCTGTTTCTGACTTTAAAACTAGTTTTACAATAAAACTCAAGACCCTTAAAGTTTTAAAATTGGGTTTGAGTTTTAAAAGTTTTAAACTTTTTACAAATTTAATTTAGATGTCAATATAATTAAAATAGTGTTTAAATAATAATATGTAATTGTATTGACATTTCAATCAAATCTCTGGGCTTAGGTCAAAAGTTGAATTCCATTTGGACCTTATTATACTCACCTTTTAAGCGGTACGATTCATATTTCTTCTTTATTTGCAAATATCCCACGTGATGACAATGAAATAAGCTCTGAAGATTTTGTATTCACTTCATGTGTGTTTTTTGGTGAACTGTAGAAAATGTTCAGTAAATATTTTAAGTTTTCAACTTCAAGCGGTTTTAGGAATTATGTGGGATATTCGAAAAAATATGTTCCTGACAAAAAAAAATATTGCATTCCAAATACATTCTCAAAATTCCATTATATCAGTTTCTTCAGCTCCCACATTTTACCCCAAAAAATATTTGTGAATATCCCACATTTGTTGTAGTGGGATCTTAAAAAGTTATCTATAGACAAATTTCAATACATAGTTTAGATTTTGTACAGTCTTCAAAGACTTTTTACATCTAATTTACAGTAGTTAGATCTACGTCGGAAAATATATTCAAAAACCATTTTTATCAGAAGTAAATAAGTCAAATTTAAAAGAAAATGTATCCACTTTTGTACGAATATCTCACCATTGACTTGTGATAATGAAGATGAAAATTCCTTGCCAATTGATTAAAATTGTGCATAGCACTAAGTAATTGTAATTTCAAGATTTGCAAATATCCCATGTTTGAGTGTATTTTTATTTAATAAAAATACAATCTGTAGGTAATTTATTTGTGTGATATTCTCAAATAACCCCCTCTTAATAACTTTTTAAGATTTGTCACAAGTTTTATTTTTATGTCAATCAAATAATAAAAAACTCAGGTTTTTTTAAAAACAATTCATAAAAGTTGCCGATCACGCAACTTCTGAAAACAGTTTAATTGTTTATACTAATTTTCTTTTTGGCGAATATCCCATTCCCACATGTAATGGCAATAAAAAAAGCTCTGACATTTTTTTACTTAATTCGTGTGTGATATATTCTAGATATAATTGTTTTATGTTCGCAATTGCTGTTTTAAGACCAAGCAATCTCTGAAGCCAGTTAAAGTTTGTATGCTTTTTTCCTCATTGGCGAATATCCCATTTCCCACAAAGTATTAAAGAAAAATAAAAGCTCTACGATCTTTGTTCATGTTTTCTGTATTCTTTACATTTCTTAGGTGTTTTCAAAATCATGAGAATTTTTTGGAAACTTTGTTGTGGGATATTCGAAAAACAAACAATAATTGATATAACATGTTGTTGGACAAAAAGACATATTGCTTTTCAAATGGCATAAATTGTTTGTTAATATTACATAAATAAGTTGATTCTACAACCTTAAAAAACATTATTCAAGTTTAACCCCACGATTCAGTAATTGCCCAATAAAACTTTTTTATTTATGAATATCCCAAATTTGTTTTTTTATAGATTAAAACAATTTGTGGGTTTAGGAACTAAGATTATACTGTGTATAAATAGAACTTAAACATCGTTAATATTCTCCTTGAAGGCAAATCAAGAATAAGCTTCATCAATTCAATCCAAGGTAACCTCTTTCTCAAAGTTTTACCGTTCTTTAGGTTCACTTGCATAAATAAGAATAATTAACCTTTGTTCCCTTTAACGAACATTGAAGTTTTGGTTAATTAAACTAACTTGTGTGTGTTACCCCTCACAGCCTCCAAACCTATACCCGTTTCGTTTATATCCCTAATAAAGTGACTTATGAGAGTTCAAACTATTATATGAAATGAACTCGAAAATTAGCTGCGAAAACTCATCCAGCCGTGAATTTTTTTTTTTATTTTTTTAATGTTGTGCCTGACCTATCCAACTTTCAATTACCGTTTTTTGGAATGAATTTCCTCCTCTTGTTCGCATCAATATACGAGTACATAGTGGAAAATCCCATTCCGGGAAAAATTCATTCGGTATAGGTATTCCTAAAAGTAATTGTAATGCACTACAATTCAGTGGAATATAATTGAGACCGGGCTGTGTTTTATATTCGTACTTATGGCCAAACTGCAGCATCATCACCACCACAAAACAGCTGGAGCAATACTGCTGATGTTGGGACAAGGCAAATGCATAGCCCAAGCCAAACCATAATACCATCATCCGACCAAGTTGTAATCCAGATCGTAAATGGATTCCACACTATGTAATGTATAGTTTTGGATATACATATCAACTTCCTTATAATGCTTCTACCGCTGCTGGTGCTGCACCACCATTTCGACCACATCACTTCACTAGCAAACTATTCTAGCCACCATCGCAGCGGCATCAGCAGCACCCGCACTGTGCAGTGGCAGTTGTAAAAGTTATTGCACAAAAGTAAATCGATGTGGTATATCGTCGACAAGAATTGGCTATACTCTACCGAGAATATACTTCAGTGCCCAAGTCGCATGAGCTTGCTGTGATACATTCCAAATCTCCAACCATTTTTCAACTTCAATCTTAAATTCAAGTCTATTTTTATGAATACCAAACTTAACCCCAAGGATTCCACAAGGCTAGTGTGAAAAAAAGTCTAGGAAAAAAAAGGCTGATAAAAATTACCACGAGCAAAGAGAACTTTTCTAGTCACGACCAAGGAAGAAGAAGACCATAAGTTCCTCGGCCAAAATCGACATCACAAGCACAACACCAAAAAAACTCCCTCACTTCTTATATTTGGGAGCGTTTGTGTGTTTTACTTACCATCCAATCCAATGCTGCTTCAACCTGAAGCTGGAAATTTTTAAGTGGCTCATTGAATATACTTCGCAAGGAACAACTCTTCTACAACATGGTGGCGGCTCTGGGCTGTTTAAGGCACCATTTTCCTGTTTTCTTTTTTGGGTCGGTTGGGGCATATGGTTTTGGTTAAAGCTGCTGCCTCGAAGAAGAAGACCACGACTCTGACTCTGACTCTCACTGTGACTATAGGACGAACTCTCTGTGAATAAGTTTGGAATTGGATTTAGCCCTAAAGAAGTTTTGCATGCCAATGCCAACCCAACTTTAGAACACCTACATAACGATACTCATATACCATTGGGTTTGGGTTTCGGGTTGGGCAATTAGGGATGGAATATGGCGAGAACCGGAGGATTTAACAATTATGGCAATTACACTACAGACACCATGTGATTGATGTGAATAGGAGTTTTCCATCGTCCTGGGTTTTGTTCGTTTATGTCGTGTGCCTTATTTGGTGTGGTGTGTTTTGAAATGTTTTTCTTTTATTTTTTAAATCGACAACGACTCTGAACAACAAGAAGTAATATTTCGAAAAGAGAGAGAAAGAGAAGACGATGTAGAACGATTTCTAGAATAGTTTGTTGGCAAGTTGCCTTGAAATTATATAGGAACAAACACTTTTAAGTGAGGTGGTTTTTTGGCGGAAGTTTTCAAAAGTTTAAGTAAGCTTAAAATGCAAATGTTGTATATAAATGCAACTCAATATAAAGGAAGTTGTTTTCTTGATAATTGTGATTTTATGTACCTTACATATTTGCCCATAAGATTTGAAACAAAATGTCATTATCATTAATCAGTGTCGGGTGGCTGATAATTATTATGGTAAGCTTTTGTAATCTTTTTCACAAGATGACAAGATAAAAGGAATTGTCTCGTAGAAACTTCTAGTGATACACTTTTACATTTAATAGTTTATTTTTTTTTTTTTGAAAAATTGTCAATATTTTAGGCGGTATTTTCGGATTTCCTGGAGAGATTGGCTAAAAATTCAAACATTATTTTGGTTAGTTTTCTTGGATGCATAAGTCGGGCCAAATACAATTTTCTTTTTAAAAATGCAATAAAATTAAAGTTTTTACACTCTATTAGTAAGAACAAACTTTCGCGTTGATTTAATGGAATCCAACGTCGCTTCGTTGTCAGACCTTGTTGATAGTTTGCTGCTGTAGCTCAAATATTGCTTGGATAATACTAGTCTTAAGGGATTGAACCATTTGTTTTGTTGGCAAAAATATCTAAAGTGAAGTGTGAGTGTGCACGTATTACAAATACAAACTATTCACTGCACATAAAAGTAGAAATAGAATCACACTGCGGATAGAATTTTGACGTTAATACTCGATTCTCAAAAATAAATGTTTTTACCATTGATACTCGTAACTCATGTTTGAAAGCTATGACAAGTAATTATTTTTCAGTGAGAGCTTAAGCCTTTTCTGTTTGCTATACTTTATGGGGTTGAATGTTTTATCCGCAACTAAACTAACGCGAAACAAAAACGCAATTAAAAACGCCGCCCATCGATAGCATTTTTATAAGAAAATCGCTTAGTTTTTTATCTTTTTGGTGTCATAGAAGGCAGTATAATCTCTCCTAAGCGAACGCGTTTTTGATACAGCAACATAATGTCTTCTAGCTGTTTAGTTTTAGTAACCGACTGTTTCATGAGTGTTCGCACACTAATGCGAAAACAATGCATTTTCAATGTTTGTAAGATCCTGCAAAGTTTTGTGGCACCTTCGAATCACCTGTTGTACGACTACCTTTCAGAATAAAACGTATCGTAACAATTCTACAAAAATATATAAAGGTATACAAATTCAAATCTTATTTCTCATTCTGGTTTTCAAAGTTGCTTAGCATGAAACCGATCTTTGAGTTCTCTGAGCGTTTCGTCATTGTAATTGTAAAACTAAATAAAAATATAGTTTTGTTTTTATAAACTGGCTCGACTAAATTTTTTAATCATACGGAAAAAGATATGAGCTGTTATATTTGTTTATTACTTTAGAAAAAGTTAGTGTCAACAAATAAAGCGTCATCTGTTTTACTTGAAGATCTACACATATTACATAGTTAGACCATAATCTGTAAATGAACGCTTTTCCTTCTGTTATTATTTTATTCAATTTCAATTTACAAAATGAAAAACATAAAAACTAATTATTTCTGATTTCTTAACATATCCTCTCTACTGAACTACTGCAGATTTCTTTTGGCAGTTTCTCATTATTAATGGAATCCCAAAAAAGAGGCTGGGATGCGACCCACACTGGTAACTTCCCATCCCGTCTGTCGATTTGTCTTGCTTAAAAGTTTGTAGGTTTTCGTGTTGGGTTAAAAAAGTTGTTAGTTGAATTATTCTTAAAAAATTTAAAATTACCAACAATATTTTTCATATATAAAGAAATAGTTTAGTTTGAAAATCTAGTTTTATTAAATAGATTTTTAGTCGAAAACAAATTGTTACTAATTTAAGTAGCATTTCTTAAATTTTTACAAATTGGATGAATGAAATTAATTTGAGAGATATCAAGAACCGATCATCAATTTTTACCAAATTTGCGTACTATTTTTTGTAGATTTTATTTTTTTTATGAAAAAACGGACTGTTGAATTTTTATAAAAAAAAAAACTACTGAATATCGAAAACAATATTTTGTGTGAAATAAAAAGAGTTTGAAGACAATATTTTTAATTTTTGAAAAGCTATTTGAGTCATAAGTAAATTTTTGCCAAGTTTTAGTATTGTTTTTTTGTTAGGTTTTTATTTTTTGTAAAAAACCTGTCAATTAGATTTTACTCAAAATTTTACTGAATGTTGGCAACAATATTTTTTAAAAGATAAAAGTAGTTTAAAGCCAATATGTCAAAGTTTTGAAAAGATATTTGAGTCGAAAATCAATTTTTACCAACTTTTATTGATTTTTTTGTTTAGGTTTTTATTTTTTGTAAAAAAAACTGTCAATTCGATTTTTCTCAAATTTTGTTCGAATGTTAAAATTAGTTGGAAGCCATAATCTCAAAGTTTTGAAAAGATATTTAAGTCGAAAATCAATTTTTACCAAATTTTGTTAAATTTTCTTTTAAGTTTTTATTTTTTGTAAAAAAAACTATCAATTCGATTTTTCTCAAAATTTTACTGAATATTGACAACAATATTTTTTAAAAGATAAAAGTAGTTTAAAGCCAATATGTTAAAGTATTGAAAAGATATTTGAGTCGAAAATCAATTTTTACCAACTTTGAGTAATGTTTTTTTTTTTAGGTTTTTATTTTTTCTAAAAAAAACTGTCAACTCGATTTTTCTCAAAATTTTACCAGATGTTGAAGATGTTATTTTTCGTTGCATAAAATTGTTTTGGTGATAAAATCATTTTGTATTCGTAAAATTTTCGAGGTGACAATTTTTTTTTTCAATTTTTTTGATTTATAAAAAAACCGTTAATTGGATTTTTTTCCAAAAATATAATTGTTTGGTATCACGTTACAATATATTATATAAAATTTAGTTCAAGTCTCTAGCGTTTTTGGTTCGTAAGATATTTAGGGTTAACCAAAATTTTCACCTTTTTTTTTAAACTGCTATGGTAAAAAACCACCCACGCAATTTTCTTGAGAGCCCTTTCTGAATCTTTCTGTCTTATTATCTGTATAACAAAATCTATTTGAAGTCGATATCTCTTCTGGTTCCTGAGCTATGGACGACGAAAAATCGTCGCTAACGTACGGACGTACGGACATACGGACGTACGGACGTACGGACATACAAACGTACGGACGTACGAACGTACGTACACACGCACGCACAGACATCTTTCTAAAAATCTTTTATTTCGGCTCTAGGGACCTTGAAACGTCGAGAAATGTCAAAATTTTCAATTTGTCAAATCGGACCCGATATACATAATAACTTCCTATGGGAAGTTAATAAACACGGCTTACGAGTATATACATATATATATATCGTTACTTCACGGTTCGAAACTCCAGGAGTGGAATAGCAGCTTCTAGGTGGCCAAGTAGCATTTGCAAAGACGATGAGCAAAGATTTACCTTTTTAAGGACTGTGAAGCATAGCGCGCTGCCTTCACCTGAAGTCCAAATTTATGTCTTCTATTTTTTGGTTAGAGAAAAATCTAACCTTGTAACGTCCACCGCAGCCCAATTTTTAAACACAAGAAACACAAGAGTGTTGTCTCACAAACTTTTTGCAGAAACTTGTCTACAGCAGACACGATGATTGCTTTGTTGTTATTTGGGATTACTCAGCACTCACATTAGAAATAAGTTTTCAATATTTTCTAATGTTTCTGAAGCGATTTAGCGATTTTGTCGAAATCCAGCACTATACTTTTAAAATCGCGAAAAGGATAACCCGTTACTTTATACAAATTGGAACACTTGACCAAAACGTTGCTGCCAGTCTCATTTTTTAAGCTATAAAATATAACCACCTAGATGAAACTGTTTTAACTAATTTACGCCAAATTCTTTTCAGATATTCGTATAACTTTTAACTCGTTGAAATAGGAAGATGATTTTTTAAATTGGTACAAATTTAGAAAAATTGGAGGAAACTTAAAAAACATCGCATTGAAAATATTCTATAACTACATAACTGCAAATTATTGACCCCAAAATCTTTTCGATTAGTGAATTTTTGTTGTTATATTTACTTAAATTTTTAACTTCCCATAGGAAATCATCGTAATCGGTACGATTTTTTGAATTTAAAAAACCGAAAAAAGTAATTTGTGATCTCGAGTAATTAGCGAACAAAAACGATATATCGCATACTATAAATACCGTTTTTAACACCTGGTAAATCGAAGTAACAAAAAAATTAAAACCTGTAAAAAATGCTACTAAAAGTTTGAAAAATTGATTTCTGACTCGAAAATATTTGGCAACAATTGGAGATATGAAGCCAATATTTCCAATTGTTGTCCAGATTTTTGAGTCAAAAATTAATTTTTACCAACATTTAGTAATAGTTGTTTATATAATTTTATCTTATAAAAACATTGGGGCTTATTCATATTTATATTTTAAGTCCGAGTTTATTTGAACTGGAGTCTAACTTTAACATCTAGGTTAAACACAGCTGCTATTCATAAAGAATTTGGCAGCTCTGTTTAGTCAGTACAATTTTTAACTTCCCGTAGGAAGTTATTGTAATGGGTCCGATTTGACAAATTGAAAATTTTGACATTTCTCGACGTTTCAAGGTCCCTAGAGTCGAAATAAAAGATTTTTAGAAAGATGTCTGTGCGTGCGTGTGTACGTACGTCCGTACGTCTGTACGTCCGTACGTCCGTACGTCCGTACGTCCGTACGTTCGCGACGTTTTTTTCGTCGTCCATAGCTCAAGAACCAGAAGAGATATCGACTTCAAATAAATTTTGTTATATAGATAATAAGGCAGAAAGATGCAGAAACGGCTCTCAAGAAAATTGCGTGGGTGGTTTTTTTACCATAGCAGTTTAAAAAAAAGGTGAAAATTTTGGTTAACCCTAAATATCTCATGAACCAATGACGCTAGAGACTTGAATTAAATTTTATATTATATATTGTAACGTGATACAAAACAATTATATTTTTGGAAAAAAAATCAATTAACGGTTTTTTTTATAAATCAAAAAAACTGAAAAAAAAATTTGTCACTTCGAAAATTTTACGACTAAAATATGATTTCATTTCCAAAACAATTTTCTGCAAAGAAGAATAATGTTTTTGACATCTGATAAAATTTTGAGAAAAATTGAATTGACAGTTTTTTTTACAAAAAATAATAACCTAAAAAAATAAAAAAAAAGTTGGTAAAAATTGAGTTTTGACTCCAATATCTTTTCAAGACTTTGAGATATTGGCTTTAAACTACTTTTATCTTTCAAAAAATTTTGTTTTCAACATTCAGTAAAATTTTGAAAAAAATAGAATTGACAGTTTTTTACAAAAAATTAAAAACCGAAAAAAAAAATTAACAAAAGTTGGTAAAAATTGATTTTCGACTTAAATATCTTTTCAAAAATTTGAGATTATGGCTTCTAACTAATTTTAACTTATAAGAAATATTGTTTTCAACATTAGGAAAAATTTTGAGAAAAATCGAACTGACAGTTTTTTTACAAAAAATAAAAACCTAAACAAAAAAATTAATAAAAGTTGGTAAAAGTTGATTTTCGGCTCAAATAGCTTTTCAAGAATTAAAAACATTGGCTTCAAACTTATTTTATTTCACAGAAAATATTGTTTTTTATATTCAGTAATTTTTTTATAAAAATCCAACAGTCTGTTTTTTCATAAAAAAATAAAATCTACAAAAAATAGAACGCAAATTTGGCAAGAATTGATACATTTAGACAAACTTTTAAGCAAGACAAATCGATAGACGGGATGGGAAGTTATCAGTGTGGGTCGCATCCCAGCCTCTTTTTAAAATATAAAATGCGTTAGCTAGAGAGCTAAAGTCATTGAAATCCTTGAAATTATTCAGCTTATTGTTAATTGAAACATTTTATTTACGTCGCCAGTTGTAACAAAATATCTACCTATTGTGGTAAAGATGGTAAAAATGGGACTACATTGCCTATGTTACTTTGGTGAATATACCGAGCGAAAAATCTTAGCGCTGGCGCTGTTAAGACTTGGAAACACACAGATATTGGAAAAACTTTCATAGAATTTAGATCTTCAATATTTAGAAGGTCAATCATAAACTTAAAAGTCCTTTTTTATTAAATCAATACCTTTCATACAAAACGTCGTTTTTTGTTGGGTTGGTTGCATTCAAACGTCCAGCAAAATATCAAAATCTTGATCGATGTTTAAGTCTATCAACATTTTTATTTTTGTTTTTATATTTTCAAATAAAATATCTCGCAACGGGATTTTCTCAACTAGTTTGTTTATTTTTGAAGTTTTATAGAGTTAAAAGCAGCTTAAACATAGGTTTTGTCGTCTTTATTTTTAGACTCCAGGCTATCGTTTTAAAATGCATTTAATTTGTCTATGAATAACATAAACTGGAGTTTAGTGTAGCAAAGACAAAATCAGAACTTATCAAAGAACTATGAATATGGCCCTAACAACTAGCAGAAAATGTTTGATTACAAACAAATAAAACAAAAATCTACAAAAACTGATAAAAAATGGGTTTTGAGTAAAGTCTCAAGAAAGATATTGACTTCATGCACAAAATGTTAATTTTTTTAGTAATTAATCTGTTGGGTTGCATCCCAGCCTGTTTTTTAATTTTATTTTGACAATGTAGTAAATTTCTCATTTCAATTTAAAACTCAAACTCGGTTTTGTTAAATTTAGGCAATGATTAGTAATATTTTTCATAGCTTTGCAGTTTGATATTTTCAAACACAAAATAAATAATTAAAATAGATACCCATTTTTAGGTGTCTATTTTTACACTCAAAATGCTATTTAACTAACCCCCTAACATAATATTATACATATGTACGTAGAAGGTTCATGCAATTCCAACATTTATAAATTATAAATAAACCAAATGACAACTCGACCTCCTCCGCAGTTGGGTATGTTGTTTTGAAAACATGCGTTTACCTCTTTCAAAATACAATTATTTCAAAATTATGTACAATATATAAAATGACAATCATTAATTTAATTTTAAAATTGTTTTTCATTTAATTTCAGCATGAATCGAGCAATGAAGTCGAAGGACCGCAAAACAGTGCAGGCGTGTAGGGACAATAAAGCGCTCCAGGTAAACATCATGAAAATGGTTATATGTACCTGTAGGAATACAAAATTCTGCATTAATTCTCCCCACATGTTCCTTTTATTGTTTGCTATTTCGCGGATTCCTTTTTTTTTTGTATTTTTTGAATCCTGTTTTTCTTGTTCAATTCGTTTTTTGCAATTTAATTGGATGGTTGTTGGTAACACCGACAATTGCTCCTTACCACACATGAGCCCTGCAATTTGCAGGAATGTCTCCTGCATGACGTCGGGATGTATAATCTCCGGGTTAACTACTTTTTACCCCTTATGACCATATGCCATATGTACCTATATGAGATGCAAGAAGACTATCGTTGTTCAAAAACATTCAATAGCGTTTGAACCCATCAAAGATGTTTGGAGTGGGAACCAAAAAACCAGGAGACTGAGGTTGAAGCCGAAGGATCCATACACGATAAACGTGGATTAATGATGACTAAGGAATGGGTTGAGTTGGTTGGAGCAAGCAGTATTGCCTACATAACGACCATGACGATGATGTAAATTGCGGTGGGTTGGGAAGACGGCGACGCGACGCACGAAGAGATGAGGGGATAGATTGAAGAGTGCACCTGGAGTGAAGTGGAAACTGGAAAATAGTCGTCGAAGTTGGAAGAGTTCCATAAACATACATGTCCTTAATTCAATCTGACCCCCGGGAGCTGTTCAGGATCTGTTTATTCCTACTGCTGCTCCAGCTGCCTGCTGCTGTTGCTACCAAATGTGATGTGATGTATGGCAGAACATTACCAGCTGACAGTGTAATAATGGATTTCATCAGAGGAACCTCCATAAGCGTGTCTTTTGTATCTGGGATAGGGAATGGAAACATGGTGTGATGCTGCCGCCCAAGGCTATATTCTATAGCAGAGAGGTGTTTGCTTTTCTTTTTTGTTTCAATTTGTCTATAGAATAAAATAGGAGAGGTGTTGTGGCGTATACTTTTCTTGAATGACATTCGCGGTTTATGAAGTTTTTCTCATAAATATTTAGTTTTGACAGTGGGGGGGGGGGTAGTTGCTTTGGATTTTCAAAAGTACTCTTAAGCGTACGGAAAAGTAAACAAAACGAATGTCATTTTAGCCATTGGCAAAATGTTTTATGGAAAGCAACTTTATAGTCGAGCATCACACAAGACCATGGGTGAGTTAGAATTTATAGGGAAACTATATCTTATAAGCTAAACAGGAAGAATTTTAAAAAGTGTAGGTACTGTGTTTCGAGAATTTATGCATTGAAAAAAATAAATTGTATTCATTTAAAATATAAAACAATAAAGTACTCATTTCGTTGCGGGAGGAAAATGGACTTTCATGTAATAAATCTTTTCCCCATAGGGACGAATAAAGGTTAAAATTGAAATAAGAAAAGTTACATTTTCAGATACATTTTGTTGAAAGATGCCTATTGATGACATCATGCGACTTTGCTTAAACCACTCTGAAGATCAAACGACTGCAAAGAGTTTTAATTTTGATATTAAAGAATAACGTTGTAATGTCGTTTGTGCCTTACATCAAGAATCAAAGAAGACTACGGGCTACAGCAGCAATATTATCAGTAACTCTTGGGCGACCAACACGTTTTTGATTCTTCACATCATTTACTTGTCTGAAGTGCTCAATTTTTCTTCACGACGAAATATAACTGAAAAATTGTCACTATTTTTGTTAAAAATCTTAACAATTTCAATGCAGTGTTGAAGCGTGTATTATTTCATTTTTGGTAACGGCTTAGATCTTTCTTGTGAAGAATCAATGAATAACAGCTTAAAAAGTGACAGCCCCCATAAAGCGGGATATTCAGAATAAAAGTTCTTGTAATTTTAATTATTGGTTTTCAATGTTTTCGATTTAATTAACAAAAGTCTGTTAAAAAAAGCTTTAACTCACAGCCTTGTTCAATAGAATTGTGGTTTTCAAACTGGCAATATTTTTTTCGCAGTTGGTCATTTTAAGAGCTGTGACTTGACTTAGATATGCTTAGCTTAGTTTGTTTTCCTGTTTTTAATAAATACACTTACTCCTAAACAATGTTTGTAAGTCGTAGCTCATTTTTAGTGGAATGGGTAGATTAATAAGCATAATCCATAAAACTTTAATGAGACGCAGTTAAATCCTCAAAGTTTGACTGTTTGGTGTGCTCTATGGGCAGAGGGAATCATTGGTACACATTTCTTCAATAATAAAGCCTATAGAACCATGATTAATGACTTTTTCGTGTCTGAATTGGAAGATGTTGATGTTAACGACATTTGGTGTCAACAAGACGACACTACGTGATATTCAGCCAATGAACCAATCAATTTATTGAAGGAAAAGTTTGGTGGCCTCCAAGATCGTGAAAGTATATTGTCTCTTACTGACAAGGTTGGTCATATCCTTTATTGTGCACAATGTATGGATATTTCGGTTCGAAAATATATATCATTATCATTCTGAAAGAGGGGCTGATCAAACCCCTCATGAACCCGCAACTCTGACCCCGAATGCTTACACAAGCTACACTCATCCCCGCGGCCCAGTATTAGTCTGTTGTCTGTCTCGACAGAGTGTCTGATTGTACGATTTAACGCCGCTGGACTATTAAAGTCGCTTGTCTACGCAACTTAGTCTGAGATGGATTGACACCGCTGCCGTCTAAGAGAATTTTCGGCGCGTTATTATTGTGTCTGGAATTGGGCCTATTGGCTGGCCAGCAATTGCGGAATGGAAAACTATTATCTTTATAATAAAGCTTAATTTTTGGCCAACAAATTATTTATTTATCATGCCAGAGGTCTTGGGTTCAATTCCTGCCCGTGCCATCTAAAGTTTTTTCTCACAGGTACTGCCTTTTGCGAAGAATTAACAAATCGTTCAAGAGCAATTCTTGTCATGGAAAGTGCTTTCTCAAATAAGCCGTTCTTAAAACTGAAGGTCCCTTCATCCCTGACAACAGTACTAGCACACGGGAATGGTTGAGAGTTGTAATTACTAGGCCCTGGTTCTCATTATTTAGTATTTATTTCTTCTTGAAAACCGCACGTCTAAATACCGTTTGTTATAATTAGTTATAGTTTTGACGCAATTATGAATTGTGTGTTTTTGAATTTGTTGTTAAAAACCACATATTTAAAGTGTTAAAAATTGAGTTTTTAAATTACATTACTAAAGGTGAATGTTGAAAAATAAATATTTAGATTTAAGTTTTACTCCGGAAAGGCCTGAAAACTTCTAGATGACATTTTAAAAGAAAAACGATAAATTTAAATGTCAAAATATGATTTATTATTTATTTTCCAAGTTATATACTGTTTTATAAATCTCATTTTCTCCATATTTTTCAAACTCATTTTCATAAAACTATTCACAGTGAAACCACGAGACTGAGACTGAGAACGAGACCGAGGCTCTCAGTTATTAGAGACCTAGATGATATCAAAATGATAAAAACATTTTTGGATTTTGTTTAGACCGACATAAGACTAGCAAATAGTTCTGTCAGATCTTGTCTCGTCGTCGTGGCCAATTCTACAACCAATAACACTAGACTTAAGTTTCGAATATGGGGTCAGTTTATAAATGAGTCAAATTCTGTTATATATCATCCGGAGGATTCTAAATTTAGGCAAATTTATGTTTAGGTGTTTTTATCGACGTAATTTTGTTGCAATCATTTTTGATATTTAATAGAATTTTTTTTTTTTTTTTTTTTCAGCAGGAAGGTGAGAAATCTTCAGAGACACTATAAGCCCGATGCTTATAGTAGTGTCAGATTTTTACTGACTAAAACTCACCTCCCTTATCTTCTATATTATTACTACAACTAAGTCCAGCTTAACAAGTAGTTTTAGCGTCATTTTGTTCGCGTTTTGTCAAGAAGCTCCCCAACGAGAGGACCTGAAGATTCCACAAAATTCGAGTGGAGAGATTAATTTGTTTGCGCTAGATCAGAAGGTCTTGTTCGGTGCAGACGCCGAAAAACGAACGCCTCGCTAACAGATTGTTGGATTAAGTTATTACTATGATTTCTAAGTCGTGATCTTAGCTCTGTAGCAAATTTTTTAATTTCGTTTTCTACATATTTTATATTTAAATCTCTATGTAAGTCGCTATTTCTTACATACCATGCAGCATTTACTATTATTTTAAGTACTTTGTTTTGGTATGTTTGCAAAATTTGTATATTTCTTTCGTTGGTACAACCCCAAAGTTGTATACCGTACGTCCAAACTGGTTTCAGTACTTGCTTATAAATAAGAAGCTTGTTATAAACGCTTAGATTGGAATATCTTCCAATAAGCCATGTCAATTCGCGGAGTTTATTTTCGAGTTCATCGCGTTTCTTTTTTACATGAACTTTCCATTTAAGTTTCGCGTCTAGAGTCATGCCTAGATACTTCGCTCATTAGCGTATGGAATTTGCACAGAATTTATATAAATAGGTAAGTTAAATACTTTTTTATACGTAAAATTTGTGTGCGTCGATTTCGTTTCATTAAGAGCAATTCGCCATTTCTTTGTCCAATCTGAAATGCTATTTAATGCCTTTTGAAGCTTAGAGGTTGCCGTTTCTATTGAATCCGATATTGCGAGTACAGCTGTATCATCGGCAAAAGTGCCTAAAGTTGTGCCTTCTGTTTGGGGTATATCTCGGGTATAAAGAACAAACAAAATCGGTCCAAGGACGCTACCCTGGGGAACCCCAGCGTTTATTTCTTTAAACTCCGAATACTCCGTTCCTTGCTTAACTCGAAAGAATCTATTTTCTAGGTACGATTCAAGAATGTTATATATTTGCTCTGGAAAGACTTTTAATTTATATTTTAGCCCGTCATGCCAAACTTTGTCAAAAGCTTGAGAAACGTCAAGAAATGCAGTTGAGCAAATCTTTTTTTCTTCAAATGCTTTTTCAATTTCGTTAGTTATTCGGTAAACCTGATCAATTGTCGAGTGATTATTCCGGAAACCGAATTGGTGGTCGGGAATTAAACGTTTTTCTTCAATAATTGGTAGCATTCGTTTAAGAAGCAATTTTTCAAATATTTTAGATATAATTGGTAAGAGAGAAATTGGTCTATACGATTTTTTCTCATTCGGTAGCTTACCCGGTTTGGGGATCATTATTACTTCGGCGACTTTCCATTGCGTGGGTACGTAAGCAAGTCTTAAAGCAGCGTTAGTGAGCTGTAAGAGCTTAACCATTGCTTTTTTAGGCAACTCTTTGAGGACACGACCGTTAATCAGGTCGTAGCCAGGACCTTTATTATTTTTCTGCCGTTTTATTTCCTGGACAAGTTCAGTCAAAGTAATATTCCTGATAGAAAAATTGTCCGGCGCTGGTTGGAGCTCTCCGTCATTAGTCAGAAGCTCTTGACCATAGAAAGGTTTGAACGTTTCCTCAAGGTGCTTAGCAAATAAATCCACCTTTTCCTTATCAGTTTTTGCCCATTCAGAATTATTTTTTCGAATAGGTGCCCACATTATTTGAGGCTTTTTAATACCTTTTATCGTCTTCCAAAGAGAATAATTCGTTTTTTTGTCTGCTGTTAGGCTTTCAAGATAGGCAGAATTCTCACTGTTTTTAAAATCTCGTAACAAATTTTTAATCTTGTTTAATAAAAAGTTGATGACACTTTTATGCTGAGGAGCACGTGATTGCTGCCATACTTTTCGAGCTTTTCGTTTTTCGCGTATCAATTCTTTTATATCTTCTGGAATTTTTTCTTCGTATTGCCTTGACTTTTTACTACAGATCGGAGTATTATTCCAAGCTGCTTCTTGAACAATATTTATAAATTTTTCTGTTTCATCTTCTAACTCTAATAGAAATGTCACTTTATCAATATTGTTACAGCTACTTTTTTTAGAAAATTAAAAAAGGTTGAGATTTTAAAAAAACTTACTTCTAAGGAATTAGGAATCACAAAGCAAAGTACTTTACACTTAATTATAATTTTAACTATGTAAAGGGTGTCCCAAAATTAACGCAAGATTTGAATTTGCCGCCATTTGTGCAGTGAAGTGTTGGCAACCCTGAAAAAAAAGCAATTTGACAGCTAACAGTATAGGGTTATTAAAAATGGAGCGTTACACAAGAGAACAACGTGTCTTCATTATTAAAGAATATTTCAAAAATAGTGAAAGCTTGGCGGCTGCAGTTCGAAAATTTCATACAAAATATGGTCGGAATAGTGTTTTAACTTCGTCAACTGTGAAGAGATTAATTGAAAAATTCATGGAGACTGGATCCGTTGGAGACGCTAAACACACTGGTCGTCCAAAAACAAGCCGTTCAAATGTGAATGTCGAAGCAGTGCGTGAGAGTGTTGCTGACAATCCAGGAACCTCAATTCGACGTCGTGGACAAGAATTGCAAATTTCAAGAACCTCTCTACAGCGTATACTCACCAAAGATCTGTGTCTTCATGCTTACAAAATTCAATTAACACAACAATTGAAGCCTAATGACCATGGACAGAGAAGAGAGTTCGTTGAATGGATTATTGAACATCAACAAATGGACCCTGATTTTTCGAGCAAAATCATCCTAAGCGATGAAGCACATTTTCATCTTGATGGCTTTGTCAATCGCCAAAATTGCCGCATTTGGGGTTCGGAGAACCCACATGTGATTGTCGAAAAACAAATGCATCCACAATGCTTGACTGTATGGTGTGGATTTTGGGCTGGAGGCATAATTGGGCCATATTTTTTTGAAAATGATGCTGGTCAAGCAGTGACTGTTACTGGTGCTCGATATCGCGACATGATTACACAGTTCTTTCTGCCAAAATTGGATGATATTGATGTGTCCAATATGTGGTTTCAACAAGACGGTGCCACATGTCATACAGCCCGTGAAACAATTCAATTACTGCATGAGACATTTCCAGGTCGTGTACTCTCTCGTTTCGGTGATCAAAATTGGCCTCCTAGATCGTGTGATTTAACAACATTAGACTTCTTTTTATGGGGTTATTTGAAATCACAAGTCTATGTCAACAAGCCCACAACCACCCGTGCATTAAAAAAGGAGATTCAACGCTGCATCAACGAAATTCAGCCACATTTATGCAGAATGGTCATGGAAAATTTCAACAAAAGAGTGCGCATGTGCATGCAAAGCCGTGGAGGCCATTTGTCCGATGTGTTATTCCATACATAACCCTATCCTATGTACTTTACGAGTCAATAAAAATATAACTATCAAAAGACTAAAAACGGCGTTTTCTATTTAATTCAAATCTTGCGTTAATTTTTGGACACCCTTTACATACTGTATGCCGAGATATTTTAAATGTATGGACGATGAAATTGAAATCAGTTCTAAACTTTAAACTTAAATATGGTCTAAATATGTACTGACCCATGTTAAAAATTAAATTTTGGGGAGCCAAATACGTACTAAGTTTTGAGAGCAACAAAATGAGAATACCAGTACTTGTACTGTTTTGGCATTCAATTGATGCGATATTATATCTTGCAACTTTATTCATTGATGTTTAATATTGCTTTCTTGGCTTCCAAACGATCCTTTAGAATAGCATATGTTACTGAACTGCAACTTTGTTAATTATTCCAATTGAGCTTAGGAACGATACCGGACCTGAACCCATAATTTGTCTTCTTTAAAGATTATGTCATTTTTGTAACATGACTATATTTCGAGAGACCAAAACAGCTAAACAGTTTATAGCTTTTTCATCAAGACTAAGATTTTGTACTTGTTATTTTCTAACACTCGCTGATTCAATTATAGTAGATTTATTAATAAAAGTGAAATATATTAAAGAAAATTCCAATTTTTGGAAAACAATTAAATTCTTTGACAATTACAAATCTATAACAATGATCTAGAAATATTTCAA
This sequence comes from Eupeodes latifasciatus, assembly GCA_920104205.1. Lineage (NCBI taxonomy): Eukaryota > Metazoa > Arthropoda > Insecta > Diptera > Syrphidae > Eupeodes > Eupeodes latifasciatus. The sequence continues at coordinate 42,910,686 of OV049925.1, read as the reverse complement.
TTGTCATATTCAAAGTTTGAAATTTCGTTTTTGAATGTGATTTAATTGTTATTCTTCATCCTAAAATTGACTATATTCCCGTGTCCTTTGATTTACATATGCACATAACTATAATTTCCTTAAAAAAAACTCAAAACAAATTTTCGTAAAATGAAATAGTATATACCATATCATTTACTTCCGCTATTTTATAGTAAATCAATATTTCATAGATTTCATGTTGAAAAAAAAATAAATAAAATAAATTGAAAAGTTTTCAATTTCCTTGCCAACTTTTGGCATCCCAAAACTCAACTACAGGTAAACTAGGAAGGAAGGTGTAGTATGTAAATTCGTTGGCGACCGATAACAAGTTAAAAAACAAAATCACCATCAAAAGCATTTATAAAATTCATACAAAAACGTATACCCAACATACATACAAAAATATTCCCATAATAAAAATAAAATACATAAAACTACATCAATTTTACGGTATCATTGTTCCCCCTTGGGAGAATATTTACTGCATTGGGTTCACACTGAACGATTTCGATTATTCACTCCTCATTGTTCAAACACCTTTCCGAGTGCAGATATTATTTTGTTTTTATTTATTTGTCGATTATCGTTATAGACATGGTAATGTTCAAAACCATAGTAACCAAAGCAATTTAAGCCGAATTGAAAAAAAGGACTTTTGTATTTGTGAATAGAGGTAAAGAAATAGCCATAAAATCGGAAAATCCATGGCAATATGCACCTATAACGATAAAAATGAATAATACTAATAAACGTGCAATTTAATTTTAGCTCAAAATGCATAAAATACAAATTTTGAAATATAGGAAAAAATAAACATTAAGCAAACACAACAGCAGTGCTCGCATGCTCAAACTAGTGTTCCTGAAACAATGCATAAATCTATTTTTAATACATTTTTTTTTTTTTGATTTAGCACATAAACAAAATTATAATAAAAAATATAATGTGAATAAGGCTATTATGATGAGGATCTAGTAAACCAACTACAGCCGCGATGAAAAGTTACAGTAACAGATTCAGATTCGAAAAGGATGTGTTTTTCGAGATGCTTCAACATGATTTTATGACTTCGAATGTGACTCACCATAAGTCCTTTTTCTTTTCCATGTGGGTTGCGGAATACTGGCTTATTATGGTCAAAGAACAAAATACTCAAAAAATAAAAAATAAAAAGTGCGTATACGCCCAGTACCACTTTGGTATACTTGGCCCAGTTGTGGCACTTTGATAGCATAACTCCTATTTTAAAAAATAAATTTAAAACGATAACTAAAGCTTTAAAAATCTTTAATCCCACTTTCTTTAGTTATAAAGCACTTAGACTTTATTTAACTAAAAAAAGAATAAAAACTAACAAACCTAATTTATGTATGATTTTCCAATAAGAGGTTCCATTTTGAATAGCCTGCTATTTTTGCATATTATGCCTTTTAAAGCTGCTATTTTTACTACTTTAAATTAATTAAAAATGTTCAAATTCAATACAACAAGAGTGAAAAGTTTCAGTCTCAATTTTGCAAGAAATGTTTCCTACCCGTGTTATTTCTTGAAGATGTGATGGAAATTGGTCATCGAGATCTTTTGATTGAACGCCTTAAAACTTTTTTTTGGAAATATGGACCTATGGCAAAACTCCACAGTTGATTCAAGATCTCAAATATAAAATTCGTAACACATGTATACCTGCCAACCACTAGGATGAGGCCACTCATTTTGGAATAGATTTTTCCTTTTTATAGCTGGTGGAATTGTTGTACCCGGAAACTTTTACTACCTGTATTTCACCATTAAAAATTCACAAAATTAAAGGAAAAACTAGAAACGAGCGTTGGAATTTCCCAATATCAAATTATAAACCTCATCCACTAGGATGAGGCCACTGCAAATATTTCCGTGCAGAAGTTTTTAAGTGCGATCGTTTAAAAACTTTTGTATAGAATGTCTTAAAGAGTGTTGAAAACAACAGATTTAAATTAATTTGAAATACACATGGACTCTGGAAAGACTTTGACAGCTAGATAAAGGCCAAAAATAGATGCGCTAAAGCATTTACGACTCTCAGGATGTGAAATCGCAAGGAGGCTTAACAGAAGGAAGGAAGTTGTAAGAAATCATATTGCTAATCCACAAAATTATAAAAAAAATCAAAAATGGTATAAGGCAGAACCAAGAACATTATGAGAAAAGCGGCTAATTCTATGGCTTGTTTCACATTCCACTCTACCAGCGACTAAATAAGGGCTAAAAGCTGAGAATCAGCAAGAATAACAACGGTTCAAAGAAAAACAACAACAAAATAAACTCATTTCGAGGCAAGTACACAAGAAGCATCGGATGCATTTTGCAAGAGAGATGTTACTTGGAGAAGTGAATGAAAGCGTGTTGTCTTTTGGGGGAAACAAAGTTTAACCTTGACGGGCCCGTTGGTTGCAACTTCTATTCTCATGATTTGAGAAAGAATGAGCTTATTTTTTAAAGACATCATAGCCGTACATAAGTGGAACGGTGTGAGGAGCTATAACTTACTATGGCACAATTGGCTTTTAATTTTTGTCGACAATAATGCACGGCAACAGTTTTTAATATTTTCTGGAACGGTCATTTCCAAAATAAAAAGCATTTTTGGACTTCTGCCTCGGATTTTCCAAAATGACAATGCCCCAATTCAAACTTCGAGAGGTGTTAGAAGTTAAATTTAATCAAAAGACGTGGAACTTTTGTCATGGCCCCTATATTCCCCACACTTCTTTTAGTTGAGAAGTTGACAGACAATTTGAAGACAAGGACACCTTAATCGAAAGTTTTCGTGATAGCTGGGTCCGAATTTCCTGTGATTATTAAAAAAAAAATTGAATGTTTCCATTCCAGACCGTCTTATAGTGGTTTCATCCGAAAATGGCTGACATAGTCATTACAAATGTAAAAAACTGTTATAAATAAATGTTTTTAAACCATAAAATGTAAATATTTGATCCGTTTTTTTTTCTGAAATTTTGCATGTGGCCTCATCCTAGCGACGCACTTTTGTATACCCTTTTTGAGTAGTTTATTTTTTGATCTTCGCGGATTCCAACGCTCGTTTTCAATCTACCCTCTAATTTTATAAATTTCTAATGGTGAAATACGTACCTATTCACAGGTAGTAAAAGTTTCCGGGTACAACACTTCCACCAGCTATAAAAAGCGAAAATCGTTTCAAAAATGTGTGGCCTTATCCTAGTGGTTGACAGTGTACTCGTATGTAGCTGCAAATTTGAGAATTATATCGGGTGATTTTTTTGAGGTTAGGATTTTCATGCATTAGTATTTGACAGATCACGCGGGATTTCAGACATGGTGTCAAAGAGAAAGATGCTCAGTATGCTTTGACATTTCATCATGAATAGACTTACTAACGAGCAACGCTTGCAAATCATTGAATTTTATTACCAAAATCAGTGTTCGGTTCGAAATGTGTTTCGCGCTTTACGCAAATTTTATGCGTTTTTTTAAAAAAAAAAGTTCTCAAGCTCTTAAAAATCACCCATTATGTATTTATTGTCCTCCATTGAAAAGAGGACATTGTTTAATATAATGGGTGATTTTTTAAGAGCTTGAGAACTTTTTTTAAAAAAAAAACGCATAAAGTCTGCGTAAAGCGCGAAACACATTTCGAACCGACACTGAGCATCTTTCTCTTTGACACCATGTCTGAAATCCCGCGTGATCTGTCAAATACTAATGCATGAAAATCCTAACCTCAAAAAAATCACCCGATATATAAATGAATAAGGTGGCGCAACAGTTGGTGTTGAACCAGGGGTCTAGTAATAGCAGGGATTGAGGGGACCTATGGGTGTTATGACGCATCCGAATAGCTTATTTTAAAAACGGATCTAAGAAATAGTCATGGAGAATTGATTGATATCTCTAAAAATACTCGTTTTATTTTAATAACAAAATAAAACCTTATATTGGAAAATTCTATTTTTTTCTTTATTTTGAATTTAAAAATATTTGAATCTCATAACCAAGACTTTGACGTCAATTTTTTAACTTCCCAAAAACTGAGAATTTCTGTCGAAATATCATCCCAAATCAAGGAGTTGTACAAGTTAACATTTAATAATAAAAAGCTATGTTTAAATAAATTTAATGTTGATATTTATTAAAAATGAGCATCGCGAACAATTTTGACACATCAGTTCTATCGAAATAGTCAGTTGCATTACCTCCCCCTTCCAATCAAAAAAATCTATTGAAATGCCCTTCAGTTGAACCTTGATCATAATTTCGAACGTACTAATAAGCATAGTGATTTGTTTTTTAGCCGCACATCAAGAATGTTGAATACTCTACCCGCATCATGTCTGATTTTCTTTTCATTTTAATTTTAGCAAAACAAAATGTCGCATTATTTTCAAGGCAAACTTTCTGAACAGAGTGTACTTTTTTTCTGCCAACGTCATTGAAATATAGGTGTACAAAACAAAAATATTTATCATAGACGTTTGAAAAAAAAAATTAACTAAAAACCGTTTGCTGATGTTGTTGAAATCAGTGGCAGTTGCAAAGAGAGCAGGTTGTATATTCTTATAGCCTTGTTATAGATTTTCATTTTTAAAAAATTGCATCTGGCTGGGTTATATGCAAATGGCAAATGTGCAATAAAAATTAGATTTATATGCGATAGAACAGCATACGAGTATAAATTGTTAAAATGTTAAAATAAGTACATAATCATAAACGGTGCAGTGCCTATAGTGTATGTGGCTGGCTATCATGTATAACTAAAGCTATAAGGATAGCTGATGTTTATAGTGATGCTGGTGCTGGTGCTAATGCTGCTGCTGTGGACAGCTGACACAAAAGGTGCCAACGAGCTAAGCTATATATTAAAGCTTGCTCTCTGAAGTCTGTTGTACTACCATTAGCTACATATACTCGTATTATTATTTCTCTTGGGGAAAGGATAATGATATGGGGTCCACCAGTGCAAGTGGCTCATTTGCGTGCTTAATTTTTATTTTTATCTTGCTGGTTTTACCTTTGTTTGTACCATTTGAATATATGCTTCACTATGTAATTGACATTTTATTAGTTTTTTTTTTGTCAAGACTTTAGCTTTTGTAGAGGAAAATTGAAATAGGATAAACTACATATATACTGTACTGATGATGGTGGTGTACGATAAAGTGAGTGTTAACTGAAAATTGTTTTTCATCTGTATCAATTTAAAAGTGGAATGTCCCAACCTAATTGGGTGGTGATTAAAGTTTCATTGAATTAGTTACTTCAACGTTTAACGTTTAACTGATTTAATAGTTTCATATAAACTATATATGTGGACCTATCTTACCTACAAAAGAGTTATATTGTTTAGATGGAAATGTTACTGATGTAGAAATCTTTTCAAATCATCTATTACTGTGAAATGTTACTTTTTCATACATATATATTTCGTATATCTTTAAAACAAAAAACAAAAACAAACGTTGTTGATTTATTAGCATTTGAAATTTAAAAACAATCTATTTTAATTTGTGTTACGAAATTAAAAGCTTTAAAAAAAATTGTAACTTCCCTATTCATATTACATGGATCAGTCAATAAATTGTTTTTTTTTATAAATCAAATAAACTAAAAAAAAATGTGTCACCTCGAAAATTTTACGACTAAAATATGATTTCATCTCCTAAACAATTTTGTGCAACGAAGAATAATGTTTTAGACATCTGATAAAATTTTGAGAAAATCTAATTGACATTTTTTTTAAAAAAATAAAAACCTAAAAAAAACATTACTCAATGTTGGTAAAAATTGAATTTCGACTCAAATATCTTTTCAAAAACTTGAGATTAAGGCCTCAAACTTATTTTATCTTATAAGAAATATTATTTTCAACATTTTGCAAAATGTTGAGAAAAATCGAATTGACAGTTTTTTTACAAAAAATAAAAACCTAAAAATAAAATTAATAAAAGTTGGTAAAAATTGATTTTCGACTCAAATATCTTTTCAAAAATTTGAGATAATGGCTTCTAACTAATTTTAACTTATAAGAAATACTGTTTTCAAAATTAGGAACAAATTTTGAAAAAAATAAAATTGACAGTTTTTTTACAAAAAATAAAAACCTAAAAAAAATTATAAAAGGTGGTAAAAATTGATTTTCGACTCAAATATCTTTTCAAAACTTTGAGATATTGGCTTTAAACTACTTTAATCTTTCAAAAAATATTGTTGTCAACATTCAGTAAAATTTTGAAAAAAAAATCGGATTGACAGTTTTTTTACAAAAAATTAAAAACCGAAAAAAAATTTAACAAAAGTTGGTAAAAAGTTATTTCCGACTCAAATATCTTTTCAAATTTTTGAGATAATAGATTCTAACTAATTTTAACTTATAAAACAAATTCTTTTCAATGTTTTGAAAAATGTTGAGAAAAATCGAATTGACAATTTTTTTACAAAAAATAAAAACCTAAACAAAAAATTAATAAAAATTGATTTTCGACTCAAATATCTTTTCAAAACTTTGAAATATTTTCTTTAAACTTTTTTTATCTTTCAAAAAATATTGTTGTCAACATTCAGTAAAATTTTGAAAAAAATAGAATTGACATTTTTTTACAAACAATCAAAAACCGAAAAAAAATTTAACAAAAGTTGGTAAAAATTTATTTTCGACTCAAATATCTTTTCAAAAATTTGAGATAATGGCTTCTAACTAATTTTAACTTATAAGAAATACTGTTTTCAACATTAGGAACAAATTTTGAAAAAAATAAAATTGACAGTTTTTCTTACAAAAAATAAAAACAATACTAAAACTTAGTAAAAATTTACTTTCGACTGAAATAGCTTTTCAAAAATTACAAATATTGGCTTCAAACTTATTTTATTTCACAGAAAATATTGTTTTCGGTATTCAGTATTTTTTTGATAAAAATCCAACAGTCGGTTTTTTCATAAAATAATAAAATCTACAAAAAAATAGTACGCAAATTTGGTAAAAATTGATACATATAGACAAACTTTTAAGCAAGACAAATCGACAGACGGGATGGGAAGTTATCAGTGTGGGACGCATCCCAGCCTCTTTTTATTATTGTATTATACTAGTTGATGAGGTTGATAATGTTACATTTGTTGTAGAGAAGAGGTGTTACATGAGCCATTAAAGAAAAGTACGTATACGTCATAGTGCACATTTATCTTGTATTGTTATTTTTATCAAAAAACATCAAAACTATACAAATTTTGCAAAAGTATTCAAAAATATATATTTTTTCTGAGCTGCATATCAAAAAAAAATTATTTTTTCTCGGAACCAGGCTTAAAAGTTTCGTTTACATGCCAAAATAGGCTTCTGAAAATATGAGCCCTTAATATTAATATTTAGGTAATCCGCATCGCACTTTTCGATTTCCCATAAGAATAACACGGGAAAAAATTGTTTTTCTTCTGATTTTTATAACTAACGAACGATAAATTGCATTGTAATACCTCTTATGTATTTTGTAGAGAATTGAACGTTCTACAAAAAAGATTGCTGAAATTTCATTAATCAAACAGTTTTAAATAAATTACGCTCGAAAACAGCTGAAATTTTTCTGTTTGATCAGTAAAATTTCAGCAATCTTTGAGGGCAAAATATAAGAGTTTTGTTTTTTTTTTTAACTCTGAGAGCTTAGAAATAAACTTTCAGTTTGTTTTGAAACTAGTAATCTTATAAATTTAAGAGTATTGTAAAGAAAAGGCCTTAATTAAGGGTAAATTAAACTTTGATCTTGAATAACTTTCGACTGAGTTGATTTATCAAAAAGTGACATCAGACCTTTTTTGTAGAGCATTCAGTTCTCTACAAAGTACACAAGAGGTATTACAATGCAATTTATCGTTCGTTAGTTATAAAAATCAGAAGAACAATTTTTTTCCTGTGTTATTCTTATGGGAAATCGAAAAGTGCGATGCGGATTACCTAAATATTAATATTAAGGGCTCATATTTTCAGAGGCCTATTTTGGCATGTAAACGAAACTTTTGAGCCTGGTTCCGAGAACAAATATTTTTTTTTTATTTTGAAACGCTCTAATATACATATATCAAATTGAATATAGCCTTGAGGCCATTCTTAAATTAATAAACTTTTTAAAACAAAACAAAATTGAAACAAAATTTTAGTACTAAAAATTCATTAACATACATTTTCATTTTCTTTAAATAAACGTGGACACAGTTATTCAACGAATATCAGCTAAATTAAGGGTGTACACATGATTTAAATTTTGGCCTATCTGTGTATTGACTAAATTTGGTAAAAATTGAGCATCACACGAACAACAAGAACAATAACATTGTTAAACAATATTTTCAAAATGTAATGAAAATTTGGCACACCAGAACCCAATATCATTTTTGTCTTACTTTAGGCATATGGAAAAAGGTGACTTTCAGGGTTTTGAAAATTAAAAGTGTTAACATGCTAAAGTGCAATTCGGTAATCACACTTCATACTGAACAATTTATGCAACACTGATTTGAAAAATCTTTTCAAACTGGAATGAACAGAACAGGTATTAACTGGATGTCTAAACCATATACAGGACAATTTTGAAAATGCTTTTTGATCGCATTAGTTATTAGAAAATAGATGTTCAATGAAAATAATTAGTATTTTATATGAAATTTTATGAAAATTATTGTAATCGATCAGATTTGTCACATTGAAGATTTTCATCTAAATCATTGGTTTTGAAAAAAGTCTTAAGAGTATGTCTGTTCATGTAGACGTAAAGGGTGTCCCAAAATTAACGCAAGATTTGAATTAAATAGAAAACGCCGTTTTTAGTCTTTTGATAGTTATATTTTTATTGACTCGTAAAGTACACGTTGATGCAGCGTTGAATCTCCTCCTTTAATGCACGGGTGGTTGTGGGCTTGTTGACATAGACTTGTGATTTCAAATAACCCCATAAAAAGAAGTCTAATGGTGTTAAATCACACGATCTAGGAGGCCAATTTTGATCACCGAAACGAGAGAGTACACGACCTGGAAATGTCTCATGCAGTAATTGAATTGTTTCACGGGCTGTATGACATGTGGCACCGTCTTGTTGAAACCACATATTGGACACATCAATATCATCCAATTTTGGCAGAAAGAACTGTGTAATCATGTCGCGATATCGAGCACCAGTAACAGTCACTGCTTGACCAGCATCATTTTCAAAAAAATATGGCCCAATTATGCCTCCAGCCCAAAATCCACACCATATAGTCACGCGTTGTGGATGCATTTGTTTTTCGACAATCACATGTGGGTTCTCCGAACCCCAAATGCGGCAATTTTGGTGATTGACAAAGCCATCAAGATGAAAATGTGCTTCATCGCTTAGGATGATTTTGCTCGAAAAATCAGCCGCCAAGCTTTCACTATTTTTGAAATATTCTTTAATAATGAAGACACGTTGTTCTATCGTGTAACGCTTCATTTTTAATAACCCTATACTGTTAGCTGTCAAATTGCTTTTTTTCAGGGTTGCCAACACTTCACTGCACAAATGGCGGCAAATTCAAATCTTGCGTTAATTTTGGGACACCCTTTACGTTCGTTCTTTTGGAATGACTCCTTTTTCAGAAAATATCTCAAGGATAGGCAAATAAATTGTCTTCAAATGATTTTATGTACAGATAATAAAGGGTGGTTACATTTTAAGAAACAATGTCGACAAATTATTATTAAGGAAATTATTGTCATTTCTTTTTATTTAGATAATATTGAAATGGTCCAATTATGTATGAAATAAAATATCGGCCAAATAGCCCACGACCTCGACGGCACACCTCCATCCGATGGTCCAAAATTTTCGATGACGCTAAGGCATAATTGAGGTTCTATGCCGTTAATGTGCCAAATTATCTCATTCTTCAGCTCTTGTATTGTTGAGTTTCTTTCAAATAACCCCAAAGGAAGAAATCCAACAGTGTCAAATCACAAAATCTTGACGACCAATCGACATCATCACCACGTTAATTTGTCGCGCAAAAGAGCCATTGTTTCGTTAGCTGTGTGGTAAGCGGCGCCGCCGCCGCCGTGTCGCTCGCGTTGAAACCACATATATTCCACATCCATATCTTCTCATTCGGGCCATACAAATTAAATTTCGTTATCACCTCATAATAGCGAACACCACTCACAGTAATTGCCTGACCGGCCTCATTTTGGGAAAAATACCACACCAAACAGTCACTTTTTGGGGTGCATTGGTTTTTAAAACTTTAATGCGTTGCTTGATTGTGTATCTTTTAATGGTTCAAATTGAGTTAGTCTGAAATTTAAAAATGTTAAATGAAACACAGAAAAAAAACTTAACATTTAGGTGTGATTCACTTCCAACATCGGTTCTTAAAATTTGATCACCCTTTAGCGTCAAAATTTTAAGTAAAATTAAATAAGAGTTTTTATATTTAAACAATTATTTTCTACACAAATATCTTGAGAACAAATATTGATACATGTTGCTGCTCTAAAGTGTTTTAAAAAGTGGAGTTAATACAAAATTGTTATGGCACCTTATTCTCAAAAATATTTTGTTTTAAAAATTCTGTACTTCAAAATGCTGTAATCGACTAAAAAGATGATTTAAAAAAATGCGCACTTTGCAGACTATGGGCAGCTTTTTGAAATACCAACCAGAATTTTGAAATACTGAATTTTGTCCTCAAGAATTCTGACCATACAGAATTGTATTCATACAGAATTGTATGATATAGAATTTTTGTACTACTTAATTGATTTAACGTTTCAAATATCCAAATAAGATTAATCTTAATTTTATAATTGAAATTATTTAAATGACGATTTGGCTTATTTAAATTCCGCGTGGGTCACATTCCATTTAAATATCTTGGTTACAATAGCAAACAAAATATTATCAAGTCGTTTTTTAAACTTTTTCTAAATAAAAATAAATTCCTCTGATTTTGAAAAAATACGGAAACACATGTTTTTCAATTAGATAATCGGTCCGCTTTGTTAATTCAAAAATATTTATAAATCTCCAAGTTTTAAGACCCCTATTTTTGTTAAAGACATTGGTGCAAAATTTTAAATGAATTAATAATATGTTAAAACTATTTTAAAGAACGTTGCCAAAGTTAGAAGGGTGATTTTTCTAAGGTTCCTAACGATTAGGAAATAAGTATTTTATTAGTTACCAAAAGATTCAAGTTTTAGAACAGCTCTTCGTAAATACTTAGAAAAAAACTTATTAGTAAAATGCTACGCCCTAATCAAGAATTCGTTAAACATTTTGAGTCAGTGTCACAAACTACAGTTGCGTTTGTAGAATCTTTTAGAAACATTCTTGTTAGCAAAAGGTATAGTTTCGTGTTGGCTAATTGTTTTCCCGTTTATAATTGGAACTTGTCCTCTCTGAATAAGCATTTGAGAGTTCCCATCAACTCCAAAAGCCTTCACCTCAGGCAACAAACATAAAAAAAAACAAAAACCTATCATTTTGACTTCTCTTGAAAAAAAAATAAAAACTCAAATCTATTATACCTAGCTTTGAAACTTTCTTTTAAATCTTTTTATCTTTTTAAAGATTTAAATCTTCCAGAAGCTATAATATTCATGTCATTAACAACTTGAGTTGGAAAGAAGAGGACATGACATTTCCCTCTTTCCTTAACCTAAATGAAAGTCGTCTTCTACGAACATACATACCTTTTCCTCACCACCTCCTTGCCACTGCCTGTCTTCGAAATAACAACAACAACAAACAAACAATATGCCTCGAGATATTTGATTATTATTTCAACGGCAGAGCGGCATCGCCGTGGTGGCGTGGCGGGCTGCAGAATATTGTAAATTATGTTGACAAGCATGCAACAAAAGTATATACACAATAACATCCCTGTCTTTTCATAGATTTTATCAAATATTTGCTTGGTTCTTATAAACTGTTAGTTAACTCATGTGTCATGTCATCTTGGCGTCCGTCGTCGTCGTCGTCTTCGTTATGGCCCGTCTCTAAAGGCTATAGTTTGATGCCTATTCATTTTCTAGTGAACTCGATATGCGTAACCGTTAAGAAAGGTGCAGCAAGCAGGTGCTATACATTATTATTATTATTATGTTCGTAGTTCGTTTCACTCTGAAACGGATGAAGACTTTTGAATGAAAGAAAATTATCGAAAGTTTAATAATTGCTCAATGAAACATAGCGCCTTGGAGGAGATGATGCTTATATAGAGAAAGAGATGTCTTGTCATCTCAAAGTCATCACCATCGTCATCGGCATCAATATCAACATCATCGTTGAAGTTGAACGTTGGAGCGTTTAAGCGTTGCGCGTTGCTCGTTGCTCGTTGCTCGTTGTCATGCCTCAACCTTATTCTTCAGCTTACCTCGATACACTTTGGAGTTTTCTATTGACTTGCTTGTTGTGTTTGCCTCGGTAGACAGACATGACTCGAGAGTACATATATTTAGTACATGATGATGTTTGAATAAAAACTGTGTAAATAAACCATCGCTCCCAGCTATGACAAGAGAAAGATACACAAAAAAAAATTCACTTGTCTTTGATCATTTATGCATTGTTGCATGCAGTTTTTCAAAATTCAAAAAAGTATTATGTATCTTTTTATATCTCTTTTTTTTTAAAGTGAGATTAGGATATAGGTATGTCTAAGGATAAGTTGGGGTTTTGTTAAAAAAAATAGGCTCAATCATTTTTTAATATTTTTAAATGTACCTTTAAATTATAAGGCCCAAAGAATTCTGGAATCCACACATGATATTTTTTCTTCTCCGATTTTGATATTTCTGAAACTTGATGGTAAACCTCAGCGTGATGGGTTAGTGCGTAAGACTATCATGCCAGTGGTCTTTGGTTTAATCGCGAACCTAAAAGTTTTTTCACGGGTACTGCGTCTTTCGAGGAATTGACAAATCCTCCAAGATTAATGTCATGAGAATTGCTTTCTCCAATTAGAGGTAGAGCTCCTCCATCCCTGACATTATTTACACACAAGAATAGTTGAGAGTTGTAAGCCATTAGGCTCTGGTTCTAAAACTGTTGCGCTTCCTAATTTGTTTGTTTTGATTGTAAACCGCGTATTTGTAAAAACACGGGTCAAAATATGTTGTAACTATCAATCAAATTATATTTTTCCTAACTGTTTTGAAAAGAAAAGGGTTATTTATGGAATAACATATCATTACATTACACACTCGTTTGTCAAAATGACCATTCTGCAAAAATGTGACTAAATTTTGTCAATGATCTTCGTGATTTTGGGCTTGTTGACATAGACCTGTGATTTTAAATAACCCCGGATAAAAATAAATCAAATGGTCTAGGGAGAAAATTCCAAACGCCAAAAGGAGAGAGTACATGGCATGCATGTAATTGAAGTGTTTCACTAGCTATATGGCATGTTGGCTGTAAACGCCACATCAATATCATTTCATTTCGGCAAAAAGAACTGTATTATCATGTCGCGATATCGAGCACCAGTAACAGTCTCTGCTTGACCAGTCCTATTTTCGAAAAAGTATAAATTATTTAATAATAATGAACCCAGACCAAAATCCTTACCAAACAATGACAAGTTGTGGATGCATTTGTTTTCCAACAATCACAGGTGGGTTAGCGGAACCTCAAAAACGACCATTTTTGAGATTAACAAACGAAACTGTGCTCCTTCGCTTAGGACGATTTTGCTTAAAAAATCAGTATCAATTTATTGATGCTCAATAATACATTCACAAAAACTCTCTTCGCTGTGCATGGTCATTGAACTTCAATTGTTGGAGGATGTGAGTTTACGCTGTAGAGAACTTGTTGAAATTTTAAACTCATCAGCACTCTCAAGCATTGCTTTTGACTTAAACAACTTGTTTTTGGACGACCATTGTGTTTTTTTGCGCATCCAACGGATCGTATCTTTCGGAATTTTTCAATTAACCTCTTCACAGTTGACAAAGTTAAAACACTAATCCGAAAATATTTTATATGAAATTTTAGAAATGCTGCCGCCAAGCTTTCTATATATATTTGAAATATTGTTTAATAGTGATAGCTAGTGTTGTCAACACTTTACTGCCTTCTAATGAAACTAATAATAACTTCCGGAAACTAAGTGAGTAACAATGACTGTTTTAAAAAGTGTTCCGACTTACCAAGTCTTAAAAACAACTTACTATGCATTTTTTGTTCGTATTTTCAAAGAGGTTTATTTTAAAAACCTAACCTCATAGAAAAATTATAAGGTGAATTTCCAATTCAGGACAACAAAATCACAACAAAATAAGAAAAATAAGTTAAATTGGTTATTTGTTAAAGTTTTTTAATATTGTAGTTAAAGATTCTGTTTTTAATCCATTTTATCCAACAAACTTTTATGAGCAATTACATAGGACTTATGCAATCACTCCAATTTAAAGATTTCTCGCACTATATACAGCTCATACTTGCAACAACCTATGCGACAGGAGGCAGCAATGGCTGGCGTGCGGCGCGGCGGCATGATATGTTATTTTTGCATAAATAGATACGAAAATTGTAACGAAACCTAAATCTTATGCAAACAAGAATTTTCTATTTTTGAAAACAGCTTGAGGCTGTGTGAACGTCAAAAAGAAAACAAAACATTAGACTGATGGAATAGATATGTATGTAGGTATGTATTATAAACAAAATAGGGAGAAAAATTCACTACAAAGAAATAAGAGCAAGGACGTTGTGTAGTTTTTCATTTTTCTTTTCATTTGACGAAAATTTAATGGAGATTTGTTTTTCTGTTTTGCTCATATTTGTAACAGTTTTCATCAAACTAAGTAGAAAACAAAAAGATCAGACATTTTAAGGAAACGAGATGAATTTGTTATAAATGTCCTTGTTATTGATTTAGGCGAAGTGGTTGTAGGTAATAAGTTTAAAATGCTTAAAGTGCAATTCCTTCAAAATATTTCAGTTATCAATTCATTAACCTCGAATTGACAAATCCTGTAGAGGTTCCGTAGAGTGCGTAAAGTTAAAATGCCTCTAAGTTCCAAAATATAAAATTCAATTTCAAATAATAATTTAAATACTTTTGAAGTGATCTTAAATAATCAGTAGATATTGCTGTATACATTAGTTTATGGCCCTTAAAAACGTTCGTAGCCCTAAAAAATTTCAAGTTTTTCTCAAAAAACCGTTTTCTTTACTTTCACTTTTTGACAGTTTTTCTTTTTGGGACAAATTAAGAATTGCAAACAGTTTTCAAAAGAAGAATTTGTGTATTTTTTATAAATACAAAGTTTTAAACAACCTTGAAAATTACGAATAAAATTGTTGAGTTGAATACAAAAATTTCAGATTTTGTTCAGGTTTTTTAACTTTCAGTGAAAGGCCGTAAAACTTTCGAAAATATTTTTAAAAAGTCGTTTCTAAACAATTTCCGTACGAAACTCTATTTATTCCACACAAAAAGGAGATAATTACAAAAATCAAATTCAAAGTATTGCCTAAAATGCATTCATATTATGTATTTCAAAAAACTAAAAAAAGATTAGAAATTTGTGTATTCAATCTAAAAAATATAAACTTAATTTTAAAGGTTGTGTTCAAAACTTCATATGTTTCAAGAGTATTTTATCACTTTGTACAAAGTATTACATTTTTCAAAATACCACAGTGACTGTGCCCCTGAAATGCCAATTTTTATTAGCTCTGGCACAAGGAATGGATATTTTTTTGATTTATTAGCATAGAACGGTTATATCTATCGATTTCGTAGACCAATGCACATCGACTTTAAAATTACAGTCTACTTCAAACTACACAAGCGCTGAGGAGTCTCTATCCTGACTTGAAGTTTGTATTTTGTAAGATTCTAAGTTGTAGTCCCGGAAACCTGATTGCTAGAGGAATTGACCGTAACGTGATGGTAAGTGCGTTGGACGGTCATTTTAGAGGTATTGGGTTAAACCTCTGCACGGATACTTTCTTTTGCGAGCAGTCGTCAAATCCTCCAAGAGTAATTCTTGTCATGAAAAAATCCTTATCAAATAAGCAGTTCGAGTTCGGCATAAAAACTGTAGCTTCCCTCCATCCCTGAAATGACTCGCACGCAGAAATGGTTGAGAGATGTAAGTCACTAGAGCCTAGTTCTCCACCTAATTTATTTTTAATAGAATTGACTATCTTAAATTCTCCTGTACAGTGGCAAAAGTTTTGTCAGCAACTGACTTTCACCTGCATTAAAAAACGAAATCTGAAAATTTTAAACGTCGTCGACTGGCAATAGTCTTTTCATACAAAATCTTAAGTTCGCATGGTTCTTAGACATTTCAGACAATATTGTAAGATCTTACAATCGAATTTAAAGTTCAATTCATTCAAAAAATGAAGTAAAAAATCAAGGTCTTAAGCAAATGCGTCCTGCAAATCTATTTTGCAGCTTAAAGCCTTATTGCTGAAGTGATTTTCTTTTTACTTTTGTTTTTAATTGACTTCTTTAAGCAAAATTATAACTATGAATTAGTTAAAGCGATTAAAAGGTATCGTTCCCGAGAAGACACGTGTTTGTTCTTATCATAGTGGAACAAGGCTTATTTTCACGGTTTATTTGTATAAAATTCAATTCAATTGACGTCAACGTTTTGACTATTTCAGACTTCTTTTTGTGAGTCAATTATTATAATATTAAAATTCTAATAATTTAATTAATTAATTTATATATTTATAACCCTTCTAAGCCTCAGATTTTTAAAAAGTTCAAAAAAAAAGGGAATGTCCAAATATTAGTATCACTTGCTTGCTCACTTTTAAAACCATCTTCAAATAAGATTAGCTCGACTCGAGCAAAAATCGTCTTGGTCTAATCTGCGTAGAAAAGCGTCTGCATATATCTCAACAAATACTATTCCAGCGTTGTTAAATCGCTCGATCTTGGATTGAACACATCCCTCACCAAAAATTTCCTTGAACTGATACGCGACGCACGAACCAAACCATTATTTTGGTAATAAATTTGCACGATTTGCAAACGCTGTTCAGGATTATCTTTTTATTGTGATATGAAAAACCAAACTGAGAAAACCCAAGTGACAGCTGTCAAAAATACCAACTTCAAAAATAAGTATTGCCAGATTGAAAACCAAACTTCCGGTATATTCCAAAAATACATTTTGAAGGCCAAGTTAATGGTACAGCTTTAAAATAATCCTAAATTAATTCAAATCTCGTTTCTGCTTGTTAACGTAATAAATGTCACTTTTAGAAAATTTCGGCTTGTAGTATTTTTTGTTGTTTCTGTCATAGAATCATTCTGACAGTTACATTGATTGATTGAAAATAATTGCAAAATCTAAGTTGCTATTGAAATTAATTTTAAATTTGTTTAAAGAATTTTAGAATTAAGCCTAGTACGCTGCTGATGCGAAACGAAATTTCCCATACAAAAATGACATGACGAAATCATAAACGAAAAATTTCGCTGTGCTTTTCGTTTTTCAGTACGCTGCTGAACGACGAAATGTGACATTTTAGTGGATAGGTGTACTAGATTTCTTAGTACAATCCTCCACTCTTTTCGTTCTCAATTTAATTGCCCAGCACATTAATTGCTTGCGAAATTTTGACGTTTAATTTTTTTTATTGAAAAGCCTAGTACGCAGCTGAAGTGAAACGAATTTTTTCGGCGGTCTCCAAGTGCAGAGCGAAATGAAAACGAAAACCACAGCGGAAAAATATTTGTGGAGAGTTCTGTCTGGAAGTTGAAGTTCAATTTCAAGCCTAGTACGCTGCTGATGCGAAACGAAAATTCCCATACAAAAATGACATGACGAAATCATAAACGAAAATATTCGAAAAATTTTTCAATAAATAAATAAAACGTCAAAATTTCGCAAGCAATTAATATACCGGGCAATTAAATTGAGAACGAAAAGAGTGGAGAATTGTACTACGAAATCTAGTACAGCTATCCACTAAAATGACACATTTCGTCGTTCAGCAGCGTACTGAAAAACGAAAAGCACAGCGAAATTTTTCGTTTATGATTTCGTCATGTCATTTTTGTATGGGAAATTTCGTTTCGCATCAGCAGCGTACTAGGCTAAAAAAAAAAATTGTTTACTCGTGACTTTCGGTGTTTTGACTTTGATTTATATTTGATTTAAAATTTAAAATAAAATGGATTTGTCTAATGTGTTCCAACATTGCATTTCTGAATCGGAAACTCAGGATGTTATTGGTGATGTTCAAGAAGTGATGAAGACAAGCAGTGAAATTCAACTTCCAGACAGAACTCTCCACAAATATTTTTCCGCTGTGGTTTTCGTTTTAATTTCGCTCTGCACTTGGAGACCGCCGAAAAATTTCGTTTCGCATCAGCAGCGTACTAGGCTTTAAACAAAAAAACAAACAGTTTGCTAAATTTGTATTTATTTTTCATTGAAAACCAACAAAGTCGTTTAAAATTTTCTGAGAATTTTATGAGAAATAGTCAAACTGGCAACACTGAACACAACCTCTCTTACCTTTAATAAAATCAGCTTACTTACACCTTTTTGCATGCTTTTTGGTTTGGTTTCAAACAATTTTTCAAAAAACCACCCATATGAATAAATAAATTACAGACAGCACTTGACTTGCTTGTCAAATATGTCAAACTAGTGTGAATCACGGCTCACGCGGTGACCGATAAAAAATATCAAGTCAACTTAGTTTCGGTTGTTTAACTAATCTTATAGGCTTTGACTGAGACAGCAGAAACTATGAATGTTTATGATTGATGTTGAGGCCGAAAATATATTAATGGAAAAGCAAAAATCAAGTGTCGGTTATGTTTTCATACTCGTAGCCATGAAGCCATGGTCCATTTTTGCAGCTAAATCCCATTAAAATTTTCTGTCGGAGCTCGTTTTAGTGAGGTGGTGTTTTGGTCAATGGTTATTCTGAATTTTGTGCTGTTTTGTTTTTGCATTAAATAAATGGTCCGCTCTTTGCTGTGGTTTCCGTAGCTCATGAAAATAATATTTTATTATAAAATTCGCTCAATAAAGAACCCCTAACTGGGCAGTCATAGTGGCGATGGCGAAGCGAAGGTGCAGTCAGCAACATGATGCGGTCATAATAGGCGGTTACTTAGTTTGGATATTTTTTGGTTTTGACGTTGAGTTCGTCATACGTCACGTCTGTCCGTCCGTCGTCGGTACAGTCGGTCGGGCGGTCTCTCCATACCTATGGTAATTCAATAGGTTTGCTCCAGATCAATACGAGGTATTTATGCTTAATGCTATGCTGGGGTAATGCTGTGGAGCATTTGGTTTTGTGGTCCTGGTCGTTAGAAGGAACATATACCCATATACCTATACAAGCCGAGTACAGAGGTGAGATGAGATTTTAAAATTGGAACTGAAGGCGGCAAAGTAGGTGTGTTGATTTTATTACTCTAATTATTCGCTGACTGGATAGTTGAAATAGAGTTATGACACGATATGAACCTATGGTGTTTTTTGTAGGTATATTTTTGTGTATATTTGGTTAACCTTGTGTCATGATCGATTAATTAAAGAAATATAACAGTTTAGGTGCCTGAGAAATATATGGAAAAAATATAAAATAAAGGAGGAGTCGAATGATTTAACAATGGGTGGAGTGTGTATGGTGTGCAAATGGCATACGTAACTTTTCTAAATATCAAATTTTGCAATTTGTATCAAAGAGATTGGCTTTTTCTGAAGTATATTGACAGCTTTTGAACTTAAAAGGTGTTCTGAAAATATGTACATATGTATTTATAGAAGACTTTGATTTCTCCCCTGTGAACTTCCTTTGATCTTTACAAAATTCCTTTCCTTAAGTGCGATATTGTATTTTTGATTTCTTCCTTTTTTTCTTTTTCATTTTACATCAGGCACGATTTGCACGTCAAGAAACACTCCTTCATAATATGCAACAAGAAAACAAAGCCCTCACACTCCGAATCCGCCAATACGAACACTGTCTAGACGATGTGATGCGAAAAGTCGTTGATGCTATTGTGCTCGAGGATAGCTTACGTCAAGAGGTTTCTGTGCTCAAAAGTCGTGTATACGAATTAGAAGCACAAAATGCTGTCCTCTCTGGTAGTCCGGCCAAAGGCAAAGACGAAGGTTATTGCACAATGAGCAGTGGTCAGCCACAACCATCGAATGGACATTTGGAAGATCTGCCCGAGGAGCCAGAACAATGGCTACTGCCCGCCGAACCATGTTCCACAGAAATGGAAGACTGGAGTATGTCACAAGAGGAACTGGGTGTTATACCATTGGACGATGAGGTAATCGAACATGAACGTGGGGAGCACGAGCGTGATTGGATTTGGAATACGAGTGATTTTCTTAATTCCACAATGATGGCATCACAATCTGAAGGAATAGCGAAACTTCTACAACAAACCGTGAGTAATAAACATTATTGTTAATTTTAATTAATTTATTTTATATATTTTTCATTCTCATTCTCATTTGTATACAGATCGTCTTCTCAGAAGACGAAGAAGTAGCTTGTGTAGATTTCACTAAGGATTTTTATAAATTGGTCAATATCCCATCGGGAAGTACACGTAGTTTGTACTCATACCTTGATGCGGAAACTGACGATGAAGATGATACTACATCGGAGAATTGCCGAACTCGAGGTCCAAGTCCAACACCCAGCGAAGCTGGACAAGCACAAGTTACCAGTTGTTCCTCAAGTGAATCGGATGAACATACGAGGTGTATAGCTGAGTTACCAGAATTAGTTAGCAGTTGTAGTTATGAGGAGCCACAATGTATATTAAGGAATATTCAAAATGATGAAATAAAAACGTCAAAGAGTGAAGCAACGACACCAACTAATTTGCCAATAATGGTGACGCCTGCATCTTTAGTGGCTGTGACAACTAAATCGACGACGACAACTGTAACGGCGTCGGGTTTAAAAAGTGGTCCGTCGTGGCGGAAGAGCAACGGTTGGAAGCGATTGCCATCAGTTGAATCTCCCAAAAAGGTAAGATTTTAAGACTTTTTTATAAGATTTATGGAACAACAAAATTAGAGTAGCTTACTAAAGCTACGTTCTGTGAATGGGCCCAAAACAAGATGGCCACCTATCCCGATTTTCACAAGAAAATTTTGTTCAACGACGAAGATCATTTTTGGTTTATTCAGTAATAAGCACAATTTTCGAATTTGGAGTCATTAAAATCCACAAGTTATTGCTGAGACGCCACCGTTAAATCCTCAAAAAGTCATTGTTTGGTGTGCTTTATGGACAGAAGAAATAATTTAAAAAAAGAAGCCGGTCATAATGTTACAGGCAATGGTCAATGCATGAAAAAGTCTTTAATCGTGGCCCTATAATAACTTTTTCATGCATGGTTTTACGGATGTTAATATGTACGACCTTTGATTGCAACAAGATGGCGCTTCATGCTACGTGTATAGACGCAACGAAACTTTTGGTGAGCGCATTATCTCGCAACGTGGGCCTCCAAGATCATACGATTCAAAACGGCTTGACTAATTTAATGGGGTAATGTGAAGTCACTTGTCTACGCAGATAAGTCCAAGACGATTGATGCCTTAGGTAAAAATATTATGCATGTTATTCCTGACATACGGACCCAATTGCTGCAAAAAGTGGTTGAGAATTGGACATCTCTGCTGGAATTAGTTGGAGCCAAACCTTTATCTTTATAATAGAGCTTAATTCTTGGCCTTATAATTAAATTATATGCGTTTCATTTCTTCTTGAAAATCACACGTCTTAAAAAAATACCCTTTACTTATACTCTTATATGATTATTCATTTGAATAGCATGCTATTTGGTCAGCTATGACATTTGAAAATGTCATCGTTTGATATTTGACAATTAAGAACAACGCCATTACAGAAAATAAAATGACATGAAATTGTTAAAATTCAATAAAAAATGGTCACAGATCGCGTCCTGAAGCACCTTCTTGGTCGGCAATATTAAAACTGGAAGAAAATTTGAGCTGTTAAGTGAAAAATAGGAACCAGGGGCTCCGATCAAGGTTTAGCTGCCTGTATTGTTTTCGAAACCCGAGTTTGTCGATTTTCCATCGATGTATGGAATATAAGCATTACGCCGTATTTTGTATAAAGACTTAATGCTTAGCAACGTCGTAACTTCGTTGATAAGAGTCCTTGAAATGACATGAAAAAAAAAGACTCATTTTCACTCTTTTAGGTTAAGTTAAGAACAAGAATTGTCGCATTCGTTCTTCATCCTGACGTTTCACTGTTTGGTGTGGTTTTTGGGCTGATAGTGTGATTCTACTTTACTTATTCAAAAACGCGGTTGTTGCGATTAGTGGATTACTCTACCATGATTTCTTATTGCCAGAATTGGAATATATTGATGTGGTCGACTTGAACGCTAATTACAAGGAGGCAAACGCTACGTGTCACATAAGTAACACATTATTCGCAATTGTACAAGAAAAATTTTCTGACCGTGTTATGTTTCAAAGAGCTGATCACAACTGGCCCGAATTTTTTCTTTAGGGTTACATGAAAAGTAAGTTCTATGCCAATGCTGAACCAATGATGAAATTCATAAAGTTTGCGAAGACGTGCACAGCCGCATAAGTGCAGATTGGTCATGGAAAATAATATAGTCTTGGCGGCATTTCGATTGATATTGTATCCCATGTTTAAATGGCATGTGTTTTTCTTTACAATAAAATATTAAACATCAATTTATTTCTCCTGAAAAATATTCGTTTTTATTTAATACCAAAATGAAACCTCTTATTCAAACCCCTTTAAAAGTAACATTTCTTATAATGTTTCATTTATTAATTATTAGAGCGTCAGTTTTAGCTATCATTGGTTTTTATCATTGAAACCAATCATCGGAATTTTTTGACAGGTTGGTTATAGCTTCCATTGAAAATTTATGTCATATGATAAATATTTCAAGAATTTTCTGATTGAAATCAAGCATTTGAGATGAGAGTGGATCCATTGAAAGCAAACTGTCAACAAAATTCCAATAATTACTTTCAATTATGGAAACCAATGATAGTTATAACTGGCTCCTAATAGTGAAGAAATGAAATTGGTTTCAATGATAGATAATTTTTTAAAACACAATTATAAGCAATTTAAAAAAAAATTATTGTATACGTTGAAAGGGATAAGTCTTCAATTTAAATTTATGTTCAAAGCATTCGTAATAACTAATATATCTTTAAATATCTTTAGCATTACAACACCAAACACCAAACAATTCAATGATTTAATTCAAAAATGTTTGTTTCTTTTTTTTAATTTTAGGAAAACAAATCAGAAAAATCATCACCAACGTCTTCATCATCACCATCTACGCCACCAATAAGTAGAATTCCAACTTGTAAACAATCATCGCCAATAAGAAAATCAAAAATACCTCCTCCTGTTCCAGTCCGACGTTCCTATGCAAGTTAATAAAATTGTCTACCTATACAAAACAAAAATATATTCAACATTTTTATTAAACAAAAAACAAAAACATTAAAACGCTCTTCTCCATAAGCATTAAAAACTATACTTTATACATACAAAATTCGTAGGATTTCATTTTTGTATAAAGAAAAAGACTTAATTGTGATATATTATACAACACGAAGAAAAACAAAAACAAAAATTATTAATTTTTATTAAATAAAAATAAAAAAAAAAAACAAAAAACAAAAATAACACTGCCTAATAAAGACAAAACAAAATTAAACAATAAGTGCTCCGCCTGGAAATTAGAAAGCAAAACATCCAATACAACAACCATTAATATTAAGCAGGGAAACAAACCAATTTTAGACCAATCAAATTTAAAAAACAAAAATGGCCGCTCGCTTATGTGTTGAATATAATTTGTGTTGGTTTAAAGTGTGGTGAATAATAATTTTTGAATTTGAATTATTTTGTTGTTAAGAATTTGTAAATAATAAAATATTTAATATAATTTATACCCCTTTATTTTTGAAAATTAAAAAAAATTAAGAAGTCATTGTGAATTTTTTGTATCTAATACATGTTAAATATCTATATTTTGTTTTCTTTTCTTATATTCATAAAAACAAATTAAGATAACTTTGTATTATACATGCTAAATAATATTAATCCCCAACTTATATATATATATATTTTTTCTTATTTAATTTAACAATTTAATTTAAGAAACAAAAGAATATATTTCATGAAATAAGTTTTTTGTCTGACATTTTTAGGGATCTTTTTTTGCTAAGTTGCTTTGAATTAGCCTGCATTATAATAAATTATTAGGTCAAACCTTTTAATATTTGTTTAAGAAGAAGAAAAGAATAAGTTTGTATCCATCCTGGCAGTTGTTGTAAGTGTAAATTATTATGTTCACTCATTTTAGAGCAGAGAATGTGAAATGCAGGACATTTCAATAAAAATTATAGCAATAATGAAACTAATATATATAGATATACTAATAAATTGTTTATACATA
Organism: Eupeodes latifasciatus; assembly: GCA_920104205.1. Lineage (NCBI taxonomy): Eukaryota > Metazoa > Arthropoda > Insecta > Diptera > Syrphidae > Eupeodes > Eupeodes latifasciatus. The sequence goes on along the minus strand of OV049925.1, from coordinate 42,886,167 downwards.
TAAATATAAGAAGACGACAATGTGGTCTTCCATATATAAAAAATATAAATTCATTAACATTATAAACTTTCTCAAAATAAATAAAATATTACAACAAATTTGAGAAAAACAATTTATATATATTATGTAAAATCATCAAAGACTTGTAGAAACTTTACACAAAATTTATATTAACACTTTGTAAATAAATAAATTATTATATTAAAATTATAAATTAAGGTATTGAATTCCTTTTAAAATGAAATGAAAAAAAAATAATAAAACAATAAAAAATTCCTAAAACAAAAAAAAAACAATTGTTTTTCTTTTCTAATATAATTGAATATAAATAAAAAAACAAACAAAGTGGTTTCTTTCCAACAAAAAAGACACAAAAGAAAAATACCACTGTCGAATATACAATAAATTTAAATTAAAATGTCTAACAACCGAACAGGAGAATAATAATAATTTAAAAAAATATATAAAAAATAGTTTTATAAAATTATTATTATGATATTTAATTATTAACTAGTATTTAATATTTATTGAAACAACAACTAAATAAAAGGAAAAAGAAAGTAAATTTATAAGAAAATTTGTATATTTGAGTAGACATTTAGATGGGATATATTAAAAACAACAAAAGTAATATAACTAACAATAACAAATAATACAATTTTAAAATACTATATAAATATAAAAATATATATTTAGATATTGAATACATAAATAATATCTGTATTTTTATAGTAGCCAGTACAAAACATAATAATAATAATTTAATAATAATAAATTAAATAAGAAACAAAATGTTGAGCTAAAAATTTTAATTGAGAAAAATAAAATTTAAATAAAAAAGTTATTAAGTTGTATAAAGATTAAAATGAAAGACAAAACAAAATATTAACAAGAAGTAGATATCGCATGTATCAAACGAACTATTTCTATTGTTTGATAAATGAAAATTGAATAAATAAACTGAGATAATGGTCTTTTTTAAATAACAAAATCAAGTGTTGTTTTATTTATTTAATAATATGCATATATATGTTCAAAATAACATAGAGTAATTCATTTTGAGATTTCAACTTCGTAGAGCTGACAGTTGACACCTGTCAAACTAAACTGTCATTTAACTGGTCATAACAATAATGAAGCGCTTAGCAATCAAAAAACGCCTTAAAAATATTAAAACTTACTAGAAAAGTAGAGATCTTAACGAACATTTTTATGCATTACGGGACGGTCGTCATTTTCGACCAATTCGCAATCTATCGGTAAAATTCGAAAGAAATTTGAAGAGAATAGAAGCGTTACTGATCTCGTTTGGCATGTGCATGATCGTCATGCCAGCGTGGTAAAACCAATAGTTCCCGAGCTATAGACGCATTTTAAAACAATAAAACAACATAAATCAAAGTTATGGCCGAGATATACCGCCTGAAATGAGCGAAAGTGGTTAAAAATAATCTCAAAAAGATGGCCTATATCAAAACTTTCCAAGCCGACCAATTGAATGATATTGTTTTTGACAATTAATAGAAAATTTCCAACTTTATAATAAAATAAAATTATCTTCAAAAGTGCATCGCTGTTTTTATTTTCACTTAGTTTTTTTTCGAAACTGAAAAATTAATGACCCTGTATTATAACTAACTGCATACCCAAAATCACAATGAATGTGAAGTAATATTTTGTATAATCTTTCATATGATATACAGTGTAACTTCTTTTTCCTTACGAACACCTCACATAGTTAGACACCTTCCATAACTTGAAAGTTTTCCAACAACGGAAATAAATATTTTCATATTAATCGCCTTTTATACCAGCACAAATTTCTCAACACTGTCAGTGTCCGTTTATGAGAGAGCTCACTGTAAAAACTTTCATTTTGAATATCAGAAGTGAATTTACAAAGTTCTGATCTATTTTCAATCATTTATCAAATTTTACACACGTAAAAATGTTACTGCGTATGTGAAAGACATTATTTTATAATTTCAATAATACCCAGGCTTAAAGTGTGTGTCCAAAAAACTATTTTTGGAAGCATCTGTAGGGGGTAAGCTGAAAGTGAGACGTCTGAAATTAATATTTATTTTATCTCGAGCTTTATTTTGATTTTTTGGCATACCGCCCTTTTGCTAAGAAAAATCTTCAAAAGTTAAGAAAATGACTATTTCCAACACCCAGCTCCTCCAAACGCTGAGAAAAAAATCTTGCCAGCCTTCGGTATTCAATATTAAGGCACTTATTCCTACAACCCTACGTACACTTTGTATACCTATTTTCATTATATAAATACTCCCATCTATATCTATATCTAAATCTGTATTTTATGACCTTTTATTTGATACCTATTTTATAAAAATCGGTTAAGAATTGCCAAAGTTATGAACAATTATTTTTGTAATTTTATTAAATTTTTTCCAAATACAAATTTAAACGGCTCTAAGTCCAAAAATTTGCTCGGTTTTATTTCGGTTAAGCTTTAAGACACTTTATTGAAGCTTGTGGTCAACGCAGAAAAATTTTGTATACACCAAAATGAAGGTATTTTCGTTAAGAATATAATAAAATTTGAATTTTGAAAATTGGTTCAAAAACAAAAATTTTATAACCATTTTTGTCAAAAAAGTAACATTTTTTACATTCTAACGTTTTAGTCATTTAATTAACATAATTAATGAATTTTGTTAAATTAAATTTATTTGGGACAAATTTAACTTTCCAATGATGCCTCATTTATCAAAATCGGTTCGATATTTCTCAAGTTATAACCGATTTATTATCGTTTGAAATATAATTTTCCAATTTTCCTTACACTTACCTGTCAAATATTTTTAAGTGTAAAAACATCCTTTTTTTGTGAACATCTTATCTAATTTTTTTTTTGATAATCGGACCATATAACAATGTTTGGCACTATTTTAGAGAAGAAAAAGAGCTATAAGGGTGGGTTAATAGTTTTTGAAGTTTTCAAAAAATTTCATCGACTTTTGAGTCAAAAATACATAATTAATGTAGAATAAAGATGTTCATATGCTAATAAATTTAATTAAAATCATTTTAAAGTCATTGTTGTTGGATTTATATAAATACAATTAATGACACATTTATAGAGAATCAATTAAGCTACAAAACTGCATCATTTAATATTTTAAGTGGTAACATTTTTCAACAGTTCACCCCCTCCAAAAAACCTACCCGAACAACCTATAACCTATAACGTTATAAATATACATATATATGCTCAAACTTTGCTGTCCGCTCTTAGACTTGGTTTTAATAAAAATCTTTATTTTATTACCTTTTATTTAATGCCTCATTTATAAAAATCGGTTAAGAATTGCCAAAGTTATGAACAATTATTTTTGTAATCTTATTTAAATTTTTCCAAACACACATTTAACGGCTAAGTCCAAAAATTTGCTCGGATTTATTACGGTTAAGCTTTAAGACGATATATTGAAGCATGTGGTCTACGTATGAAAATGTTTTATACACCAAATTAAAGGTATTTTTGTTAAAAATATAATAAAATTTTAATTTTGAAAATTGGTTGGAAAACAAAAATGTTATAACCAATTTTCTTAAAAAAGTAACTTTTTTTACATTCTAACTTCTAGGTCAATTAATTTACATAATTAATTAATTTTGATTATTTATAATTATTTGGAACAAATTAACCTTTCGAATGATGTATCATTTATCAAAATCGGTTCAGTATTTTTCGTGTTATAACCGATTTAGTATCGTTTGAAATATAATTTTCCAATTTTCCTTACACTTACCTGTTAAATATTTTCTAAAAACATCATTTTTTGGCAAAATCAAATCTAACTTTTTTTATGAAAATCTTACTATATAACAATGTTTGGCATTATTTTAGAGAAGAAAAAGAGCTATAAGTGTGCGTTAATAGGTTTTGAAATTTTTAAAAAATTTCATTAACTTTTGAGTCAAATATAATGAATGTGAAATAAACATGTCTGTGAATACTCGTAAATTTAATTAAAATCGTTTTAACGTCGTTGTTGTTGGATTTATATAAATACAATTTATGACATACTTGTAGAGAATCAATAAATCTACAAAACTAAACCATTCAATTTTTCAAATGGTAACATTTTTCAACAGCTCATCCCCTCCAAACCCTTAGAAGAAAACTTACCAGGACAACCTAAAAACATACATACATACCTATTTTCGTTACATATGTAAATACTCCCAAAATTTGTTGTCTCCTCGAAGACTGGATATTTTTAGAAAAAATTATATTTTATGATCTTTTATTTGATGCCTCTTTTATAAAAATTGGTTAAGAATTGCCAAAGTTATGAACCACTTTTTCGTAATTTTATCCAACACACAAATTTAAGCGGCTAAGTCCAAAAATTTGCTCGGTTTTATTTCGGTTAAGCTTTAAGACGATTTATTGAAGCTTCTAGTCAACGTAAGAAAATGTTTTATACACCAAATTGAAGGTATTTTTGTTAAAAATATAATAAAATTTGAATTTTTGAAAATTGGTCAAAAAACAAATATGTTATAAACAATTTTGTAAAAAAAGTAACTTTTTTTACATTCTAACGTCTAATTCATTTAATTGACATAATTGATTAATAAATATTAATTATAATTATTTGGCACAAATTAATCTTTCCAATGATGTATCATTTTTTAAAATCGGTTTAGTGTTTCTCAAGTTATAACCGAGTTAGTTTCGTTTGAAATATAATTTTTAAAATTTCCTTTCACTTACCTGTCAAAAATTTTCTAAGTGTAAATCATCATTTTTTTGGTAAAATCTTATCTAACTTTTTTTTTGATAATTTGACCGTATTACAATGTTTGTCGATATTTTAGAAAAGGAAAAGGGCTATAAGTGTGAGTTAATAGTTTTTGAAATGTTCAAAAAAATGCATCAACTTTTAAGTCAAAAATATAAAATGTAAAATAAATTAGTTTTTATTCACATTTTTACTTAAGTGGCACGAAATTGTTTGCAAATAGTTTTACCTGAAATTGTAGCTTATTGTTAGGCCTTTATATATTTACCTTAATCATTGAAATCAGACAACTATTAAGGAAGTTGTTAACTTACAAAACCAATAAAATTTGTATTTTTTGTGAATCATTTTTGTTGCGAATAAATTTATTTAAAATCCCTTTAACGTTATTGTGGTTTGATTTATTAAATACAATCTATGACATCACATTACATATTTGTAGAAAATCAATAAATCTACAAAACAGCATCACTTAATTTTTGAAGTTTTAAAATTTTTTATTGACTTTTTCATTTTGTATGATGAGACTAAATTAATCTATCATTTAAACAGCATTCAATCACATTGCTACATTTTTTAAAGCCTCAAATTGTGTGTTTCTTAAGAAGCCCTAAACTTTAAGATTAGAGTATTAAAGGGGGTGCTAGGATACTTTTAATCAAAGCTCTTAAGTACAATGCTTAAACGAATCGCATTAGACTACACTAGTTATGATCTAAGCATTGAAGGCTTCAGGCAATGTTATTCAAGTTTGGAACCACTGATCTAGAATATTAAATCCCGTTAATAGCTTGGCAAAGTGTCATATCTTATTTATTTTAATTAGAAAAATAAAACATAACCTACGAGAAGTTTTTTTGATATTTTTTTAATGAAATTAATAGATCTTAATCATGAATTGTTTAGAGGTTAATCAAAATAATCAAAAAGAAATAATTCTCGATACACCTAATCGCGATGAGATTCTTAATTCGGGTCCACCAGAGAACTCCAAGTGCAATATTCTTGGCCGTGGTTCATATGGGGTCGTCTTCAAGGCAGTTTATGCAGGTTGCTTAGAAAATCCAACTTAGGAATATATTTTAATATACTATATAATTTAATTTGATAGGCAAACAAGTGGCAGTGAAAATTATTAAAAATGTTAAAAGTGATGCAATTTGTAATGAAGCAAACATTCTCCGTTGGCGCCATCGGAATATAGTGCAGTTATTCAAAGTAGGTGAAAGTTATTGATTCTACCCAATATACCCAAAATACCCAATTCTCACAATAAGTATTTGCCTTTTCAAGATCGAGACGACTGCAAACTATGGTATTGTGATAATGGAACGATTTCCAGGTCAATGTCTACAATTTATTCTCAACTCTATGGAAATTCCTCTTGAACATAGGATTCAGTGAGTACTTCCTCCAACTTCCATGAAACTTTCACTTGACTCTTCACTGGACTTCTTATTTTCAGCGTGGTTCTTGATATAGTCAATGCCTTAGTATTCTGCCATAGGCGTAGAATATTACATTTAGATGTAAAACCTCAAAATGTTTTAGTATCCGTTTCATCAAAAAATGCAAAAAGAAGAAAATATGATCGCAACTATATTTGTAAGGTCTGTGATTTTGGCTCTTCTGTCTCGTTGCAGGAAAACAATGAAGTAGAAAACACTCGCAAACGTGTTCAAGTAGGTACCATCACTTTAATTTCAAACTTTTTGATAAGATTTCTTTTTCTGTTGTAAGGGAACTGTACGATACATGTCTCCAGAAGTCATTCGCGAAGATATCATTTCCACAGCAGCTGATATTTATTCCTTGGGTATTACAATGTGGCAGCTAAAGTCACGACAACTGCCTTACTCGTGGATCGAGTGCAATGAAAGTGTGGCCTATCAAGTTGTTAAAACCCATCTGAGGCCAAATCATAATAGTTCTAAATCAAGTAACGATGAACAGTTCATTATCGACTTAAGTCCACATAAGAACTGTCTATGTGATCAATTTTCATCGGAAATTTCTTATAGAACCCTTGAGCAAATACGTTCAAGCTTGCATAAAACTAAAACGTTATCGCCTTTTGCTCCGAAAAACAGCAACATCTCTCTTTTAAACCGTAAAGTTCCTGAGAAGTTAAAAAGTCAAATTTCTAAAAATCTTATTGAGAAGTTTCAAAACACATTCACCGGTCTGAAGGAGAATCTAATGGTCGATGAAACGAATTGCAGTATATTGGAAAATGAATTCAATAATATTGAATTTCCACTCAAATCCTTATTCATACCAAAGAACAATTCAACTTCACCTAAGGCCGAAAATTTATATGAAGAACTTTTTCAGTTGAGTTGGTCAAGCGACCCAGTGGAAAGACCAAGTGCATTGGAATTGAGGCAGAAGCTTGAACAATTAATTTTGAAAGCAAACTAAAATATGTGTTGTTTTAAGTTGTTTCTAAATATTTATGCAATGTTTAGAAAATCAATTTTTAAATGTTAAATGTTTTTTAATAAAGAAAATATTCTTATTTTTAATTACCGTTGCCATTTTTCTTTATTTTTTGATTAAAAAAAAAGAAACTACATACAAAATTAAGTCATTTGGACCTTATATAAGGTTTTGATAAAAGAAAATCTTTACTATCCTTTAATTTGTTGGGAGTAGCAACTGCTTGCAGTAGAAAATAACTGACTAAGTATTCAATGCTGATTTGCTTACTTAGTCAATTTTTACTTTTTCCTGTTACACTTTTTGGAATCTAAAAACAACATTTTTTAAATAAAAAAAGATCATAAACAGTTGCATCTTATAGATATTTTTTTATTAGGAAAAAACTCACTAAGTCTTACATCACAATGCTTTTTGTTTTTGTTTCTTCTTCTTTTTAAAGATCAATTTTGGTAAAATAAAATCATTTGAAACATTCTGATCCACTTCTTCACATGCATTTTATGCTACAATATGAGTTCTTAATAAATTTTTCTAACAATCTCAAAGCTGAGTTTCACTTTTGTTTTGTTTTTCTTATTGACTTAAGATCTAGTTCCAAGCTCAAAGAGATAGTAATACTTTTTTTTTGTATTTTTTGTTTGTTTTTGTTATCATATTTTCCTTAATTTATGTTGTCACGGATGTTAAGCGAAATATAGATTTTTTAACAAAAATGCAAAGAAAATAATATCAAAGCCAAAAGAGGTGAGGAGTGTATGGTCTCTTACAATAGGTGTTTACATTTCTTTATCATTAAATATTAATTAGAAAAACATCGCCAGTTACCTTGAAATGGTAGGATATTCTTATTTTTGTGAGCTTGATTGTTACATTTAGATATAAATGTTTTGATATTAAAATTAAAACGGAAGAAATATATATATTCGTTTTAGTTGAACATAAATTGAAAACAATTTATCAGGTGGTTGTTTTGTAAAAAGAAAAACACATTAATATTAAAAAAAAAAATGAAAACTGATTATGTGTGTCTCAGTGTTGGTTTTTTAAAACGCCTGTGTGTTGCAAATTACACTATTCTTGGTGAGCAAAATCTTTAGTTGTCGTTCACTATTTTAACAATCCTAAGGCTAGATATAATTTAAATAGACCTCTAGAGCTGGACTATATCCTATGTAGTTCTTCGGTCTCTACACGTAATGCCTGTAAATGAAAAAATAATATGTCTTTAATGTATCGTTTATAAATAAATCAAATTAAAAATTAACCTGTAATTCATCTTGTATCCTATCAGTAATTAATTTTCTAGCGTCTGGTTCGGGAACATTTCTTCTCTTCATGTCCAGAATAAAGTCTTCCAAATCGATCGGTCTACCAACATTCATAGTTACCTTTTTACCCCATTTTGGGATATAAGGTTCTATGTTTGGAAGAACTTCATGCATGCCTTCGTGCCACACCGGAAGAACAATTGGTATTTTCGGTGATTCGTAGACCATTCGACCAACACCCCATTTCAGTCGCATAAACTCTCTCGTCATGTTCACTTTGCCTTCAGGAAACAGATGCACCCAATCGCCTATTGAGAGCTTTTGTATACAAACGTCCACAGCACTTTGATAGACACCAGCTCCCCGTACAACTGGAATACATTTTCCTATCGAAAACACATACAAAAACTTTAAAAAAAAAACTCGATTTAAGAATTTAGAAACTATGAAACTTACCAGACATAAAAAACAACGAATGATATTTATTCGTAAAACAGATATCATGAGCAGCTAGAGACCAGCGTGCTTTGGCTGTAGAACAACAATGTTTGAGTGGAAGAACTCCTGCATAGAATAAAGAAAGCAAATATTTGTTAATAATTTGATATTATTAAACCTAGAACAGATGGAAGGAACTTCGTTGTTTTAGGATAAATTTGAATTTTTACTTTTTTGTACTTACCCCATAGCCCGGGATCATCAAAACATGAATGATGATTTGATACTGTTAGTAATGGTATACCTGGCGGTCGTTTCGACACCGCATCAATCAGTCTTTCTTGGTTGTAAACTTTTGTCTTATTACAGAAAACTGAAAATGTATAAGAAAAAAAGAAGATTAGTTAATAAGGTTAATCAAAATAAATATTTAGGAAATGTTTGGTAATGTTATATGAGTGATAGTGAATAAACAATTATATGGAATTATGTAGGTTGATTGATGAGTGACTTATATTATTTACTGATATTTTGTCAAATTCTTATGTTTTCTTTTCTTTTTTTGATCTTAGGATGAGAATGGTGAGTGGTGCAGTCATATTTTTTCGATTGTTGTTATTATTTTACTGACAAGTCCATGTTTTTTTTATCTTCGAGGCTGAAGCAGGGTTAGAAAACAATCAGGTAAGAGATACTTTCTGGCAACAGTTGCCCTTCGACTATTATGATGTCTTGGGGAATTTGAAATATTATTAAACTCTAAATGTTACAACAATAACATTTTCAGGAGTATGTGAGCAAAATGTTTGTTGATGCTCGACAATATTAAACCCAACGTCGTCGCCAGGCTTGAAAGAGATAGAAATTGACACTCTTGCTTGGCCAACGATGGAGAAAGAAGTAAGGTGGCAACCAATGAAGGACTTTATAAATTTCAACAATATTAGAAGGGGTGACAAATTTCTTGAACCGTCTTCGGAGAAATCCTAAGCTCCCATCAGCAACTCATGGATAGCGACATTGAGGGCGGGTAACGTTTTAACGACATGAGACAGCATTGAGTTTTTGAAGCAATAAATTCTGAACGGGTAATAATTCCCTTTTTCCTGTCAAGAGCAGAACTTAATGAGCTTATCATACGATGCCATTGAAGTTCCACATCTAAAGGACAAGGACGTGAATCTAAAAACGAATATTAAAAGCTGAAGATACTGCCGTCAGCAAAACAGTTTAATGCATTAGAAGCGGTAGACAAGAGATCATATATGATAATAAGGAAGAGAGCCAAAACGGAGCCCTGATTGAAATCAGCATTTATTTTATGAATTTCAAACTTGAACCATCCAATACTAATTGTATTGAACGATTGGAAAGAAAGTTTCTAATCCAACGAAGAAGAGATTCATTAATACCAAAATCACGCATTTTCGATAAGATAGTTTAGTGCCAAGCTCTATCAAATGCTTTGGGGATATCAAGTGCAAAACGATGTAAAGATTTGTTTCACTTTTCGGTTAGATAAACTATCAAATCACCGGTGGACCTATTGCTACGAAATCCATACTGCCGGTCAATAAGAAGCTTTCGGTGTTAAAGACATTGCTTGTGCTGATAGTTAATCAGCGGACATTGTAGTATTTTTTGCCGTGATGTCTGGTCATGTAAAAATTTGGTTCGTCGAATATGACCGTTATATGTCTTACTAGCTTCTTTAATCTTATTCCGGCTTTTCTCAGTGTAGTTGGCTTTATAATAAGGGAAACTTACATATCTGACTCTAATAACATCTTTACAGTTCGAATCAAGCCATGAGTTTTCTTTGGGTTTGATAGATTTTACCCTATTTGAGATAAAATTCAACAAAAAATCGATGATCATGATTCATGACTGAAGAAATATATATGTATATACATATATAAAATCAATGATCATGACTGAGGAAATATAGTGACCAATTAAAGTTGATGAAGAAATCGTCGAGACCGTAATAGTTGGCTTTCTCATGTTGCACAAACGTAGGAGATTTTTCTTAAACTGTTTTTTTTTTTTGGCATGAGAAATTTTCAAATACGATACATTGGTCTAATGTGCCTAGAGGTGGTTATACACTGATTGCGTATTTATTAGGGTCAGAGGTAAGAAACAAGTTTAATGTGTTGCCGGATTGATCTGCAGGACTTCGAGTTGGCTCATCGACAAGCTGAGTTAATTGATTTAACTCAGCAAAGACTTTCACATACCTTCCTTCGGCTATTGTCTGGCCAGAAAAAAAAGCCAAGAAGAATTGTGTTGGATAATCATAACACCACCATCATCATAACAAACCCTATCCAAGGCAAGCTCAGGCAAATAACTGCTTGGTCAGTTGTTCGGGAAGGCAATAAAGGCACAACAACGTGTGCATGGAAAAAACAAGTAATACAAATTCGTAACGACTTAAAATATAAGAGCAAGTTAATACAACTCTGTTGTATATTTAATGTTTGTTTCATTCATATTTAGTACTCTCTTTATTAACGAATTTAAATCGCCCATCACCATCACATCACATCACCAACCAACCGTCACGTCAGTCAGTAGAAATTGTCACTTAAAATAACGAACAAAATCGCTCTGTTTTGCATTTATAATTTTATTTTATTTAAGCATATCTCTGTTAGCTGCTTATCTATTCAAATTTAAATTTCAAAGATTTAATAAATGTGCCGTTTGTACTTAGTTTGCACTTCTTGATAATTTGCCTCAATTAGGTCGGTATTCTATTTGGTCTAAACTTTTGTTGTGGTTTATAGAAATTTTTGTCACCTTATTTTTGTGTGCTTTCAATTAAGAATGGCACATCACACCAGTGTCAATTCAAAAAAGAAAGTTTGCTTTCTGCAAAAATGTTTGGTCGCATTGATCTATAAATTATAATTATGCAATTTAAGTTGATATTATTTAACAAAAAATAAATCTATTCTATTTATAGTAGAAGAGATTGTACTTATGTATGTTTTTTATTTGCTCTTCCGTTGATGCATGGAAATATGAATTATTTAAAGCAAGTCAACGTGTCTGTCGTTTGTGAAATTTATTTTTTGTATCGTGGCAGCTGGACTATCTGGGAAAAGATTTTTAGGAAGATTCTTTTGCTGTTAATTTAGGGTTAGTCATTTCGTGGTTTTAAGTTGGTCAAACTCAGCTGTCATTGAACTGTCATATTATAAGTTGAATACTTGCCATTTAGAATAATTGATTGGTTAAGAAGAGAATAATACTTTAAAATTATTAAGACTTCATGGCGAGATTAGTGAGTCAATGTTAGGCACTTTTAGCACTTTATGGTCGATAAACGGAACGCTATTGTGGACAAATTAGAAGAACGTAGTTTTCGCGACGACAATTGCCCATAGATATTTTGATTTACTTTCCATACCAAAAAAAAAAAACTTTTAAAAATGTGGAAGAGAATGGTGGATTCTGATAGAAAATAAAATTACTGGATTTAAGATCATTTTCAAAACGTTTAAAAAAATGTTTGAACAAAGTTGATTAATTGTGGATTTCTCATTCAGAATTAATTTGATATAAAATAAATGAACATTCTTCTTCATTGGATTAGTTTTATTTGTGCAATTGATCAACTTTATCCATTAAACTTTCCAGTGTTTAGTTAGGTATTAGATTGGTAAAGAAGGAGAACTTTAAGTTTAAGTTTAAGGTGCCACCTTATACAATTCTGAAATTTGGGAGAATATCAAGATAATTCTTTAGCGGCCAAAACGAGGAGTCGCAACTGTCATCCAAAAAATATTTCACTTCTGTTCTTAGCTAAAAAAAAAGAAGTCAGATGTGTTAAAAAGCTCAAATTTAGACTTATTACAAAAATAGAGTTACAAAGAATGTAATTAATAAATTAAGTAAATAATAAAAAAAAAATAATGAAGTAATAAAGTGTTTTGAGGATGACATTATTATCTGCCAAATGGGGACAATAAAGCACGAAAAGATATTAAATTTTATTCAGCCATTAAATTTCTTAAAACACAACAGGTATCAAGATCTGATCATTTTTCGTTAGAGGTCTCGAGAGAACATTGATCTGTTTTCCTATAGTTTGACAGCTATTTAATATGATTTTGTATGTAACCATCTCGGGTGTCTTAGGATCCAAGAAAGAAAGTTTGCCTGTTATTTACAAATTTTATCTGTTCAACAATATAAAGATTCTTGAAGTTGATAATTTTATAATTGCAAAAGTCTTTCCTTACATTAAAAAAAAATCTTTGAAAATCTTATTGAAATCGGTTCAATAATGTAGGTTTCCAGTAATAGGTTTCATTTTGGTATTATAAGAGTATTTCTTAAGACAATCAATGGATGTTTAAGGAAACAGACATGTCATCAACAATTGAAAACGATATCAGCAAAACTACTTCCATGACGTTTTCTATTACTAATTCGCACAATTCACTTCAAGAATTCTATTTTTAAGGTCTTGAGTCGGCATTAATCTTAGCCTTCACTTGGCCCCAACGAAAAAGTCTAGAGGTGTTAAATTCCAAGATATCAGTGGTCAATTATAAACACTTGGAGAAATAAGTTCAGGAAATTATTAAAAATAAAGTTGGTGGCGCAACAGTCCGTTGAGAACTAGGGCCTAGTGACTTACAACTCTCAACCATTCCTGTGTGCGAGTACTGTTGTCAGGGATGGAGGGGACCTACAGTTTTAAGCCGAATCCGAACGGCTAATTTGAGATAGCACTTTTCATGACAAGAATTACTCTTGGAGAATTTGTCAATTCCTCGCAAGAGGCAGTACCCGTGAAAAAAACTTTAGATGGCATAGGCAGGGATCGAACCCAAGACATCTAGCATGACAGTCCAACGCACTAACCATCATACTAATCGGCTCAGGAAGTAAGGCAATAAGCTACTAAGCTATTTTTCTGGCTCAGTGCCAAAATTCAAAGGTTCGGGCCAGACATTATATTTTATAATTTCTTTCATATACATAAGTCGGCACTAGGTTTGTAAGAGACAACCTTTCGCTGCGGAATAAAAATTAAAACTAAGTAGTTTAAAAATTATATTTATAGTATAAGGGTAGGGTAGGTGAAAATTAGGTACATATCTAAGGATGTTCTCAAGTGGAAAAGACGAGACTTCAAATAGGTTGTCTGTCGATCAACAGTTTTCAAAGGGGTGTTATTCTAATTTTAGATAGGATAGGACATTGACACAGAAGGTTAGAGGTGTCATCCTCCGCCTTAGCATCTTCACACCCTCTCTATTAATAATATATGATTCTGATGTCCATTCTATTCATACATATATGTGGATGCTTAGTTGTAACTGCTACATTGTTTTTTATCTTCGAAATATTCAGCCATGGATTTCTTGAAACCCAATAAGTGTCAAGGACTGACGGCTGACCATCTATTGTTTGCAGATTCATGGAACGTTTAGTGGATTTTGCTTGAAATTTGTTCTAGTGGCATATGAATAAACGGTACTTATTGTTAACTTGGATTTAAGAAGAGATCCCATTCTAAAAAAATTGCCTGCCATTTAATTCCCGGCAATGTCACTGATACCCAATGGTATCTTCTCTTCAAAGGTTTTCATTTCTAAAAAAATCCTTATCAATGGTTCCATCGGAGCAAAGTCGTGCTTCGAACGGGGACAGAAAAAATTCCATGGTTTTTATCCAAACAAAAATATCTGTCCCAAATTTGGCATTGGTGAAAAGTGGCATTTATAGTTTCGAATTCGGTTTTTACGTTTAAGGGACGGATGAAGCTATAAAATTCTCCGACGAAGAGAACTGTGATAAGTTCGTATACTTTAGCTAAGGTAAAGCTCGTTAACTCCATATGAACATAAAAAGCAAATACATTATGTTGACAAATAATGTCAACAAAAACAACAACGTGGATCATGTTTGGATGGTTGTATAATGTATATGGTGCGATTCGAATTTTTCAATTCAAAATATACAACTCAATCCCCTTTTAAAGCTAACGTCAGATGACATATTTTGTAATTTGTAAATCATCTCGTCTCTTTAATTCCATACAAAACGAAAAGAAAGCTTCCAAATCAACCGCGCAGGTTTTATTATTTTGTGTTTGTGTATAAATTAACAAGAGCAAGCGTCTAAATTAGAGAAATAAAGAGCGTGTACGCATATTTGAAAAATCAAATAAAGCGCTCGGAAAGTTTTGTTGGTGGCTTTAAGCGAATCGACATGCTCTGCACATCGTCATCCACATCATCCCACACTTATTGCTTGCTTTCTTCAAGGTGGTTGATCTTTTATTTTTTTGTCAGATGTGACACAAGGACTGTCATCTGAGGTCTTTGGGTGCATTAAGCTTATTGTCGGTAAAAATATCACGTAAACTTTAAAATTTATTTTCTTAAGACTTATGAAAAAGTTCATACATAATAATTTATTTACTATTAAAACGAAAAGTATTTTTTTTTTTGATGAATTTGATTATTATTGAATTGATGAAAATGAATTGTTAAACTGATGACAGAACAGTGGCAGAGGAGGAGAAGAAGAAGAGGAAGAACTGAACTTTTTGTTTTGAATTTTGTCTACATACCTAAAAGTATTTTACTAAATAATCCAACAGCAGCTATGGCAATCGTACTCGCAAAATACCATAAATTCGACGGATGCATTAAGCGTGGGAATACCCAATCGATATTGTAGGCCATTGTTTCCGTTTTAGTTTTAGTTTGGGTTTGAGTTTGAGTTTGAGTTTGCTGGACGTTGCACTGTTGTTGTTGTTGTTGTTATTATTGTTGTTTTGGGTTGTTGTTGTTATTCAGGATGATGTAGTATTGTTGTTGTTGTTTCGATGATAGAAGTAGAGGATATCCATAAACAAAATAAAATTAATATTTCAAAAAATTAAAAACACTAAAGGAGCATCTTTAGAGAATTCACAGAATAACAATAATTTCATTCACACAAACGTCACACGTTTTTTTTTTCCTTTTTAATTTTAGTTGTGTTTGTCATCGAAATGCTGCTTTGATATCAAAAATAAATATCCTTAATTTGTGCAGTAGTTAAGTTTAATTCATCATACAAAATATTGTACATATATAAAAAAAGGAAGATACAATTTGAAGCTGGAGTTTATATGTTTTTTGAGTAAGTTTTTGAAGAACAAGATGGAGTGCACAAAAATCGTTGCATGAAATTGTACGAATAAAAAAATAAGGACACGGGAGAGGGTGCAATTTTCTTTTTTCTTCTTTTTCTTTTGTTGAAATTGTCCAGCTTGGAAGGATGTTCTCTTTGTAGAATAAGCAGGTCAAAGTTTAGTTATTTTTCGTCTATGGATTTTTGTATTACAATCGATAGTTTGTTTAATTCGGTGTTTCATTTGAAGTCACTTAAATTTTAAATTTAAATTATAAACAAAAATGTATAGAATAAAAATTGTAGGGGTGTATTAAATTTAATTGAATCCCACATCTGTGGGCAGATGCACAGCACACAGTCTAGACGATAGTTGGCGGTTCGAGAGAAGAACTAGGAGCGTTGTTAAGCTTTTGGCACCAATAAAGAGACTGTGAACGCCCTTGTGACTTGAATGAGTCCAAATCCAAACGAAAGCGAGAACTGAGGTAGATATAGAAGCAGTGATTGTATTTTATACAATAAATAATTGCGCCTGTGCCCTGAGAGGAGGTTATGAGAGCTTTTCGTTCTAATGCATCAGAAAACACACAGAGACAGAGACGGAGACGGTGATGGAGATGGAGACTCGTCATAGTTTATATGGTGGCAGATTGGTGTACTTCTAGGCACAACAACGATAAGCGTAACCCCTTGTTGATGATGATGATTATGATGATGATGAAGTTTAAAGGCGCATTGTCAATTGTTAAGCACGTTTTTCGTCTAATATAAGGGTTGTTTTATTTTTGTGCATGTTCTGAGTCTATATAAAAAGAAATACCATAAGAATTATTTCTGAGAACAAAATAATGCATTCGAAAATGTAAAGGGGAAATCACACAACAGTTTGCGAACTGAAATTCAAATGAGAATTTGTAGTGTTGAGGTTTGCGATGCACCGGCCGGCATTAATATACATATATGTACATTATTTAAGCATGAGCGAAAATTAAAAAAGAAAATCTGAAGAACATAAGAGTAAGGATCAGTTTGAGAGCAATTATTTGGTTTTTGTGTTAAGAGAGAAAAAAAAACTCTTTTCTAAATAAAACTAATTTTGGATTTAAGTCTTTGCTTGTAAGCCGCGAGGATTCTGTTTCCAACAACATATCATTATTTAACAACCAACTTTTTGTCAACTATAAACATAGTTTGATATAGGTATAGATTTTTGAAGAAGCTGGAAGTTCTTAAGCGGTCAAATATGAGCTTTTTTGAAATTGGGTTACAAATTTAGGATTTTGTGTCAAGCCCACAGACTTGAAAAATTCATTTTTGTATTCTTTTTTTTTTTTGGGGTAGGGGGGTTCCTTTGTTAATTTGTGTTACGTATAAGCCTTGGGTGAAGAACACTAGGCATGTGTAAGTGTATAAAGAAAAACTACTCACATCCTATATAAGTGAACGTTGAAATGTTTCAAGATTTTAGTCTTTTAACAATTTCAAAAAATAGTCCATACTTCAATTGAAGAAGGAAGTTTATTAATAAATATTTTTAATTGTTTAAAAATAAATGTAGATAGGTAGATTTAAACTTCTACAGGGTGTCCTACAGTCACCGCAACAGAAGACAACAATGACAGCAATGGTTTAAAAACCAAAAATAGAAGAAATAGAAGTGACCAAAAATCATAAGTATCGCCATGCATAAGTAAAAAACTAAGAGAACACAAAACAAATTATCTTATATGTTTTTCGACTCAAAATGAAGCCAGTCACACATGATTTTCTTCTATTGCGTTGACTTGTGAATAACCCTGTGTAAGGCAGGTGTATTATAGTAAGTGACTTAAGGTATACCTATCCCGGATAAATTTATAGAGGCGACTTATGAGGAATCCAAATGTCACATCTTACACGCAGGAGATAGGTTGTCAAAAGAGTTTGAAGTACGATTTGGATTCAGACAGGGCTGCATGCTGTCACTTATTCTGTTCTTATTAGTGATCAGTGATGTGCTGTGGGCAGCCTTGAGAGGAAACGGAGGAATAAGATGAACTTTGACAACATACCTGACACATGTAGACTACGCAAACGATGTTTGCTTGTTATCTCATAGGATAATGGGTCTCTATCCAATGACAACAAGAGTAGAGAGAGAAGCAAAAATCATAAGGGAATGAAATTCATTACGGGAAAAACTAAGATGATTAGTCTCCGAACTATCCACTCATTCTCTCTGATAAACATTGCTCAACAACCAGTAGAAGTTTGGAAGTTATATTTCTACTGAAGGCGGAACCGAACAAGATATCGCTAGCCGTTTCTAGAAATCTAAGGTTGCGTTGAAAATGCTGTCTAATATTTGAGAGGACAACTTTCTCAACCCGCCACTGTTCCGCTCAAACGTCGAATCAGTACCGTTGTAACTCTAAACGAGATTCGTGCTTAATTCAGTATCATACTTTCAAAGTTGCTTCAGGCTTAAGCCCGTTTGGAAAATATTGAAAATTTAAAAAATTAGTGCTGTGTAGTTTAAACAGTGTGTTTTTTTTGTACGCAAGTTTATGGAAAAAATTCGTGAGAAAATGTTCGTAAGGGGCACAGGAGCATATGGCTTTTGAAGCCGAAAGTGTAATTCAATTTAAAAGACATCAACTCCCCGACGATATCAATAGTTTATAACTTCACACACTAGCTTCAGGAGAGTTCTACACAAAAATCTCAGCTTTTTTCGCTTACGAGGTCCAATGAACTTTTATTGCTTCGCAGTTTGGAATACATCGACTTTTTTATTAAAATTAAAGACAGATTTGGACGAACTCTGGCTCATGCCAATGCTTGCTTAAAAATCGTGCTTAAAATCGTCTCGGCAATGTCAAATGACCCCATCGGAACTTCGATTTGATTTGATCGATTTGGAATTGTGAAATATCGTGTTATTCCAACGACGTAAAAGCGATTCAAGCACTATATTATTCATTCAAGCAAAATGTAAGCTACAACCCGAAACCATCAACAAGAAGTCGGAAATTAGTGTCAGATTACAATATTGCCAGCAGCGGCAGTCTATGGCCTTAAATGGAAAGGGAGCCTTTAAATTCATTGACACAATTATGAACAAATGGAAATGTCTAGATATTTAAAAAAGAAATATGCGTCAAATCTGGGAAACACTATAACACAAATCGCTGGTTGTGAAGGAATGATTGCTTCATACTCCCAGAAATCAGCTGAAGACCCCACCTCAGTCACCGGACCTCAATACCATTAAGCATTAATAGAAAGAAGTGAAGGCTCCAGAGCTGCAACCAAAGCCACAAAAATCAATTGAAAGCAAAGGTCACCAAAATTTTAGAGAATAATACCGACGTTTTTCACAAAAACGAATCTTGGCTAAAGGTGGCTCTACAAAATTTGAATCTTCAATATTTTCTCGTATTTTGATCTCCTAGTGTACGCTTAATTTTGTGCCATGTATTTGAACAATTTTTATTCTGTTTTGTAATTTATTTTACAGTTTTTTCTTTTGTTTTTATAGCAAAAAATATTGATTAAAGCAATATTGAACAAAATTTGCGGTACCACTAAATCTCTGAAGCATCCGACTTAACTAGGAAGCAATTAATAAGAAACATTTAATTTAACATTAATTTACATACAAATCAAAGGCCACCACAAAAAATAGCTTTCTTAATGATATGTTTTTAATCTTCTATAGTTCAAAATTCATCCCCGCCAGATTCAAGTTCAAGT
Organism: Eupeodes latifasciatus; assembly: GCA_920104205.1. NCBI lineage: Eukaryota > Metazoa > Arthropoda > Insecta > Diptera > Syrphidae > Eupeodes > Eupeodes latifasciatus. Next base: position 42,866,357 of record OV049925.1, on the reverse strand, counting down.
TTATAAAACAAAATCATATCGTATTATTTTATTGTTTACATTTCTATAAACTAGTTTTTTTCATTATCAAAAAAAAAAAAAAAAGGGAAAATTAAAATTAAAATGATAATTATTCTCTCAATTACTTTTTTACTCGACGTCATCAGATAATAGAAACTATTGAATACAAATCAATTATAGAAATTAATTAAAAAACATTAACACATTTTCGCACATACCCACACAAACAACCAAACAAAACACACATACATAAATAATAATTATTGTTTAATGATATTTAATCATTTTCATTGATTAACTTACTCGATCATATGTTTTGCCGAAATCAGAACAGAAAATCTCTCGTTTTAGATCTTCAACCATTATTTTTGTTATGTATTATCAAAATATGATTTTAAATAAAGTTTAAATGAATCTAAAGTTAATTATAGTACGGGTGTAGGTATAGAGATTGCTTTGGTTGAAATTTTACTTTTATTAAGTTATAGGTGCCATAGAGTTCTTGAAAATGAAAGTTGTCTATATTTTTAACTAAAATCAAAACAAAATAAAACGTACAATGTACAAAATTAGTAACTTGAAAAGTGTCGATTAATCGTTTTGAAAAATTATTGACATTACAATAAAAAAATCAAAACAAAGAATTTTAACAGTTTATTATGCGAATGACGCATTCGAAATGACGCGACGTGTGCTCAAAACAAGTAGGTACATATGTATGTACACAAATTATTCGCTAATTCTCTGTTAAAAAAAAAAACTACAAAGAAAGATTAATACACAATGTTCATCTACCAACAAAACAAAATGTCGTTGTTATGATCTAACTGTATGTAACTTTAGAAAAATACTGCACTTTTTATCAGAAATAATAACAACAAAACCGGTAACAACAAACTACCCGAACAAGTTTTAATTTAAGTCCCATAGCGTATTGAAATTGAAATCATCATTATCTCCTAATAGGAAGGTAGTACGACTTTATAACGACAACAACGACGAACGACGAGGTCTGTGATAAGGTTGACTACGTATTTAAATGTTCTTATTATTTTTTAAAGCATTTAATACTCATTTAATTTTTCTAATTACTATGTACGTGAACAGAAATTCTAATGCGAGTACGCCTCAGGATATGCAATCCCATAAATTATTGCCAATTTGTTTGCAAGTATAATTTCACTCAATTAAATAATTCGAAGTCGAATCCAGAGTCACAAAGAGAGAGAGAGAGGTTAACAAATATTCACTCAACATTGTCAACCAACTGTCAAAATAAATGAACATTATAGAATACGAAAACCAGAAGAAACATAAAAGAATATAATATTAACAAAAGAAAACCAGATAAGCGTTGGTGTAAATAAAAATATACAATATCTTCACATATAGGTCTAAGTACCTGCACTCTCTAATCAAACAATACTCCATCAAAATTTAAATATGTAGGTACAATATTTACTTGAGATCACCAACAACACGTTGAACTAAAAAGAAACCTGACCGAAGCACTAAAGTACTGAATCTAAATGCAAGTAGAGCACAATAAATGTCGGTAGGTTCGAGTACAGCTTATAAAAATAAATAACACTTTTGTTACGTTTAAAGATACATTCTATATTAAAAATAACTGCTGAACAACGTTCATTGACACTAAATCACATGAAGAGGAGCACCACAGAGCACTTATTCGAATCTTGGTGCACACAGCACAATACACTGCTACTGCTGGCTGAAGCTGATGATTATGATGATGATGATGACCTTGTTGCTAAAGTTGAATTGAACTGAAACTGAACATTGAATCTCTATTCTCTATTCAAAGATAGAAACAAGTTTTTAAGGATTTACAAAGCATCGAACATAGAATAATGCAATTTTTGTTTAACCGGTTAATCGAGCATCTGGATAGTTTTCCGGAAGTATTTTTAGCCAAAAATTGTGAATTCAAAATTAATTTTTTTATTTACAGATTAAGGCCACAGCAAATAGAAAAATACTAAGATGATACGAGTAAATCTTTTGTTTTCTCAAATCAAATCATCATAATCACTGGGGTAGGTATTTCACGTTTAAAAATAAATTTTCTTTTCTTATTTGTTGTTGTTTTTTTTCGCATATATGTACTCTCAAAAATATATCAAACGACAGACCGAGGCCAAGACAGAGCGACGCACATGGGATCGACATAAACTTTATACACGTTGGCGCTGCCGTGCCCGTCAGTGGCTACCACATCAAACAGACTAAACCATACCAAAACCAGAGAGAAGTGACGAACAATGAAGACCAACCAACCAAACCAAACCAACGAACGACGAAAACGAATCTCATGTGTTTAGCTTTACTTTACTTCCCGTTCCCGATCCGATACACTGTGATTAGATGTAGATGTGAGACGTTAGTATCGTGATTCGTGAGTGAGTAATGTTAATCTATCCGAGTCGAAGTTCTCGCAATCGCAACTTGTCTAGAGGTAGACGTAGAGGCCACATTTTATAAAGGGCATTGTGCAAGAACCAAGAAGTCTAAAATGCAAACAAATGTGTATAAATTGCTCAGAGTGCAAAACTTGCTGATGACACTTAAATCTTGAGTTTTATTTAAATGCCAAGGAAACATAATTAAGGCATGCATTTGAGGGCGTAAGAAAAAGCTCATGTTTTGTTTTGAAAACAATTTAATTGTTTTAACATTGAAAAAGTAGTTTTCATGCCGTGCCGAGTGACGAAACTGCAAAACATAATTAGAAAAAAGACAATTATTAAAATGATTTTTCTTAACATGTTTTTTTTACTTTTTTTATAGAATAAGGTATATCGGTTTTTAAATTAAATACTTTGACATTGTATTAAAGTAAGAAATGGACTGTAGAATTAAATTTAAACTTTTTGTTTAGTTAGAAAATTTGCAAAGACTGAAATTTAAGCATTATTACATTATTTATGTATTATTCAAATAACAAATAATTTTAATCTTATTATTATTTTATAGGAGACGACAACTCATTGCTTTAAACACTTTTAAAATTATTTTAACTTTACTCTTTCTCATTGGAAACTTCAGTTTGAAGAGAGTAAGACTTCAAGGTCGAATTTTATAGAAAAGTTTTAACGTACCTAATTAGATGGGGATAGAAACAGAAAATAAAAATCTATTGAAAAGCTTAATTAACTGTGAATGGTGAGCGCTCCCGTGAGATGATATCCAACTTTTTTTGCCCAAAATGCAAGAGTTTGACAACTTGTAGACATGTGGTTTCAACAAGACGGTGCTACATGCCACACAGCAGGCGCAATAATGGACTTATTGAGAGGCGAGTTCTCGGAACATTGTATTTCACGTTCGGGACCGGTCAATTAGCCGCCTAGATCGTGCAATTTAACGCCTTTAGACTATTTTTTGTGGGGCTATGTTAAAGCTCATGTCTATACAGACAAGCCCGCTTCAATTGACGCATTGGAAGACAACATTGAAGCATTTATTCGTGAGATACCGGCCGAAATGTTGGAAAAAGTATGCCAAAATTGGACTAAGCGGATGGACCATTTGAGGCGCAGTCAAGGTCAACATTTGCATGAAATAATCTTCAAACATTAAATTATATAGACCGTAGGTACTATCGATTCAAATAAAGATTTCATGCATTTTTCTGAATGTTATGTATTTTTTTTTTTTGAAAAACTTTCCTATATCTTTTAAAAAATTACCCTTTAGAACTATAAGTCTTGATTTTTAATGATAAATTTTTTTGGAGATTTAAATGTGATCTTATTTATTTAATTATTTAAAATGACAATTTAAACACATACATAGATATTGTTTTACACATTTGAAATAAATTAATTGGTGAGTGTGAATACTGATCAATATACATAAAGTACAGAAATTCGTTTCTTTGCCGTACTACGCGAATGTGGCATATTTTACCGCAAACTTTACTTCCCTGTCATTGCAATATTCAGGAATTCAAAAGCAGTGTGCAGCCAAACCTCTTTTCAAAACCTCTCTTTCCTTCATAATGTCTGCTTTTTGTCTTTGTCGTAAAAAGGGTGTTAAAAAAATTTTGAGTGCGAGCTCATTATAAGCAAAAAAGTGTTATGAGAAATTTTGAAATTTCGTTCAAAAATGTCATTCAACTTGACAAACAAGAAATGTTAAATAGGATATCAAAAATAATGTAAACAAATTATACAAACTCAATAAATGTTTATTTCTCTAATTGAAAAGAGAAACAAAAACAAATATTTTATTTTATATTCAAAATCATCTCAAAAATTTCATGTTGATCAAAAAATTATATTTCAAATATTAACTTAGGTAAATCGATACATAAACTTGCAACAGATGTAGGGATACTTTCAACAACATTTATTTTTTATTTGACTAAAAATTGTTCTCACATAAAACATAATAAATATTTGCAAAAAAAAAATTTGTTTGTACTAAATTTTGTAAACAATTCTATGAATTTTAAAAATTACAAAAAATGACTGTTAAATAAAAATAAAAGATGCTGGAATGCGACCCACACTAATAACTTCCCATCCCGTATGTGGATTTGTCTTGCTTAAAACTTTAAACAAAATTGTCATAACAATATAGGTTTTCGTGATTTTTAAAAAAAATTGTCAATTGAATTATTTAAGAAATTAACTAAAAATTTGCAACAATGTTTTGCGTATTATGAAACAGTTTGATTTCAAAATCTATTTTTGTTCCCGAGATTTTTAGTCGAAAAAAAAGTGGAGGTATCGAGAATCGAATATCAGTTTTTTACCAATTTTGCGTAAAATTTTTTGTAGATCTTAATTTTTAATAAAAAAACTGACTGTTGGATTTTTTTAAAAATTTTACTAAATGTCTTACCTAACACAGTATATTCTATAAGATGAAATTAGTTTGAAGTTGATATCATAATACATTTTTGAAAAGGTATTTTAGTCGAAAATCATTTTTTACCAGCTTTTAGTAATATTTTTTTTTTAGGTTTTTATTTTTTGTAAACAAAAACTGTCAGTTCGATTTTTCTCAAAATTTTAAGAAATTTTTATAACATAAAATTAATTTTTACCAACTTTTAGTACCTTTTTTTTAGGTTTTTATTTTTTGGAAGAAAACTGTCTATTCGATTTTTCACAAAATTTAACCAGGTGTCAAAAACTTTCTTCGTTGCGTACAAATATTTTGAAGAAAGAATCATCTTTTGTTTGTAAAATATTCGAGTAGTACTTTTTCAGGTTTTTGATTTACAAAAAAAACCGTTAGTTGATTTTTTTCAATATTTTATTAGTTTGGTATCACGTCACAATATATAATATAAAATTTAATTCTAGTCGCTAGCGTAACTGGTTCGTGAGATATTTTGAGTAAACCAAAATGTTCACTTTTTTTAAATTGCTATGGTACAAAAACCACCTACTCAAATTTTTTGAGAGCCCTTTCTGCATTTTTCGGCATTATTATCTGTATGACAAAATTTATTTGAAGTCGATATCTCTACTGGTTCTTGAGATATGAACCACGAAAAAATCTTCCACGAACGTACGAACGTTAATACACACGCACGCATGTACATCTCTCTAAAAATCTTTAATTTAGACTAGGGACCTTGAAACGTCGAGAAATGTCAAAATTTGCATTTTGACAAATCGAACCGATTACAATAACTTCATGATTTGTACATTCTTATGAATTTTGAAAAATGAATCAAAACAATGACGATCACCTGCAATTTAATATAAATAATACTCTTAGTTACAATGATTTTCATTTCATACGAGTACTTAATCTTCTGCGAATCTATTTTAATTTTTAAACAGGTAACTATTTATTTATTTTAAGAATATTCGATTATTGTTAGAATTAAAATAAAAGAAATTAAAACATCCTAAATGGATAATCGAAGAAAAATTCTATTTGAAGGTTTCAAATTTAGTTATAACGGGGGATCAGGATTATGTAATAAAATTTGCGAAAATGTCATTATTTTTAGTCAATTAAAGAACAAATATTTACATTTCTAAAATTGCTTTTGTTGCCATCATTTAAATAATGTAAGAATTATTAAATAATTTATTTGTCAAACCAAAAAAACAAGAATTCAAAAATGGAAAGCTGAATGTTGGAAACTTTTTGTAATCTTTTTAGTTTACTAATCGTAGCTTCTTAGTAAAACAAAAATAATAATAATCATTAGTTTTGGGAAGCTACAACAATTATGCGAATAGTGTACGAGACTGAACGCAGAATATAGATACCCAAATTAATAATTAATATCGTTATATGTATGTATAAAACTTAACAACTCAAATGTTATTTATTCAGTTGTTCAAAAACACCAAAGATTTTATCTCAATTCATTGAGTTGATAGTTCATAATTTTAGTAGTTCGTGAATTTTTATTATTATAAAATTCTAAAATTTATGCATCTGTGCATTTAAAAAGTGTTCTAGTTATTATTTCAAAAGTTTATACAGATTTTAACTATTTTAAAATTATACAAGCCGAAAGAAAAAAAGAGAAGTTGTTGTTTTTTTTAAAATAATTGTTTACTATATATAGATATAAGACTAATACTTTAAACCATTTCTTATTATCTTATTATATGATATAAATTCAGTTAAACGATAAAAATAATAGGCATCGTTTTCAGTTCAAATTCGAATTTCTATTTTTATCCGTGAAATATTTTATGTAAATAAAGTAAAGTAAATATATCCCAGTAAACATTACTAAACTGTTGTTAATACGCACAAAATCAAGTTAAATCGGTTCTTTTTTTAAGGTGTCGATTATAATACCTAATTATTTTAACACATTTCATATCCACAATTACGGAAGTTCATTGGGCAATTTAATCATTGAAATGCCCAATTTGTTATCTACATTTTAAACTAGTAACTATTGCAACATAAAGGTCACACGTATTGCTAACGTTTCATTTACTAGATGAAGCTCTTCGTTCATAAGGTATGTCCATACATACACAATATGATTTATAGGTATTTTGTTCTTTTTGTTCATTAGTTTGTATTTTTTTAAATACATTATTTTAGGAGTACATCCGTTCTTAAGTAAAACAAGTTTCAGTTGAAGAAGTAGTTTTTAGACTTATATGATTTTATTTGGATTATTTAAAATATTGTTTTGTTGACTGATGATTCACTAGCAAATAAAATATTTATAAGTACATTTTTTGATATAGTAAGTTTTGAATTTTAATAGTTAATGGCAGAGCTGTAAAAAATGCAATCATTTTTGTATTGCAGTTAAATGATTGAAAAGACTTACATTTTGAATAATTTGACTTCATGTCAGTACTTAACTTCGAAAAAAAAATCACAGTTAATTTTGAAGTCTTTTGTAAAAAAATCATTTAGAGCAGTTAAAAGACTTAAAGTCAAAAGAATGCATTACTTTTTATTGCTCGCATTCTTGTAAGTCTTTTAAAAGTCTTTTACATTCTTTGCATTCATTAAGTCTTTTGATTGCATTCAATGTAATGCAGTCATTTGAATGCTTTGAAGTCTTTTTACTGCTTGAAATCTTTTTATTGCTTGAAGTCTTTTGAGTGCTTTAAGTCTATCTATATAGTTTATCATCAGGTTCCTTACGACTAGCATTTACTTTGCTCTTTTGATTATTAAATTCATATTGTACTCGTAGTTAGCCTCACAAATACAAAGTCTATCAAAATTTAAAAAAAAATCCATTTATACATATATATTTACGAAATTTATTTTTATTAAATAAATTATATTAAAAAAAAAAGATACAAAAAATTACATTAATAAACACAAACTAAGCAAATCATTTAACATCTTTTCACAAAATAAATCAAAAAAATATTTTCATATTATTCTCCTTAAGTCTCTGTCACTGCTATACATCCTCCGTGTCACTGTCACTGCTATACATATAATCGGAATCACTGTAAGAAAATGTATTACAATTCATGCATTTATAATCATTTAGTATCAATTTATACCAATTATACTTACTGTCTTAAATCTACAATATCACTTTCATTGTCCGTATCATAAAAATCGTAGCTATAATCTTCATTTCTATCCCTTATGACCTTATCATTTTTTTCTCAAAAACCAAAGAAGTTAGCATTAATTATTGGGCTGCTACGAGTATATTATGATAGCTACCGTTTGGAAAATTTAAATAAAAACCTTTCAAATTAAGTTTGAACGAACTCAGCCATTTCAATTCAATTTACACAAACATGTACTTCTCATTATTTGAATAAAAACGTTAAAACCACATTTCCGCAATTTGTCTATACCATAAGAAAAAATAAGAGTTTTCATTCAATCAATTTAATTCAAAAAGAAGTGAAAGCATACAATTCAGAAATTTAAAAAAAAAAATATACAACAAAGGAAGGCTAATGTTGCACGTTGTTTTTAATAATAATTTAGTTTATATTTGAGTTAGTTTTTTTTTTGAAAAAGTGTTTCTCCTGCCCGAACTAAGAACACCTACACAAACGTCTTTTTTTAGAAGCCACCTTATATGTTTTAGCCTATGATCACACCTTCTGCACAATACATTCATAAAAAGTAGTCTTTAGACTTCAAGCAGTAGAAAGACTTCAAGCAGTAAAAAGACTTCAAAGCATTCAAATGACTGCACTACATTGAATGCAATCAAAAGACTTAATGAATGCAAAGAATGTAAAAGACTTTTAAAAGACTTACAAGAATGCAAGCAGTAAAAAGTAATGCATTCTTTTGACTTTAAGTCTTTTAACTGTTCTAAATGATTTTTTTACAAAAGACTTCAAAATTAACTGGGAATTTGTTTTCGAAGTTAAAGTATTGCATTAAGCAATGTTAATGCATTCCCAAAATTCAGTTAAATGAATGGGACTTTTCGCGATGAAATACCAAATGATTGCATTCTTTTACAGCTCTGGTTAATGGGCTCTTTTTTTGTTAATATGAAAGGAGCTTTTATGTCATGTTCGTTTATGGCAAATACATAACTATGGCGGTAAATAAGCAACAATTTTGTATGACATCCTATTACTGTTTGTTGCAGTTAACATACTGAAGGTATAATGTGCTAATGTATCTTAAAGTCCGAATTTAGTGCCAACCTTACTGTGAATGGAAAACACGACAAACAAATATTTCGTGGTTTTTATTCCTTAAAGTCAATGCAAATCATTTTAATCATTTGGCGGTGAAATGGTTCCAGCAAGACGGTACAACATAACATACGTGCAACCATCACTTTTTTAAGCACTTCTTTGGGTCCCGATTCATTTCAAGAAATGAACCCGTGAATTTACCGACTATTTAATTTGACTTTACAACTTTGGACTACTTTTTATTTGGGCACGTTAAACATCTGCCTTATATCTAAAAAAAACAAACAAACATTCGACGCATATTTGCGACAGTGGTGCAAAATCTGACCTACAGAATTGTGTATATAAAGGGGAGCCACCACGGAGGTCATTAAAAAAATGTCATGAAATTCTGTGAGCAAAGCCAACATTTTGGTCAGTTTATTGAATTCATTGTGTTTTATATTAAAAAAAAAGTTGTATGTCTTAAAAAATAAAATACCCGTTAGACTTTTGTTCTTATGCTGGGGTTTATTTAAGAAATTGAATCGTTTATTTAAAAAAAAAATCTTCATACATTCCTCCTAAGAACTTTTCACTTTATCTAAAAAAGAAAAAAAAACATGATCATTTTTTAAGCAACAAGGGTTCATGATAAAAACTACATAGGCCAACGTAAACCGTTTAGAGAACCTATTCTAGTAAGACACATGGAGCAGCATAAAATCATACATATCATTCAATTTTCCATAAAATGGAGGAAAATATTCTATTTCCAATATAACCGTTCCAATAGCTTATTGGCCAATGTTTATGCTAGACTTACTGATCAAATAAATTAATATATTTTCCCGATGCAAACAACCAATAATAGTTTTTGAACCAATTTAGACCCAGAATTTGAATTGGACTTTATAACTTCTCTATCAGATATAAATATTAGCACTTAACAAAGTTCTTAATATTTTGTATTGATTGTTTTGATTTTAAATGCATAAATGTTTTTAAAACAGTTTAAACTTTGTTAGTGACTCACTTAATTTCAGGTCCTAATTTAATTTTTTAAGAAGTTTTGAAAAACATTTAGTCTTATGCTTTTATGAACTCTAATTTTCTATATATGCTCAAATTTAAAAACACCCATCCCGTAAAGGATGGCCCTAACTGAATATACTGATATGTAAGGTCATCACCTTTCAGAATTTGTTAACTTGTTTATCCATAATTATAATGGTGTTCAAATAACGACTATTTTAATTAAATTTTGAAAAAAAAACTCTTTGCTTATGTTATAACTAAATTTCGGGAATATTATTTTTTTCCAGTTCGCTAAAAATTAATTAATAATATTTAATTTAAATTTCGCAGTTCAATTTTAAAAGTAACATTCCCAAACAAAATTGTATGATTTGATGCTGTGTTTTTTTATTTCAAAAATGTTCTTTGTTTTTTAAACATTCTAAATGAGTATGAATTGCATTACATATAACAGTAAATTGATAGTTATACACGAATCGAACCCGTGCAGAAATAGTTTTAAAGATAATAAAACTAACACTTTTATTTTACAGATTTTGTTTCGTCAAAAAAATTCTTCATTTTACATTGTAAAGCCACTTTCGTTATAATATTTTGTCTGAAGGCTTAAAACTTTGTTGACTTTTGTCGGTAGAAAAAATATTTCTTCGAGAATTTTTCAAGATGGCTTTAAATTGTGGGATTATAGTAAAACGGTGCCATTTTTTAGTTAAATGAAACTTGTTATTTTACAAAAACGATGACATTATTCACGGATATAATAGGAGGTGGCTTTCCAAGTAAAATGTTTCATTTTTATTTAGTTTTAAAACTTTTCGGCACAACTTGTATTTTATAAACTTGATAAACATCGTTTAGACGACATTTACTAAGTAGTTAATAAGTGCGTTTTTTTCGTATTCCATATATAGTAAAGTAAGAAATTGCCAAAAAAAACGATCCGCAGTAGTCCGGTTTTTATATTTGAAAGTTGATACAACTGAATATTTACCAGAATAATTTATCAAACAATTCAAAAAAAATAGCGAAATTCAGACCAGGAGTGAAATCGTGTAATCTGATTTTTGATAGTTGACTATCAAAATCAAGAAAATACGTCTGTGTAATGTAATAGTCGATTTCAAAGTTTTAACCAAACAATTTGACATAAAATAAAAACTTCAGGAAGGGAGTTTGTTCGTAGATTACTACATTAACATGTGGTGTTGAAGCGAGCTTGAAGCTGGCCTAAATTCTTTATATACCTGAATTGAGTTGAAATGAGCTTGATTCGCCTCGATTCCGGTCGGGGATCGAAGTCGAGTCAAAATTTGTGAAGAAAAACCTGCGTGGAGGAGTTGGTTTAACAGATAATGCGTTATGGTCTGTTTATTTGCATGTTTGTGTACAAAAAATATAGTTTTGTTTTAAGTAGCATATTCTTATATGGTGCTGAACTATGCAGTTTTCATTGTTTAAGCCTAGTACGCTGCTGATGCGAAACAAAATTTCCCATACAAATATGACATGACGAAATCATAAACGAAAAATTTCGCTGTGCTTTTCGTTTTTCAGTACGCTGCTGAACGACGAAATGTGTCATTTTAGTGGATAGTTGTACTAGATTTCTTAGTACAATTCTCCATTCTTTTCGTTCTCAATTTAATTGCCCGGTATATTAATTGCTTGCGAAATTTTGACGTTTAATTTATTTATTGAAAAAAATTGTTTACAAATTAAAATTGAAAAAAATTGTTTACTCGTGACTTTCGGTGTTTTGATTTGGATTTATCTTTGATTTAATAAAATGGATTTTTCTAATGTGTTCCAACATTGCATTTCTGAATCGGAAACTCAGGATGTTATTGGTGATGTGCAAGAAGTGATGAAGACAAGCAGTGAACTTCAACTTCCAGACAGAACTCTCCACAAATATTTTTCCGCTGCGGTTTTCATTTTTATTTCGCTCTGGACTTGGAGACCACCGAAAAAATTCGTTTCACTTCAGCTGCGTACTAGGCTTTAACACGAATCAAACTATCTCACTTGCACTTCATAAGAAACATCTAAACACCATTTGCATTTCAGAAAGTGCTGTCAAACTTAACCATTTTTAAATCTTCTTGTGCGGTGGAAACACCAAAAAGTTTTATCTAATCTAAACTGAAATAAACCTTTGGTGGAAACATAGCGAAACTTAATTATCTTTTCTATCGTTTTCTCTTGCAAAATAAGCCCAGTTAGTCCATTTTCACTAACTAGAGGTGTGTCAATCGTTCATTTTAAAAGATTCAATCGTTCATATGTCGTTCAGTTCATAGTATAGTAGGATTTTACACGAATAACAAAAACAATATCCATAGTAAGAATAACACCGATAAAAGTTAGAGTAGAATCTCATTATGGATAGGTTTTTGACATTTATACGAGCCTCGAATGGATCTTATGTGATTTCGTTCTCAAATGTTGGTACGATTGTATTGCATTTGTATCTCGATGGCTTTGTTCGTTGAGTAGTTGTGCATTTGGAATCATGTGTGTTTTACATTGGGGAAAAAATCAATCTATTTCTGTTGATATTATTTAGTTGTGTTAGTGAAAATGGACTAACTGGGCTTATTTTGCAAGAGAAACCAATAGAAGAGATATCTATGTTTTGCTATGTTTCCACCAAAGGTTTATCTCAGTTTCTTTTGGTGTTTCCACCGCACAAGAAGATTTAAAAATGATTAAGTTTGACAGCACTTTCTAAAATGCAAATGGTGTTTCGTTGTTTCTTATGAAGTGCAAGTAAGACAGTTTGATTCGTGTTAGGCCGCGGCCACGCAGTAAGCCGCTGAGCGGAAAAAAAATATAAAAGATATGAAATCACATAGAATCTGAGCGGCAAAGCGGCGCCGCTCAGCAACCAAACCTGTTTTAATTTTTAATAATGTTTTGAGCGGCAAGAAGTAAAGATGGCCAAAATAAACATTGAGTTGTTAATTTCGTGTGTGCAATCTCCACTTTAACTACTAATCGCTCAAAAGCAGTCGCTCAGTGCCTGGCCATACGTCGCTTAGAGCTGCCAATCAGCCGCTAGTCGCTTAGCCGCTCAGCCGCTTACTGCGTGGCCGAGGCCTTAAACAATGAAAAACTGAATAGTTCAGCACCATATAGGAATATGCTACCTCCATGTGCAATTTTTTTTTAAATCAAGCTCATTTCAACTCGATTCAGGTGTATAAAGAATTTAGGCGAGCTTCAAGCTCGCTTCAACACCACATGTTAATGTAGTAGTCTACGAACAAACCCCCTTCTTGAAGTTTTTATTTTATGTCAAATTGTTTGGTTAAAACTTTGAAATCGACTTTTACATTACACAGACGTATTTTCTGATTTTGATAGTCAACTATACAAAATTAGCTTACACGATTTTACCCCTGGTCTGAATTTCGCAATTTTTTTTGGAATTTTTTGATAAATTATTCTGGCAAATATTCAGTTGTATCAACTTTCAAATATAAAAACCGGACTACTGCGGATCGTTTTGTTGGCAATTTCTCACTTTACTATAAGTATATGGAATAAGAAAAAAAGGCAGTTATTGTTTTTGTTATTCGTGTAAAATCCTACTATACTATGGATAGATTTTCCAACAAAACACGGGTAATGAATTAACATGTAAGACTAATAAATGGTGTTTTTTTTTCAAATTTTTAAAAATATCTGAAAAACCTGACCTGATAAATAATTTTCCAAGAAAGATTTGAACAAAAGCCTTTGAAAAAGTGCAATTTGATTGCCAATTACAAAACCATTTTGACCAGTGTAATCGATACCAGAAAAAATTACAAGAGACTTAATACCATCGTTATGAACACTTAAGCGTGCCTTCATCATAAATAAAAGCCAATTCTCTGTAGGAACGTTAATAATTTTTAAGTTCTAGTTTTCAAATTAAATTTCATTAAATTAGATTTTCTTTGCCTTTGTCACTCTCTTTAGTTTAATTTATTCATAATCGCTGTAAAAACCTGAAACCAGTGCATTGACCTTAAAACTAAAGTTGGTTGGTGTATCTATGAACACTTGTATACCTACACTTTGTTGTTTATGTGTTGGAGGCGCTCAATTGTTTCGATTTATTTATAATTCCAATGAAGTGTTAAGTGGCAAGTGGCATTTAGCACATTTTTTCAATAAAAATATAAAAAGAATCATACAATTTTGATCGCATTCATCAAACAATAACACTACCATAATTAAATCAAAAGATTAAGTTAATATTTTCATTTGGAACTTACATTATTTTTAAATACAAGTTGAGTTGTTGTGAATTCCTGAGTACGCAAGCACCCGGGCGATTTTAATATTGCTGCCCGAATTCGATCAAATTGACGCAGTTTACACATGTTTAGACTTATAAGGCAATACATTATGAGTAGATAATGATATAATTGGTTTGACTTAATTCGATATGTTTCTTTTTTTGAAACTTGTTGATTAATTTCGTTGAAAAAAAGAACCACGTTAATAACTCTTTTTTAATTATTACTTATTCCCCGCCGAAGCAAGCAGCAGAGCAGCCAGTTCACACTTTCACAGTTGCGAGTTTGACAGATACAGACAGACAGAATGAAGACAGGTACATAAATCAAACGTCAAAAATATTCAATAGGAGTGAGAACGAAAGGTAGATTTTTTCGTGAAAGAGACAGGTGGCTGTTTGTACTTGAATATTAGTTTGTACTAGATTTTTTTATTATTGGGATGGTTTAGGTCTTCGATATAGGGTAACTAAACACTTAACAATTTTATACCAATTATTTGTCATTATAAAGAAAAATATTAGTTTAGGTGGAATCAAACGAAAACTGAGTTTTGCACACATTGATTTATTATATGTATGTATATCAATAGCTAGTCGTGTGAATTTTAAATAGAAAAATTATGGTTAACAGCATTCAAGTAACTTTACGTTCTAAATATTGAAATTCGTTTTGCAATGCCTAGTTTCTGCACGGTTCTTTTCCTTAGTATTAACGATTTATTTATGTTTGACAAAAAAATAATTTAAAGTTTTTAAAACACAAATGTTTTATATATTAACATTACATTTTATATATTTACAATTGTCATTAATGTGACAGTTTTGGATTTAGCTTTTTAGTGAAATTTTGCATTCACGAAGCTAATTGAATATTGACTACGTAGTGACTACATTAATGAATCCGCTGAATGTTTAGTTTTCCGCTTTTGTTGGCAGTGCAAGTGTCGCAAAAGAGACAAGTCGAATCAACGTGAAGTTGGCTACTAGAAGTTTATTATATACATAATATAATAAGTCAATGGTTGTGGTTATATATAAGCTAGGGCATTTTTTTTTTTACTTTATCTTTGTATATAAATCCTCCAACCCCGTATTTTGGCTTCGGTGAATGTACAAAAATGTTGCTAAATGGTAATATTATAAGTTTTATAAACAAAGACGTTAGTAATAGCAAAATGGAGTGAGGCAAAGTTAACAAATGTAAATAATATGTCAAAACGCATATGTTTGTAATAATGGGTGATTTTTTTGAGGTTAGGATTTTCATGCATTAGTATTTGACAGATCACGCAGGATTTCAGACATGGTGTCAAAGAGAAAGATGCTCAGTATGCTTTGACATTTCACCATGAATAGACTTACTAACGAGCAACGCTTGCAAATCATTGAATTTTATTACCAAAAAAGTTGGCAGAAAATCCGCTTTTTTATCGACAAATTTTGTTCAGCGATGAGGCTCATTTCTGGTTGAATGGCTACGTAAATAAGCAAAATTGCCGCATTTGGAGTGAAGAGCAACCAGAAGCCGTTCAAGAACTGCCCATGCATCCTGAAAAATGCACTGTTTGGTGTGGTTTGTACGCTGGTGGAATCATTGGACCGTATTTTTTCAAAGATGCTGTTGGACGCAACGTTACGGTGAATGGCGATCGCTATCGTTCAATGTTAACAAACTTTTTGTTGCCAAAAATGGAAGAACTGAACTTGGTTGACATGTGGTTTCAACAAGATGGCGCTACATGCCACACAGCTCGCGATTCTATGGCCATTTTTGAGGGAAAACTTCGGAGAACAATTCATCTCAAGGAATGGACCGGTAAGTTGGCCACCAAGATCATGCGATTTGACGCCTTTAGACTATTTTTTGTGGGGCTACGTCAAGTCTACACAAATAAGCCAGCAACTATTCCAGCTTTGGAAGACAACATTTCCGAAGAAATTCGGGCTATTCCGGCCGAAATGCTCGAAAAAGTTACCCAAAATTGGACTTTCCGAATGGACCACCTAAGACGCAGCCGCGGTCAACATTTAAATGAAATTATCTTCAAAAAGTAAATGTCATGGACCAATCTAACGTTTCAAATAAAGAATCGATGAGATTTTGCAAATTTTATGCGTTTTTTTTTTTAAAAAAGTTCTCAAGCTCTTAAAAAATCACCCGATAGTAGATAGAAAGCTATTGAAGCTCTTGAGGCACTTTAGGTTAAGAGCTAGGAGTACTTGATGAGCTGGAAGAAATTAAATGTTAAGAAAAAATGTAAGCATCTAAAATTAGTCATAGTTATGTACATCCACAACCTAAAGCATATTTAGCAACCAACAAAAAATGTAACTTTTAAAAAAGCATATGTCATATTTCGTGTTTAAGTTTTCAATTAAAGCAGAATCTAAGACAGAAATTAGAAACTTCGACACATGAAGTCTGTTCCAGACATTTCTTGCACTAAAAGTTGGTCAAATTTGAGGAGTGGAGATGAAATGCTCTAAGAGAGAGAGAGAGAGAGAGAGCAAACTGTCAAAATGTTTGGAAAATTTTTCGCACCAATTTGCACGAGTTTGGACTACTTTTTTACGTCAAAAAATGTACTCGAGCTGAGTTATCGAAGATCATTGATACATTTTAATCATGAACAAAAATCCAATAAAATAAATACCTATCAACAAAAGTTAACTTATAGGTATTTATTTTAAATAGAAATAAAATTATTTCTTAAATTATGAAACATTTGTTCTCATAAAATCACTACAATTTTCAATAAATATTGACAATTATATATATTTTTTGCACTTCTTCAGTAACAGTTTTATAAAAATATATAAATTTTATGAAAATTATTTGATTAATTTAAGAAAATAGAAAATAAGAACAATAGGTATTCACATTTACCAAAACTAAAATGAAAATAAAAGAATTAGGTACTTAGGCAACTCTTAGTCAATAGGCAACACACAGGTTTTTTTTCTTCTGTCATTATTTGCCGTGAACGTCAAATCGAATTTGACAGCCATTGAGCCATCCAAGAAATCGCCAGGAGAAATTCCTCGGACTAAATCTGGCAAAAAGTGGAAATGTTTTACTCTCTCGCGCGCACTCCATTTTGTAAGAATTAGCACAACTTTTGAAGTGTGGAACTACTTCGGACTAAAAATGACTAAAACTTTCAGTCTGAAATTGTTTGAAACTAGCTCT
Source organism: Eupeodes latifasciatus (assembly GCA_920104205.1). Taxonomy (NCBI): domain Eukaryota; kingdom Metazoa; phylum Arthropoda; class Insecta; order Diptera; family Syrphidae; genus Eupeodes; species Eupeodes latifasciatus. The sequence goes on along the minus strand of OV049925.1, from coordinate 42,848,752 downwards.
GGAACACAGCTGTAATATGAGCTGGTGCGCCTTTGTTGGGTATTTCATGTCAACCCGACATGACAGGCAATGCAAATGCGACATAATGGAACGCACTTATTTACTTAACAATTAATACAAATATAAATTAATATCAATGTCATGAAGCTATTTATGACATTTTCCTACATTTTTTTTATGAACTCATCTTTTTCTATTAATATTACATTTTTTGAACATTTGATTGTAATTAATTAATTAATTAATTAATTAAAAGTGTTCATTGCAAAGCTTCGAATAGAAAATTTTCACATTTCCTTCGTTTTCTGACTGATATGTTTTAAATCTAAGATTTAATCGTTCATCATGTTCTTATAAAAAAGTGACGTTTCTATATCCAAATAAATAAATGGTGATGTTCTTTTTCTTACTATATTTGACTATATTTGACTATTATTTTTATGTCAAAGAAATAATTATTCAAGTGTTATTTTGTTTTTTTTTTTTTTTTTTTTTTTATAATAAGCACACACTCAAGGGGATATTACTAGCCTTATTATGCAGAGGCACAGTGTGAGCACTAGGAAGAGGAGAGAGGGTTTAAAAGGAGATGTCGATGCACATTGGTTTTGAATTCCTGAACATTGCAATGACTAGGAAAGACAGAGTGTGGTAAGGCATTCCACATTCGCGTAGTACGGCTAAAGAACGAATCTCTGTATTTGACAGTACGGCCGAAGTTGGGCTCGAGGGTATACTGATGGGCATTCCTAGAACCGCGAGTATTACGGTTGAACTGTTTAAGGGGAGGAATGCAACTGGCTATTTCACTAGAGCATAAGCCGTTAAAATAACGGTAAAAAAGAGTCAGACAAGAGACCTTACGACGATGTTCAAGCGAAGTAAATGAACTTATGATGATATTATCATCTATCAATTTAAATGCTCTACGTTCAATACTATCCAAGAGGCTTAAGTAAGTTGCAGGAGCACCAGCCCAGAGATGGGAGTTATACTCAAGCTTTGGACGTATGTAAGTCTTGTAGATAACAGCCAGATCAGAAGGGGTGAAATATTTCCTGCATCGCCTAAGGAAACCCAAACACCTTGCGGCATTTTTGGCGACATCGCGTATGTGATCATTCCACAAGAGGTGGTTGGTGACACACATACCGAGAATATCGAGGTGTTCAGTCTCATTGATGCAAGTGCCATCCATGGATAATGGCAATGGGGGTATATCTCGCTTTAACGATACAAGACAGCATTGCGTTTTCGAAGCATTAAATTCCACACGGTTTTTTAATCCCCATTGAACAATGTTGTTTAGGTCGGAATTTAATGAGCTTATCATATTTTGTCGTTGCAGTTCCACATCCGAAGAAGAGGGATGTGAGTCTGAAAACGAATATGAAAAGCTAAGAGTACTATCGTCAGCGAAACAATGTATTGGATTAGATGTTGCAGACAGGAGATCATTAATAAAAATGAGAAAGAGTGTTGGAGATAGAACAGAGCCCTGTGGCACACCAGCATTTATTTTATGGTTTTCAGACTTGAATCCATCCAATACTACTTGTATTGAACGATCCGAAAGGTTATTACTAATCCAATGAAGCAGGGATTCATGCACACCGAAAGCACGCATTTTCGATAAGAGAGCCTGATGCCAAACCCTATCAAATGCTTTTGAAATATCAAGTGCAATAATCTTACTTTCTCCAAAGCGATGTAAAGATTTGCTCCACTGTTCGGTGAGATGAACCATGAGATCACCAGTGGACCTATTGCTTCGAAAGCCGTACTGCCAGTCATTAAGAAGCTTTCGATCTTCAAGATATTTCTTGAGCTGATAATTAATCAGCGTTTCCATGACCTTGGAAAGAAGGGACGTAAGTGCAATCGGTCGGTAGTTAGAGGGTGAGGAAGATTGGCCTTTTTTGGGATGGGCTGGGCAAATGCAGTTTTCCATCCTCTCGGAACGAGACCTGAGGAGTAGGACAGATGAAAAAGCTTACGCAGTGGTTTTGCCAGCGTTAAAGAACACCTCTTCAGAACAATAGCGGGGATACCATCCGGACCAGCGGATTTATGTGTGTTTAGATCTCTAAGGACTCTTGCCACAGTACGAGTGCGAAAAAAGATTGGTCCCATAGAATCACTAACTCGCTCAAGTACAGGCGGAGTCATAACACTCACTGGCAGCGTAGAATTGTCGGCGAACTGCCTAGCAAAGAGATTAGCTTTCTCTAAAGAGCTAACAAAAGGAGTGTCATTGACAACGAGCGTAGGAACCGATGAAGAGGAAGAATTCCTCATGTTTTTTACAAATTAGAATCATTTAGGAACGAATATTTTTAAAAATGTTTGATACCGTCAACTTATGTATAATTATGTTTTAATATTTATAAATCGTACTAACAAATATCTTCAGAAAAGTGAAAACTAAAGTGCATCCCACGCATCCAATTTATTACATAACGTCTTTTTTATTTGTCAATCAAAAACAAACAAAGAATTTCACTTAGAAGACCCTGTAAACGTCAAACCTCAACTTTTCCCTTAAATATTTATTATTCGTGTCCTTAACAATAAGAAGTTACCAATGTCTGTTTTTAACTTTACTTTAAAAAAAAACAAGCCACTTATCTGAAAACAATAAAATATTTGCAGTTTATATTTTATTAGGTTAATGCGAATTCAAGACTTTATACTCTGAACTCAATGACTGACGCTGACGCTGGCTGACGCACATACATTATATGCATATATTTGTTGGTAAACAGATAAATTCTTAAAAAGTTCCATCATCAATTTATTATCTGCATGTAGGATTGCAGACGCCCCTAATTTGTATTCCAGGTTGGTTTTACAGCGTCGTCGTTTTGGTTGCATTATCATGAAGTTCCTCTTTACACAAAATTTTAAAGTTATTGGTGTTTTCTTATTTTTAGATTTGATTATGACTTGAACCAATTTTGGTTTGTTTAAGCTTTCTTTTGGTATTTATATAAAGGTAGTAAAAGAAATGTTAGAACCAATTACTCACATTGAATTGAAAGACGTTGAATCTATGGAAAAAAAAACTTGGAGATGCCGGGGATCGAACCCGGGGCCTTTCACATGCAAAGCGAACGCTCTACCACTGAGCTACATCCCCGATGAAATTTCTTAATGATTAATAAACAATACAAGGATTAACTTTTTATGAAATCTTAAAAGACTCTTTATACTATGAAACAGACTAATTACCCGTGTTTTGTGGGAAAATCTATCAATAGTATAGTGGGATTTTACACGAATAACAAAAACAATATCTGTAGTATGAATACCTACTACCGATAAAAGTTAAAGTAGAATCTTACTACGGATGGGTTTTTGACATTTATACGAGTCTCGAATGGATCTTATGTGATTTCGTTCTCAAATGTTGGTACGATTGATATTGCATTTGTATCTCGATGGCTGTGTTCGTTGAGTAGTTGTGCATTTGGAATCATGTGTGTTTTCCATTGGGGAAAAAATCAATCTATTACTGTTGATATTATTTAGTTGTGTTAGTGAAAATGGACTAACTGGGCTTATTTTGCAGGAGAAAACAATAGAAAAGATAATTAAGTTTTGCTATGTTTCCACCAAAGGTTTATCTCAGTTTAGATTAGATAAATCTTTTTGGTGTTTCTTTTTGGCACAAGAAGATTTAAAAATGATTAAGTTTGACAGCACTTTCTGAAATGCAAATGGTGTTTAGATGTTTCTTATGAAGTGCAAGTGAGATAGTTTGATTCGTGTTAAACAATGAAAAACTGAATAGTTCAGCACCATATAGGAATATGCTACCTACTCCATGTGCAATTTTTTTTTAAATTTGATTAAAACAAAACTATATTTTTTGTACACAAACATACAAATATGTAAAACCAACTCCTCCACACAGGTTTTTATTCACAAATTTTGACCGACCGGAATCGAGGCGAATCAAGCTCATTTCAACTCGATTCCAGGTTTATAAAGAATTTAGGCGAGCTTCAAGCTCGCTTCATCACCACATGTTAATGTAGTAGTCTACGAACAAACCCCCTTCTTGAAGTTTTTATTTTATGTCACATTACACAGACGTATTTTCTTGATTTTGATAGTCAACTATCAAAAATCAGCTTACACGATTTTACTCCTGGTCTAAATTTCGCTATTTTCTTTTGGAATTTTTTGATAAATCGTTCTGGCAAATACCAATTCAATTGTGTCAATTTTCAAATATAAAAACCGGACTACTGCGGATCGTTTTTTTGACAATTTCTCACTGTACTATATATAGAATACCAACAAAAACACGGCTATTGTAAGTCAAAACGCCAAAAGGCATTATTATTAAGTTTTATTATTGCACATAGTGTCCGTATGGGGCCAGTAAGTTAGTTGTAAGCTATGGTTAATTTAGCTAGTTTTATGAATTTTTGTCTAGCTTTAAGGTAATTCAAAGTTTGAATTAATAAAAATTCAAACTTTGAATTATTAAAAATTAACTTTAAAAAGTCTTTAAGTCAATTCGTTTGGTAAAAAGATAAAAAGGCGTTGAAAAGAAGAGCTTTTGGTGAGGAGTTGACAAAATGCTTCTAATAAAAAGGCATACATCTTAAAACTTCAAACCAAAAATAAGATAGTTTCCACAGCTACTATGTACATATACTCAAAGACTTTAAAAGAATATAATATTGTTTGTGTTTCTAATATTTTACAAACATTTCTTCAAAGATTTCATTTGTGCAATTTGGATAATGGAATATTCCACAACTTATTATAGATGACGATCTTAATCCAATCCAATCAGATTAAGTACAAAGTGCATCATACATTAGATGAGAATGAATGTGTGATCTTTAAAGCTGCCATCAATTCGCTCTGGCTATAGTTCAACTAATTGAGTTCAATTGACGAAATTTAAAATGATAATGTGTTTCAATATAACCAAATATGTAATTGGTATAGCATGAAAATAAGAGTCTACTTACATTGCAGTCTTCTTAATAGGCCCAACAAAATTTTCTCTTTTTAATTAAACAATATTTATTCAAGTTTACATGACAAGACTTAAATTACCCTTCAACTTACCAAAAGGTGCAGTAGAAAAAAATATTAGAAATCCTTTTATAATAAGCATACATATGTACGTTCAAGGGGGGGTTTTTGTTACCCTTAATGTTAGGAAAGTGGGAGAAGGTTTGATGAAAGGAGGTGTCGGTGCACATTGGCTTTGAATTTATAAATATTGCTATGACTGGGAAAGACAAAGCATTCTAAATACGGCCAGAGAGTGAATCCCTGTACTTGAAAATCCGACTGAAGTTGGGCTTGAGGGCATAGTGATCAGCAATCTTAGAGACGCGAGTAATACGGTTTAATTGCTGAGGGGAGGAATGCAATTGACTGTTTCTTTAGAACATAATCCGTTAAAATTACGGTGAGACAAGAAACTACACAATGTTGTTCAAGTGACGTAAATGATATAACGATGATATCATCACCAATAAATTTTAATGCTCTAAGGTCAATACTGTCCAAGAGGCTTAAGTAGGATGCGGGAGCACCAGCCCGATGGGCTATATATTCAAGTTTGGGACGTAAATAGCTTTTGTAGATTGTAGCCAGATCAGAAGGAGAAAAAACATTTCTTGCATCGTCTCCAAATATATTGCTGCATCGCCAAGAGAGGTGGTTGGAGATACACATATCGAGAATTACAAGGTTTTCCTTTTCAGTCTCCTTGATGCATGGATTAGTGGTAAAGTTAGTAAATTATGTTTTCATGACAGTATGCAGCATTTTTTTTCGACGCATTAAATTCTACTCGATTTATGATTTCCTATTTAACAATGCTGTCTTGGTCAGACTTTATTGAGCTTTATCATACATTGCCGTTGAAGATCCAAATCCGAAGAGCTGAGCCGCGAATTTAAAAACAGGAACGAGACCTGAAGAGTAGGATAGATGAAAGAGCTTTCGAAATGGTTTTGCCAGCGTTGAAGAACACCTCTTCGGAATAATTGCGGTGATGCCATCCTGGCTACTGTACGGGTGCGAAAAGAGATCAGTGCATTAAAAAAATGTACGCTTTTAAGTACAGGTGGAGTCATAACACTCTCTGCTGGTGGCGTTGAATTGTTGAAGAATTACCTAGAAAAGAGATAAGCTTTTCTATAGAGATATATAACAGATACATTGTCATTGTCAAAGAGCCTATAAACCGAGAAAGAGGAAGAATTCCTAAGGTTTTTAACTTCCCATAAGAAGTTATTGTAAATGGTCCGATTTGTCAAATTGAAAATTTTGACATTTCTCGACGTTTCAAGGCCCCTAGAGTCGAAATAAAGGATTTTTAGAAAGATGTCTGTGCGTGCGTATGTACGTACGTTCGTACGTCCGTACGTTCGCGACGTTTTTTTCGTCGTCCATAGCTCAAGAACCAGAAGAGATATCGACTTCAAATAAATTTTGTTATACAGATAATAAGGCAGAAAGATGCAGAAAGGGCTTTCAAAAAAATTGCGTGGGTGTTTTTTTTTTACCATAGCAGTTTAAAAAAAAGGTGAACATTTTGGTTAACCCTAAATATCTTACGAACCAAAAACGCCAGAGACTTGAATTAAATTTTATATAATATATTGTAACGTGATACAAGACAAGTATATTTTTAGAAAAAAAATCCAATTAACGTTTTTTTTTATAAATCAAAAAAACTGAAGAAAAAAAAAATTTGTCACCTCGAAAATTTTACGACTAAAATATGATTTCATCTCCAAAACAATTTTGTGTAACGAAGAATAATGTTTTTGACATCTGATAAAATTTTGAAAAAAATCTAATTGACAGCTTTTGTACAAAAAATTAAAAACCTAAAAAAAAATTAACAAAAGTTGGTAAAAATTGATTTTCGACTCAAATATTTTTTTAAAAATTTGAGATAATGGCTCCTAACTAATTTTAATTTATAAGAAATATTGTTTTCAACATTCGATAAAATTTTGAGAAAAATCGAATTGACAGCTTTTTTTTACAAAAAATAAGAACCTAAAAAAAAACAATAATAAAACTTGGTAAAAATTTACTTTCGACTCAAATAGCTTTTCAAAAATTACAAATATTGGCTTCAAACTTATTTTATTTCACAGAAAATATTGTTTTCGATATTCATATATCATTCGATATAAAAATCCAACAGTCCGTTTTTTCATAAGAAAATAAAATCTACAAAAAATAGTATCTACGCAAATTTGGTAAAAATTGATACATATAGACAAACTTTTAAGCAAGACAAACGGGATGGGAAGTTATCAGTGTGGGTCGCACTCAGCCCCTTTGTGTACCTTCATTTTTGAGCGTTGTACGCCTTCCTGGCTTGCTTTGAACTTTTCCAGTTTTCCTCAGTTGGTTTGGCTTTAACTTTATTTTTAATTTATCTCAACTTTAAACATTGAAGATTTTACGATATATGTATGTACATATGTACATGTACATATTGATTTTAAAAATTTGTTCGAGAAGCTACTTATTTTAAAAATAAATGAAATGAGCCAATTTAGGTTTACAAAAAAAGTAAGATATAAAACATTCAATTTAAGTTGATCAGATATTTCAAGAGAATTGGTTTATTGTTTCATAAATTCTAATAAACTTTAAATTTCAATATATTTTCTGCCAACTGTATTAGTTCAATTTTTAAAGAAATTCAAGGAATTTTTTTTCCAGAAATCGAGTAGGTATCCCTGTATTAAAAAGGATTAGCCTTGGCGATGTGTGTTTTGGAAGTTTTTACAATTGCTGCTCAAAATTATTTGAGGGGACTTTTTTGTGAGTTAAAAAACAAAACACGAATTTGTTGTTGGTAGTTTTCCAGTATTTATTTCATTTCAATTTGTATGTCAGTTATCAAATTACATTTCCAAAAGACATCTAATACATTTTTTGATTCATTATTCATACTTAAGTCTTGAGATGACGAAAATAAAGATTTATAAGGGAAAGGGGGAAGATTATTTTAAAATTTAATCCATTGTTAAACCTGTACTATTAAAATTTATCTTTTAATAATTTAAATATCTCATTAGACAAACCAAACTGTAAAATCCGTTTATAATTGTTGCTTTGAGTGTACCAGGTACTTATAGCCTAAGAAGTTAATGAATCTTTAATTAATGTTGTTTTTTTAATGTATGTATATTAGACACGTGTTTAAAAATTTTACATTCATCATATCTTTGAGAGATCTTTATAACATAGTGCTCAAGTATAATGTTCATTTCATATATGTAAGGTTTGATAAAATTGTCAAGAATATTATTTTTCTTTTCTAAATAATCTGATGAACACATTTTATAACAAAGCCACCAATGACGAATGAAAAGAACATTAACAAAAAGTTCTCGGCATGGACATAACAATAAAAATAATTGTTTATTCTTGAGTTAACAAAAAATAAAACAAAAAAATTTCAATTTTAAACTCATCAAAAAGTCAAAGAAAAAATTATCAAATCATGCTGTGTCATCTATAATGGTCAGCAAATTCTTCAAAGACATCAAGAATCAAATTAAAGAAGATTTTTATCAATAGAATTTGTTTTTTTTTTTTTTTTTGTAAAAAGTTTATGAACCATGAAATTATTGGTTATTACACCTTACTCCACCACCGCTTTAAGAGTTAATTTTTATTTTTATCATCAGGAGCAAGTTTAAGAGGTTTTAATTTTTCTTTTACAAAATTATTACTTCCTTACTCTTGTCAGGAATTAAAAATAAATTCGAAATTGACGTTTTTCTTCTGAAAAAATAAACGGCTGTTTACATATTAAGAACTTTACGATCGGTAAGTATTTTAATTGGGAACGCAAACAGACGTAATACAGACTGAGTAACTTTTCCCAAAATATAATTATACATAATGCTGAAAAAAAGTTAAATTTATTTTTGTAAGTGGTAATGGTGGAGGTGGTGGTGAGTGGGAATAACAATAAATAATTGTTTTTTATAACTACCAAACCAAAAACCATCTAAAATCATTACTATATTACAATAGCGGTTCATCAACCATTTAGTTGATGATAAATTATGAAGTGTACTTAATATTGTATTGTTTGAGTTGGTTTTAATTTATTATTATTATTAATCCGTAATATCTGATTGATTGTTTTTGAGTTTTGATTTTTTGTCTTACAATCCCACAACGGTTCATCATATATTTAAATGGTTTAATACAGGGTGGGCTTTTTTTTGTACTATTGTGTTCACACCCAAGGGGGTATGAATACCCTTACAATGATTAAACACACTGTGAGCAATTACGAGGGGAGAGCAGGAGAATTCCTGTATGTAACAGAACGTCTGAAATTGTACTCAAACTGATGCGTATTCTTAGAAGTACGAGTATAAGGAATGAATTGTTTTGATCGAATATACATAACTGGCTATTTCGATAGAGCATTGTTATTGGAAATAGCGATAAAACAATGATAGACATGCGATCTTAAGGCGGTGTTCAATAGAACGATCTCCTATCATTTTTAGAGCTCTCTTTTTAATTCTATCCAAAAGACTCAAGTACGTTTTAGGGCCAGGCCAAATATGAGAGTTATACTCGAGTTTTGGATGAATAAAAGCTTTGTAAATTATAAACGGACCAGAAGTGGTAAAAAACTTCTTGCGTCCGCGCCGTGGCTCGGTAGAATTGATGTACATACCTAGAAATGAAAGCTTTTCAGTTTTCTCGATGAAGAGAGCATTGAGTTTTCGAAGCATTAAATACATGGGTTTTGATTCACCATTTTTCTTCTTCTTCGTTTCCGGCTGCTAGTAACAGCACTTCATTTCATATATAACACCCATTTTTAAAGCTGGACAGAAACATAATATTGAAAATTACCGTGCTATCTCTAAACTGTCTGCTATTCCAAAACTCTTCGAGCTCATTGTTAAAAAGAAAATTTATTTTTATATAAAAGAATTTATATCTCCATGTCAGCATGGATTTGTAAGTGGTAGGTCAACAACTACAAATTTGTCGTTGCTTACCAAATATGTGTCCGATGCTTTAGAATCTGATTCTCAGGTTGACGTTATCTTCACGGATTTTCAGAAAGCATTTGATAGCCTTTGTATCATGTAGCTTTTAAAAAAATTAAAACATTTTGGATTTCATTCAACCCTTCTGCAGTGGATCTCCAGTTACTTAGTCAATAGGAGACAAATAGTGAAAATTTCAGACTATTCATCGAAAATAATAAAGGTTTCATCGGGTGTTCCTCAAGGAAGCCATCTTGGACCTTTGTTGTTTTTAGTTTATGTCAATGATTTACCGTTATTGTTGCAATATGCAACGGGTTTGTTATTTGCTGATGATTTCAAACTTTTTTCTACAGTAAAATCCATAAATGATTGCCTTAATATCCAAAGCGATCTAAATAAAATAGTAGATTGGTGCAAACAAAATTTTCTTGTACTTAATACTAAAAAATGTACTATTTTTTCATTTTCTAGATCAAGAACCTCTATTTTATATGACTATGATATTTCAAACACTGCATTGGAAAGACGATCTGAAGTAAAAGATCTTGGTGTTGTTTTTGATGAAAAGCTAAATTTTTCCCTTACATGTAGATTTTATAGTAGCAAAGGCAAACTCAATGCTAGGTTTCCTAAAAAGAAATTGCTTAGAGTTTTCTAATCCTTGCGCAATTACTTACTTACTTAATTTTTAAACACTTAATCAATCCAAAAAGGTTACCATTTGATGAGATTTCGTTTCTAAATAAATATGTATATCAACTTGCTTGAGATTAACGCAAGATTTCTTTCGCAAGAAATCTTGCGTTAATTTTGGGACACCCTATACTTCTCTTGTCCGCCCACATTTGGAATACGCTTCAGTAGTATGGGATCCTTTTTACACAGTTTCAAAAGATCGAATTGAAAAAGTTCAAAAATCTTTCACTAGATTTATGGTTCGACAATTAAAATGGAATTTACCGGAAATGCCAACTTACTCCACCAGATGTGCCCTTATTAGTCTATCTACGCTGAGAAATCGGCGCCTTGTAAATTGTGTGATGTTTGTTTATGGTATATTGTCTTACCATATAAAAAGCCCTATTTTGATAAATCTCTTAAATATCTATGTTCCAGGAAGAAATATACGATCAAGACATTTGTTTTATATCCCCTTGCATAGATATAATTACGGTTGTAATGAACCATTCACAAGATGTATAAAATTATTTAATGAACTTAAATTTAATTTAGATATAAGTCTTGAAAGAAATGTATTTAAATTACAATTAAGTGAAAATGTAAATATGAATTAAGTTTATATTAGTTTTAAGCAATCTGTAAGAGAAAACTCGATAGATGAATGAATAAATAAATACTTTAACTACTCCTGGAGCATAGGGCGGCAACCAGTTCCTTCCATCTCTCTCTATTCCTAGCACGATGCCTCAGCTGGGACCACGTCTCCAAGTTTTGGGACCGAGCTTCCTTCATGACATATGATCTCCATGTTTCTCTTGGCCTTCCAGGCTGCCTTATACCTTGAGGATTCCATTGAAAGCACTGCTTTGCTATGTTGTCGTCCGGCTTCCTCAATGTATGGGCAATCCAGCGCCACTTTCTCTGCGCGATGTCAACATCCACTTTTGTTTTCCCAGTCCTGAGTCACAATTCATCGTTAGATATGGTTTATGGCCACCGAATGTTCAGGATGTAACGTAGATAGCGGTTGCCAAAAATGTGCAACCTTCTCGAGATGCCAGCAGAGCACTTCCACGTTTCGCAGGCATATAGCAGCACGGATTTTACGTTGGACTCAAACAACCTTAACTTTGTACGGAGCGCTATTTTCCTGGAGTTCCACACTTTAGAAAGCATTCCGAATGCACTACGGGCTTTATTTATTCTATTTGTGACATACAGGTCCGTTCCACCTCCCCATTTTGCTGAAGAGAGTGGCACATTTGGCTGAGGTCTCCATTTCTGTTTCCCATTAAGCATATGTCGTCAGCATAGTCCAAATGGCTTAATGTTTCCTTCAGGCGCCATTGGATACCCAGTCTCTCGTGTTCACCCACCGTATCAGTCATAACATCATCAATTGCAAGCAAGAACAGAATCGGTGACAATACATCACCCTGTCTCACTCCCTGTCGCATTTCAAATGCGTAGGAAAGCTGTCCATTGTGCAAAACGAAACACCTTGTGTTGTTGTAAGACTCTTTTATTATAGCAACAATTTTATCAGGAATGTCGCTAGCAACAAGCGATCTCCAGATAACATCACGACTAACGCGATCGAAGGCCTTTTCAAAATCGACGAACATGAGGTAAAGCGGCGATTGGAACTCCGATGATTGTTCAAGAATAATTCGCAAGGTGTTAATGTGGTCGACACATGATCGACTACTGGGAAATCCCGCTTGATGCCTCTTGAGCGTAGACTCGATCTTAGATTTTATCCTCTCGAGAATGATGGTTGCCATTAACTTTGGAAATACGGACAGAATGGTGATTCCACGCCAGTTATTTGCAGTTCTTAAGATCACCTTTTTTGGTAGCTTGACGATTACTTCGTCCTTCCATTCCCTGAGAAAGGTTTCGTTGTCCCAAACAGACTTAACAAGTGGCAACAAGATACCGGCGCAGCCAAGTCGGGGTCTGCTTTGAGGAATTCGGCAGGTATGCCATCCAGCCCAGCTGCTTTGTTGTTCTTTAAAAGATGTATCGCGGTTCTTATTTCCGTGCATGTCGGGGGGTCGATATTAATGCTTCTGGTAGAGCTACGTATGTCCGGCAGTTGATGATTTGCATTAGCGTTTGCATTTGCATTTTGGTCATCGTTCAGCAATGTACAGAAGTGCTTCTTCCATCTCCGCAATTGATCTTCCATTGACATTAAAAGACTACGGTTCGTGTCACGAACAGGATGGTTGACAATATTTTGTTAGCCTACAAGATCTTAAATGATTTTGTACAGCATCCTCGCGTTACCTCTTCTTGCAGCTTCCTCAGCGCTTTCTGCCAATTTGTCTAATCTGGCCCTCCTATCTCGTCTCCAACACCTCTGCACTACCTTTTGAGCTGCTCTATACTCACTTCGCAAAACCGTTTTCCGATAAGCATCAGTTTCACTATTTATATTTATTTTGAGTGCTCTGCGGTGTGTAATTTTGTCCCAGGTGTCTTGGGATATCCACAAATACTTATCTCTAGATTGCCTCGGTACCGTTTCAGATCCAGCTTCAATAAAAACTCTTTTTACCGTGCCCAACAACTTCTCAATGGGAACATTTGCGTTTAACCCCTCATTCACCATTAGACAATGATATCAAGATCAGAATTTAATGAGCTTATTGGTAGTCCACGTCTAAAGCACAAAGATGAGAACCTAAAAAGAAATATGAAAAGTTGAGGTTACTGTCATCAATGAAACAATTAAGTGAGTTAGAAGTTTCAGACAAACAATCATTTATAAAAATTAGGAAGAGTGTCGGAGACCAAACGGAGCCCTGCGGCACACCAGCTTTTATTTTGTGGATATTAGATCAGATCATTTTTTTTGATTATATTCTTGGTACTAACCTCTTAGTAAGTAATGTTGGAAATGAACCAACCTTCATAACTAAAACTCGACAAGAAGTCTTAGACATAACTCTTGTCTCAAATACTATACACCATATGATCTTGGACTGGAAAGTATCCAAAGAACACTCGTTCTCTGATCATAGATACATATATCCAGTTCAATATCAATGTGGATGATAACCCGAGTCCATTGACTTTTCGAAATTATCGGAAAACTGATTGGGCTTCATACAGGAACTCATTACAGAGTTTACTAAGACCTGGACTATCTAGTCCTTCCTCTAACGCTAATGAACTTGACAACAAAGTCAATGACCTTACCTCAGCTATAAACAGATCGCTAAGAAATTGGTTGTCCACTTATACACATAAGAGGAAAGAGGAAACCACAATGGTGGGCCTCAGAGCTTGACTCGCTTAGGAAAGAATGCAGGAAACTTTTCAACCGAGCCAAAGCCGCAAGACTAGCCTAGCGGCTCCTGGACAAATTCAAGTAATGAATCGCTGAACTTACTACTGGATACTCATTTTCCTGGTAGTTCTCTTACAGAGACTTGCAACGGTTATATACGTTCAAGTCCCAATGCAACATATCCACAAGGTCTGATCACAAGGGACAAGCTACAATGGGCTCTCAACAGCTTCAAACCATTTAAATCTGCAGGACCAGATGGAATAATACCAGCCGAGCTACAAAAGACTTCTGACATAATTGCACCAATTCTTGAGGCAATTTTCACCAGCTGTCTCTACCTGGTCCATGTTCCATCGGCATGGCGAGAAGTTAAAGTTGTTTTTATACCCAAGGGAGGTAAATGCTCCCAAGTCAATCCTAAAGATCTACGACCTATAAGTCTATCATCATTCCTTCTTAAGACCTTAGAAAGATTGATTGATATCCATTTAAGGGCAAGTATTGATACAAGACTTCTGTCTTCGTCTCAACATGCCTACTGTAAAGGTAAATCGGTGGAAACAGCGTTACACACCTTAGTACGCACCGTCGAATATTCCCTCCATCATAAAGAGTTCACTATGGTTGCTTTCCTTGACATCGAAGGTGCCTTTAACAACGTGGACACATCTGCAATCACATCTGTACTAACATCTCTAAATGTAGAGAGTTCGGTTCGGGAGTTAATTCATTTAATGCTTACTAGCAGAATAATTAACTCAAAACTGGGTAACTCTTCTGGCAGACGATTCGTTAGTAGAGGGCCACCGCAAGGTGGTGTTCTATCCCCTCTCCTCTGGAACCTAGTGGTGAATGAAATCCTAACTAGTCTGGATGCGGAGGGTTTCAGAGTGATAGCCTATGCGGACGACGACGTTGCTATAGCAGTTTCAGGAAAGCATCTTAACACGTTAAAAGAACTCTTACAAAATGCCTTAGACAGACTAATACTTTGGGCTGATCGGTGTGGACTGGGCGTTAACCCACACAAAACTGATTTAGTCTTATTTTCGAGGAAATACAAAATTCCATTTGTCAACCCTCCCCATATTAAAGGAATCCAATTAAAATTCTCAGACGAGGCTAAATATCTGGGTCTTGTCTTAGATAAAAACTAAATTGGAAACGCAACGTACAGGAAAGAGTCAAAAAAGCTACTGTAGCTCTCTTTTCTTGCAAAAAAGCCATTGGTAATAAATGGGGCTTACAACCCCGAATCACGCATTGGCTATACACATCGGTGATCAGACCGATTTTAATGTACGGTATGGCAGTATGGTGGACTGCTTTAGAGAAAGGTATAAACCGGGATAAATTAAATAAAGTCCAACGTTCAGCTTGCCTATGTATAAGCGGATCGCTTCGCATGACCCCATCTGCGGCACTGGACACCTTACTCTACCTAACACCTCTTGACATTTTTAGCAAACAAATAGCTGCAAGTTCTGCTATTCGCCTCAAAGCTTCGTCGCAGTGGACTAACAACAACATTGGCCACTCCGTAATTCTTAGTTATTTAGCATCAATTCCAAAGCACACACACTACACCATCCCCCAATTGCAATTCGACAGAAATTTCCAGATATCTATACCTCCCAGATCTTTTTGGGAGGACAGGACATTCCTGGAAAATGAGTCAATCCATTTCTATACAGATGGGTCGAAAACAAAAGAAGGGGTTGGTGGAGGTGTGTACTCTGAACGACTGAAATTAAGTCTCTCATTCCGCCTTCCCAATCATTGTAGCGTGTTCCAGGCGGAACTTTTGGCGATAAAAGAAGTCTTGTCCTGGCTTAAAGAAAACGTGATATCAACATCTGATATCCGTATTTTCTCAGACAGTCAGGCCGCTATCACTTTGGACTCTGTCTCTACAAACTCTATAACAGTCCCATAACTACCGATCATCTCTAATGGAGATGGCACAACAGTTTAATATTCACCTTTGCTGGGTGCCGGGCCATAGAGACATTCCAGGTAACTGTAAGGCAGATGAACTCGCCAGGAACGGTACAGTACAGCCCATCCTACCACGTTTGGCACGTACTGGCATACCAATCGCTACTTGTAAACGGGCGTATTCTCAAATGACTTTTGCAGAAGCTGTATGGACGAGGAAGAGGAAGAGACAGTTCTTCATCTTCTCTGCACATGCCCTGCTCTGGCTCGAAAACGCAAGAATTACCTAGGAGAATTCTTCTTTAACGATCTAAACGATCTAAACCACATCAGCATAATCAGCCTCTCACGTTTCGTAAAGGACTCAAACTGGTTCCATTGAGCTTAGGAGGAAGCCTCAAGATTCATGTGGTACCACAATGGGCCAGAAAACTGGCCTAAGTGTGTCCGTTTCCATCTAGGACAGCCACTATAACCTAACCTAACCTAACCTAGATCAGATCAGCTTTTATAGTTTATTTTGACACTAACATCTGTGAGAGACTCAACTCACGAATATCAATTCGCCATCGATCTTAACAGTATAACATTTTATCTCTTACCTGACTAAAATTTCACTCAAAGATCTCGAGTTTTTTTGCTAACAAAGTCTAAATAACTCAGCAATTCAAGGCGCATAGCTAGCCTTTTCGTTACCACTTTGCAGTGTGTTCCTTATATCAGTTTGAATTAGTCAATGGTTTTGGACTAAAAATGATATTTTAAAAACAAAATTTAGGAATATAAGGTTCGGGGAACGGAAAACTGGCGCTTTATTGTCGAGACGTCAGTGCATCTACAGACGATAACAGTCTGGTGTGGATTGGGGAGTGGTGACATCATTTGACCTTTTTTTCGAAAATAAGGCTGGGAAAAACGTTGGACAGAACAACATCAAAGAACTTTCGACATTCAAGCACTTAGAACGTAATTACAGGAAATGTTTACTCTTACTAATACTGCAACAGTAAATAGAACAAATTTGATTTTGTTTATTTTAAGGCATTATTTAAAAACAAAACTTGTATTTGGCTCACCCTTTATACAGTATTTTGTAAGCAGTAAAACTTTACTACATTGAGTGTCAGTGAAAGTTGACTTTTGAAGTGATCTAATTTATGGTAAAAGTGTTATTAAGTTAAGTTTTTTGACCAATTTAAAATGCTTACAGTTTTTTAAAAGGGAATATTTGTACTTTTGAGATATATTAACGTTTTGGGAAACATAAAACTTTAATTGTATTTGTTGGATTTGATACAAAAATGGCACATTTCTTGCAATTTTTAAACTTTAAAGGACTTCTAAGACAATGTTTTGAATTTTTTGTTTTTGAATTTGTTTTGAATTTTTATTTCTGTTTTACATATGACTGGCCATTGAACTATTATTTGCAATATTCAAAATGTAGTGAGTAACTTATAAATCTATTTGATTCAAGACAAAACAAACAAATCCAATAAGTTATTAAAGCGTCATCAAGCGTTGTCACGTTTTACAATTTTTTCACTGTCATGGTGTCATGTTTAAGGTAATTCTTTTTAATTCTAATGAATGGATGTTCTTTTTTAATAATAAAAGACTGCACATGTTAAGTGTAGTATATTGTTATTATTTATTTGCTTATGATTACATTTGTTAGGTTTACGAAGAATTTCAACAAAAGATAACACAGATATATAATTTAAATAATTATAATTTATTGATGTTGCGAATATTCTTATGAATTCAATAATTATCTATATAAAACAAAAATTATTGCTTTTGTTTAAAAAAGAACACACACAAAATATGGAGTGACCTTGGCCTAATGTCGTGGAGGGTTGTTTTTATATTTTTAATTTAAGCAAAATAAAACAAGTTTTTATAATGAGATTTTATACTTTAAATCGATTTTAATTTGTTTGTTGTTATTGTTAATAAGAAATAATGATCTTTTCAATGTTCGTAAAGTAAGTACCTAAACACACACACATAGACACATATTTGAAATGTTTGGTTTAAAAAAATACAATAATTTCTAATTTATGATTTTTAATTAATTTTAACAACTATACAGAGTTTATTTGATTTAATATTATTATCCCTCAATCAAGTTATTTTGGCTACCTTGCTTTAAGTAGACAACAACTGATACCAGTTTTAAGATGATAAAAATAAAGTAGCAAATTTTGTATAAAGCTTACATTATTACATACTTAAGCTTTTTCTTCCAAAATAATGTAAATTTTATTTTTGTATTGTTTGGTTCACTCAGGCGTATACGCAATTTTCTTAAATTTATTCCAATAGGGATGGGTTGATTTTGACAGGTCTTGGCGATTATACTATATTATATGTTTTGTCTTCTGTCAAAATATCTTCCTTAAATAAGTCACCAGGGGTGTTCCCTGGTAACAACGATGCGCGCGTTGGCCTTTATATGGGGTAAATGGTCGTCTTCCAAGTCGACTATTCAACAGCCATCACCAGTACGCCAACGAAACGCAAGACCTGCTAAGAACATCGTCGCTTTCGTGAAAGTGTGCAGTTGAAATTGTAGCAGTCAAATCGCTCCCAAGAACTTGGCCTGTCGCAGACACCAGCATGACGAATTTTGGGTCGTGATTTAAGTCTGCACTGAAACCAAACGACCATACGTAGCGTCATGTGTTCGCCAATTGTATTTTGGAGCAATTGGAAGTTGATTCCAATTTTGGTCGAAAAATCATCTTTAGCTCAGAGGCATATTTTTGGATAAATGATTTACGAGGTGCCAAAGCATCCAAATAGAGTTACTGTTTGGTGTGGATTTTGGGTTGGAGATGTCATCGGTTCGTACTTCTTGAAAAATGATACTGGCCAAGATATCACAAAACACAATCGATATCCGAGCCGAGAAGACGCAACGTGAATTGGCCACCGAGATCGTGTGATGTAACTCCCGCCGCGGCGGTCATTTAAACGATTTGATATTTCACACATAATGTCATTGATAGGTCTCTCAAATAAAGATACAATTTTACTGATAAATAAAATATATGAAACTAGTTTCATATAATTTTAAAATCAATAATGGAAAACTCTTTATTTATTGGTTTACTTGAGCGTTATATAATATATACAAAGGGTTTTTCAGTTGGCGTAGATAGATTTTGGCGCCCCATGGCAGCCATTTTGTTTAGGTGACATCTCTGTCAAATTTTTTGTTTATTATTCAGTTGTTTATGCCAAATCATCAAGGCAAGTTGCACGATTGAACAGCACGTTCAAAAGATTAAACTTTTTTTATCAAAATGAATATTCGTTAACGCAAAGGTTGCGCGCATTGCGCCCATTTTACGGTAGATGTTGTATCTCTTTACAGTCGACTCTTCAAAGTTTGGTGGTCAAAATTTGAGAGGACCGGTTCAGTAAAAAATCAGCCAACACCCGTACGTTTAAGGAACGCAAAATCGGCCGAGAACATCGCCGAGATCCGTGAAAGTGTACAGCAGAACCCGAGGCATACTATTCCTCGCCGTGCACAAGAACTCGGCCTTCACCCGTACAAGATCCAACTGACCCAGGAGCGCAAAGTTCTGACCATAGACAATGCCACCATCCCACGCGAGGTTCACCAGGTGAGAATGCATCCTTTGATTTTGGATTTTGGGCCGGCGGCGGCGACGGCGGCGGCGTAATTGGTCCGTACTTTTTTGAAAACGACGTTAGTGAGGCGGTCACCCTCAACAGCGAGCGCTACATAACGATGATAACTAATTTCTTATGATCCAAATTGAACCATATGTACCTACCTAGACGACATGTGGTTCCAGCAGGACGGCGGCGCGGCGGCGCTATGTGCCACACAGCAAACGCCACGGTTGACATTTTGCGTGATCGATTTGAGGGTAAGGTTATCTCTCGCAGGGGTGATGTGGATAGGCCACCAAGGTCATGCGATTTGACCCCGCGAGACTTTTTCCTGTGGGGTTTCTTGAAGTCTCAGGTCTATGCAAATAAACTACAATCGACCGATGCCCTAAAGGTGAACATTACACAGGCCATCGCTCAAATTCAGCCGGATCTATGCGGAAAAGTCATTGAAAATTGGACCACTCGGATCCCTGCCACCGTAAGAAGCCGAGGCGGACATTTGAATGATGTCATATTTCACACTTAATGGCATACATACGCCTTTCAAATAAAAAAATAATTTTGTTAATACCTCACACACAGCTTGTTTTATTCCACTTCAACATCTACCCGCACTTATTGAAAAAGCCTTTAGTATAATTTTCTTTCACTTGGTTTTTTCATTTGTTATAGAAATTGTTTGATATTTCAATAAATCTTACCTCTACTAAGATTTTTAGAAATTATACATACATATTTTGTCAACTCTTCTACGTTGAAAGTTAGAAAGTAACTCGTTAGTCCTTTCTAAAACAAAAACAAAATGTAAATTAGGAAGGGCTCGAAATATAACATGGGTCTGCATATCGAAACGGTTTAGTCAAAATACTGAAGGACACTACAAACAAATTCTATATTTAAAAATACTTATAGTCAAAAAGAGTTGTATGAAAAAAAAAATCTCCTATTTACAGCATTTCACCGTATTTACCAGTGTTTTGAAATACAGAAGAGCAGTATTTCGAATAACTTTATATTAAGAGAAAATTACATTCTTGACATTTTATGGATTAAAGTTCTTAATATGACAGTTTGACGTGCTAAAAAAAAAATCCTTCCTAAATTAAAAACAACTTTTATAAAGCCTTCCATGAATCATCTGATAATAGACGTATTATCTCGTAAAAATTAACTGTTTTTTTTTTAATTGTTTTATTATTGTTTTAATTTTATCCAATTAACCAATTGTATTATATTAATTAATATCCGTTATTTATTTTTCGAGTTTTTCCCGTCCATTTTTAATCTTAGTTCATACATATATTTTATCATTAAAATAATAATCATTAGTACAATAAAAACAAGTATGAAATAGTCTAGTAGGTATTAAGATTATCTTTTAAAATTATTTTTAGGTCCATTGAAAGTGATACTATCAACTATTTAAAAAAGGTACTTGCTTAAATATTTAGGCGCCATGGAGTTAAGAATGTGTCTCTAATTTGTTTAATTTTTTATTTATATTAAATCAACAAAAACAAAAAAAAAAACAAAACAAGTTTCAATAAATTATTTATTTTTATTTATTCTTTACCAAATCAAAACCAAATACGGATTTTATAAACAAACAAAAAATATAGAATTATTTAGGGAAATTCCATTTAGAATATTTAAATCTCCATATCTTGATTCATTAATCTTGTTTACGTTTATTAATTTAGTGGGTTTTTTTCTTAAATTTTTGGAGGCACCTAATTTAAAAACAAAACAACAAACTTTTCGATATGAAATTAATAAATCTAAAAATCGTTTAGCGAGATTTTTATCCTAGACGGATGTCTGAATGAAATTTAAACAAAATAGAACAATTTTGTTTTGTGTGAATTTAGTTTTCATTTTAATAATTACCATATAGCTTCTAACACGAAGTGAGATAAGCTACTTTTCAATTTACTTTCTTAAGACTCTCAAAATCAATGTTCATCTTTATTTATTATTTCACTTTTTTTATAATATAATATAATAGTTTAATATAAAAATGTTAAAAAAAATTCATTAATAAAACAGCTGTACAAGTTTATAAATTGTAAACTAAACATTTTTAACCGAAGTTGAACTAGTACCACTGTTACCAACTATAAATATGTCATCTATTTCAGTTAAGTCGCGCAACATTCACCTTGCAGTTATTTTTGTACAAATATTTAAAATATTTCCTGACCAACAACAAGATCGAGAGCAATTAACTGTTATTCACATACCAAACATTTATATTCTTTAAATAATAAAACAAAATAAAAATGCCAATATCCACATTGGATTCTTTTCCAAACTTGGCCAAGACCCTAAAATGTGTTTCAGATGCGATCCAGAGTTCAAGCTTACACTTTACGTACAAATAAAAATAAATATTATAAGATTTTGTTCAAGCAATACAGGTTGGTACTAGATTATTTACAATTATTTATATTATAATGTTATGTTATGGTATTTGTACAAAAATTGATGCTTTTTTCAATTAAGAAACTTCAAATAAAAATTGAAGATTGAGCTATTTTCTGTCAATATCTTTCCTTGTTTGCAAGATAATCAATATTTGTCAATTTTCAGAATGGTATTGAAAAACTGTCAACTTCTTTTTTCTAAAAAAAAAAATATATGTCAAAAACTTAAGTTTTCGTAGTATGAAGTTGTTCTATGATTTTTTGTTTGTAGAATATTCAATTCAAGCTGTCAAATATTTACTTTGTTTTCAATCTCAAAATGTGTTATATAAAATTTTATTGAGTTCGATATCATAATTGATATGAGAAATATTTGAGGTCAACACATTTCCTCAAACAATTTCTTTTTCTGCATATTGTCTGTCAAAAAATATTTAATTCAAGTCGCTTTGTTATTTGTTCTTGAGATATGGCTGACAGAAAAGGTAAGAATGCACGTGGAACCGGAAACCACTTTAAAAAACACAGATACTAATTCCAAGGAACTTGAACTGTCAATAAATGTCAAAATTATCAATGCGATATACACATATTAAAAAAAAAACACAAACAAAACAAAGAAAGATATCGGGACAGCTCCAAATAATGATGGGATATCAAAATTTTCAAGGCTAAGTACAGACAATTGTCAGAACATATAATATGCAAAATCTGTTAGTAAACAAATTTTATCGTGACATTATATCGTCAGAAACGTCATTGTCATTAAATTGTCAGATCATAATGGGTGCGTTCAATCTCGATTTGGATAGGCTATCTTGGATATGTTATTGAACGAGTTGGATACCTTTGAATTCCTTTTTGACATTAAGTTGTTTGGATCAGCTGACCTTTTATACGTAAAACACTAACAAAAAGGAGATGGAACTCAGCATTATTAATTTTCAGTTGTCGTTGTTTAAGACATTTGTCAATTTCTTCATTGTAATATACATATGTATGTATGTATAATATTAATAAATAACTATCAATGATAATGAAGTTTTAAGTAATAATTTCTGTCAATCATGTGAACAGGCAATTTGCCATTATAAAGTATTTGGTCGTTTCCAACTCATTATAAGCTACTGTTAGAGAATTTATTGATCTGTCAATCCTCTGAGTTCAGTTTTAGTTGGTCATTTGGCTAGTTTAAATTTCTAAGATCTCGGAGATTTCCGTATTTTCAGGAACACAAACAGAATTTTCAGAAATCTGAATATAGAATTTTTAGAAGAATTTTTCTGTTTCTCAAGAATTCTCTATCGCACAATGCAAAATGGAAGAAAAGAAATGAAAAGCTAATTTGATTGCTAGTTAATTGCTAGTTGATTGTTTTTATATTTTTTGATTCTCCTGCTCTGTGTCAGAAAATTCTTATAAATCTTAGAAATATAAACTGGCATAAAGACCAACTAAAACTGAACCCAGACGATTGACAAATCAATCAGTTCTAGACACTTTTTGTGATTTTCGAAATGAGGTTTCTGATAAACCACTTCTAGTTGTGCCGCACTAAGCTGAAAGCTAGTTGGGTGCATGGCCTTGACAAGCTTAGCAAACATTGCGCTTTTCACTTACTTCTTCTAAAGTTAGAGAGTCTAGCAAATAACCTAATTTAAATCTTGTTAAAATGGTGAAGTGTTTCTATGAAGAATGATGGTTTTTAAAATGAGTTAATAAAAAATATGCCCAGTTTCAATTTTATTTCCAGGTTAATACTGAGTTGGTTGATTCAACTATTAAAAACAATTATTACAAAGTCAAGTGCTTACGACATATACACGTATTTAATATTTATTATTACTGAAATAATGATGATAGTAAGTTTTCTTTAAATCTATTTTACTGGATTATGCGTGACGCGCCTACCTGAAGTTTATCTCTTGTATCTACTGTCTACTCACATAGTCTGGGATTTCATTAAATAAAAAATAAACATTATAATATAAACAAACTATTAATAAAAATACAATATTGCTTAATATGTTACTATCTTTTGTACGAACTTAAATTTAAAAAAAAAATTAATTGTAGATATTTGTTAAAATTAAACTTTTGACATTTCTCAACGTTTAACATCTACATAAACCTAGAAGCGCCACATTCCAATCGATTTAAACGTGTTAAAGCCATTTCAGTAAGTTTACTATAAGTTAAAAAGACGGATTACTAAAGTCAAAATTAAAAAAAAGGACTTTTTCTAAATCCATTTGACTTGAGAGTTTCTGAAATTTCAAATTAAAAGCTTTTAAATAAAACTATTATAGCAAATTTTTATTATGTAGATGTGCGATTTTCAATCTGTCAATGCTTTTTTCTCAATTGGTATGTTTGACAGCTTTCATTTGATTTATGCCATTTGTTTTGCCATTTTATAATGAATAGACTTAATCATGCAAATTTACAATGAAAACAATGATTCGGTTCGAGGGACCCAACGAATCAATCGATTTATTAAAGGACATCTTTGGTGTGTGCATTAGCTTCCATCGAGGGCCTGTGGCGTGGCACCGTAATTTCTAGAAAAGTGATCGAAAATTGGGCCTATCGATTGGAATTTGTTGGAGCCAGTCTCGGTGGTCACTAGCCCTAAATCATTATAGCAAACCCTTATCTTTATAAAATAGCTAAATTCGTTACTAATAGCGTTAGATTATATGCATTTTATTTCTTCTTGAAAATCAAACGTCTAAAAAACAGGGTTGGGTTCGATATCCCGTTTTTTATAATCTCGTTTTTTATATTCCCGATTTTGCAATCAAAACTAGTTGTTTAATTTTTAAAAAATCACGCGATTTTTTAAAATTGAACAACTAGTTGTGATTGCAAAATCGAAATTATAAAAAATTAAAACAAATTAAAAAATGAGGTATTTTTCTTGATTCATTTTATTGTAACCTTTAACAAATATAACATATCAAAAAATAAAAATATAAAGTAAAGTACTATTCATTTAAAACAAAACAACAAACTCAAATTAAAAATTAACAAAGTCAACGACAGTGGTAAGACCGTTATCGAGAGGTAGATTTGCTGCAGGATGCATTTTGTTTGTGCAAGAATTAATATTGTAAACAAAAATGATTGTTTATGTACAGTAAAAACAAAACAAATTACGATATTATTATATACTAGCTTTTACCCGCGACTTCGTCCGCATTAGATAGTTTTTTTGGATAGTAGTATGAAAAAACCTGAGCTGTACTTTTTTGTACGTATGTTTGAACTGTGCCCAGATGGGATAAGGCCATACTACATAAGTGTGATTGTCATAGGTTAGGTTAATACATTTTAAGAAGAAGATAGGTTACTGCAATACATTTTTTTGTTTTTCCTTCCTTGGCCAGAACGTAAAGATTTTTTGGGTTTCAGACTCGTGAGCACGTTACATATTTCTTTTTTTTACATATTTTTTTTCCAAATTTCACCTGCAACTTTCAGCGTTTGCCCCTGAGCTTTATTTATTGTTATTTAAAATGCTGCTTTCAGAGAAAACTGCACTCTTTTAAACTGAAACGACAAATCGGTTGGAATTATCGGAATGCGGGGAATTAAAACATTTTTTCCTTTTGCTATCCAGTCATGATTATAGCTTTTATAATATTTCGTCCTAGGTGAGTAATCTGTAGCCGTGTACCTATACATAACTTTGATGCGTCAGGATTTCTCATTCACAGGACTGGAACACCAACCTTCAATCTCAACTTATGAGAAGGGTTGGGAATGCGTTGTTTTAACGTAATACCAATTTTATCCAAATATTACTCAAATATTTGGTAATTTAGGAGTGAAAGCGATCAGATTCCCCGGAAAGTAATTTTTCCCATGGGAATGCGTTGTTTTCCCGGGTTCAAAAGTAACTCATGTCCTTTCTTAAGTCTCAAACTATCTCCTTACCAAATTTCATTTAAATCTGTTCAGTAGTTTAGGCGTAAAAGCGATAGGCCCACATGAATTTTCCCATCGGAATGCGTCATTTTCCCCGGGTAAAAAGTAGCCTATGTCCTTTCTCGGGTATCAAAATATCTCCATACCAAATTTCATGCAAATTGGTTCAGTAGTTTAGGCGTGATTGAGTAAAAGATAGACAGACAGAGTTACTTTCGCATTTATAATATTAGTATAGATTGGTTTTATTTGTGATTATTATATATTAGTCAAGTAATTTAACATTCAAACCTTTGACTCCTATTGTTATTCAGTTTAATGCACGTATTTTGTAAAAAAAAAAAAACAAAAAAAAAACGGGATTGTCGGTATTTGACGGGATTTTATAAAGCGGGATTGTAATTGATCAGGATTTTAAAAGACGGGATTTCAAAAAATCGGTATTTTATAAGACGGGATTATAAAACTTTTTGTTCGGGATTTTTTAAAAACGGGATTTTAAAAAGCGGGATTCCGATACGCTCCCCAAAAAACAACCTTAACAAAAGACAAATTTCCACACTTAGGTTTGTTTCCTATGTTGTTTTCTAGGAACGGTCACTGTTTAGACGTGTTAAAGTGTTACGTTTTTATGTAAAAATAGTTTCGAACTAGCAAGAAAACTTCTTACTTGTAAAATACTTAGAGGTTTAGTACGTTTTTAGCCTCATATTTTAAGAACCATCGAGCGAGATATCATCCAAATAATAATAATAATAATAATAATAATAATAATAATAATAATAATAATAATAATAATAATAATAATAATAATAATAATAATAATAATAATAATAATAATAATAATAATAATAATAATAATAATAATAATAATAATAATAATAATAATAATAATAATAATAATAATAATAATAATAATAATAATAATAATAATAATAATAATAATAATAATAATAATAATAATAATAATAATAATAATAATAATAATAATAATAATAATAATAATAATAATAATAATAATAATAATAATAATAATAATAATAATAATAATAATAATAATAATAATAATAATAATAATAATAATAATAATAATAATAATAATAATAATAATAATAATAATAATAATAATAATAATAATAATAATAATAATAATAATAATAATAATAATAATAATAATAATAATAATAATAATAATAATAATAATAATAATAATAATAATAATAATAATAATAATAATAATAATAATAATAATAATAATAATAATAATAATAATAATAATAATAATAATAATAATAATAATAATAATAATAATAATAATAATAATAATAATAATAATAATAATAATAATAATAATAATAATAATAATAATAATAATAATAATAATAATAATAATAATAATAATAATAATAACACCAGGTTGCACGGAAAGAACTTTCAAAATTTCAAAATCTATTTTTGTCATAGAAATGAAAAAAAGTCAGTTTCATTTCAATATCTCGAAAACCAAAAATGTTATCGACTTTCAAAAATTTGTTGACGTAAATAAAATAAAAAACTACAAGTAATTTTACTAAAAACTGGCAATAACTCGAATGTGTTGGGAATAAATTAAATAACATTGTTGACTTTAAACTTAATTCTTCTTATGCAAAATATTTTGATCAACTTATGGTAAAATTTTCATGACAATCCAAACAACAACTAAAAACATACTTCTAAATTGGTTTAACGTTTTAAAAGCTGCCTAAGTTACTGATTGAATGCTTTTCGTAGTTCTTTAATTGATAATTTTGATTAACTATGCCATTCAAAATGTTTGTTATAAAAAAAGTTCATAAAATTAACCATGTCTAATGTCAACATTAACTCCCAGACTTTATAACTATCCGCGATGTTCGACCGAATTCCTAACAGCACGATACTTGTTTTGACGATTTTTGTTTTTGTTTTTCTTGTTGTTATTGTTGTTTTTTGATGATCATCCACATCGCCACAAAGCCCGGATCGTGCCAATGAAGCGCTAAACCGATGATGTCATTGCGCCAACCAAGTTTGTGACGTCAAAAAAGTATACGATCGGAAAGTGTAAAATTTTATAAATTGGAGAGAGCGTAGCAATCTTCTTCTCATTTCATATTGAATCGTCAAGTCGAACTAACGTCTGTATATAAATATAAATCGCTATATTATTATACACCGAACTATACAACTTTTATTATTCTGTTTTTTTTCTTATTACACAAAAAGTATCTGATCAAATTGTTAGATTAATTCGGAACAAGTATCTATCTATGAACTTAAAGATACAAACAAAAAGAAACAATAAAACGCAAAGAGAAAAGTCAAAGAAAGTTTTCAACAGGTCACCTCTTTTCTCTAAACAAACTATATATTTATACTAAAAGACTGCAACTGCAATTGCATCAAGTAGGTGCGCAACTTCACGATTAAACTGCAATTTATTTTATTTTTATCTGTGAGATACATATAGCATTTTTATTTCGATCGCGAATAATTTCATTTTGCGTGGTTGGATTTTGCATTAAATGTTCGCATAAGCAAATAGAGTTTTGTGTACTTTTGAATATTGAAATTCGTTGTTCGTTATTCGTCGTCGTCGTCGTCCAACAAGAAGAAAGTTCACCCAAAGTGAAATTAATTTACCGTGAAAAAAGTATCTTAGAGGATTTAAAAGACTTTTGGACTGCAAAGAGTTTTATTTTATTTTTGTTTTTTGGGTGTTTCGTGTTTTAAATTTTTATCAATTCGTGTGCAGTCTTTTGAGTTAATTATTGCATACAAACACGATTTTAATTACATTAAGCACTTACATATACATTTCGAACTTATCTATTAAACGGGCTTTAAAAAAAAATTGTTGTTGATTTAAATAAATACAAAATATCAACCAATAAAATGGCATTTAAAATAATTGCAACCCTACTTATCTTGACCGTGTCGTTGGAGATGAGTTCCGGTTCGGCGATACCAATCTGGGAGTTTTTGTCACGTAACGAAAAGGTGAGTTCCAACACTTTAATTTATATGTTATATGTACTTACCTTAAACAAAATTTGATGTATGTATGTATTTTAATTTGTTTATGTCATTTTATTTGAATTAACTGAGAGTGTGGGATAAAAGATAATTTTTTTAAACATCGATCTTTCATAAATGTATCTACGATTTAATGCTGGTAATAAAAAATAAAACTTATAGTGGGCGTTACTTTCGGATTAATATTTTTTTTTATTAAATAACGATTAGAAAATGGAAGGATACAATTTAAAAAAAAAATAAATTATGAATAAGATTTCTGATCGGACTTATAATTTATAGGTTATATGTAGAAGCTTACACCATATTGGGCCTTCTTGTTTGATAGAATTAAAAATTGTTTACACAATAATAAAACATAAAAAC
This sequence comes from Eupeodes latifasciatus, assembly GCA_920104205.1. Lineage (NCBI taxonomy): Eukaryota > Metazoa > Arthropoda > Insecta > Diptera > Syrphidae > Eupeodes > Eupeodes latifasciatus. Next base: position 42,819,365 of record OV049925.1, on the reverse strand, counting down.
AATATCCATAAATAATTTATTAACACAAAAACACTTTAAATACAACAAATGGTAAAATCGGCTTGTAGACTTTCTTATTAAGCATTCAACGCTACTAATTCCATTTAGAGAACATTGACAGTAGATGTTTTGACAGTTGGCGGATTGACCACAAATTAAATAAATTAAATTTTAAATTAAAATATAAACGTGTTTATAAAAAAATCTCAATATTATCTTTGCAAATTCTTTTGAATTCAACTTTTTTGAAGGAAAATGTTTTTGTAATTTTAACAAATTTTCAAATTTGACTATCTGCCAAATACTTATACAATATGGCGCAAATTAAATAAATAACCTATTGTTAAGGTCTTAACATTTTACTAAATAACAATTATCTTAATTAAGCAATTCACTATAGCGACTCCAAACTTTTAAAACCCCTCTTTTTGTTCTGTTTTTTTTTAGTAAATTGCTTATTCAATTTTATATAAAAAACGGACATCCGAACATTTCTTAACAGTTACAGTTAGTGAAAATAAACAAAGCAAAAAAACTTAAACGAACCTATTAATTCGAATTCTCAAATAATGTAGTTTGGACCATTCTATCCACTGCTCCTAGTATTCCTTAAGAAGCCAATTTGCAACATCGCATCGGCCTAAAGCATATTTCTCCACAAAATAATAAAGTGATACATTTATTTCTTTTTCCGATAAAGCTTTAAGCCCACGATTTGTAATTCGGTGTTTTGGTTGTGAACCAAGAACTGAACTGTTCCTTTTTGTCAAACCTATACCTAGTAAAATTCTCCATCATTCAGTTCTTCGAAGAGATTTGTTTAGGACTTAAAACATAGCACTTTTCTGTACAGAGCCGAGTCTTCACATATTTTGAAATCTTCGTCTTTCGAAAACAAAATAATTGCAGATCACGAATTATAAAAACACACAATACAAATCTTTCAAGTAAAATTGGAAAGACATTTTTTCTAGGATAATGACAGATGCCATAATTATGGGCTTAGCAAATTGCTAAAAAATAAAGTAGCTGTTCCATGATTTTAAATTTAACAAAATTCTGTTTTTGCTTAGTTAATTTCTAAAAACATTTTGTTATGTCGTTTTAAGTTTTGAGCCAATTATTTTAATTCCTAACATCCTAACTCCTTCAGACTATCTCCCTTTAAGTTGATTAAGATTCAAACATTTTTCTGCAATAGTCACTCAAACATAAAGTTAATGTCGAAAAATTTCAAATGATTCAATAAAATGTTAGTACATTACTGAAATTTAACTCAGTAATTTGATAAATTCAAATGATTTCTGCGTTTCTGACATTTCGAATTATTAGTTCCGTTTTTTTTTTAGATTTAGGTTTGTTTACTATTTTTTCCACGAATTGTCACTGCTGAGACGTGTTCAGATGAGCCATTTCGTATAAAAAGGGAATTAATGTTTATGTACATAAGAACGTTTTAAAGTGCTGAAAAACTCATGGCATATACATATGTAATTTTTTAAAAAATATTTAGAACATTTCTAACTAGTAAACTGTATAGAACTTATCGAACGGATATTGTATGATTTTGTCCCGATATATTTTTTTTTAATTCATATGATTCCTTTTATTTCTCTAACTAAGTATGTTTATTTAGTGGTTGCTAAATTTTTGAATTTATAACAAATGTTTGTAAACTTGAAGTTTAAAATTGATCATAAAAAATGTTCTGTTTTAGTATGTAACAAAAGTAGCAGAAGAACATGAAACAAATGTTATATTTTGTAGAATTTTTTCTGCCCATAACAATATTCCTCTAAAATATCAAAATTCTTAAGGGTTTTATATAAGCGTCTTTTTCGTATGCATACATTTTCGTTTTGTTATTTTACATTTAAGATATAAAAATAGAATAAAATGACGAGCCTTCAATCAGTAGTAGAAAACCAAATTTTATATTCAAAGCATATTCTTTTCCTGAAACTACTTCACTATTTATTCTAATTATAAACTATATTCCAAAGCTCAAAATAAGCACGTTAACCTCCCTATTAAATTTAAAAATAAAAAAAATTCAAGAAGTTTATATCTTCCCTTGAATACTAAAATATAAATCAAGGCAATTTCTTCAAACATTTCCTTATCAAAGAAAGAACACAAACAAAAACCAAAAATCTAAAGATACAGCAAAAATCACAAAAACAAATAAACAATTTGTTTGAAATACCAATTTGTATGTAAATTATTTGCCTTTAACATTTTCTTTTGCATTATTTATAAATCTCTGAATTCTGAACTTAAATCAAGGCAATTTTTTCCTTTGTTTTGTTTGATAAAGGTTCTCACCTAAAATTTAACTACGTCAGAGAAATTAATTCTAACTGTCAATTTATTGATTTTTTTTTTTAATTTATCCAGTAGAACCGGATACAGAATAAAATTCTGGAATTCCACAAAACTAGTGTAAGTTTGCAAAATCCTGAATGATATTCACATTTTTTTTTTTTGAAATAACAAAAACAAAAAAACCCAAATATTATTTACATAATAAAAAAAAAAAAAACAAAAAAATATAATTTCCATAAAGAAACCAAAACAAGAAACATAAACAATCTACTTTCTTAATCATCTTAATCATCATTGAAAAACAAGAACCTAGAAAAATGCGACGCTAAGCGTAAAAGCCGGTATTTATATCCTTCTGTTGACCTTTTTAAAATTCACTATTAAAAATATGTTTACAAAATTTTACTAATATTTTGTTTGTTTGTTTATAAAAAATTAAAAAAAAAAAACAAGACAAAAAGCTTGAGGTTGATATTTGTGTTGTAAGAACTTGCTTCTTAAGATATGTAGAGTAGAGATGTTTAGTGCAAGAACTACAAATTTAGATTTAGAATAGCTACAATAAGGTACTTAAAAATTTCATCAGTTAAGCACAATAAATTTGGAGTATTTTGTTTCAATAAGAGGTTTTATTTTGAATAGTCCGCTATTTCTAGCTAGCTGTCACTTTTGAAGCTGTCATTATTTGACATTTGACCATCAGTATGAAATTCTTCATTACTAAAATTGTAACGATCCACTCTTAAACAACATAAGTATTGAAAATTGTTAAAATTAAGTACAAAAATTGTGAACATTTTGCATTTACCTAATATTTCTTAAAGAGGTGATCATAATTGGTCACCGAAATCTTGTTTTTTACGCCTTAAGTTATGTGATGATGGACCCCTTCTTCAAATTATATAACGGTGACGAATCGAATTCCGCTGTAAGGGAGATAGAACCACTTAACCTAGGCGACACAGATCAACAATTCCGCCTACCCACCTTCGATGAAGTGAAGATAGCTATATCTTAACTGAAGTCCAACAAAGCTGCTTGAGCTGATGGCATTGCTGCCGAATTGTTCAAAGCAGCAGGCGATGACTTGGTAGGGAGCATGCACCAACTCATCCGCAAAATATTGTTGGAAGAAAGTATGCCCGATGAGTGGAATCTCAGCATAGTTTTCCCAATACACAAGAAGGAGACCCTCTAAATTACGCCAGCTACAGATGCATCAGTCTCTTGAACATTGCATATAAGATCCATTCTTCCGTATTATGTGAACGTCTGAAGCCGTTCGTCAACAACCTGATAGGTCCTTATCAGTGTGGCTTCAGACCATTAAGGTCCACCATTGACCAAATATTCACATTACGGAAGATCTTGGAAAAAACTCAGGAACCTCAAATCGATATTCACCATCTCCTTATCGATTTTAAAGCCGCGTATGAGCATCTATATAGGGAAGAGCTCTATACAGAACAATGTCTAGTTTTGGCATCCCTGTCAAACTTATACGTTTGTGCAGTATGACGATGGAGAATGCACGCTGATCTATCAAGGTCGAAAAAGATCTCACCGATGCATTTGATGTCAAAAAAGGTTTTAGGCAAGGCAATGCACTGTCATGTGACTTCTTCAACATCGTTTTGGAAATAATTGTGCAAAACTCAACCGTCAACACTAGACGTACAATCTTCCAAAGATCCATCCAATTACTCGCATAAGCCGCCGATGATATTGACATAATTGGAAGATCAAAGCGATTTTGAGCATTGTTACGGAAGTGGAGAATAGGGGTTTAGTGGTCAAAGAGAGCAAGACCATATATGCTGTCATCAACAAAAGAACATTGAACGACGACGTATTGGACAAAACGGCACCATGGATAGCTATAACTTTGAGGTAGTTAATGACTTTGTATACCTAGGACCCGCTATAAATTTAGACAACGACACCAGAGCTGAAATCAAACGAAGAATAACTCTTGAAAATCGCTGCTTCTTTGGACTTAGAAGGCAATTGAGTAGTAAAGTCCTTTCTTGAGCTTCTAAAGTCACCATCTATAAGACACTCATCATCCCGGTTCTCATTTATGGCGCTGAGGCCTGGACTCTGTCAAAGAAAGATGAGAGCGTCTTAGGATGCTTCGATAGAAAAATTCTTTGGGTGATTTTTGGTCCCGTGTGCATAGATGAAGAGTGGAGGAGAAGATACAACGACGAGTATTAAAGTCTTAGATGGCTGGGTCATGAAAAGCGAATGAACATCAACGCTCCAGCCAGGAAGGTCTTCGAATCCAATTCCGAGGGACGGAGCAGTATAGAAAGACCGCGACTCGGGTGGCGCACGCAGGTGGGAGAAGACCTCAACCAACTTGGTGTGCGAAACTGGAGACAGCTAGCTAGGGACCAAGCTGGCTGGAGACGCTTGTTGGTTGAGGCTCAGGTTCGCCCCGGACTGTAGCGCCACCTTAAGTAAGTAAGTTCTGTGATGACTTATGGGTCTTCATTTGACTCTATCTGAAGTTTTGAAAAGCCTTCCTTTATTTATTTAAAAATTCGTTTTTGAATTAATTTTTAGTGCTGTTTCCGAATCCAAAGCCAGATTTAAGCTATATGTGCTCAAGCTCAGAAATACCCATTTTTAACATTATTTTTATATTTTGTTCAATAAACATTTCAAAAACTTGATATTGTAACCTGATAAGATCAAATATTGCTTTATACCATTTTGCGTTTTTCTGTTAAGATTCGTTTTAGAATAAATGATACATACAGCTTTCTGTTAATTAATGGTAGGTGAAGACTTATAATATAACTAATGAGGATTTTTTGAAAAATAAGTAAGATACCTCAAATTTTTAAGCGAAGTATTGATGTAATGGATTGTAGATTACATGGCCTCAGAAAGCCTTGTATAATGAATGTTTTTCGTATTATTTTTAAAAGGTTGTATTTAAAAAATGTACGTGGTAGTTTGATTTTAAAGTCGGATTCGAACTAAAACCATCATAAACCCTTAAAAAGTATAATTTGATTGCGTTTTAGACTCTTAAAAATCCTTTCTTTTTTAACCTTTTAAATTGTTATGGAATTAATAAATTGTACTGAAATTTGTAGCACCTTTATAATTCTAAATTAAAATAGAAAACTCGATTGAAAACAACTTTATACAATCGACGCACGAGACGACACGTCAAAGCATAATATTAAGTTATAAACCTACAAAAACAAAAAGATCAACAAAAATTTAAAATATTTGCCCGAACCCAAAAATAAAAATAACTAAGATTAAATACATTGCCAAGTTCGTGTTATTCGTTCGCACTGTGATAATATAATAATTTGCATTTATACTCAGAAATATGAAAATAAAACAATGATATATACATACATAAGTCTAACTTTGGATATAAACCTAAGTATAGATTTCCTAGAAATGATATTAAATGTTTATTAAATTATTATTTAAATCATTTAGCAAGTTGCCGCTAGAGTGAGTTAGTGATGTTGATGATGTTGTCCTATGTTGTGAATACGGTGGCGGGCGATGCATTATTATGTTTTTTTATGCAAACGGCCGGCTCGGCATCCGACACGATGATATGCATAAAAATATATACATAGTTATGTATGGTGTGGCCGTCAACCGCTTTATGAATAGCAAATTCATTTACATTTATTTGAAGGACAGGGTGCCGCAAAATCTAAACATTAAGATATACACAGAATGATATAAAACAGAACTTTGTTTCAATGTTTACATTCATACATATATTAAATTTATGTGAACGCATTAAAAAACCTTAAAGACATTAACCTTAAGCTTAACTCAAATTTTCCAACTCATTTATTATGTTAATTAATTTATAAACTTTAGCCTGTTTTGTGAACTATTACGATGTTTATTTTTGGAGTCTAATTTTTCATTTTTCTTGTGTTAGTGTTATAAGATTTTATTATTTTGATAAGTATGGTGATAAAAATATTAAAATATTCATTAGTCATAGGAGCTTATAATTGTTTAAGGTTAAGCTGAAAAATGTTCACTTAAGACAGATTGTTACTCAATTAAATCATTGATTTAAAATCTTAAACAAAAATAAACTATTGGAAATATTCCATAATCACTGATTTTATATTTAATTCATATTTTTTTGCAAATTCTTTTTACTTCATTAATTCCTATGTATATCCAATAATATTATGTCAATCGAAATGGTTATTTTTTGTTACACCCTGTTAAATTATAAGTGCAATGCAATACGATATTGCATTGGAAATTAACTCAACGTAATGTTTATTTAAACAGAATATACTTCCTCTCTCCCACAAGCCCGTTTCGGTTTCAACTGTTTGCAATAATTCGTTTTTCGTATACCTAATAATTTATACAGAATATTTTCACGATATTTTGATTCGTTACATTATTGGTTCGTTTTTTATAGTGCTGGATTAATTATCGATCTTTAAATTGAAAAAGGCCCAAAAACACTTGATGGGCCTTACCAATATTATAACGTTAAGTATACGTTTAGATGAGTGACAGGTTAAACTTTAAGGACCAGTTAATTTTCACCTTTACCAATGGTTAAATCGAATACGTCTTTTGCTAACTACCGCTCTATTACCAGTCTACTACATTCGTTGTCAAATAGACAGCAAATAATTTTTGAAATGTCAATTGACTTATTCCGTTTCATTTCATTTTTGTCATTTTAGGGCCCTAATGCTCGGGTACATTCTTAATGAATAGTTCTAGGGTCTTTTTGTGTTCACAATTGAATTCAAATTGAATGTAAATTGAATAGAATTAAAATTAAATTGAATTAAATTGAAATTGTTTGAAAGTTGGATTAAAATTACATAAATTGAAATTAATTTGAAATTGAATAGAAACTGATTTAAGATTGAATTGAAAACGAAGTGGAATAGAATTTAAATTCAACTGAAATTGAATTGAAATTAAATGAAGACTTGAATGAAATTTATTTGAGTTGAGTTAAATATGTAGAAAGAAATTAATAGAAAACCGTAAACAATCAAAAATCTACATTTTGACGTGAACAAAGAAGCAACAAATGACTCATATCAGTACAGTCTCGAATACTTTGTCATGAAAATTATTCCAAAATCCCAACTTACGTAAATACTTGAAAATTAAATGAAATAAACTTTTTGTCAACCATACAAATTACTAAGTTAAGATTTAGAAGCAGTTTTAACAAAACATTAAGTATTAGATATTTGATCTTTGAGAAGTGTTCTAAAGGCAGTTCTTTTAATGTCAAGAATATACATAGATATTTTCTTGGTTTCAATTCCCAAATATAATCAAGAAGCTTTTGTATTCTCATTAGAGTTGTACTTGCCAATGTTTATATTGTACAAACATTTTAATATCTACTTTTTGTAATCATAAAAATTAACATTTCTGTAAAAAACTTTCTGTTAACATACAGCCTATTACGAGATTTCGTCTCATAAGGCATTTTAAATAAAATAAATAAAAAAATGAGATTATAAGTTAAAACGATTACTGAGTCTAAAACATGATTTTTCATAATTTTGAACAATTTTATGATCTTAGTATCTCTTAACATTGTATTAAAGCTAAAATCGGCTTCCATTTGAGTTTAACCGTTTCCGCAGCGCACGAAATGGAAGCTCTCAAAACGAATAATAATCCCCGATTTCGAAACTTTCTTGTATTGGTCTTAGCGTGATGTTATATAGAATATAAAGGGGCTATCTAATATTGAAGTAATTTTTCAAATCAGACCAGTAGTTCCTGAGACTAGCACGTTTAAACAAACAAACAAACAAACAAGCTCTCCAGCTATTCGCGAGCGTCCAGACCAAAGAAAACATTTCACAAATTTTTCTTTTTTCAAATGTTTTTTTAAATGTTTCTGAAATGTTTCAAAAAGATGTCTTTAGTCTGAACACACCTTTACACGTATTCCGAACGTATCTGAATTCCCAATCATGTTCTTCTTAACTGACTCTAGCTAGTTCAAGACAGTTATAAGTAATTTTAAATCGTAAAATATAATAATTGGCTGTCGCCCGCCGTCGTTAATTGTGCGTTTTTTTTTTTAAATAGTTTGTTTTACCACAAATCCCTTCAGTTGAACAGAATTTAATTATGTTAATTATATTATTGAAAATGCCTAGAAAAGTACTCATAAGTACTCAAAACATCGATATGTTCAATAGTGTGTCCCGACAAATTTTTTTTTGAATTTTCCGAACAAAAGACCTCTCAAAACTTGCGTAATTGGACTTAGATTACAAAAATATAAAAAAAAAATATTAAAATTTGTCTAGGGGGTTGTACCGACCCTCAAAATTTTGACAAATTGATATTTTTATGCTTTTTTCCCTTCCTTAATTTCAGTTCCTGAGCTACTATTTATTATAAAATATTAACTTTTTGATCTTATTAGGTTTAGAACATATTTGACGTTTTGATTTGCATGCAACAATACGTTTCCAGCGGTTTCAAATTTATAAGGTTTTAAGCTAAAAATACCCCCAATAGGTGACCAAAATTGAATTTTTTTAATTTTTGGCGCATATTGCTATTATCATCATTTTCCTGGAACTTAAAACCACTGCTCTATAAATCTGACACAATTTGAATTAAAGTTTCTATACCTATCCGATTTTGAAGAAAAATTTGTTTATAAATTTGGGCCTACCTGCACAAATGACTTAATTTATTGATGTCCTTTAAGGATATGGGTTTTTACCTGTTTCCTACCTGTAAAATACACAAATCAATCCGGTAATAAAGTCGGATTTAAAACTGAAGGCTGTTTTCTACCTGACAAATATCTACACAATTCAATCAATAATTTGTAGACCTGATCTTATACAAAAGCCACACTTTGAAGTCCTTAGTATTCATTCGAGATCCTGAACGGGTTGTGTAAAGTGCGTTGTAACAGTTTTAAAAGCAATTTTTGTGATTTTTTTAAAATAATGAGTTCAAGACGTAGTGGGACTACTTGTGCTATATTGGGATCATACAAAAAACTTGACGATCGGCAGCTACCAACTACAAGAGATGTCATTAAATTCATTTTGTTTGTAAGGAACGAACTAAAACTTAAATTCAACGGAAAGGATCCTTCCCATTCAGAAATATATGCGATTGTTTTTGAAGAAATCGACAATATTTGGGCTAAAGCTTCGATTCCAATTGTAACTAAGGTAAGAGTTATTCAATTACTTAAATCCTGTTTCGAAAGGTACAATATTGTGAAGCGATACCCCAAAAGCAAACAAAATGCTAGTTTCGAAAACAAACTGAAGTGTTTTTTAGAGTCATCTGAAAAGCTTTTCGACGTTGCTGCTTGTAAATGCACTTCATTTGAAACTTGTTCGTGTTTAAAACCAAAGAAAGTTCCCATCCATGAGAGAAGTTTTTTGTTGGATCAAAGAAATGAAAGGAAAATGGTTATAAGCGGGGTTGACAAGAAAGAAACAAATATCTTGAAGAAACGACAGCAGAGGCAAATTGAAGAGTCAAAGAGGGAAGCAAAAAAATGGTCTACGCAGGAAACGGATATTGTCTCAGGAAACTGCAATGAAGAGTTGGTGCGTGAATCTTCCCCAGAAACACATTCGGTAACAGAGGCATCCTCAACAAACCCCCCTTTGACAGAGGCACCACCGACTTCAAGAGCTTATCGCAATAGATTGATGTGATTTGTTTAAATAATATTAATAATAAAATACGTTTAAAACTTAATTTTTTTATAGTTTTATTCAAACGGTTAAAGTATGTAAAAACATGAAATTTAAAAATTTTCAAAGCCCGGTACTACCCCCAAGATAACATGTTCTTTCAGTTTTTTTGACGTTTTCTTTATCTGTGTAAAATTACGCAAATTTTGATACCCCTTTTGATAGGGTAGCTCGAAAAAAATGTTTCTCATACATCGACGGGCCACCCTAATGTTCAATAGCATAGCTATATGCGGAATAGAATTTTATTAATTTAATCGACACTGGCTAGAAAAGTACTCATAAGTACTAAATACTTTGACATGCTCAATACGGCTTCATGAACTTATAATAAGTATGTTTTGAAATAACTTGATGTGCTCTTAATACCCTTTAGATGGTAACTAAATCCGGTCTTTTTCGTAAAATTTACTACTATAGAATTATTACAACAACAACAAAAAAAAACTAAATTAATTGTAAAAACAACAAAGGAATCAATCATAGAGTACCTATACCTATGTATAAGTAATGTACATATGTGGAAACGATAAACAAAAGTTAAATTAAAATAAAAACCATTAAGAACTAAAATTAATTATTTTGTGTGGGTTACTTGACATGATCCCAATGATGAGATAACAACAACAACAACAACAAAAACAACTGACACCGCAAAACACCATATGTGTCCTTAAACTATGTCCATGTATCACTTTGTAATTTTATTATTTTGTTGTTGAAATCACGACGCGACGTTTCGTTGATCTTCGGGATTCTATTTTTATAAAGTATGAGTACATCACTATTTGATATTGATAAATCTTGACTTACAATTATTATACATTCAACATTACGTCGTACATATAAATTTTAAAAAAATAATACAAATTGTGAAAAAGAAAAGAAGAAAAATAATTATTATTATTTTCAACTACACTCATTGTTTATACAGTACAAGTACACAACATACTTGCCGGTCTAGACGCAAACCTATACCCAGTTAGTTAATTTTTTTAGCATTAGGTGAGCTCGAAGGTGAGCAATAGTGTAATAAACTACTAAATAAAAATGATTTTACAACAATTTTTCTTTGTTACACTTCCCATTTATACCCTCATCGCCTCTGGTCATATAGTCAATAGTCATTTACTTAGTGTAAATTTGTAATATTTTTTGTTTTTGTACTTTAATTAATTCAGTGCATGATGTGTGATTTGATGTTCTGTGCATTCGTTGTTATATGTTATTTGATAAATGTATTATTTGATTGATTTCTGATGCTTTGCAAAAATAAATTTTATACTATAATATTGATGAAACGTGTTGGTATGAAAAAAAATAATATAATAATTAATAAATTGCACATACAGTACATATAATTTTTAGGGAGCAATGAGTTGTTTTTATGTTTCTAATTTTTGTTGCCAAATGTAACGTAAGTTCCATCACTATAATGTAGCTCAACAATGATGAAATATCGTAAAACACTTCTTTTTTTTTGTTAAGGCAGGTACAGAGATACAAAAAGTATCTGACAACATTTTATATGGTAATAAATGCTGTGGTGGTTTGTATAATATTTTGTCTAACTTCTTTTTGTATAAATGGTGAGGTGACTAATGGAAGTTCAGGTGTTTTTTTTTATTCATAATACAATAATTTGTTGTAGATATATAAAGTTAGGTATCACTTCTATGCATATATTTCCGGTAATAAACATCAGGGTTTGAATTGTAAATTATGTTTGGCTGTGGAAGTTCAAACTTCCGTGAATTTTTTTAACCGTTTTTTATTTTGTTGGTTATAGGGCTCATAACGAAAAAAATGCAAAATGCAAAGACAAAATTTTTGGTTCAATGGCCTTTGTTTTTTTTTTTTCTTTATTTGATTAAAGAAAGATTATAATATAAATAATTATGTTTGGTGGACGCATGAAAACATAATAAGCAGAACCTACGAAAGTATCGGGTTTACTAATAGAGACTTGACAACTTTGAATTTAATTTTTGAACACATCCTTTCCGTATAATCATCGAACTGTCATTGTTAATTTATTCAGTAAACTCATGGTAAATTACACGAACGAGCAATTTGTGCAAACAATTTTCTACCGGAATACTAAAGGTCGAAAATATCGCTGCCTGTCAGGCATCCGTAGCAAACGATCCAAATCAGTCAATTCCACGTTGTTCTCAGCCATAGCTCAGACAACTTAATGGTGTATTTTGCGTAAAGATCTTGGTTTGCATCCATACTTGATCCATATTTGAAGCGACGATTGGAAAGTTTTAAAATTGTTTATATAGCCCGCTATTTAGTCAGCTGTCACTTTCTGTCATCTTTTGACATTTTTCAGGCAAAAACTTCGCCATTACTGAAAATGGAACTATACACGCTTCAAAAACATGCACTGAATTTATAAAAATTCACTAGAAAATTTTCCAGTCAAGTTTTTTGTGCAAGAAAAGTGATCTGGGGGTGTTATTTCTCGAAGAGTTAATCACAATTAGCCATCGAGATGTTTTACCAATAATCAACAATTGATTGAAAAATAAATTAGGTGGTGCAACAGTTCGTACTGAACTAGAGTCTACTGACTTACAACTCTCAACCTACAAGACCTATACAGTTTTTATGCTTAATCCGAATTTGAGAAGTTTTTGTCAATTCCTCGCAAGAGGCAGTTCCCCTGGAAAATTTTAGGTGGCACAGTCACTGATTTAACCCAAGACCTCTGGCACGACAGTCACCCATCATGCAACCGGTACAACTCATGGATTCAAGACCTTAAATATGTATTTCGTGAAGTTATCGATTACATGGAAAGGATACGGTGTAGTCATAGCTGTCATAGTATCATTTTTCATTGTTGTTGCCAATCCTTCTTCTTTATAATAAATATCCATTGATTTATTTTAGAAAATACTCCGTCTTTTCATATCAAAATGAATCCTCTTATTGAAAACCCCTATAAATTGTTAACGAATAATTAGTTTTCAAAAATTAAATGTTATAGTTTTTTTTTTGCAAAAATTGCACTACAAAACTAATTTTGAGAAACAAATAAAGGGTTACTTAAACTTAAATTAATTAGCAATAAATTATCGAACAGAACCAAGTAATTTGTACCTGACTATGAGGGAGTGCTTTAGTAGCCTTAACGAAAAATACATAGAAAACATAGAACGAAATTTTACTAACGGTTATTTAACGAAAAATTAATAAACAACAATGCATTCCAAACAAAAAGTTATAACACATTTCTGTGACAGTAGACATCATTGACAAATTAGAAAACGTTTTACGAAGAATTCGAAATTGTCACAGTTAATTAAAGACAAATTATCCACCTACTAACTTTTTAATTGGCGAACGTTGTTTTGCTAAGTTGATGCTCATAATAATAAAATCAGTGTGATTGATTTTTGTTCCATCACTTGAAAGAAACTTTGCGTGCAATCATAAACCACTTTACCACATCGCGTATATATTTTGTAGACTGGCTTAATATAAAATAGCGTGTCACATATTCGATTTTAATGCGAATTAAACAAAATTTAAAGTGATTAAAAATAATTAATTATGATAATTATTTTAACATTATAAATATTTTGTATTAAATTCATATATAATAACATATTATGTTATTATTTCTCCTTCATATAATACGACGAACTTTTTCTAAGCGTCATCCATCACCACCAGAGTTAATAAAAAGTAATTAAATCATCTCAAAAAAAAAAATACTTTCAAAAATAATTCAACAACTCACATATTCCATTAAGATTATGCGACTATTTTGCATTTAAATCATTTTTGAATATCATTGCTGATTTTGATGGACAACTAACTTAAACGTGAAAATAATTATAAGCTTTTTTTTACTTTCTTCAGAAACTATAAAATTAAAGCTGCCAAAAAATGTGTAAATAACATGCGAAAGTGAAAGTTTATTGATTTTATTCATACATACATACATATTATTAATATACGCACTTTTCATAATGCGTAAATTTTCAGCCAAATAAATTACGTAGAAAATAGAAAAAGCAGTATTTAACTCAGTTGTCGCTGTTTAGTGTGAACTCTCTTGAAGTATTTAATATTTTTATTTTTATAATGTTTAACTACTTAAAGTATCTATTCAACCCACATTTTTTGTTTCTAGTCTTCGGTTAACAAACAAAAATAAGTGTGAAAATATTTACAAATAAAGTGTTGGGCCCCTATTTGTCACGTTTACAAGATAAACTATAAATTAATTGTTTTTTCAATGTGACAGGTGAAGGAGTTAACAATCAATAATAATTGATTTTTAAAATAAGGGTTTTGTGCTTAAAATGTCAATAGATAAAAACGCAAGAGAAAGAAATATGTTAATTTCAATATTTATATTGTTGGAACCCTGCATTTACAATTATACAAGTTATTTAATGTTTTTATTTTTGTATGGTTAGGTTAGGTAGGTTAGGTTATAGTGGCTGTCCAAGATGGAAACGGACACACTTAGGCCAGTTTAATGGCCCATTGTGATACCACATGAATCTTGAGGTTACTTCCTAAGCTCAATGGAACCAGTTTGAGTCTCTTACGAAACGTGAGAGGCTGATTATGCCGACATGATTTAGATCGTTTAGATCGTTAAAGAAGAATTCTCCTAGGTAATTCTTGCGTTTTCGAGCCAGAGCAGGGCATGTGCAGAGAAGATGAAGAATTATTTCTTCCTCCTTCTCGTCCATACAGCTTCTGCTGAAATCATTTGAGAATACGCCTAATCTCGTGGCGTGCTTTCCTATCAGACAGTGTCCGGTTATGGAACCTATTATCGAGCTTATATGCGATCTTCTTAGAGAGAGCAAGCACCTTGAACGTTTTAAATCCAGTGTTGGCCAGATGTTTTTTGTGACTTGACACGTGGTGATGTTGTTCCACCTGGTGCCTGCCCTCCTCACAGCGTCTTGCATTAGCAAAAGTTTACAAGTAGCGATTCGTATGCCAGTACGTGCCAAACGTGGTAGGATGGGCTGTACTATACCGTTTCTGGCGAGTTCATCTGCCTTACAGTTACCTGGAATGTCTCTATGGCCCGGCACCCAGAAAAGGTGAATATTAAACTGTTGTGCCATCTCCATTAGAGATGATCGACAGTTATGGACTGTTATAGAGTTTGTAGAGACAGAGTCCAGAGTGATAGCGGCCTGACTGTCTGAGAAAATACGGATATCAGATGTTGATATCACGTTTTCTTTAAGCCAGGACAAGACTTCTTTTATCGCCAAAAGTTCCACCTGGAACACGCTAAAATGATTGGGAAGGCGGAATGAGAGACTTAATTTCAGTCGTTCAGAGTAAACACCTCCACCAACCCCTTCTTTTTTTGTATGGTATACTTCTTGGAATTCTTTGAGTGATGCATTTAATGCAGTAGGTATCAAAATAAAAATCCGAATTTTGGCATAATTTTCTTTGTGAAAATAGTAAGATTTTACAATTAGTAATTGTAAAATCTTAATTATTGAGACTGTTATTAACTCCACAAAAGAAGTTATTGTAATCGTTCCAATTTGTCGAATTAAAAATGTTGACATTTCTCGACATTTCTTGGCAGTTTAATAGAAAAAAAGTGAAAAATTTGGTTGACCTAATATAATGGGTGGTAATAATATAATAATCGCTGTACAAGCATGCACTGGTGTTTTCACATCTCCTACAGAGACGGTTTGCCCAAATTCTTACACGATTTTTCTGATTGTAGGCACATTTAGACGATTAAATCACTGAAAAAATCACGAAGTGTACGATATGCATTTTGATTTGAATGTCCATTTTCATAATAAGCCTGAATAACTTTAACGCGTTAATCGATTGTGTATCTTTCCATGGTTTGAATAGAATTAGTCTGAAATTGAGAAATGTCAAATGAAATGCGGAATAAAACTTCAAGCTTAGGTGTGGCTCACATTTAACATCAGCCCTCAAAATTTAACCACCCTTTAGATGTTTTTTTTTTGAAACTTACATCCTTCCATGTTTAGCAATGGCATAGTTTTTACTTGTCAAATGTCAAAAGATGACAGCTTCCAAAATGAAAGCAGTCCATAAAGCGAAAGCTCTAATTCGAAAAGATTTTACATCGGGTTCAAAGATACCTAAACACTAGGTAAGAGAAATTTTTGTTACATCATTACATCATGATAATACACGCAGTCTAAAAAGTTAAAAATAAGTAAAGTTTGCTTATTTAATTACTTCCTTCCATTTTCCATATTGAACTTCCACCGTCTGTCGTCAGTCCCTAAAATGAACTTTTTAAATAAGACGTAAACACACGTCTGATGTTTATCTGTTTGTCCATCCGCAAGTTGTAACAATAACGACTCTTTCCACTTATATCATACCATATAAGCTTATATTCAAAAAAAAGATACATCTTAATTACACCTCTGACTGATGGTGTTTATATGAATGGCTTCTTTGTCAGTGACTTTCAAAAATAAAGAAACCCCAAACTACTGCCATCATTATGCCTTCTATACCTATCTGCTCTATAGGTCCTCTCTTTAAAGACCTTTTATCTTATGGAGCTTTTGATGGTTGTATAATAATTTTTGAGATTAATTTGTGCATTAAGTTGATAATATATCGCGTTGTATATGTAGATGATGAAAAGTCAACGAACGGCACTTTCTTTTCTTTTTTTATTCTGTTTGTTGCTGAACATTTTTGAAGTTCATTTACCTTAAAGTTCATTACGTTTAAGCCTGGTTTGGCAGTCACTCAATTTTATTGTAAACAGAAAAAATACGACAGTAGTATTTTTATGGGTTAGAAAGTTTAAGTTATCTTATTGGACACATATAAAGTGACTGTAACTTAAACATTTTGCAATAACAACAACTCCTTAATTTTAAATTAATTCTTATACAAATCACATAGCTACTTCACTTTTATTTGATTTCTTATCTTTATCTTGAGAAATTAAAGGTTTGATGTTCTAATCAACATAAAAGTTTGGAATATAAATGAAAGTTAAAATTCTTGAAAAAATTATACCAGTTGTCTTACAGACAGAGGTGCAATTTGGAAATCTATAAATTGGTTCACCTTCACTGTTTAATAAAAATATGTTGAGAGATCCGTCAGTTCATCCAAAGCCACTGTTTTCTGTCACTTTTGACATTGACAGATTCATAAAACGCCCATCCTATAAAAAAATGTGCTACTGTCATATTTCTAATAAACGTTGAATGCCTTTTAGATGATTTGACAGAAAAAATTCTATAAAACTAGGAATATTAATAACTCTACCAGATTAATGAAAAAAATTAATCATTGGAATTATTATTAAACTTTTATTGAAGGTAAAGTCCACAATCTGTCAAAGACTAGACTTAATGGCTTTTTACATTGAACTTGATACCGTTTTTATAAGCTAGTAGTTTTCTCATTAAGTAGTCATTAGGTGAAATGATTAAGTTATAAGTGTCAACTTACATATTTAAATTAATCCAATAATGTCAATCAGTCTGTTTTTTTTTTATTTATAAAACGTAAATACAATAATAAAGTTAATATAATAACATTTATATATTTGTATGAGAGACTTAATCATCTTTTATTTAACAATTATCTTTTATTTAAAAAGTAGATTAAAAGGTGTGATTTAAATAAAATAATAATTAAAAATTCTATTGTAAACCGGATTATAATATTTATTATTTTTTTGCTAAATAGCATTGATAATATGTTATTTTTCTTATTGCAATGTGCAATCTTCTATACCGTGTGCTACATTGAACATTCGCGCCACGTAAACTTGCATTATGGTATTCGACTTATGATAATAAAATAAACCATATAGTAATCCATAGCCTTCTTAAATAAAAACAAAAATAACAAAAAATACCTCATTACAATTCAAATCGAAGAAAATTGTCAAATAAGTCTTCGAGACCGTTCATTCAAGGTGTAGGTATAGGGGTATGGTATTTATATTTATGCAAATAGGTATAGAGGGAAACTTGAAGACATTGAAATGACAACGTTTTGAAACTAGCTTATAAAACTTTACTGGAATGAAAGTTTTTAAATAATATAGATTCACGCTGTGTTTAAATCTTATGTTTGACTTGGGATGAAATTTCGATAGGTATATTTTGGTGTTTGGTCAGGAATAAAGATTTAACATAATTTTTGATAAATATGGAACACATTTTTGTTGAAAGAAACATGACATATTTCAAAAACTGATCCATGTTTAACTAACTTCTGACTCGGAATACACAAAATTTTGGAGACATCACCCGTGTTTTGTTGGAAAATCTATCCATAGTATAGTAGGATATTACACGAATAACAAAAACAATATCCATAGTATGAATAACACCGATAAAAGTTAGAGTAGAATCTTGCTGTGGATGGGTTTTTGACATTTATACGAATCTCGAATGGATCTTATGTGATTTCGTTCTCAAATGTTGGTACGATTGATATTGCATTTGTATCTCGATGGCTGTGTTCGTTGACTAGTTGTGCATTTGGAATCATGTGTTTTCCATTGGGGAAAAAGTCAATCTATTACTGTTGATATTATTTAGTTGTGTTAGTGAAAATGGACTAACTTGGCTTATTTTGCAGGAGAAAACAATAGAAAAGATAATTAAGTTTTGCTATGTTTCCACCAAAGGTTTATCTCAGTTTAGATTAGATAAATCTTTTTGGTGTTTCCACCGCACAAGATTTAAAAATGATTAAGTTTGACAGCACTTTTTGAAATGCAAATGGTGTTTAGATGTTTCTTATGAAGTGCAAGTGAGATAGTTTGATTCGTGTTAAAATATGGAAAACTGCATAGTTCAGCACCATATAAGAATATGCTATCTACTTTATGTGCATTTTTTTTTTTAATTTGATTAAAACAAAACTATATTTTTTGAACACAAACATGCTATTTACAGACCATAGCGCATTATCTGTAAAAGCAATTCCTTCACACAGGTTTTTCTTCACAAATTTTGACTCGACTCCTATCCCCGACCGGAATCGAGGCGAATCAAGCTCATTTCAACTCGATTCAGGCATATAAAGAATTTAGGCGAACTTCAAGCTCGCTTCAACACCACATGTTAATGTAGTAGTCTACGAACAAACCCCCTTCTTGAAGTTTTTATTTTATGTCAAATTGTTTGGTTAAAACTTTGAAATCGACTATCACATTACACAGAAGTATTTTCTTGATTTTGATAGTCAACTATCAAAAATCAGCTTACACGATTGCATCCCTGGTCTGAATTGCGTTGCGTTTTTCTGGAATTTTTTTATAAATTATTCTGGCAAATATTCAGTTGTATCAATTTTCAAATATAAAAACCGGACTACTGCGGATCGTTTTTTTTGGCAATTTCTCACTGTACTATATATGGTATACGAAAAAAACGCACTTAATCTAAATACTTTGGACACAACTTATAATATCTACTGAACTAGTAAACCTCAACTAAACGTGCATTAAACAATTCATAAACAAACCATTATTGACATTTGTAAATTTCAAAGAGTCATATGGTGTTAGTGTAGTACTAAACAAAAAAATAGCCAATTGGTTGTCATATTAAATAAAACAAAATACTTAAAAAGTTGTATGATATGGTAAATAAATTTAAAAATGTTAAGCCTTAACATTTTTCAGTTCAGTTGTCACTTTTGAAGCTGTCATCTTTTGACAGTCGAGAAGTAAAAACTACGCGCTTCAATGAAGCATTGAATTGTTAAAATTCACTTCAAAAAATAGTAATTCGTGCCACATAAGCAATGAGACAATCGCAATTTGGCAAGAATAATTTCCTGACCGTGTTATTTTTCGCAGAGTCATTACAATTGACATCCAAAATCTTCTTATTTAACACCTTTAAATTTTTTACCAAAACTCCAAAATGTGAATTGATCATGGAAAATTTCAGTGGAGTGATATGGTGCTACAACTTCAACCATGGATGTCATTTAACTCATATTATTTTCCATTGTAAATGACATACCTTCCAGTTTACAATGCAATAAACATCCATTAATGTCTGTTTAGCAAAATTAAACCTCCTATAACATTGAGTTTCTTGTAAAACTTCAACTAAATGTGGCTGAAATAGTTTATAAACTAACCTTTTCTGAAATTTCTTAAACTGTTGTTACTTAAGAATCACTAAACACAACTTTTCTAGCGTTGTCTGAGTGTGGACCTACGTCTATGTTTGTAAAGAACGAAATGAGTTTAACCTTGATCAATATTGTTTCAAAACTTTTTTATCAATGCTTGTTTTCAAAACACATTAATCACAAGCTACCTAAAAATTAGTCATATCCATATAAATTTGTATACAAATAAATCAATCAATTGATTTGAAATTTTTTGAATTGAAACCAAAACAAAAATTCTCGACCAAAATTCACGTTTCAATGTATCTAGAGATTATAGTTATCTTCTGCCTAAACCAAAACCAAAACTGTCTGAAGGCCCATAATAGGAGTTGCTATACATAGAACTGATTCAATCCAGTTTAACAATGCAGTTCGGATACATATCACGCATCATTCACGTAAGAGTTCAAATTCACAAAAACAAAAACAAAATAAAAAAGTCCAAATTAGAATATTTACTCAACCAAAAATTAGAGCCAGGGAGCTCTGCATTTGGTTTGTTCGTTTTTATTCAACGGATGAGTTCCAGTTTCTCATGCACATCATCATCTATCTTTCTGATGACTGACTCATCATCATCATCATCGTCGCATCTTGAAAACTTATGTATGGTAGCTGGAGCATGATAGACATAATATGTTATATATTATTTAGTGCTGTTTAAAAAATGTTTGCCAGCAACTAGTTTTATAGCCAAAAATATGCTTCTGTCACTTTTCACTGGTTTATAAACACGGTTTCAGTAATTTTGTTAGTGATTTATGATTGATACTTTTGCATAAAAGTTGTATAAACATAAATTGTGTGTGTATTTTTAAATATCATAATTTAAATAATAATTATAAATTTTAGCTATGAATGTTTGGTGGTGAATGTTGTTCTTCACATTGTTTGTTATTCGAGCTTATATTCAACTTAGACTGCGTAGTTTGTTGTTACCATTCAAGTTTTTATACGTATGAGAAACTTTTATTAACAACTGCCTGTTGGTTATAATTTGACATACGCACCTTTTAAACAGAATGTATTCAAATGTTAAGGTAATAAATTGCGTGGTTCGCACCTGGTCTTTGAAAATTATGTATCCCAATAATAAGTAAACTTTTTTTAAAAACAATTAGACAATGGATAAGTGGATTTTAGTATTTCTTTAAAAAATGTTAACGTGTAAACTTGTTATTCATTGAAAACATTCGATTTTTTCCTACAGCACTGTAAGCTCTCTTTGTAAAGTACACGGCTGTCTTCACTCTGTGAAATTTAGATTTATAGATCAAAGAACTGTAATATGTTAAAGTATATCTAATACTCTGATGATCTACTTTTTTACACAATCGGCCAAGGGAAATAAAATTTACCAAATGTACAAACATAAGAAAAAACCTTACTTTTGAATTTTGATTTTGATTTTTTTTAATTCAATTCAATATTATGAACCTCAATCTCTATTGTTTTTGTCTTGAATTATTTTATTGCAGATGTCTTATTTATATTCAACATTTGCCAAGTTAGTAAGCGATCATTGTAAGACGAATGCAGCAGCTAGCCGAACTGTACCAGTTAACCATTGCAAACGTGATCTTCTCAACTATGGATATGAGAAATTGCAGACGTTCGCAGATCATCAATTGGACACATTGGATCCATATCAACGAGGTGCTAATGAATTGAGTAAGTACAAACAGACTTGACAGACATTTTTACTTATAGATATTTATACTTCACCTTAAAAGCATAACAAATATAAGAAAGATGATGAGTAATAAAATAACTGCGCAGATACATAGGTATAAGAAATATTTTCAACGAAAACGATGATTCAGCTTTGAAGAAAGTTAGTGAAAGATTGTTATTGATTTAGGAGATTTAGAGTACGAGTATTGAAATTATATAACACAAAATTATAAACAGCCTTATATTAAATTTTTCATAATTTAAAAACATCCTTTTCATAAATTCAATATAAATTTCCTTAACCAAAATCAACTGAACGAGGCTAAAACAGTTTATAAACGAACCTTTTGTGACATTTATTAATGCCAAAGTGCAATATGGTGCTAGTATGTGTCATCCTAAAAAGGAAGTAGCCATTTTGTAATTTTGAATTAAATAAACTGTTAAAAAATTAGATAGTATAGTGAATTGATTGTGTACTATTACCATACACCTTTAAGGAGGGCAGGAGGCCCTTAATATAGCCAATTGTAATCACCTTATTTGCGCCACCATCTTGTTGAAAATAAGTCTTTCACATCAATATTTTCCAATTCCCACCGAAAGAAATAAGTTATCATTATCAAATAAGTAAGTACAAATCACATCGCCAATTTGTAAAACACGGCAAAAGGTGACACTTTGAGGGTGGGGAGGCCTTTAAACAATAATTGTTAGATTTTTCGAGTACCAAATGCCACAATTCCGCTTATTGACTCATTGGTAAAAATGGTTCTCATCACTGAAAATCCGGATCATTTTGATGCATTTGAAGTTCCCAAACACCGTCAGGCTCGGTTTTCTGTGTTAACTGAACTTTCAAAGCGTTCAAACCTAAGCCCTTAAGCAAAATATGGTTTCGAGTCTTCTCATCAGTAACTTGTCAAAATATGTAGATGCAATCTGTCCACCAGTTTCATTAATGCCGGCCGATAAAGTGCTTCACAAAACGGCCCAAAAATGATTCAGTTTTGTTTTGTAATAAATTGTGACAACTTCAATACTTTGTTTAAGTTTACTTGTCAAATGACAGCTTCAAAATATTAAATGACAGCAGTCTAAATAGCGGGCTAATCGAAATATATAAATCTTCTTTTTTGAAAACCTTAAAATCGTAATAATCTCCTGGTAATATTTAAAAACATTGATTTTACATCCAAACCGGGTAACTCGGTCAGGAGGCCTTTGAGCCACAAAAAATTCCCTTGGAAGCCCCAAAACTGTTTTAGACAATTTGAAGAAATTAAGAAATTAGACTAAAGCCTCCAATTAATTAATTTAAGCAACATCTACATTTATTATTTTAAACAGTCCCTTTTTATGTTGATATCTTCTTTACTAATTTATGTTTCTTTATTTCTTGTATTTGCAGTTTGGGCAACAATGATCCGTGGACATCCAGCTGTAACAGTCACTACTAGCCGTTATCCATCACAATCACAATCAACTCAATCTCCCAGCTCAGTGGTTATTTTATCTCACCAAAATCACCCCTCATATCCTGCTAACCCCATTTTCGATGACCATGAACGCAAACATACCTTTGCAATGGACATGGACACCGCCTATGGTTATGCACCACCCCCATCTGCACCATCACAATTATCAGCTGAAGACCGTTTCTCGATGCATTCGACTTCTCCAACATCATTCAAACAACCAACATATCTAAGTGGTCCGTTTGTCTTCCGAGTTCGTCCTGACGGCACTCCCATCGAAGAGGACAAACACAAACCATATCCTCTGGATGATGATCTTGAAGCCTTTCAAATTGCCAAACAAGGCAAAGTTGCAACAATTAGCACCATCAAACAAAAGAGATTAGCTAGCCTTGCTAGTCAACATCTGACAGTGCAACAGCAACAGCAGCAACAATCTTCGGCAACACATCAATTACAAAGAGACAGACGTCAATTTAAAAATGTCAACAGTCAATATCCATCAGTTGTTGCTGGCACCACCTACTATAGCCGTCGATTAGTTCATGTGTAAGTCTAAGAGAGGTGCAAGGTCATCATCGATGAAAAGGTTAAAACCCAAGACGATATCAAAATATGCTTCCTGGTTGTCATAATGACACATCTTCGAAGTATTCCTAGATAAGCAAATCACGTGCATTTTATTATCATCATATGTCAAACTTGTAACGGGACTCTCGCGGAGATATTTATAATAAAATATGTGGTATTTTTAAGATCTGTTTAGTAGACTGAGTGCATGTTATAATAATGTGAAATAAAAATAAACCGAGTGACTGAGTGAGTGGATTAATGGGTAAATGAACAGAGTGTATGGGAAAATATGCAAATTTAAATTCATATTAATTACAACAAAATTACCTATTCATTATATTCATATAAATTTTCATTGAAATAAAAAACTCATATTGTAATAGAGTTTAAAATGATAAAACAAAAGTCGATAGTTTATTTATAGAACAAGCAGGAAATGAAAATCATCATCAGATTCGTTTTCAATTTACAACTAACAAAATTAATTAAAGATGAGTTTTATTCATATATTTATGTTGACATCGTGTTTTTCTTTCTATGTTCGTTCATCCCGTGATTTTGTTTTATTTTGATTCGAATAAGTATTCATAATTTTTAATTTTATTATATTCCTTATACCATCACTTTAAGTTAAGTTCATTTAATGTTAACATTTAAAAAATAGTTACATTTATAACTAAGATTAGTGTAAGAGACTTTCAATGTGATGATAAAAAAAAAAAAAAACATTTTTATATGAAATAAACAAAATAAATTATTACAAAACAAATTAAATACACTTTTTTTAATTATCTTTCTAAGAACATTGAGTACAAGATAAATTCTGAAAACTCAGTTACTGACATGTACTCGCATATGAATTTTGTTTCCATTGAAGAAGATTAAAAATGTAGAGTAAATATTTCTTAGAAAAAGGCAAAAGTTTGACAAAACAAGAAGTAGCCAAATAAAATCATGAGCCGCCAAAATAAGTCACCACAAAATAATCCCATGTAAACACTGCCCATTAATAGAAATTATAGGAATTGCCGTAATGCTTTTATAATAAAGATGAACATGCTAGTCTTCATTAAACTACTCATTCATACATTCGATTTTTTTACATCATCTATCATCAAAACTGCAGATGCATGAACATCTCAATTTGTCATAATGGACGCGTTCAATTTACTGTAAAATTTGACTTTCGTTTGAAATTTGTCTTGCATGTACCTATAAAAGTCCACCTTTCAGCGATGAATTCGATATCTTACCTAAAGAATTAGAGCGTAAGCACAAATTTGATCCTCCCATAAACTAAGTACACATAAGAATTTTTGTCCGCCTTCGAAAAAATAAATAGTTCGGGTATGACAGTTAAATCTCACTCAAATAAAGCCCAAGCTACAACTATTTAAAAATTTGTACTTGTAAAAGATTTCAACTCGAGGATCCCGTGATGCTACCGTGCGATAACGATACAAAAATGGACGTCAAATGTCCTTTTGTCACATATGTCAAATATGGATGCCCAGTATAAAAGAAAAAAATTATCAGCATATATCTTTGATGTGTACAAGGATTAAACCTCTTTGTTTCATTCATTAGGCCCTGTTTAAACCGAAGCGATATACAATGGCGATGTCCGATTGCAAATTGGAAGATACTTCTAATTTACATATTGGTCATCAATTTTTTAATCGTGATCGCGTATACAGCGTATCACTTCAATTTTTGCATGGCTCAATAGTTTTTTCTTTTCATATTGACTTTGGCCTTACCTTTATTTGCCAGATAAAATTAGTTACTCATTAAATGAAAATTATAGTATTTATAGTTTTCTAAAATACCAAAAGTCTAATTAAAAAAATTTTATGAGAAGATATTTGCTGTCAAAAAAAAATAAGTTAAGTCTGTGCGGTAAAAGCCTTAAAAGTTTGTTATAAATGCTAATTGGCCTAATCTAAATTAATCAGAATAAATTATTAAAAAAGGGGTGTATCAGTATACCTATAGATATTTATAATTTGAATGTCCAAATACCAGAATTTTTAATATAGAAAAACAAAAAAAAAACAACCAACACGGATCTTAGAATGTTGACGCCATAATATACATATTTTTGATTCCCGGATAAGTAATTTATTATTATTAGGTAACTATCAAAACTGCTATACAAATCACCCACCATAATCTACGCTTTTGCAAAATATTCAAAAAATAAAAACAAGAACAAACAAAAAATTTAGTTGTTATCATTAAATGGATCTAACAACAATTTTTAAATATTTTATTTTTATTTTCTTTTGTCTTTATAGCATACGGCTGTTCTTTGAAATTCTGACAAGAATGTTTTGTTTATGATTTTTGTGTGGATTAAAAAGAAAAAAAACCAGATCCTATTTATAATATATTGCTTCAAAACAAAATTGGTGTGATAATTATTCCCTTTTTTATTTTTATATCCATACAAATAGTCAAAAACAAATATAATGATATGCAAACGAGTGATAATAAAATAGGCACGTTCCCATCTTTTTCAACGTAGTAGTTTGACAGCTCTTAAACTTTCAATTATAAAAACAAGTGTCATAACACAACCGTGTCTGGAGTATCAACAGTACCTTAACAGTGTTTTAATGTTTCTTAAGATCTATTTTTGTGATAAAATTGATGAATTTCAGTTTTCAAAATAATACATGAAGAAATAAATGATAATTTTTGAAAACTTTGAATAACACCGAACTTAACCCATTTTCAATGGCCTTCAAAACCCTATACAATAAGAATTTCAGTTTAGTTGCCCAAAAACTATTGTTAACTATTGAATTATCACTGATAAATGATATAATATCAACTGAAGTGATATTTGATACAATATTACTAAAAGGAAATGAAAATAAAAACAGTTTTCTGATAGAGATTTTTTATTTTGATATAAGAAAAAAAGAAGTGTACTTTTGAAGAACGTTATGATATTTTCGTATATCGTTGAGGGAGACTCGACGAAACGGCATCTAGTGGCTAAGGTGACATTTACTCTATCTATCAGTTTTTTGACGTAATAATTGTATATAAAACTTTCAGTGCCATATTGTGGTTAGGGCAGAATTAAAGAAATATTGCTCCATGATAATATGTAATATAGGTTTTATATACATACAAATATGACATCAACAAGGAAACACAATATCAGCCTTATGGCTGCAATTGCCTCGGAAAAACTTAATCCAAAGATGGACAAATAATCGTCAGCCGTAGGTTAACACTTTGACTACAGTAGCAATATATTTTAATGTTTTGCTACGCACATTCTTCATATCGTAAATTTGCTCCAACAGCTAAGATTTATCCACCATTTAAACTTTTGACGGCCCAGACGGTGCTTCATGACGACCTTAAAGTGCTTTAGTTTTGTGAACTATGAATGCAAAATATTCGCCATTTTTGTAGTGCATTTTAACAATTGCAATTCGTTACTTGCTACGTTTTTACTTGTTAAATTAGGTTAGGTGACTGTTGGGATATCTTATTAAACGAGTTTGATAAATAAATTGAGGTACATAGTTGTCAAAAAAATATAAAAAAATGTGAGCTGATCAAAAAAAGTAGATAAACAGGTCCAAATTGTTGTAAAACTAAATTTTCAATGGATAATATGTTGATAAATTTTCAGATTCCTTTAAATTCAATCATAAGTTAAATCAGCTGCTCTCTCAGATAGCCGCATATAGATATATCAGAAATTCTATGATAGCTTTACCTTTTTGGAAAAACCTTCTCTTAAGTAAATTGTGTGAAAGAATAAGGCCAACCGTATTTAGAGTTTATGAGTTTTATATCCATTTTAATGTTGTTTATATTGGCCCAAATTTTTAAACATTTAAAACCTACTCTAGATTTGGTATTTTTAAATTTGAAGTCGATTCTAGAAATGATTTTTGGAATTAGGTTTGACTCTTTGATAATTTGAACGGTATACTTTAAGCTAAACCACTCGTCTAACTTTAAAAGCAACAAAATGCTTCTAAGACCACTGTTCGATTTTTAATTGAAAATCAAAATATTAGGAAGCCATTTACAAATCGTGGTCTTCCCATTTCACCAGAACTGCAAGTCATGGTGAATTTACATTTCTTTGGAAGAAATGTCCACCAAGTTGATGTTGGTAAGTGTTTTGCACATATAAACAGGAAATTTGTCAATATTTAAGGGGAAATTCAGTCAAAGTTAGGCGTGTTTCACAAAAGTTTCCTGTCATTTTGTTAAACAGGATGTTTAGTTAGAAGAGTTGTTTAAAATTAAGCAAAATTTAAACAAGACTTTTTATCTAAGGAATTGCTCAAACTAGAGTCGGCTTCATTGTTTAACGAGAATTGTTTAAAATATTGCGCCATTGTTTCTACTTCGACAAAACATTTTAACAGATCTGCACAAAATGTCAGGCTATCAAACACACCATTTATTTCAAAATACTTCTAACAACACTTTAAGCTAATCTCAATGAAACCCATTCAGATGTTAAAAACGTCAAAAATGACATCTGACATTTATCATCTGCGTTTAAGCAAACAAGAAAAAACGAAAAAGCGGAATAGTTCTTAAATAATTTGTAATTTTTCCCATAATAGTAAATTGAATTAACATTGTTGTGATTACTATCAGATACAAAAACTAATAAATCTCCATTTTACAGAATAACCTACTAAAATCAAACAATGAGAGGCTTATTATCGTTTCTCAAAAATAAGACGGTTTTTTACATAAGTTTAGCCGGCACAGTCGTTGGTGTATCATGTTTTGTTAAGTGAGTCCACCTTTAATTGGAATTTTGTTGTAAACTAATTAAACTTTATACTCCAAGAGATCAAATGCAAGGTGGCCAATACAAAAAGAAGACATCTGCTGAGGGTAAAGTATGCATTGTCACTGGATCTAATACAGGAATCGGCAAGGAGACAGTACGGGAATTGGCAAAACGAAAAGCTTATGTTTACATGGCTTGTCGCAATATGCAAAAGTGTGAGGAGGTGATTCACTAAACCAATAAATATTAATTTTACTTTAATTACTTGATTCCTTATTATTCCTAGGCTCGAGAAGAAATCGTTCTGGAAACGAAGAATAAGCATGTATACTGCCGTGAGTGCGATTTGTCTTCCCTTCAGTCTATACGCCAATTTGTAGATGCGTAAATTATCAATCTTAAATATAAATCCGAACTTTTAACCGAATTAATGTTGAATATTTCTTTGTTTTTAGATTTAAAAAAGAACAAACCAAATTGGATATTCTTATCAATAACGCTGGTGTAATGCGTTGTCCACGGACCTTAACGAAAGATGGTTTTGAAATGCAACTGGGAGTTAACCACATGGGTCATTTCTTGCTGACAAATTTACTTCTAGATATTCTTAAAGTAATGACGTTGTTTTGGACACGTTTGATGCCCTTTTTCAATTATTTGTAATTTATTTTCTTATAGAAAAGTGCACCTAGTCGTATTGTTGTTGTATCCAGTTTGGCGCATACAAGAGGAAAAATCAACGTTACAGACCTGAATAGTGAAAAATCCTATGACGAGGGTGATGCATATAGTCAGAGTAAACTAGCAAATGTCCTTTTTGCTCGAGAACTTGCCAAGAAACTTCAAGGTTGTACATAGTATGGATTCTGTAAATACATCAACTTGAGTGTTTTTGATTTTTTTTTTTTTTTGCAGGAACTGGAGTCACTGTCAACTCTTTGCATCCTGGAGTTGTGGACACAGAAATTGTTCGCCATATGGGCATTTTCAATAATTTCTTTACGAGCCTCCTAGTGCGACCTCTCTTATGGCCTTTCGTAAAGACTGTAAGGTCAGGAGCACAAACAAGCATTTATGCGGCATTGGATCCAGAATTGGAAAAAGTTTCCGGATTGTATTTTAGTGATTGTGAACCGAAGGAAGTTGCACTTGCTGCTCAAAATGATGATTTGGCCAAATGGTTATGGTCAGTTAGTGAAAAATGGACAAGAATTAAGGCGTAGGAAAACTTGATTGATTTTATTCAAAATAAAATAAAATAGGTAGCAAAGTAAAAAAGCTTCAACATTATTATGATTCAAATTTTTTTTAAATCCTTAAGAAATGACATAATGCCATTAGCAAGGCAAAAAATTTAGATGTTTTTTAATTTACATATATCACATTTTTGTATTTAAAAGAAAGTTAAATTAAGTCTAATGGAAATATATTCATCAATGTACTTACTGTTTTATACACAACAACTTTCAAAATTCAGAACAAAGTCCACTGAGGTTCTCTGCAATTATTATTCTTGAGATTTACATACATAGATGAAATGTTTTAAAAATGGTTTTGTAAACATTGTCTAGTTTCACACCCATCCTATGTGTTCCTTTGTTTCTCGGCATTGATTTTCTCATATTCCAATTCGTAGATTCCCACTATTTTATTCTCTTCTATTTAAATTTGAATGAGATAAAGGAAAAACATGATACAAATCTAAAAACACAGTGATATAAGAATACGAATAATCGTATCAAAAAATTGTAGAGTGGTTAAACTATGCTATTGTTTTCATTAAAAAAAGAATTGGTTTTAGTTTATAGAAAGTTACATGTACATCCCAACTACAGTACAAATAAACGATACAAAATTCAATAAGGAAGCAAAACAAGGAAACTATGTACCTCTTAAATTGTACATAACTGTAATCTGCTATTTGGCCATTCCGAGCTAATTTGGCTCGATAGATTTGGTCCTATTTTTTGTATGCAGTGATCGTTGCAGGAAAATAATGCACTAGATTGAAAGTCTTGAGAAAACAGAAGCTATATGCTGTGGTTTTATAGTGATCGCCAAAAATCTAAAAAAAAAACTCGAAGACTGGTGTGATTTGACTATGTATATTGAAAAGTCACCTGATTCAAACAATTTTAATCAAATGAGTCAAATTATATTGAAGTGGATCCGATTCAAAGGACACAAACGACACAAACAAAAGGAGACCGACTTTATGTTTGTGGTTAGCTTATGATTGAAATCTCCGAATAAAAACGATTTTTTTTAATTTGTAAATATTAGGTTCCCAAAACCTAGTGAAATGAAATTAAAATTGAAAATCGAGTGAAATTGCTTTCAGGTTTTTATCATTCGATCGATTTCATAACCCCGAATACTTTTTGAAATAACTAAGTTAAATTATACACACATCAGTCTTTTCATAATTTAGTTGATTGCTATACTTTCTTACGTTTTTATTAGTTATGTGCTTTTTAATAACATAAATATAAAATATTAGTTTTTTTGAAATAATATTGGGCAGGTTCAGGCAACAAAAGGGACTTCATTTGCAGTCAACTTCATTCTTTGAACGTAAATTTTGACTTAGGTAACTAGTCAGTTTTCCAAGTGTCATGAATTTCAAATTAAGAACTTTACTTCACAAACCTCTACTTCAAGTTCATAGTATAAAAACTACCAAAAACATTATTGTCTACAAAAAACTTCTCAGGCAAGCTACAAGTCCATCACGATTTGTATTTTGTATTGTAAAGAAATATTACTTATTTCTTTTCCAAATTGACAAGGAATCCTTTTAAAGAAAACATTGAATGCAGTTGTGCAGAAAATTAATAAATCATAGAGTAATAACGTTCAGCTTTCAGTTGAATGAAAAAATATGACCAACTGTCATTTTGACAGAAGTAGACTTGACTTGATAGTAAGGGAGATTTTTCTTGACTAACTTTCCAGTCAACTTTCCATTAAAGTTGCCTTAATTGGAAGGTAATTTTTTGGCAGCTGGCCAATCAAATACTAGAAACTTGCCTTACTTTCAAGTCCCTTATGTCGTCTGAACCTGTCCATTGTTCTGCTAGAAATATATACATTTAGAGTGCTGACAAACTATTTTGAAAGCTTTGTCCGTTCCCTCGAATACAGAGCAACAATTTCACAAATCAAGTGCATTACATAAAGGGTTATGGTTTATTTACTTCAAATTAAACTACTACTTTAAACGATTTCCTTTTTTTCAATCCAAATCACATCAACTTAATCTAATTGAATTCAACTCAATTGAAAATCACAAAATCGAAATGTAGAACACGAAAAATCACTTTGTTTAAGTTCAAAAAGAAAAAGGAAATCGATAGCAATAAAAGTGAATTTCAGGACTTCAATTTTTAGTTTTGAATGATGCGATTGACGAATTTCAAATTTGCTTTGATTTTAATTATATTTTTTAAAAGATGAGCGTATTCCTATTTTCCAAATTTCAAAAAATCGTTTGGGTTTGAAACTCGTAATTGAAAATTTAGCTCTCAACATTAAAGCCTTATGAAAAATCCTTCTTTAAATTTGAATCCTCGGACTTAACCAAGGTTCAAACGGTATTTAAGTACATATGAATATGTACAATTGAATTTTTAACACAACATAGACTCCTTGAACCTCAATTGAACCATTCCTAACCTTACAAAATAAGTGGATCAAAATTGCTGAGTTTTCTGAGATCAAATATAGATCCATAGTTGTACAAACATGTCCTTAGAAAGTGATATCAATCATCATCTTGATGATAAATAAAACTTGTACATTATGACATTATGATAACAATCCAAACTATATTTCAATTATGTTCAAACAATTATAGTAACTCATGAAAATGGTAATGTTAAAATATTTTTAATTTTTTTTCTGGCTTCATATAATTATTTTTTTCTAATCAGCATTAGTTGTTCATGATAATTTCAAAATTTGTTTTTTAAATATAATATTTGAAATATTGAAATTTTTATCGATGCAGTTTAAAAGAAAAAAATTAAAAGAAAATGAGTTACATTACCGACACTTCGTTGGTTACCCTGAGACTCCACAAGAGTAAAATCCAATCCAACTTCTCTTCCGCAATCTCATCCGCAATCCAGTGTTTTTTTTGACTGGGTATATTATGTCTTGCCATGAGCAACTTCAAATGTCACATTTGACACAACGGTTAATCTGTTGTTTACTTTTAGTAACTTAATAGGTATAAAAAATATGTAGGTATGACCGCACTCGACGACAATTGAAACGAAATGAAATTATAATTTCAAAAAGACTGGAAAATGGACGCTCACCACTACATACAACACAAACGTCAAATTTGATGACAGGATTTTGATCCTCTCGAAAAATCCAAACTGCGATGACCGGATCATGGACTGGATGTTGGATTGTTGGTCTCTATTGGATTATCTGATGACAGGCCGATAGTCCTGTCATCAGAAATGTCCAATGGAGACCCCAGGTTACCATAAATTTCTGGCAAAAATTGCTGAATGCACTCATTTTCTTTCCATGTTCATTTATCGCAAAATAATAACAGAAAAAGATCAAATGTTGCAACACAAAATAGATAAAATATAATTAATATTGCATATTTCAAAACATAACTTAATGATTATTCTTAAAAGATTTTTTTAGAGAAAGACCATGGAAATCTTAAAGCTGGTCATACACCGACGTATATGCCAAAATAAATAGAAGTTAATTCATATGTATCTAGATTTGATTTCTGAATAAAGGGATGCTACACATGAAATTAATGTTTGTGAGATAGACAGAAAAAACCAAAATGCATAAGATATTCTTTTTTGTATTATAAGTAATTCTAAAAATGAGCATGAACATGATGATTAACATTTTCATCTTTATTATAGCATTTTCGTAGGTACTAGTGTTTTCACAGTGTTACAAGTGTAACAAAAGCTTTACATTTCTTCTTTAATTAATAAATTTTTTTCATGCAAAAAAATTTTGTGAAATTTGGGGGAACCATTTTCGGAATTTATAGAAGCCTAGATAAAAAGTTATTAACAATTAAAGGTTTGATATGTAGTTGACGTATGGTATTAAAAGTGAGCTTCTTTATTACTAATCGATCGGGAATGCTTTCTCAAATTAAGATAATCATTTTTAGAATTTGAAGAAGAATACTTTCTTAAATAATAAACAAAGTGTAATTTGTGACATTTTGTAAATTAAAGCCATGATTTCAGAAGATTATTGTATTTTATAGGAAGTAAAAAAGAGTAACCACTGGTGTTTTCTCTCCCACTCTCTGCCCCCTCTACTTTTCTCCATTATACAAATGCAGGTACCTTCAAATCCACTTCAACCCGATTTAATTAGCAGTGAAACAGCGCATTTGGCTTATTTCCAACTAATTATTTCTAGGAAATTTTGTAAAGAATTTAATATAAGATTTTAACTGCAATTGAACCATAGACTTGACTACATTCATAAGTTTTTGCAGAAGTAAGAAAGTAGGTTGACTCTTTGCTCGTGATAATTGTTGCTCGTATTAAGTTAAGGTATAAAGAATAGATGAAAAGTAACAAAAATCATATAACTTTGACTTTATAATTATTTATTACATAAAACTAGTACATTTGTACATTGTTTAAACATTGCGATTTGGAAATCTTGGCAGGATTTTTTGTATTCGATTTTAAAAACAAATACCTTTCGAACAGCTCAATTTAAAATTTATAAAAAAATTGCATTTAAAATTTGTGTATATTTGCAAAATCTGAATAATTTATAGTTCAATTTCTAATAAATACAACAACATTCTACCTGGACACACTCATTTCGAAAAATAATTAAGTGCTTTCTACGTCCTTTTATACATACTGAATGCTTTCACTTCGAAGTCAAATAAAAACATTTTAATTATTTTAAAACAGCATTAAATTGGATATTATTCGCTTAAAACAGTCAGAAATTAATTTAAAAAAATGATTTTTTAAATTATTTAGCTGCGCCAGCGATTGCCACATTAAAAAAAATTTAATAAATCAAATATGCAAACAAAATGTTTTCGACGAGCACATTCATCGCACAGGTAAAACGGAACAACCATCTCATAGTCCGCCATTACGATTAGTGATGAACGTGTCCCTGTGAAAAACTCGTGTCGTTGCACAATCTTATTAAAATTCTACCAATCCAGTGCGTTAAATTTCATAAAAATAGTGAAAATAGTTAATTTAATATCGTGTTTAATCGTATTAATGAGTAAAATGCAGTAAAACAACCGATTTCATGCGAAAAAAATGCTGTGAAAAAAAGCATAAATCAAATCCGTCGTTCATTGATTTTTTTTTCTGCTGTGTGGGGTGAAATACAATATGGCGTGTTGGTGATGTGTGTGCTACATCGAATGCAGAGCCCTCTGGGTGGCGCATTTGTTGTTTCAGTTACGTTCATTCGTCTCGCTTTTTGCTTTCGATTGTTGTTGTTGGTTTTGGTTTAGTTCAATTCGCGTTCGCATTCGAGTTCGAGTTGAATAGCATCGAGCACCCGCGCGGAACTTTCGAACTTCGGTTGAATTTTTCCACTTAAATCACACACACGCAAAAACACAGTAGCCTACTCGCTCTAACTCGATATTGTTGTTTCATTTTTCGAAGTTGTGTACGCCAGAAAAAGTGAGTGTCAGAATTTGAAAATACCAAAGCATATTGTGTATGAGGAGAGGAATGAGCTAAAGTGCACATATTATATATCTTCTCTAACTCATTTGTAAAAGAGATAAACATAATACAGTACAGGTCTCGGCGGTCGCTGCGTGGTACGTTTGTTGTCTCGTTTATTCTTTTTCGTGCTGCTTTGTAGTCTATTTCGCGGCCAAAGTCGAAATTCTCCACCGAACCGATGCCGCCATTATGGCTTTTTGGGATAAAATCGGCAAAAATGTTTTCTCAAAATCGTGTTCCCGGTTTTTCCTCAAAATGTGTTACTTAAATTCGTGTTTAAGCTCCTCATAAATGTCGTATTAAGTTCAATTGCAATTAATAACCTGGGAAAACATCAAAAAAAAAGTGAAGTGAATTCAAATTTTTCCCAAGAAAATAAAAATCAATTTTTTGCATGGTCTGCTACAGAAAAGAAAAAAAAAAGAAAAACGAGTCGAGTCGAATTGTCGGGTTTTGAATTCGCCGTGGTTTCCTTATGAACGACGGAACGACAACGTTAACGTTGATAAAGGCGTATTTGCTATGCCTACTTCTTTAGTTTCCCCTCTCTTCTTTCTTTCTATTATTTGTTGTTTTTCGCTGCAAAATTAATATTCGGGTTTCTTGGATTATTTTTAAGTTTTATTTAAAGAAAATTATAAATATTAACTTGAAAACTCTCAGACTACTGCGTCTATTTTGAAATTTATGACTGATTTTGCATGGGATTTAAATTATCTGAACAAACACGAAAAGAAATTGTGCATCGTTCCGGGTTGCGGTTGCGATTGCGGCAACACACCTGTCATTATCTTGTTTTCCTTTTTGTTGGGTCTTTTTCTATTATTATTTATATTTTATTGTTATCAATGATTTTTGTTTATAATTTATAATTAAAAATAAAAGTGATAACAATGTTAAATGATAAATGATGATTGATATGATGGATTATTTGTTTGTATGTAATTGGAAATTTTATTTCTAATTTAGAATCATCCTTCGGGGATAACACACCAACAACAACAACAACAACAACATAAACAACAACAAATAACCAAAACATTAACAGAACCAGGCTCAAGGATTACTATCAATTCGTTTATAATAAAAGAAATCGGCGGCAAAAATATCATCAACAATTTCAATTTCAACAAAAACAACAACAATACTGTTCGATTTGTTGAGAATAACTTTTATGGACAGTGTGCCCTATGCGGCCAAGGAGAAGAAGAAGGACCAGCAGCAGAAGGAATTAAATCTAAATTAATAAGAATTGGAATTTAAAATTAAATTTAAAATCAAATACTTTAAAAACAAAAGATGTCGAAACTATCGTTTCGGGCGCGAGCCCTCGATCCAGCCAAACCAATGCCAATTTTCTTGGCCGAGGAATTGCCGGATTTGCCAGAGTATTCGGCAATTAATCGGGCAGTTCCTCAGATGCCAAGTGGAATGGAAAAAGAAGAAGAATCTGTAAGTATTATTTATTTTTGTTTTCTTTTGGTAATGATATAAATTTTGAATTGTTGTGATTAATGAGTAATGCAGATAATTTTGGTTCTATTGAATGAAATGTTGTTGGGTAGTTAGGAGGGTTTTGAACTAGTAGCCAGTTATTTTTTTTTTAAGGTACTGTTAACTTGTTAGAATCATTCAAGAACGACTATTGTTAAAAATGGTTGATCTATCAAAATGCAACTATCAAAAAAGAATATCACTTAAAATTTGCAAAATAAATAAAGGGTAAGAAAAATTAAAGCTACTTTTATGTTGCTTGACAAATTTAACCAAAATTGATAATGCTTAAGAATATGGGTTTTAAAAAATGTAGGTAGATAGGGAATTACTTTTAAATTAAATGTTTTCTTTTGAAATAAAAACAACAATTGCTTGTTTGTAAACAAATCACTCACTTTATCAGTTCAACTCTTTCAACTCATCTCTCTGAGTTGTGTATTTTTTAAAATTGTAACTATTTGAAACTTCAACAATAAGTTTAGGAACAACACGATGATGTACGACGATTATTAACAATAGTTAGAAAAAAGAAACACATTTCAGATGATTTAAAATGATTTCAATTTAAAAAAAAAATACCTAAAATACAACTTCTAAATGTTTGTCCTATATAATGACTAAACTACTTTGTATTATTAAAATTCGAGCTAGTTAGGTTTATTATGATAGGTTATCGAATTGAAGATGTTTTGGTAAAATTAAGCTATTGTAGCATTTTCTCACAGGTATTTTTAAATTGTGGCAGTTATTAGGTATTTGTAATTTAGTAGGTGTCACTTCAATTTGTATTCAAATGGTAACCAACTTATCATTATAATCTTGCCTGGCGAATTCATTCAGTTGCACACTTAAATCTACAGTCCTCGTTTTTAAAGTTCTCGCCAACTCAAGTCTTCTGTCATCAGCTTTAAAGTTTTCGCCAACTCTCAAGCGTAGTTACCTACCATAGAATATGCTATCAAGGACTTTTCCAGCAAGTTCCTTTCCGATCATGAGAGCTGTCGATCAGAGTCTAGAGTTTTTAATTTTTGGACACAACTAGCCTTATTTCTATTAAAACCACACTTAGTGTTCTTTTTGCTCTTCACCCTAAGCGTAAAAATGACCAATAAATGCTGATGATTGTAGCGTTTCCGAAATCGTCGCATCTCACATTAAAATACCTACCAATCATCTTCCTTGAGAAATTTCTCTCGAAAGCTGTTTTGAATGCATTTTAGGTTAGGTTAGGTTAGGTTGCAAGGGGTGTGCACAGCATGAAGCTGTTGCGTACACGGGGGCCTACTGGTCCATTGTGATCCCCTGTAAATGAATGCATTTTACTCAAGTTTCATAGGAATTTGGTCCTGTTCAAAAGCAGCTAAGAAGTGATGGTCTGGTTTTTGGACTTGAAGCGCTTTGACTTGAAGAGTCTATTCCTTAACAACTAAATTAATACAGCTGTCATATAAGCTTATTCATTTCGTGATTTCAAGTTGGTAGCGGTGAGAAGTTTCCTAATCGTGTAATTAAACGTTTTGCGACTTAAATTTGTCATCAAGATCATGCGATTTGACAAAACAACATTTTGTTTTCTGTTGAGCTTCACAAAAGTGCGAAAAAGTTGTTAAAAATTACCTCAACCGAATCGCATGCTTCGGGAAGTCACAGGAGGTAATTTGAATGATATTATTTCTTACACTTAATTTCAAAGTCCAAACTTTAACTTTATAATGAAATAACATTTTCTTTAATAATGTAATGAATGACCCTGTACCTATTTTAAATTTAGCCAGTACCACTTTGTTTACAAACTTTTAATTAAAGTAAACTTATGTATCTTATATGATCTTGCAATAGTGACGCGAAATTTCATCAAATGTGGGGCGTCTCGATGCATCACAATTGATACGGTTGGATAAATTCAGTTTAAAAAATGTAGCAGACAAAATCTTATACTTCGATCTTGATAAAAAAACGAAAGCAAAACAAAAAAAGAACTGGATACAATTCAGTCAAAATTGTTTCCACACATGTCATTATTATACGGTGGTGTGACAATTTTATACCGATATGATAACCATGCCGATTACACTGGTCGAGAAAATAATTTTTTGTCTGTCCCACAAACAAAACAATACCTACTTTTTAAATGATAAGGGTGTTCTTCTAAATTCGAATCTCGCCTTTAAATTTTTCTATAACATCTGGTTTTTAAAATATAAATAAATAAAATAAATAAATTAAGTGGCGCAACAGTCCGTTGAGAACTAGGGCCTAGTGACTTACAACTCTCAACCATTCCTGTGTGCGAGTAATGTTGTCAGGAATGGAGGGGACCTACATTGAGAAAGCACTTTTCATGACAAGAATAAATTACTCTTGGAGAATTTTTCAATTCCTCGCAAGAGGCAGTACCCGTGAAAAGCTTTAGATGGCACATGCAGAGATCGAACCCAAGACATTTAGCATGACAGTCCAACGCACTAACTATCACGCCACCGGTACTACACGTTTTTAAAATGCTAAAACAACCAAAAACGCAGTTTTTAAGGCTTAGTTAAAATTTAAAATATCCGTTAACAAGAAATTTTATGATAATTTTGCAAAGTACAAATCTTTCTCATCTAAGTACAATTTAAATGTTACTTAGTTTCTGGAAATTCTCATTAGTTATGAGCTTTGAGCAAACCTTGACACGTATTTTGGACTTAATTCTTAGTGCTGATTTTAAATCCAGACTTTAATTTTAACTATTTGCTCAAGTTTTAAAAATAACCGTTTGCATTATATTTTTAAATATATTTTTATTTTTAGATATATTCAGTCCTATCATGAATTCCATCCTAATCTGAAATTTTTACGAATTCCTAAAAACTGTATCATGAAATCCGTTCGTGGTGAAAATCTCATACAATTTTGCATTACGAACGGATTTTATGGTTTTTCGGGAGTCGTAAAATTTCCGATTACGTTGGAATTCATGATAGGGCTGACTTGAAAACTGTTTTAGTATAAATGATTTAGAGTTTCTTTTAGTTTTTTGTAAGACATTTGAAGTTTTACGAACTTATGTACATTTTTCCGAATATTATATGAAATAATATAAATATGTCAACTGAATATTATGAAGAAAAGGATTATAGATTTGGAAATTCATAACGGATTTTATTGAAAAAAAAGGGACTTCATAAGTTTACATAGCCTCAAAAAGCCATATATACGAGTTTTTTCGAATTTTAAAAAGTACTATCTCAAATACTTGACTTGATACATTAATTTTATAGTTGGATTTAAATTAAGACCATCAAAACTATTTGGAAAAGTGCAATTATATTTCCAGAAAGAAAGCGTTGTCTACCAGTATTATTAAATTCGCTTAAGAGTGCTTCTTTTCTACATCGAACAGAAATAATTGCTCCAAATCATATATTGTTCCTTTTGGTTAATAAGTTCCCACAACTGAAACAATTTAAAATGTTTTATTTCTTTGAACGTTTTCGATAATTTTACTATATATTTTATGTTATCTAAATTTGACAATTGTAGCTTTTTGAACAAATATAATCTAAATAAGTATCACCTACTCTTTTGTATCAACAAAATTTAAACATTTAATTCCGATACTATTTTTATTTAATGCAAGACTGAATAAGTATTTGTCAATAGATTTATGGTAGATTTGAGATCAAAACTCAGTTCATGAAATTTTTGGTGGACATCTCGAACTTAGTTAAAGTTACATTAGGTTATATTTTTTGTTTCTTTAATCAATTGTGTATTTGAATCAACACATTGCCAATACATTTAGTCCAATAATTTTTCCTTCTCCTACTCTGATAATTTGTATGTGTTATTTCTCAGGATTGTTATACATTGAAAGACATTCTTGTGACCGACACCGTCACCACTTCTCAATAGGTATCTTCTGCACTTATGTAATTAAAGTTTTGGATTTCATTCCTTTGTTTTTTAAAAAGAATATGAAGGTTAATGGCATGGAAAATGCATCTGTTGTTTTGTCAATTTGTAAAAAGCAAGTGTAGGTAGCTTTGAACTAGGTATTCTCACAAATGGACCATCAAATCGCAGATTTGTTAAGGATAATAGCATCAAAGAATCCTTTAAAGGTTAGTGGTGTTATTTTATCCCAAGCCGAAATAATATTTAAATTAAATGTAAGCAAGTATAACAGTATTAGTATTTTCAAATACTTAGATTTTTCAAAATAAATGGTTAAACAGGACACTTTGGAGTATGAACATTTCTTTATTGAAAATCTATAGGAAACAATCTCGTCCTTATAAAGAGTAAAAAACATTAAACCACGAGTAATGCAATGTGCCGTGCCTGGTAAATCATTCCACAATCGTGAAGTTCGGGGCTTAAAAAAGGATCTCTATACGTAGCAGTACGCCCGAAATCTGGTTCAAGTGAAAATAAAGAAGTGGAAAATGTAGAATTACAGGCATAAGGCTGTTGAATTTTTTGAGGGGATAAATGCGACGTGCTATTTTACTAGACCAATGTTTATTTTTGTATCGTATGTGATTTTCTCCCCGACTATTATAACAAAATCAAGATACTTTATACTTTAATAGCATGCCATTTATTAATTGCAGCTTAGACGTGTTTTCGTAATAATCAATTTATAGAACATCAGGTTTAGCTTTTGAAACACGAGACAACAGTTTTATAATTTCAAATTGCTTAAAATTTTTGTGGATCTTTAGACATCTTTTGTAAGTTAAATTTTCCACTGGGTTTCCTAAAACAAACCTTTTTAAAATAGAATGTAAATTTCAAAGAATTGATTATGAGTAGCCTTTTGAATATTTGTTTATTTTTTTTTTAATTAAGGTAATTCCCGTTTTAATAAAATTCCAGGTAAAAATATTTGAATTTTAAAATGATTCAACAGGTACTAAATTAGTAAATATATACCTACATCATTCTTTTTTTTTCTACCTACTTACGTAGCTAGGTTGTACCTATAATCTTTCCAAGAAAAAAATAAAATTCAACTAAAAATTGTTGTCATGTAAGTGAATTTTATTTTTTCGCGCAAATTAAAATTCATATATAATCTAGTTAGGTAGGTATGTATTTACATAATTGAACGACTCCCATAACGAAACTGTTTTCCGAGAATAAAAAAGAAAATATCAAGCTACATATAAATTTACTAAGAAATCAATTTTTATTTTATTTTTGACGGATTAATATGTAGGAGAGGATTACTAAAATTAAAATTCCTAGAAACTTGTTCATACATCAGAATAATAGGTATTCCTTAAAATATTTTATTTTTTAAGCCGATATCTAACTACGTGAATATCTATTCAATTTAATCTATTGAAATATGCGAAAATATTGCACATAATTTATGAAGTGCGTACTTGCAATTTCTCTTATTAAATTTGCTTTGATTAAAGTTTTCAATTAAAACAGTAGGTCCCAAACTTCCAGTGAAAACCTTATACAAAAATCCTTTGCCTAAATTATCAATTTTTCAAACATCATTCTAGTCCTTCAAATTAACTTCACTACTTGATATATTTTTTTATTACAAAATCGTACCTAGTTGAGAACTGAAAGATGTATTTTTTAGCTTAAGTTAGGTTAGGATGATGAACTGGCGATTGATGACTATATCGCCACACTTAGATCAATGTAGATCCATTTATATACACTGAAGTATTAAACTTCCTTGAAAGTGAGTGATTAAACCTTTGATATTTATGTATTGTTTGGTTCTAGCCATTTAGAGGTGGAGGCTTTGATGAAACCAAATAGGTTGCTTTTTGGAATAACTTCAAGTTCTTCAAGATTATTGATGAAGTGTCTGTCTAAGAATTTGTTTCTGGTGTGGCATAGTGCTGGACTGAACAGTGGCATAAGAAACTGGCAGTGTGGTTTTCTTCCTCCTCATCATTGCTTTCTTTGCAATGCTTTCTTTTTATGGTAATCCAACAGGTTGTGTCTTGTTATGCTTACAAGCAGTCGTAAAGACTTTTTGACTAGATAATTCTTTTGTCGAATTTGGGACATAAGTTTTCTGGTCGTGGCACATGATTCTATCCTTCATTGGTTTCTTGGAGTATCGTGTTACCAATAATGCGTTATAATTCATAGGGTGTATTAAGTCTATAAAGGATTGGTTTAGTGTTGTACCTATCCTCTCTAGATCATCAGCTCTCTCGTTCCCAGGTACATCGCTGTGACCTGGCTCCCAGTAGAGTCGATTGTTATGATGTGAGCTAAGTTCTTGGCGTTTAATGCTGCTTGGCTATCAATGAATATGGTGATATCAGCCTCCGATAGCGCCATGATTGAGTCCTGTTTTGCAGCATTGATCGGGAAGTCTCAAGGATATAAAAAGATTGAGTGTCTCAAAGAAGAAACTAACTCCTACGCCGGGTCCGTTTTCGAACCGTCAGTATATATGGATATTGACGACTCACTCATTAATAAACCCTTTTATTGTAGTATAGACAGGGTATCATGTGATCTATGATTATATCGTTTGCTAAGTACTTCCGTAGAATATGCGCGAGTACGATATGGCAGGTTTTCCAGCAACT
Source organism: Eupeodes latifasciatus (assembly GCA_920104205.1). Lineage (NCBI taxonomy): Eukaryota > Metazoa > Arthropoda > Insecta > Diptera > Syrphidae > Eupeodes > Eupeodes latifasciatus. The sequence goes on along the minus strand of OV049925.1, from coordinate 42,775,829 downwards.
GGTCTGGCTCAGCCGTAACACACTTTTTAAAGCAGTTTTCTCTATATATATGTATGTAGTTCCCGAGGTGAAAGATTGAGTATTGCTTCCATTCTTGCAGTAGGAGTACACAATTACACATGCTATTCTCTGTACCTATTGTGAAGGTTTTTAGATTTTTAGCTTTTTTTAAATCATTCCACTACTATAGGTTACTTAAATAATGTTCAATATTAGTTATTAAATAGTATTCAACTTAAGATGTTTGATTCATTTGAAAGTACGTACTTATCTTAGCTTCGAAGCACATATCTCGCTAGTTGGGGATCACTACACTAAATAGTTTAGTTATGTAGGGGTTTCCTTAATTTTGATACGGGCATTTTTAATAGCAAGCAATTTATGTTTAAGGAAGAAGGTGAATGTCATTATCATTGAAAAACGATATAAGCCAAAAATGAACTAAAGAAAAAATAAATTATATCTCAATATCTCGGTGGCCAATTCGAATGTTCGTTTTATTTGCTTGTGTGATGCCCGTTTTTATGTTCACCTGATTGCTGTCATGTTTAATTGTGTGATAGGTATAAATACAGCATAGGAGTTTACACATCATTTTCAAGTTTTGAATTCGCGCTCTTAAAAATGTTTCATATTGTGACTTGGGCTAGTTCTGCATTTTTGCGACAAATTTTGATCACCTTTCTCCCATTTTCAAATAATTGAGGTTCAATCACACCGGCGCGGCAGCCCAAAAATCGTACCCAAATTGAAACATTGAAAATGAAGAGGTTTTTCAATAATTATTATTCTTCCTTTTTTCGAGCATCAAGTGAAGATGATTTTTCGGTACAAATCCGGATCATTTTGATGATTTTCAAGGGTCTAATCATTGTAAACACGACGTTATTGGTCACCTACAGGCTAAAGTTCTTTTTTTTTTAACTGAGCTTTCAAAGCCTTAAGACCGATCTTAGTTTTAATGCAAAATACGATACAATTCCTTATTTTTAAGATCGACTAGGACAAAACTCTTATTGGTAAACGCTTATTGTAAATTGAAGTGGTTGTCCTAAAATGTGTCTTGTTACATTCGGTTAGACCAGATTTTTGCATTAAAAAAGTGGGTCCTACAATTTGTAGACACCTAATACATACTTTTAAACATTTAATAAACCCAAATCCTACCGATAGTTATTAAGAAAATAAGAATCATTTGAGACTGAGAACTGAAACTAACTTACTTTCTGAATTTTTGACAAAGCGAAGTCAAAGATCTTTAAGTCCTGAAACCTTACTGTAACTTCTAAGCAGCTGTTGAAAAGATAAATAGTTCTGCTAGTAATCGCACATACATATGTCCTAGACTTATATCCGTTCGAAGAAGAAGTCTTACGTTTAAAAATCCAGAATCATAATCATGCAATGACAAAAATTAAAGTGGAGTATCTAAATAGTTGAGAAACTTGTTGAAGAAGGGCATGATCAGACCCGCTGTCCAGCCAATGATGAATTGTCTTACCCCCTGTCTTAATATTAATACCATACTATTCATGAAATTCGACTGGACTTACAGCTTATTTCCTTAACGAAACTACTGTTTTTCAAGTTGTGACTCTGGGCAAAATTAAGAATGTAGTTTGGTCATATGGAAATGCTTTCTAAATTTTTGATCACTAAATGAAAAGAAAGAATAAATATCTCTTTCGAAATCTAATTTACCCAAAGAAACCTATTTCCACTTAACTTCCCTAATGCTCTCTATTATTTGACCTTTAAAACTATTCTATTTTGTATATTCCAATTACAATGAACTTGTGTCTAGGGATGCATTTCAACACTTTGGGACATACATATTTACAAAAAAAAAGAGAACATTTCTTGTCTTGTTGTTCATGTCTCATTCATTTAATTATTGCGTATTCCTTCGCAACTTAATTACATTCGGAAATTGTGTGTGTTGTGTTTATTTAAGTCTCAGTGAGTAGGTATGCTACTATCAGCTTTTTCGTCAAAACTAATATTAGAAATTCTGATAGCGTTATGCCCCCATAGTTTAATTTATAAATTCTATAGAGATAAGAAAAATGAAAAGTAATGAGATAATCCAATAAAAGAGTTATTATTGGTGTTTTGTAGTCATGCTAGATGTAAACAATGAATATCTTAGGCATAGGTAAGGTAGGTACATAAGTACCTACCCAAATATTTCTGAAATCTTTGCCTTGCAGATGAAAATGCAACAATTTTTATTTTGAATTTCATTTTCTACAAAAAATCTACCTGTAATAGCTACAAAATAACAAAAATAAACAAAAAAAATGTCAATTTCAGGAACACCATCTACAAAGAGCGATATGTACTGGTTTGATTATTCCCACGCCCGAGGTGTTTACATGTGATCAGGATTTCTATGACAGAAGCTATCCTCCCAACTATAAAATGCCACGCCAGATGATTCATATGCAACGTAAGTATAAAAATCCTTCTTCTTTCTTTTTTCTTAATATGAAATATTTTTTAAACAATAAAAATACTTACAGCACTCGGTCTGGAACAGGATATTCCCGACTATGATATGGACAGTGCAGATGAAATGTGGGTAAATCAACAAAGTCGGCGATTGGAATTAACTCCATTAAAGTTCGAACAAATGATGGATCGACTTGAGAAGAGTTCCGGCCAAACTGTGGTAACGCTAAATGAAGCTAAGGCACTGCTCAAACAAGACGATGAAGTTAGCATAGCAGTTTACGATTACTGGTTGAATAAGCGTTTGAAAACTGTAAGATTTCTTAGAGCTCTTATTTAGTATTTCTAAAAATCAAAACAAAACAAAAAATGCTTAAAAAATCATAATTCGTAAACTACTTTTCAGCAACATCCGTTGATTTTGTCAGTCAAAACAGAGAACCGACCTGGTACTTCGGCAAATAATCCGTACTTAGCATTTCGTCGACGCACCGAAAAGATGCAAACACGAAAGAATCGTAAAAATGATGAGACATCATATGAAAAGATGTTGAAGTTGAGGTATTAAATATTTTGTATTTAAGTAAATGGCAAAATTGTAATTCTATGATTTTTGTTTGAACAGGCGAGATTTGTGTCGAGCGACGACTGTACTTGAAATGGTAAAGCGACGTGAGAAAACGAAAAGAGAACAATTGCATTTATCTATTGAAATCTTTGAGAAGCGGGTTCAGCTGCGTGACTTTAGTGGAAGCCTAATGTCAGAGCTAAGTTCGACTATCAAAAATTCAAGGTACAATATATTTTTGAAATGCATAGTTTTATCATCGTATTAAAACGAACTTTTCTTAACTTAAAAAATACAGGCCAGCATTTGCACCATTATATACAAATCAATACTCACATAATCCATCAGTCCCGTCTACGAATCCAGTTGGAGGTCTCTTGCCGTCGAATACAGCATCGACCAGTGGCGGTCATAGTTATACTTCGACGTCACAGTACCTGAACCCTGCAAGTCTTGCAGTTGGTATGTTTCTATTAAAAATAACAATGATGACAAGATTATTATTATTACATTTTTATTAAAAAAAAACAGATCCAGTCGGTGTTAGCAGTAGTGGTAGTCGTAAAGAGAAAAGACAATATAAAAAACGCAAACACAAAGTACCACGTGAAAAGCAATATTCCTTAGTTCAAAGCTCATCACCTGCGCCAATAGAATCGACGATCGAAACTGAAGAAGAGGATCTCACAAATAACCCGTTGGGTTCGGAAGGCGAAGATGAAGGACAATTTGCATTTAGACGAAATAAGAACTGCAATTACCACCGGGTAAAGAATTTTTCTTTGTTTGTTTTTCTTATTTCACTTAATGATTTTTTATAATAAATAAATATATAATATAATATAAAATTTATTTTTAGCCCCTTGACAATTATGGAAATTGGCCATGGGAATCGAAGAACGATAATGGCTTTGGAGATAAGAAATACAGATATACCCTTACATCCATAAGACATCCAAGGTAAGATTTTTAGTTAAGGAAAATTACATCAAATATAAATAATGTAAATGTTTCAAAGCAGAAAATAAATAGGGTGTTAGATACAGAGGTTGGGTCAAATAAAAGTGTATTTTTAGAAAAGCAATTTCGTTTAAATGAATGCTTCGGTTGGCTTCGCGGAAGCGCTTTCTGTCACTACAGTTTTTCAAAATCTTTTTTATGGTTTCGAGTTTTAGATCACGAATTGCTAAATTAATATCGATCTTATGTGCATGAATCATTTTCGGAAAGTTGGGTAAATATCAGTCCTCCACGGCAAACCACATCACACAATCGAAGCCTCTAATCGGCCAATTGACATCGCCAAAACGGATGGTAATACAATTTGCATGACTCACCATCCTTGATAAACCAGAGATCATCCATTTCCTCAATTTTATTAAAGAAAAAAATTCGGTTAACATGTGTTTGTAACGACCGCCGTCGACTGGTACGTTGTCCCAATAAAATTGATCCAATGCTGCTGCCTCTCCAAAATCTTCACAAAACTGTCACACTCTGTAGCTGTATTGGCGATCGACAGAAACTTGATATTTGAAAATCATCTTAACGAAAATGCTTGCCTTCGATTTAATTGAAACCGTCTTTTGTTGGATTAGAAATTACCTTTCCTACCGTTCAATATATGTAAGGATGGGTTCAATTCTGATAACCACAAAATGAATATTGGTGTGCCTCATGGCTCTGTTCTGTCTCCGACACTCTTTCTTTCTCATTTTTATTAATGATCTCCTTTTTGAAAATTATAATTTTGCTTTCTGACGATATAATTCTCAGCTTTTCACTTTCGTTTTCAGATTCACATCCCCACTTTTTGGGATGTTTATTTACAACGACAAAATATGATAAGATCATAGAAACACAGTGGAACCTAATACTTTTCTTGTGTCGTTAAATGATGATATACCCCCTTTGCCATTATCCATGGCATAAAACTGAACATTTCCGTATTCGCGGTATGTGTATCTACAACTACATACCTTTTGTGGAACGATCACTGACGCGATGCTGCAAAAATGTCGCAAGATATTTAGGCGTTCTGAGACGATGCTAAAAATTGTTTCTCCCTTGATCTGTCTACAATTTACCTCCAAAATTTGAGTATAACTTACTTAAGCCTCTTGGACAATATTTAAAGAAGAGCTTTTAACATAATTGGTGACAATAACCTCACATTTCTTGTTCACCCTTTTTAACTATTATTTTAAAAAGCCAGCTGCATTTGTCCCTTTAAACGATTTAACTATAATAGTCCCCGCCGTTCTAGAAATGCTCATAAGTTTACCATTGAGCTCAACTTCGTTGTACTGTGATGTACAGATATTCGTTCTTTAGCCGAGTGGAATGTCTTACTACGATTTACCTTTCCTTGTCATTGCAATGTTCAAGAATTCTAATTAAAAAAATTTGTTTCCTCCAATCCAATCTACATATAAGCCCCCAAACTGCGAAGCGAACTTGTAAGCGAATAATGTGATATCTTTGTGTAGAACTCTTCTCAGGCTAGTGCGGAGCTTGAAATATTTAGCGGTTAATATCGAAAGTTGAGTTTAGTTTATGCTCGTGAATTAAGAATTCAATAATTTACAACGTTGTTCAAGTGTAAATCGATTCATTTCGATCTACACCACTGATGGCCCACCCTGCTGAGTAATTTTTTGGGTCGGTCTTAAGCATGCCTCAAACATTAAATTCTTCTTATTTAAATTAAAATTTAAACTCAATCCACTAAAATTTATTCCTGTTTCAGACCACGTTGTATAGGATTTGCCCGACGTCGACTGGGAAGAGGAGGACGTGTTATTTTAGATCGAGCATCAACAAATATGGATGATATTTGGTCTAAACTCGATTACACCATTATGGAAAGTAGCAGCTTACAAAATCCCGCCGCATGTCTAAACGCAAATCCAGCAGCCACCACCATAAATCAGCAAACTCAGAACTCTCCAAGAACCTGCCCAACAACTGAAAACAACGTCAATATAGCCGATTGCGACTACGTTGACGACGAAGATGATGAGAATGTTTCTCGGGATTCACTTTATGTGACAGCATTTGTGAAACCGGTGCCAATAAAACGTCCCAAACGAAAATGGGATCACAACAGTTTTCATCCCAAACACAGAACATCAATCAATAATAATAATAATAACAACAACAACAACAGTGAAAACAACAATAGTATTAGTCCCCTAAACGAAGAATTAATCAAGCGAGAGAAGCTGAATGACGCCGAAGACACTTACAAGTTTTCAACGTCATCGTATGCAGCTAACGTTGATCAACAGCAACATCACCAGCGGCAGCAGCCTAACACCTCGTCCATGTACTCAGAGGTTGTAAGCGATATAATTAAAAAAGAACAGGTGCTGCCAACCGATCGCAAATTTAATCCTAACGACATAAATAGTAGCAGTAGTTTTAAATTTAGTTGTAATAGTTTAAACGAACAAACTTACAATAGCGTTAACAGAACTACATCTAATGTAAATGTAAACAATTTCATAAACAATAACAACAATGATGGAGGAAAGCCCAATGTGATAAGCAGTGCCGATGTCCAAATCAAGCAAGAGATAATCGACTCGGCCGACTTGAATATTCTCGATGATGAGAATGTGAATTTGGCCCGTTTGAGTAGCTACATAAATGCCAATCGAAATAATGCAGCGAATCAGACCATAAGCGATGTGTTGATCACGAACGAGCCCGATGACGAGATGAGTGGCAGCGGTTTGACAATTAACAACAATCAATTGCCCAAGAGTCAGTTTACAGAAGCAAAAGATGTGTTGCGGCATAGTAACTTAAAGGATTGCTTCGCATTGAATGACCGACAGTTTCCGTTTCTTTTGGACTATACGAGTGCACCGCCTCCATCGAGTAAACGAATGGAGATTTGCAACGAAGTTCTGAGTGAGATAAGAAGAGATTGGTTGCATTTTCGACCAAAGACACCTTCAATTGAGTTAGACGACTATAATGAGCCAATAGCGGCGGCGGCGGCGGCGACTGTCAAAACAGAAGTGGAAAGTGGAGAATCTTCAACTAATACTGCAACACCAGCTGTTGAATTCTCAGTTGCGACACCAATATCCATTGAAATGCAGCGTCTTAGCCAATGCGCAAGCCCTCCTTCGGCGATATTCCAAAACAATGGCAATAGTACTTCAGCGGGTTTGTGGGAGAGCAATTCTGATGATGCACTCTTCGTAACAAATCCCTTTTCATACGCCGATCTGGAACCGGACTCGCAGCTGCTTCCATCAGTGTTTGCAGCTAACTACCTAAGTAAATTATCGCCAGATAATAACCATTTGGATACTAACGTTGGTATTGATTTGAATTTGAGCGGCGACAGTTTAGCTGACATGAATTTCTCCTTGGGCGAGGATGACAACGAAAACATGCTGGACAACATTTTGCAAGAGTGCCAAATAGACGACCTAAAGACGCTCAATCAAACAACGACCTTTTGGAATGGCATTCTCGACGACGGCGGCGCTGGCTTGCTCGACTGTATAGAAGAAAAGAAATTGCCGAGTGATGTGACGACGAAACATGGAGAGGCGGGTGACAGTGCAGGCGCTGATGTCCCAATGGATGATGACAAGGAAGGTGTTAAGGCTGCGATAGATAGTAAATTAAACAACAGTCATTTCAATATTGGCAGTTCGACATTCTCGACGATAAATGGTCTAAAGGATGAGATATTCTTCAAGAAAGAAGAAGTCAAGGAGAAGTTACCCGAGGTAAACAAAATAGAACCGCCCGATGAGATTCTAGCATCACCTCCGCCACCACCAGTTGCATCACCAGCCTCAATAGCAGCATTATCGATAGCACAACCACCCGCCCATCAACAACTGCAGATTATGCAACAGCAAGGACTGTTGCCGACATCCGAGTTTGCAGCAAACACATCATCTCTTGTTCATCCATCAGGCCAGAGAACAGCTTTAAGAATAGTTCAACAGCAGCAGCAACAACAACAACACCAGCAACAACAGCAGCAGCAACATCTCTTGCAACAAAATCTGCAACTTCAGCAGAAGAGTCTTGTAACGCCGGTTGTTACGCAAGGTGCAATTGTATCCCGACCGCATGTACTTACGTCAATGGCCACAACCAACCATACAACTATATTTGCGACTCAAGATTCGAACGCAAACGGTGGTGGTGGCGGCAATATGCCACAGAAAATCTACCTAAAGCAGAGCAACTGCAATGTTGGTGGCGTTGTCAACACCAATCAAGTTCCTAATAATGTTAATCAACAACAGAACGCCGTCATATTGGCAAATGTGAAGTTGGACAACAATGAAATAACATGTGATAGTCTGGGTAATACTATTATTTCAAGTAATGGCCCAAATCATAGTGGCAGCGCTGGCGGCGGTGGTAGTAGCAGTGGTTTAGTTGATGCAGGCGGGGGGAGTTCTAGTGGCAATGGAAATATGATATTAACTGATAATCTGATGAGTCACCAGACGCCTATGATTGTGACGACTTCAAAACCGCAACAGCAACAACAACAGCAGCAACAGCAGGCACAGCAAATAGTATGGCGACACGTTGGACAAGGTGGATCTGGAATATTGTCAACTGATGCGACTGCAAACAAAATTGTTTGGACGAGTCGACCGGCGGGGCAAAAGAAAACACTAAACGGGCCTGAAGGTAAGAATAATTTCATTAAATCTGAGACATGTGAATGAATAATGTATAAATGATTTAATTGTTGTCATCCGTCGTCGCGTCGCGGTCGGTTTGAAATGTGAAAGTTGTAGGTTATTTCAGGTTAGAAACTATTAAAACAAATTAAGAGCAATTCTAAATAATTTGATGAATCATACTCATTAGGTTAAAAAGTGTTTTGTGTTGATCTCAAGTAAACAAAACAACAGTCTGTCTGAAATATTTTACTTTGTAACGAAGTGAAGGTTGGTTTTGCGATGACAGGCTTTTTAAATATTTAAAGTTTTTTAGTACAATACATTATTGCATGAATGAAATGCGTCAACAAATATTGATACACATGCTACACGATCCCAGAGATATTAGAATTTTCTTTGGAATTGTTCTTTAGTTTCCCTGAAATTGTTTTCAAAAATTATGTCGCTGAGATTGTGACGTATCAAAGATTGGCGCTAAAGTAATTTTATGACATTATTTTTTCTTATTTTAATAAAACTTGACATTTGTAAAAAATAGATTTTGGTTTGGGAATATGTGCTGCTATATTTTGAGGCAGACATAAAACAGGCTTTTTGGGTACCTATATTCTTCAAAAATACTACAAAATTAATCGAGGTTACAAAAAAGAGATTTTATTATACACATCAGAAAGCGGTTTGTTTCAAAATGCAGTGCTGGTGCAATGTGGTCTCCTTTTTCATCTGGCTTCACGGCCGGAAAACGGCTAAATAATCAAAATGATCAAATGAATTGTTTTTGGGTACTGGGATAGAAATACATAGAATTTTTGCGGTATATTGATGGAAACTTGACAAAAATATCGTCAGATAATTTCGAATAACAAATAAACTACGCAGTACGCAATAAAATCCTGCGTACTTCGAACGAAAACATTAAGGTTTTTTCAATAAAGACTTGATAACTTTGTTTTTAAAATAAAACTCGAACCTTTTTAGATATTTCAGAAACTTTATAATGGGCTCCACATTTATGAATGGAGCTCGATTGGGTTAATATGGTCACAGCGGCCACGTTTGCTGCGGTAAATTCGCTGGACCCAATGTTCGATGGGCAGCTAATTCGCGTTCAATGTTGGCTCTGAGCTTTTCCAACGTCATGGGCTTGTTGACATTTGCCAATGGCTTACCTAGCCCCAAAAAATAGTCTATAGCTGTTAGATTGCTTGGCCCATTTCTTGAGATAAAACGCTCATCAAACTTATTCTTCAATAAATCGATTGTAATGTGTGCTGTGTGGCTTGTAACACCATCCATTCGCAATAACGTGACGATCCTTATCTTCATCGAACAAATATGGACCAATAACGCCGCAGACATCCAAACCGTACTTTGGTACGATTTCTTTTTTTTTTGTGGATGAAGTGGTTATTCATGAAGCAAATATGGATTTTAATTCGAACAATAATACATATTATAAATAAAATAAATTAGGTGGCGCAACAGTCCATGAAGAACCAGGGCCTAGTGACTTACAACTCTCAACCATTACTGTGTGCGAGTAATGTTGTCAGAGATGGAAGGGACCTACAGTTTATATGCCGAATCCGAACGGCTAATTTGAGAAAGCACTTTTCATGACAAGAATTACTCTTGGAGGATTTGTCAATTCCTCGCAAGAGGCAGTACCCGTGAAAAAAGTTAGGTGGCACAGGCAGGGATTGAACCCAAGACCCCTTGCATGACAGTCCAACGCACTAACCATCACGCTACGGGTGCTAGCATATACATATTATTGTGATAAAATTCACTATCTTGACTCATCTTTTCCAGAGCCTAATCGGAGAACTGGCGTCTTTTTCAAATGGTCCAACGGCTTCAATTCTTAAATCAGCTTGATCTTCTATAAGTTTAAACCAAATCCTTAAACAAATTACGCCATAAAGTGTTCTTAGCGATGGCCAATTCTTAAGATGGCCGAGCCGTGTAATGGACTGATTTGATCGTTTGCTACTGAGAGTTGAACGAGAGCGATATTTTTTACACTTCGACCAACCAGTTACCTCAAAGACTCGTTGTTGTTGTCTATCTACTAGGGCGAGAAATACGACTGAAAGGCCGAAGGCCTTAAAGATAATGCTTTTCAAATGGTGGTTATTGTTTCTTCTACCTCTTGTGCTCTTTCTAGGTCATTTTTTAAAACAATCCTTAGAATTACAGGTCAAGAGACCACCGAAGATTGGCATTTGGATGTTGCATGTTTGTGGTTTTCTTTTCATGTAATTTTGAAAGAACAATTACCACATTTCCGACTGTGTTCCCCATAACTTTATCAGTTCCATCTTTAAATGTACATAATTCTAATTGAAATATTCTTGTTTTTTTTAGCACTGGATAAACTGCTCTTAACTCGGAAACTCTCACAGCGGAAGGTTCAAATTGCTCATCAACAACAACAGCAGCAACAACAACAACAACAACAACAGTATCAAGTTATAAAAACCGAAGATGACTCAAATAACACAACAATAATCGATGTTAATAATCAAACCAGTCAAAAACAACTTCCAACTGGAAAAGTTATAAAAATGTCATCATACCCCGTTGTGGTATCTGAATTAAGTGTCCAGCAACAACAGAATTCTGCTGCTGTTGCAGCCAATCACAATTATAGCCTGCAACCGTCATCACAACCAATTACAATGATAAGCCAACATTCGAATACTGGCGGAGTGGCTGGAACGAGTGGTAATAAACTAATACTAAGTACGTCAGGACCTTCGGGTAATGTCACAAGTACTAGTAATTTCACAATTGCCACATCGTCTGGAGATATGCAAAACAAAATCCATTACAAAGAGATCCCCAATACGAATCTTAAATTGAATTTTGTCTCAACTGGTTCAATACAGCAGAGTAATATTGTGGTGGATTCAAAGAATGCCATCACCGCCCAGCAGCTAAACAATCAGCAACTAAAATCAGCCCAGCTTCAACAGCAGCACCAACAACAACAACAGCAGCAACATCAACAACAACAGCAGCAGCAGCAACAACAACAACAGCAGCAACAACAACAGCAGCAACAGCAACAACAGCAGATTCAGCTACAAAAAATGAAACGCGATCGAATATTGAACATTATTGGTGGCGAGAATCCAGAAAACAAGCGAGTGTTTTACACAAGTTTGTTGAACTTGAAGTCCCTCCATAAAAACAACTCTGGACAAATGCAAATGCAGATCTCACCCGGTATGACTACAGTTCTGGGAAAGCACCAACTCCAGCGCATTGCCAACAATCCGGCCTTGTTCGCAAACATGCGCGTTCCCATAACCAACCAAGTAGTCAACACCCAAACTGGAGCCTCAGTGTCTGCGGCTGGCACAACAACAGCAATGTACACAACCTCCGCTTCGCCAAAGACCAGCGCTAACGAAATATCCGTAAAGATCAATAACAACTCCAACGACATGGCTACAACTTCGTCCAACATGAATGCAGGCTCATCAGCAACTGGAGGCAACACAGCTAACAATAACAATAACAACAACAATAACAACTCACTCTCGGCAGGCATCAATCTAAATACAACCAACAGGTGAGAAAAGGGGAGATAACTAACGACTATTCACTGCGTATGCCCTGCGCTAGCTGCGGGTATATCTGCTAAACAACTCCATAGAGGTTTACAGCACTTGCTTCTTATTGTTGTCGATGTTTGCGCGCTATTTTAGAACAAACAAAACAAAAACTGTTTGCCGGTCTTTGATTTCAAAATGCTTTCTCTTGCTTCAGTTCAGTTCTAATTCAAACTGATATCGCTTGAGAAATGACGTCATCAGTTTTAATAATATGCTGTCGCATATACGAGTATATTGTATATTATAGCAGCAACACAACACAACCAGCATCCGCAGCAAATATCCATCCATATTTCAGTTAGAATTTCACACTAAAAAAACAACACAACAACAAATAAAACAAAAATACCGCCAGCATTTCCATTAAAAAAATAAAAACAAGGAAATATCTGAATAACTTCGTTTTATTCATTTATTTTCTCTAAGACTGTCGTTGATTAGATACAAAAACAAAAACTTGAAAAAAAAAACATAAAAAATAAAATGTTCTTATTTTATTATTTAAAAGATTTTCTTTTTTACATAAACTAAACAAAAATGTCATATACGTTCTTAGTTTTTATGTTAGTATTAATTTAATTTAAAACAAAAAACAAAACAATTTAAATAAAACAAAAACAAAAAACAACAACTTATTAAGATCTTATTTTCAAGATCGACTTTTGTAAATAGCAACCTATAATATAAATATATATATACATATATAAAATAATATACATTAAAAAAACAAAAACAGAATAAAAATAAAAATAAATGAATCATAATTATGAAAGTAATCAAAATTTCAATGTATTAATACATTAATTGTTATAAATCTTATTCGAAAACAACAAAAAACACTTTAAAAAATGAAAGCAAGAACAAGAGAGCTAAATAATAGGGAAGAAGGAAAAAATATATAATATAAAATAAATATATTTAAAAACATAATAAAACCCATTGTTCAGGTCTACATACTTCATAAATAATGCATTTTTCAAATAAATGTTCTTCACCAATTTTGAATCTCTACTCTTGCTCTACTTCTTAACACCAACAAACAGAAAAATATTAAGCAATGCGCGGGGAGGTTTGGGTATTGATGTAGAAGTTGGAAAATGGGAGAAGATAGAAGATTTTTTTAATCGTCGTTCAAAAGCTTTATTGTATAAAAACATATAATTAAAAACAAAACAAAAAATGAAAATAACAATCATAATTATATAAATTAATTGAACATTCCTAGAGGATTTGTATTAAATTTTCTTGTATGTAAGATAATAAAAACAAAAATAATAATGTTATGTCAACATTTTTGTCTGTTCTGTCTGAGAGAAAGGGTTTTATGGGCTGGGTTTCTATAACTCCCTACAAATTGAATTTAATTGTTGCTTAAAGTTTCTTTAAGTACAAACAACACACAGAGGCATTACATGTACAGTTTATTTATTGTTGTTTTACTTTTCTTTTAAATTTTGTTAGCAGAAAACTTTTTGGGGTTAAAGTTTTTTTTTCAGAAGTTCTCAGACTTTAAACTCTTTGAAAACTTAAACAAGTCGTTGCTTCTTGACAGAAGAATATTAACTCAGTTTGATGTTGTATTGGCAGTGTTTTTTATTTTTATTGAGGGTTCTTCGGTTCACTTAAGTAGTTTTAGTTTAACCACAGATTTAAAACACTTGTAATTGCCAGATATTAAGTTTAAAAAATTGGTAAACCTTCAAATTTTAGGAAAATAGGAAAAGGCAATTCTTGTAACTGTGTCAAATGCTTTTTTCCAAAATTGTTGAATTTTGTTTTTTTTTTTTTGTTCTAATACAAGATTGTTTAATTAATCTATTGAAACAGTTCGCAAAGATGTTCTTGTCTTGTCGGAGGGTGGACAACTTATTTAAACTAGAGTATTTCTCTTGGAAAAGTTGTTCTTAAAGCGCTATGCAAACGAAAATGACTTAATATCCATTTCTTTCATAGGTGCTGCACAATTAAACTTGCCTTTTTTAAAAGAATAACCTACTGAAGAGGTGCAATGGCAATCCTTGTAGAAGATAGGTACATCAGGAATGGTTGTTTATGCGTTGGAACTCTTCTAAATTCGTTTCTGAATCAAAATTCTTAGGATTTCGTTCTTCTGCGAGAACACAAGTCTAGAATTAAATTAATGAATTAAAAAAAAAAGATAAGAGATTTTCTATGTCTGATTTGTAAATTCCAGAATACAAATTTCTAAATCTTTTTAAGTCTCCATTCTAGTCTATACACTTAGTAACGATTAAAGTCTTTGCTTAAAGCCTAAACATTAAAATATATAACACAAAAATGCATTTACTGAATTCTTCGATCATTTTGATTGCATTTTATTAAAATTTTGTGCCAGTCTCTCAGATCCTTATTTTTATTTTAACAATAATTGAAATCTTCTTGGCAGATTGCATTTGATTAATTTTATTTGTATTCCTTAGTATTCGAATTTTTTATTTTAGAAAATTGTATGTTCGTGGCGTTCTTTAGGATTGGTTAATAACCAAAGTCTTGAAATTAGATGATTCAAATTCAAAAAACTGCTGAAATTTCAAAGCAACAGAAAATGATTCAAAAAGAAAAAAATCCGATGCAAATAATTATTTATATGTTAAAAGATTTTGTATCGAGAGCTCTTTAAATCACTTATTTTGTTTTTTTTAAGAGTATCATCATTTCTTAAACAACTTCAATGATTTTTAATTTTTTTTAAACATTTCTTTTGTTTTTAGTTTTGATCGCCTTAAAATGTTCACCTAAATTTACAATTTAATTTTTAATGAGTCCTTTTTGGTAGAGAAATTTGCTATAGGTTCTGGAGTTAACTGCTGGGAAATTTGTATTGTGGCTACACTGGCTGCGTCTTGTTAAAATATGCCTACAAGTGAGATTGTGGATTTTTTAAAATTTTAAAAATAACGTCTCAATTTGTGGAGTGAGTTCTTGAATGATGCATAGACAGATAAATTTATTCAGGCCTCTCACGAATTCCATCGTAATCGAAAACTTTTAGGAATCCCAAAAAACCGTACCACGAAATCCGTTCGTAATGCAAAATTGTATGAGATTTCGCACTACGAACGTATTTGGTAATAGTTTTTTTTATGGATTCGTAGAACTTTCCGATTACGATGAAATTCGTGATAAGGCTGATTTCGTTTTTAATGAATTCCAAACGTCTTGTATTCTTCAAGAAAAATCTTAAAGGCCTGAAAAAGTCCTTTTCAGCTTCATAATAAATTTAAAACCTACAAGTTTTTCGCAGTCCTTTTAAACTCGATTAATTTCTTCATTTTTTCAATAAATTGATTTTGATTCTAAATTGTATGTGTAATGCAAAGAAATGTAAATAGATACAATTTTCCAAAACAATGTCACTTTCTTAAAAAAGAAAATAAAATAAGTCAAGATACCTTTGCCTACCTACCTTTTATTATTATGACATCATTGCAAAAGTAAATTTAAACAGGTTCATTCAATTAGAACCACAAATTTCTATAATTGAAAAAAAAAATAAATAAATAAATAAATAAACAAAACATGTGATTGTAATACATAAATATTATTTAAAGAAGAACATTTCTTATCAGGACAATAGAAAAGATTTATTTTTTGTTTGTTATTGATTCGAAAAAATATTCAGCCTTATAAAGATTGTTGTGATTTATGGATTATGGACAGGACTTTAGAGGTGATTTAAAAAGGATAAAGAGCAAACATTCTGCCTCTGAAGACCTACAGTTTTGATAAAACGACAAAATTAATAAGGTTGATAATTTTTCTAAAGTTGTTTTCTAGTTTTATGTAAAATAATATGATATCAAATTCTTTTGATTTATTTTAATCGCACCTTGAAAGTTGGTAAAAATACGCAATACAAAAATTTGTCCTTATTTTTAAACTTGTTAAAAAAAAATATTTAAACAAAAAATGAAAGTTAATTATCTTGTGAAAATATATTTATTAACTTCGTGCAACTTTTTCAGAGTCAAGACTGTCGTATACCAACAGAGAGCGAAATATAAATATAAAAAATCTACTTGAATGAAATAAAAATAAACAAAAACGAATTTTGGCACATACCTATGTAATAATAATAATATAATATTTAATAAAACACACAAAAGCTAAATGAACTCTATAAATAATAATAATGATGAAAAAAAACAAAAAATATTTATTAGATATAATGTAAAATTATGTGTGTCTAATTTAAATATATAAATAATTATAATAATATTGCAGTAATTTTTAGAATTATTATTATGATAATTATTGTTTATCCGTGATTTAATGAGTAAACAATGAAAAATACGCTTATAGATAAATAAACTCAGAAATTGTAAGAAAATTATTCATAAGTTTTACTATATAAATACAAACAAAAAAAACATAAATATACAAAATAATTTTATTATTTTCCATATAATTGTTTAAATATTTTTATTTTTTAATTTAACAAAACAAATTATAACAATTACAAAAATATTTAATAAAAACCATCAAATAAATAAAAATAAAACAAAACAACACTATAAATATTAATAAAACAATTTAAATATACATAAGTACGTGTAAATCTGTAAACTACTATTTAAGTAATTATTAATTAAAACAAAACAAATAAACAAACAAACAACAACAGAAGAAGATGACAAAAGATATTTGGATTTTAAATGTAATATAAATTTGTATTAATTACTTAATTAATTAAAAACAAAAAAAAACAAAAAATTTATTAATAATATAAAAATAAAAACAAATTATAATATACATTATGGAAAATAAAATAAAAATTGTATTGTTATAAATTCAATAATAAAGAAAAACCTAAATTCATTTAACTGAAAAAAAAAACAACCATTGAAGTGAAAAGACGCAACATTTTTTGTATAAACATATAATTAAATTTTTGATGATTACGAAACAAAACAAAATGTTTTTTGAAAGGTGTTTTGATTTATTTGAAAATGTGTTTTTCGTTTATGTGTATGTATGTATGTATGTAAATGCATTTTGTTTTTGATTTTGTTGGATAGAAAATTCCAATAAGGTTTTTTTATTTGTGCTTTGTTTTGGAATGCTTTATTTTTTCGCCCAAAGTCAGTTTTTGGGGATAGATCAAATTTTGAGAATTTTGTTCAGCCAAGATATAGCATTTGAAGTTCTTATAGTTTGTTTTTGATGAAATACTCGTATAATTTTGTTCCTCTATAATTATTTCGATTGAAAAATAAATAAGTTTATTTTTCGTTATAATTTCTTATTGAGCATGCCGTGAATTTGCTTGCATGAGGGATTACTGATAATTTTGTTGAAATACACTTGAGGATTCAGTTTGTTTTTTGTATCAGTAATTTTTATAATACATACAACTTCGAAAACAAATACATTTTTGAACAGATACATATTAGAATTGAGGAAATCAAAAATGAGATACGAACAAATCCAGTAAGTAGATCGAATCTGAAAAATTATTGTGGAATATAAAAAGATTTTGCAGGATGAATTATTTTGTAAAGCGTAAGTATCCTTTTATTTATTTGAACATTTTACATCTAACAAGATATTTTGTTTTTTTTTTTTTTTTAATTTTATGTGGTTTTAATTTTCCACAATAAAGAAAATAATGAAGAGGAAATTACTTAAACCAGGAATCTTAAATAGTATAGTAAATTAAGTACACATTTGTATGTGAGTTGTTTCATTAAATATCCAATCGAATAGTGTGGACCTGATTCTAATTAGGGACTCTTTTTTTTCGATTTCATTGACTCACTTTATTTTTCCTAGACCTTATTTAAAACAACATCTTCGGATCGTAATAGGATCTAGAAAACCTACCTTTGACTTAAAAAGAAAATTGACTGAGAATTATAGCAAAAATATAAACGGAACCTACAAACAATAAATTCATTAAATTGTATGATTGGAATCGGCGGCAGAGGATATCATTCTTAGCAACACGTGAGAAGTCCCCTAAATTTTCACTATTGGCTTTTTGTAAAATGGCATTTAAAGAAGCTGTGAGGTGTGTAAATAAATCGATTGGCAACTGAGACATTTTGAGCAAAGTTAATGTTTAATAATTTATTGGAAAATGTTTTGGCAATTTTGCTAAACATTCATATTTACCTCTCTACTTTAAAAAAAAACACCCTTTTGAACACCTGAATTATGTGCATACCTTAAAAAAAAGTGTAGTTAAAAGCTTTCGAATTTCTTTAAAAAAAAAAAAGTCTGAAGAAAGCCAATTTTTAACTTTTATTTCACTATATTATAGGGACCACTTACAAATTTCATATGGTAACCCTTTTTTGTCACTTCTTATTGGAAGTTGTTCAATGGTCACGTTCGGGTATCAATCCACAGTTATTCGGATAGGAAAAAATAGTTGATACACAAACCATTTTCTGTCAAAAGCAAATCTTAAGCCTTTGTATATGAAAACTATAGACCAAGGTGACAACATATTCTGTGTTTTTTGTGTGTATGCAAGCTAATAACAATATTAGTTTTCTTAGATCTTTTTTTCTTTTTGACTGGTGTTTTTACCTTTGTGTTGACAAATAATGGCCTAATGGGTGTTTTCATAAACGTCGAAAATCTGCGTTAGAACAGTCGTGTTTTTGATTTGTTGCACTAATGAACACACTAATTCTACAGAACGTGTGCTGGTCTGCTTAAGTACGATTTTAAATAGTCTCAGAATATTCATAAACGTCAGACAAAAATCAGAAATTGGGTGCATTCATAAAGCTAGTGACTACGTAGTCAAAATTCAACTAATTTGTGAATGCAAAATTGCACTACAAAGCTAGTTAATCCGGAACTGTCATATTAATGACAAATACAAATGGGTGATTATACAAAAATTGGGTAACTTTTGAGGATATTTTGTTTACGATAGTTTTTAAATGAAACTTCTATAAATTCGGGTGTATATGATAGCTAATCTAATTATATATATTGTTCCCAATCGGGCCAGTCACTTTTTTGAGTACATTGTAAGATATTTAAAAATTTCAGAATTTGACTGCCAGAGGACTGACGAGTATACACAGTTTTGAAAGTATTATAATGAAATTTAATACAAATTAGTAAAAATCTCTTAGGATTTAATAATAATCACTTAAAATCACTTAGTAACAATTAAAAATAATTATTAATATGTAATACTAGTAGAAAATACTACATCAGTTTTCAAAACAGACTTTTGACATTTATCGTAATGTTATTCACTTATCTTTTACTACTTTCACATAGTTTTACTAAATATTTCAAAGTAATCAACAAACAAAATCTAACAATATTCATCTTAAAAGTACTAATGATCAAGAAATGAAGAACAATAACAATTTACCTGACACAGAACTGACGCCACACCACTGACGAAAAAGACGATATTTGAGATTATAATCTGGACTCATGTTTTTTTTGTAATTTCAAATATCAACAAACTACATTTTAACAAATCAAAGTCTAATACGAATAAATAAAAATAAACTTTAGATTAACAAAAAAATAACGACTCACCATAAAACTGACGTGTTGACTGGCTAAGCACGTGTATAGACAACATACATAACCCAAACTCTGGTATAGTTATGGTGGCCGTCAAATTGTGCGACCCGCAACTAACTTTATTACCAACATTAAAATTCAAAGTGGGATTTGACGTTGAGTCGGCGATATTTCGCACGAATTTTAAATTTAAATAACACACAAGAAACTGACGAATAAAACTGAACACAAAATTTCTTATTTTTTTAAA
This sequence comes from Eupeodes latifasciatus, assembly GCA_920104205.1. NCBI lineage: Eukaryota > Metazoa > Arthropoda > Insecta > Diptera > Syrphidae > Eupeodes > Eupeodes latifasciatus. The sequence goes on along the minus strand of OV049925.1, from coordinate 42,755,735 downwards.
TAAAGTGGAGAACACTGCATTATGAAAGTTGTAGTACCTATATATTAAACTATATACATCGCAGATTGTATTAATTTAATAAGTTTCCTCAAATCAATGATAATGTTTAATAGACAGTCACTTAATGGTTGGTTTTTAGGGTTGTGACATGCCAGAGGACTGACGTTTTAAGAACTAATTGTGTTTTTTAATAACTTGTATTTAAAATGAACTGAAATTGGGTGACTACATAAAGGTCTTTCCATTGTTTTAAAATAAATTGCAATCTCAATAAAATATAATCAGACTTTGTATATATTGGTTGATGACATCGAGTTACCCAACTTTTGTATAATCACCCAAATATATAAAATAAGAAACATTTGTGTTTTCAGAACTCTAAATATTTTTTTTTTCTTTTTAAATTTAAATAAAACCAAATATGTACATATATAGAAGATTATAATATGATTGATTTATATTTGTATTTATATAAATACCGAAAGATTCATTTCATTTTATATTCTTGTGTCCTTACCGAGCAGCTGATTGTGAAACGTCAAAACCAGTGTGCACTAAAATTGTAGCCGAAATTTTTACATTACGTCGGAGGGGAAATTTGAACTGCTTTCTGCAGTCAACTAAATATGGATGCACAATCTGCGCGCCTCTGATATCATGTATGATGTTTATAAACATACATTCAGCCTTATCACAGGCCCCGTCGTAATAGATTCGTAGTACGAACCCCGAAAAAAGGTATCATTGCCCCCGTCGTACGAAAAAAATTTGCTACGAAATTCGGAGTTCGTGAAAAGTGGTATCACTAGCCCCGAATGAATAGGAAGTTTGTTAGTTTTTTCTACGAACAGTTATTTGGATCGGAATACAATTGAAAACGAAAAACAAATATTTAGCGTGCGAAGATAAATTAAATAAAAATAAAATATATGAAAAGAATCATGTAAGTTTTACTATTGTTTTAATGTGAAAGTGTTTACCTATATTTTTTATATTTTTTTTAAGGGCAAATAAAGTTATCACAAATAAAATTCAGTTCCAAAGGCTTTATGAATTATGAAATGCTTCAAGAAAAACCTGAAATTGCCCAAGGATATTCGAAAATCCAAAATATTTAGCACAATTTTAAGATTTGTGAAAAAGGTTGACTGGGCCATTCCGATCTCAAAATCTTTGCCAACGCCGTATTGTTATCTTCCTTCCGCAATGCATCTCAAAACTGCTGCCAATCTGCTGATTGGTGTGATTGAACTCGAAAACACGCAAGGATCGAGTTCTTGATCCAGGATCTCTAATATATGTACATATATAAACGCTGCCTTATTCACCCGAAAGTTTTTTTTTAAATCTGCAAATCAATTTTCTTTGTAAGCAGTGGAATGTTTAAAATATGTTACCAACACTTTGTCATCAAGATCCAAGGGGTTAAAAGCATCTCTTAAATTTTTGCGCTGCATTTTTAGTGTTCGTCGTCTTCGTGTATTTTCTTCATTTACTGCAAAGATTGCAACGGCAATATTATCCATTTTTAAAGACAAAAACAAATAGAACTATGTAAATCGAAAGATGAAAAAAGAGCTTTTACATATTTATTTTTCTTATTTTCACGCAAATCAACTGATTTTGACACTCCGAAATTAGTATTTCTGTGTGGCAATGCTTTTTTGATTTCGTTCGGGGCTTATGATGTAAATGTATTCGTATTCGTAGCGTAACAACATTTTCGGGGACTCGCTACGAGGGACTCTGTGATAGGGGTGATTATCTTCTTTATGAAAATGTCTAACGCAGATCTAAGTTAGGCGGACGTTTATGAAATCACCCAATGTTACCAATGATATAGATAAACAGGCCTCTTATTGTCAAGTCAAGCTTACCATAGTCAAAGTGTCAGCTGATCGTGTTTTTTCATTTAACTGATAGCTGATTTTCATAACCCTTCGATTCATTTATTTACTTCACAATTTAATACGTATGAAATTTAATGTGAAAGGGTTCCTTGTCATATTGGAAAAGGAACATTGCCATTTTCGATACAATACAAAACAAAACTTATTGTTGTTTTGTACATTTTGTAAGGATTATTTTTTGTTGATAATAAATGTTGTTGCACTTTTTGCACGATCAACTGAAGGTTAGAGTTGGTGAAATGAAGTTAAAAGTTTCGAATTAATCAGGCCTATCACGAATTCCATCGTAAGGGGAAACTTTTAAGAATTTCAAAAAAACGTATTACGAAATCCGTTCGTAATGCAAAATTGCATGAAATTTTCCACTACGAACAAATTTAGTAATAGTTTTTTTTCGGGATTCGTAGAAGTTTCCGATTACGATGAAATTCTTGATAAGGCTGATTTCGTTTTTAATGAATTCCAAACGTCTTGCATTCTTCAAGAATGCCAAAAAAATCCTTTTCAGCTCCGTAATAAATTTAAAACATGCGAGTTTTTCACAAAACTACAATTTTTGTACAGACTTCATGACCGCCTCTATATCCATGGTAGGCCAATAGGCACGATTATGTAGGATGACCATGGCCAATGAGCAATGGTTTTTGAGAACAAAAAGTTTAATTTTCTATTTTCCGGATTGAAATTAATTTTCCTGATTAGCTAATACTTTTATGTTCTATAGTGAAACGAATCGTTCCACTGATTTGTGTCTGAATTTCATACAATTAAAATGATAAATTTCTGCCAGTAAAAATTTGTCGATGGATTTCAATCAGGAAAATTGTTTCATGACAGAAATGTGCATTAATCGCTATAAAAAACCTGCCAAAAAAATTCCAATAATTGGTTTCAATGATAAAAACCAATGATAACTATATTTGGCACCTAATAAACAGCTGACTGCGAAATTCCAACACAACTTAATTTTGTTTCCAATTTTTTACTGTTCCGATGGCATCAGTTAAAAAATTACTGATGCAATCAACAGCAAAAAGCAGGTGCAAAATTCCTGGTTATTTAATAACTCTAATTTAATTACGTAAACTTATAAAATAAATAAGTGGCGCAACAGTCCGTTGAGAACTAGGACCTAGTGACTTAACCATTCCTGTGTGCGTGTAATGTTGCCAGGGATGGAGGGGAATTACAGTTTTACACCTAATCCGAACGGCTAATTTGAGAAAGCACTTTTCATGACAAGAATTATACACTTGGAGGACTTGTCAATTTCTCGCAAGAGGCAGTACCGATAAAAAACTTAAAATGGCATGATAGTCCAACGCACCAACCATTATGCCACCCGTACAACGCAAATTAACTGCTTGCTAGAAACGCTCATCAGTAAAACATTTGGGATTCCTCCTGTTTCAATTTTTACTGATGGATTTTACTAATAGCTACTCGTATTACCGACCCCGTGACAAAGGCCCAGTTATAGCAATCATTGATATCAATCCAGAAATATTTTTGAATGGATATTTGACTGTGTTTTCTTTTGATTAGAAATGCAATATTATGTACTAAAGGGCTAGAAATCTCTTAAAGAGTTTATTTGAGAAAAAAAAGATTAACTGTGTAGTTATTTATCACTGGTTTTCATCAATGAAATTGAAAAAAAAAAACGATTGTAAAATTCTTTTACTAATCAATTTTAATTTTTTAATTATGTAAACGTTTTTAATGAACAGCTGATTTTTGAATTTACAATTCGGAGCAAATTCATCTGAAATCGTTCCATTTTCTTTGTATTCTCACATGTCACTTTTACTTTCAAATGATCAACTCTAAACTCAAATTCTTGATTTGAATCAGGAAATTTTGTTTTACTGACAGAAATTTTGGGGAGAGTACGATAACTCAGGCGACAAAGTTTAATGACGGATTTGTATAGAATAGTTAAAAACAAGTGCGCAAAATTTTAAACAACCTATTATTAAGGCCTTAGCATAATACTAGTTAACAATTTACTATATACATAGTAATCTACTAACTTTTCACTAATTTTAAACACTTTTTATTGTTTTGCTAACTAGTATCATGTTTAAACCATTTTATTAAAAAACAAACCTACCTTAATATCTAAATAATACTAAAAATGATTTAACATCGTACTAAACCGTCTAAAATTTTGCGCCAAGCATTTTTTACTATGGAAGCGGGGGGGTCTATCTCCCCTCGTTTAGGCAATTTAAAAAAAATTTACGTTTAATGGAAAAAAAAAATTACAAAATAATGGTAATACTTACAACTAAGTTTTATACATTTTTTGGAAAAAATTGTTTTAAACTCAAAAATGGCGCAAAAAAAAGTTAAAAAAAGGTAAGTGTAATTTTTTAAAAATTTAAGATTATCTACTATTGTTTTTTTTAGAATTAATTGCCCTTATTTGTTTTTGATTAAAAACTGAAAACTAGATGATTTTATGTCTTCTAGTTTTGAGAAAATTACCAAAAAAAAAATATTTTAATTAAATTATTTTTTCCTTGCTTGATATTTATGTACGTAGTTTTATTTTGATAGTAATAATGGAATATGGATTAAGATATATGTATGTACCTACGATAAATTAATTTTCTTAAATCCAACTTATTTAAATACAAAAGAAACTTTGCATGCACCCCACCTTGCATCCACTCCACCTTGCACCCACCCCACCTTGCACTCACCCCAAATCCTATAGTTAGCCCAAGCAAGGGGGGGGGGGGTTGCAGGGGGTAACATGCCTCCCATGCACACCTCACAGTTGCATACACCCAAACGCGCACATACCATTATTACTATCAAAATAAGACCACTAAAGCATAAAAAAAAAATAACTAAATTAAAATAATAGTTGCGGTTACTTTTAATTTTCTCAAAAACTTAAAGACATATTATGTAAAATCATCTAGTTTTCAGTTTTTTATCGAAAATTAATAAGAGCAACAAATTTTTATAACAAAATTATTTATAAACTTATAGTTTTGAAATATTGAAATCGATTTTTCAAAAAAAAACATTTTTTACTAAAATTTTGAGTTTAAAATTAAATTTTTCAAAAACTATGCATAGTTTCGACTTGATTTAAAAACTGGCTAATAGAAAAGAATGTTGGCTTTAAAAAAAAGTACAATACTTAATTTTAAGTATTACCGTTATTTTTAAACCTTCAAGCGGGCGCGCGTAGTCGAATCGACCGCGCTTAGTACATTTTCGTTCATATTATTATTTTTACCATCATATGTAATTTTCATTTCTATAGTAGCCTTTTTCATAATTTTAAGTACTTTTTTGACAAATTAGACTTTAAAGACAATGATAATGTATCTGAGTACAAATCAATAAATAATTATGGAATAATTAGTGCTTTATTTCTCTTATTCATCCGATAGGTCTTTTCGGTTACGCGCGCCCGCTCCCGTTACAAATGACCGCGCGACCGCTTGAGGGTTAAACTATTTTTTCCATTTTAAGTTATAATTTTTTTAAATTGACTCTTCCGCCTACACGGGAGGTGATAGACCCTCCTCCCATAGTAACAAAAAATGCTTGTTTTTAACTGTTTTAAAAAATTCGTTATAATATCTTGTCGCCTGAGCTATCGTACTCTTGCCGAAATTTTTTAAGAAAGCTGTAACCAACATGTTGAATTAATTCCAATGATTGGTTTCAATGACGATAACCAATGCCAATGGGTACTTTAACTGGCCTCAAAAATGTTTTTATTTTATTTGCCGGAAGGAAATAGATTTTCTTGAAGAGCTCATTCGTTTCTGTCCAAAAGTGAAATGAATTGTTCCAATGATTTGGGTTTCAATTTTACATAATTCCAATGGCAGATTTTCGCCAGAAAATATTTTTCCGGTGGAATTCAACGACCTGCCAAAATAATTCCAATGATCAATCCCAGACAGATAGGGTATCCGGATACCTTTTTGTTAGTGTTTTACGTGTTAAATAACAGCTGATAAAAACAGCTGAGATGTCAAAAAAGGAATCCAAAGGTATCCAAGAATTTCTGGGGTATGTAGGAGTAGGTATCTGACAGAACTGATATAACACATGGTTGAATTTCAAGAAACTTGAAAATTGATTTCAGCTTTTTGTATTTGTTGATAGACAAAAAGATACAAAATGTTAGTTGAAGTTGTATTTGAGGATGTTCTGTATATAATAGACGATGAAGAAGCTGCCTCCGAATTTTAGAAGATTTCAAAATTGACTTATTTTGTTCTCGTTTTGTAGATGACCAATTTGCTAGGTCTTACCTCCAGTCTAGTGTCCAGCATTCTGAAGTTGAAGAACCGCATTCTGTTTCAGAGGTAGAACAAAATACAGGTAAATATATATTAATCTTGTGGAAATAAATAAATCTAACTTTTTTGTTTTTATGTAGGTACATATAAAAGCAGACAGAGGCGAACAGCTTGTAGAGCTACAAGCAAATAAGGTCGCTGGAAGGAAAGATAAGTTATTCTTTCAGATGATTCAAAACCCCAAAGAAGAACCACTCTGTTCTCTTTTTTTAAGGTTGGGAACATAAATCCATTCTGCTCTTCTTGGAGGAGTGCAGAAAGCGAAAGGACCAGCCTTGATAGCTAAAAAACCCGGCGAAGAAAAAATTTTTCAAAAAATTGCAAAAGTTCTTGAAGAACACGGGTCAATTTTTGATGAGAAGGAATTAGAAATAAAATTAAAAAATATGAAAAAGCGCTACAACATTATCATACACAATAACAAGAAAACGTCGACTGGTCGAATTAATTGGCCATTAAATGTTTTATCTTATACAACAATTTTGACTTCGAAGCTTAAATGTTTCTCTGCTTTTTGTGAACAGCTGAAAGTTGTTTTTATTTTTTGACATAGCTATCTCAATACAGCTATCCAACTCGTTCAACACGGTACCTAAAAATCCACCTATCTAAGATACCCTATCCAACATGAGATTGAACGCAGCCAATGATGAAAACCAATGACAAGTAAAGCTGTGGCCCCTAAGAGGGATCGTTAGAAAATCAAAATGCAGAACATCCTAATGAATGTAAACAACATTTTAGGAAGTCTCATAAATGCAGAAATGAAAACAAACATTTTCATCTCTTTTTTTACGAATTGACCTATTTTTCTGGAATGTAATTCGATAGCTTATTCAATGCAGTAAAAATCCATTTTTTCGACGGACATTTAATGTATTCTTTTCCTAAAGAAGAAATGCTATAGACATTTCTTCCTTATTAATTTTGATGATTCCAAAAATTCCGTGTTGTTTTATCTTAATTAATCCAAAATCTTTTCTCATCCTATTACACATGCATAAAAGTTAGCGATTTTGTGATGTCAATATGCAATCAAAAATAACATTATACTCTTATCTGCTCGCGTGCATTAATTGAATAAACATTACGATGCAATTGACATCACCTTTCATCGTATCAATTTAATTCAATTTTGATTATTTCCATCCAAAGCATTCCATTTCGATTCCAATTGCATTGGCATCGATAGCGGCAGCGGCAATAGCAGCGATATGATGCCTGCTGTTGATGATGTTGCAGTGCAGCGAGCAGCCAGTGGTAGTGGTACGGTCGGTCGGTTGGTCTTTACTTTGGTGCGGCAAGGTGGCGACGACGAATCGGTTGCTCACGTTGAGTCGCCATTGCTGCATGCACAAAATGACGCTGACGATGTCACTTCGAAAGGTGGTATGACATTAGCTGACATTTTGACATGACACAATGCGAGTTGGCCAAAACATTCAAATCAATGTAGGGAGATTATAGAGGCAACTAGTAATTAGGATCGATACATATGTAAGTATACACGAGTAAAGTTGACATCAATTTTATTACAAGTAGGTACCTTATGTAGGTATATACATACATATGTATGATGATAAAGTTCAGAAAAGGGTTAAACAAAGTGCATTCACAAGACGTACGACTATTGTCAAAGAAAAGAATTACTTTGAGCTCGGTATGAACCTATTAAAAGGTAGGCAGAGCAGAGGCAGTACTAACCACAATTCAAATATTTTGTTGTTCAATAATCAACTAGGTATTTTATAGTTTAAAGAGGTAAGTTACAAAAGAATAAACGAAATGGATGGATCGACCATCGACGAAGACGGTGACGGCGACGACGACGACATGACGGACGTAACGGACGCGACGCGACGGACAAACAGACGAACCATGAACTGGACGGCAATATTATATTATGCATATGCATATCCATGGCGGAGCGGATAGTATAATCTTGCTAATAGATGTGCATCGTCAAATTGAATATTTCTGTTTGACAGCAAGTCTCTAATTATGTATAAAAGTCAGTTGAAAAGAAAGACATGTCGATGTCGATGTCGATGTCGCTGTTGAAGTCCAAGTCGAAGTCGATGCTATGTATGTCGGCATTGGAAGGAGGAACCGATTCCACCGACAGAAGTCGGGGAAAAATATAGATTTTCTGTCAGCCATCAGAATCAAGAGGTATTAAGTGCATATTGTGTATTATTTGTATACGAGTCTGTTGAATACCACAGATACCTCGCTCGACACTCGCACAGATGCCTCCTATACCTAATACACTACAAGTTTTGAAATGGCTTCTTGAAATGAAGTTGAAAATTGAAATGCGTGACATTTTGGCGGCGAGATGATGTGAGTTGTCTTTTGTTAGACGTTTAATGGTAAAAAATGATGGATAATAAATATCTTTACAATATACCTTCTATTAATTAAGGCTATAATCATGTAGATGTAGAGAAATGGAAGATAATAATCTCGAGAAAATAAGGATTAACAAATTACACAATAACGACTATACTTAGGACCAGGGCCAGCCCCAGCCAAACTTGCGCCCTGTTCAAGATTTGTAGAAAGCGCTCCTTTTTTATATTTTCACACATAAACTGATAGATACACAAACATAAGCCTTTCCCAGATTTTTTTATTAAGGTATCCCCAGTAGGCCTAAACCATAAACTAAAACGCAGCGAAGAAATGAGCAGAGAGGATACGTTTTAACATGGAAACTTACTTTTCTGGCCTTACATTTTGCAAATTCAGAAATGAGATCATCGAAGTCTAAAGAATTTAATAATTCATTTTCAATGGACATTATAGATAAGCCTTCATGGTTGTCCTAAGATAGTTTTTAATAATTTTAAGTTTGGAAAAACTACGTTCTCCTAAAGCTACCGTGACCGGGATGGTATTAAGGGTTTGTTGAGCAATTACTCGTACTAAATTCGGAGCAAAATCTTCAAGGTTTGAACTAAAAATAAAATTTAACACATCTGAACTTGAGCTTTGTGGTGTAACATGCGGGGATATTACGGTTAACTCTTGAAACAATTCTTCTCCATCTAAATCTTAAAAACTAAGTACCTATGTTAAAACATTCTGCAAATTAAGGCATGAAGGACGTACATTTTTTTTTAAACATTCGCTTATGTTACTTAAAAATGAAAAATTGGTACTATACGTATCAAGCTGTTCAAACCTTTCTGTAATTGTTTGATCAAGTATTTTGAAAAAAAAAATCTACTTTAAATCTTTGTTTCGGGTCTAATATATGTAGTTTCAGGACATTCACAGCATAAAGTATTTTTCTCCGTTGAGATCGCAATGATGAAGCTTCAGGAAACATATTTGGTATTTCTAGGGAACTAGCAGTACGCATTACGCTCGGTTAATTGAACATACCTACTCATTACATTTTTCATCGGAACGCATTAAAAACAAATTGTTTTTTGTATGCCAGTTGATGTTGACAGATTAACGGATGGATTTTGCAAATATTTACTTGATTTATTTATATTTTCTAAAATATCAAACCAAATTAGCAGGAAGTAAAATTGAACGTAAAATAAAACATTTTATTTCCTAACGATTCTGCAATGTTTTTTGCCTCTAGATTTCTTATTTCTATAAGGGGTTTTAAAGTAAATCTTTCTTATAAATATCCCACCTCGTTGTGGAACTTGAAAAAAGTTATACAAACATTGAATTGCATCTAAAAAATTTAACTGCATATAATGAGCACCGAGCAGCATCATTAGGGGCCGGTTATAGCTATCAGTAAAATCTATCAGTAAAATTTTTGTTTATAGTTTTTGAACATGTTACAGATTTATTTCTAGCAAAAGATTGATGCAATAAGATGAATCCTATATGTGTTTCAATTTTTTACTGTTCCGATCACATCATTAAAAATTTTACTGATGAAAGCAACAGTACAAAAATTGTCTGAGGCGCGAAGCCTCAAAGTGAAATTTAATTTAATGACGTAAATTTACTGATTGCTATAAACGCTCATCATTTCAGATTCCTCCTGTTTCAAATTTTACTGATAGCTATAACCGGCCCCTTAACCACTAAATTTAAGGAATGCGAGCCACATGGAACGAAAAATGCTCTTGGTTCCAGGGTTCGAATTCGATTCTGAAAACCCGCTTCTTTTCCTTTCATATTCGAACTATTATCATAACTTTGGCTTCGACAGTTACTTATTAAACATTGAATGCAAAGTGATGTTAGTTAGTGCGCCAGAGATATGTAACTTAGGAGTAGGATAATTGTGATGGATGTGTTTTGGTATTGTATTAAGAATTTTCGTGGTAAAAAAATGGTAAATAGTAGATACATATTTGTTTGCTCAAGATCAGATTACATTTTCTTGCTCCTGGTAATGCACCCCCAGAATTTTGCGCCCTGTGCATTTGCATATCTTGCAAAAATGCTTTGTTCGGCCCTGCTGATGCGTATATCTATGGACAAAGAATGATCGTGATTTTTGCTGATGATATGTACTGTACATATATTAAGATTTTAGTGTAGGAATTTTGACTAAGTGTAGGTACATACATTGATAAAAATGTTTGTTTTGCTGACCTCTTCCTGTAAATTGAAAAGTTTTAAACCATAATGGAGTTGTTTCTGGTTTTTGTGTGATTTAATAATTTTAAAAATATTTTCAGATATAAAAATTAAAAATACCTTTTTAAATAGAAACAAACATACAAATGTAAATAAGGGGTTTGTAATAAGAAGTTTTACTTTAAATAATAAGCTATTAAGGAAGCTCTCACTATTGAAGCTGTCAATTGGATAATCGAGGGGATTCAAATGAGCCATAAAGCTCATACTGTTTAATTGTATAAGCAAAGATTTCATCTACAGATTTAGTAATTTAACGATATTATCTCAAAAAGGGTATTGTCATAACGTTAATGTTATTGTAATAATGTTAAAGGTATTTATAACGGGTTATCCATTTTGCGGTTTCAAAAGTATTGGAATAACAATTCGATCTGTCAAACTAAGTTATTAAATCAATTTTTTTTTGTCAGTTAAAAGTCTGACTTTTAAGAAAATGGATGGCTTAACTATCGCACAACGCATACAAATTGTTAAAATCCACTACAAAAATGGTGATCGTGATGCCACAGCCACATATCGTGCTTTAAGAGGAGATTATGGTTTACATAATCGTCCAACTGCGCAAGCAATTGGCAAATTTGAAGAGACTGGATTGGTTACAGATATTGAAAGGCCTGCGAATCATATTTTCGCTCGTACCACCAAAGACCCGAATGTTTCGATTCCTCGTTGTTCTCAGGAATTAGGACTTTCTTATGCGCCAGTTATAGCTATCATTGGTTTTCATCATTGAAAACAAACATTGGAATATTTTTGGCAGGTCGTTTATAGCTATCATTAAAAATTTCTATTATTGAACAAAATTTTCTGATTGAAATCCACCGAAAAATGTGTACTGACAGAAATCTGTCATTGGAATTGTGTGAAATTGGAACAGAAATCAGTGGAAAGATTCGTTTCACTTTTGAACTTAAAAGTATCAGCTGTTCAGAAAAATGAATTTCCGTCCGGAAAATAGAAAAATACATTTGTAGAGAAAAATAAATGCGCAATTACACTTTTTTTCCTCAAAGAAAATTTTTTGTGTGATTTCCGATCGATCAGTATATAATTTTCATTTCTATAATCAAAGGGAAACACCGTCAAATATCGATTCAAAAATTTTTCCGGATCGATTTCAATGATAGCTATAACTAGCCCCTTACGGCACATTATGACGTATTTTGTATCTGGATTTGCACCTACATCCATATAAAGACAAGCTCACACCAACTGAAGCCATTCACAACGTGCGTCGTAGATTCGTCGAATGGGTGCTTGAACAACAAGCGGCGGCGGAAGGCGATTTTTTTAGCAACATTTTTTTTCAGCGACGAAACACATTTCTCACTCGATGTGTATCTTAATAAACAAAATCGTGTCGTATTTGCGGCTATGAGAATCCTCAAGTAATTGAAGAGAAGCCATTACATCCACATAAAGTCACTGTTTGGTACGGAGGTTTGATTGGTCCTTACTTCTTCGAAAACGATGGAACTTTTTTTTCCCTGCTATATGAAGAATAAGACTTGGAAAATATGTGGTTTCAACAAGACGGTGCCAGATGCCACACAAGAGACATATCCTGGCCGCGTTATTTCCCGCTGTGGCGATATCAACTGCCCACCATAAGATTATGCGATTTGACACCGCTCTGGACTTTTTTTTGTGGGGCCACTTTAAAGACTGTGTTTATGCAGATAAACCTTAAACTCTTGGGCCATCGCCATAAACCAATTTTCTTTTTTTTTTTAAAGTGGAAATGACTTCAATTGATATTTTTTAAAACAAAACTGATTTCTAAAGAATGGGTTGGGGATAGAATCCTCAAAACCGAAATCCCAAAAACTCAAAATCCTGAAAAGTCAAAATCCCGGATTTCGTGTTTATTAATTTTTGGGTTTTCTAAACACGTCTATGTACGCGTGACTGCCTATGTATAAGCGGATTGCTTCGCACGACCCCATCTGCGGCACTGGACACCTTACTCTACCTAACCACCTCTTGACATTTTTAGCAAACAAATAGCTGCAAGCTCTGCTATTCGTCTCAAAACTTCGTCGCAGTGGACTAACAACAACATTGGCCACTCCGTAATTCTTAGTTATTTAGAATCAAATCCAAAGCACACAGACTACACCATCCCCCAACTGCAATTCGACAGAAATTTCCAGATTTCTATACCTCCCAGATCTTTTTGGGAGGATAGGACATTCTTGGAAGATGAGTCAATCCATTTCTATACAGATGGGTCAAAAACAAAAGAAGGGGTTGGTGGAGGTGTGTACTCTGAACGACTGAAATTAAGTCTCTCATTCCGCCTTCCCAATCATTGTAGCATGTTCCAGGCGGAACTTTTGGCGATAAAAGAAGTCTTGTCCTGGCTTAAAGAAAACGTGATATTAACATCTGATATCCGTATTTTCTCAGATAGTCAGGCCGCTATCAAATCTCTAGATTCTGTCTCTACAAACTCTATAACAGTCCATAACTGTCGATCATCTCTAATGAGATGGCACAACAGTTTAATATTCACCTTTGCTGGGTGCCGGGCCATAAAGACATTCCAGGTAACTGTAAGGCAGATGAACTCGCCAGGAACGGTACAGTCAGCGCCGGCCCCAGCCAAACTTGCGCCCTGTGCAAGATTTGTAGAAAGCGCCCCTTTTTTATATTTTTTTTTACACATAAACTGATACCTAAGCATAAGCCTTTCCCAGATTACCCAGGAGGTAGACTTTCAATGCGTTTTTTTATTGAGGTATCCCCAGGAGGCCTAAACCATTAAACTAAAACGCAGCGAAGAAATGAGCAGAGGGGAAACTTTTAAACTTGGAAACTTACTTTTCTGGCCTTACATTTTGCAAATTCAGAAATGAGATCATGAAAGTCTAAAGAATTTAATAATTTCTTTTCAATGGACATTATAGATAAACCTACCAATCTCTCTTGAGTCATGGTTGTCCTAAGATAATTTTCAATAATTTTAAGTTTAGAAAAACTACGTTCTCCTGAAGCTACCGTGACCGGGATTGTATTAAGGATTTGGAGAGCAGTTACTAAATTCGAAGCAAAATCTTCAAGGTTTGAACTAAAAATAAAATTTAACATATCTAAACTTGAGCTTTGTGGCGTAACAAGCTGGGATATTACGGTTAACTCTTGAAACAATTCTTCTCCATCTAAATATTTAAAACTACTTTATGTTAAAACATTCTGCAAATTAAGGCATGAAGCACGTACATTTTTATTTTTTAAACATTTGCTTATGTTACTCAAAAATGTAAAATTGATACTATACGTATCAAACCTTTCAAGTATTTGAAAAAAAAAATCAACTTTGAATCTTTGTTTCGGCTAATATAGTTTCAGGACATTCATCAGCATAAAGTATTTTTCTCCGTTGAGATCGCAATGATGAAGCTACAAGAAACATATTTGGTATTTCTAGGGAACTAGCAATACGCTCGGTTAATTGAACATACCTACTCATTAAATTTTTCATCGGAACGCATTAAAATCAAACTGTTTTTTGTATTTTCTAAAACTGTTATGCCAGTTGACAGATTAACGGACGGACTTTGCAAATATTTACTAGTTTAATTTATATTTTCTAAAATATCAAACCAAATTAGCAGGCAGCAAATAAATGTAAAATCAAAAGTTTTATTTCCTAAGGATTCTGCAATGTTTTTTGCCTCTAGATTTCTTAATTCTAAAAGGGCTTCATATATTTCTTCTTAATTTGTTTTTAAAGGCCTCAATGCATCTAACCTGCTCTCTCATCTTGTCTCAGAAGGGGGTTTCAAAGTATGACTTGGAATTTTTTTCTTATAAATATCCAAACTCGTTGTGGAACTATAAAAAAAGTTATACAAACATTGAATTGTATCGAAAAATTTAACTGCATAAAATAAGCACCGAGCAGCATCATTAACCAATAAATTTAAGGAATGCGGGCAACATGAAACTAAAAATGCTCTTGGTTCCAGGGTTCGAATTCGATTCTGAACACTCGCTTCTTTTCCTTTTATATTCGAACCATTATGTATGTATGTATGGATGTACTTTATTGAGATTTTTTTTTTTACACTTATGATTCTTAATTCTATGTACCTATACTATACATAGTTATTTCAATAGCTTGTTATTAATTTGCCGACTTAGAATTGGTCAGGCTACACAGTTTTTATTTTATATGAATTTAGTTTATTTTTGTAAAGCACTTTAGTTGTTTCTTAGACACAGTCTCTTAGTTTTATAAAATTACGTCCACTCAACAAGACGAAGCCTATTCGAACCATTATCATAACTTTGGCTTTGACAGTAAGATATTAAAATTTCATGTAATTCAAGCTTGTCTAAAATCAACTGAGTCAGTCACATTACGGTCTTGTCACAAAATACGTCACTTCTATTAAAAACTGATAGCTATGTATTTAATATTAATTAACAACAAAGCGAAAAAACAATTGCAACAATCTGCATTCTGCACCAGACTAGATATACATTAAAAGTAGCCGTTACAACAGTCATTAACTTTCACAAAAAAAAAAAAACAAACTCCCTGCGCAAGAACAATTCGACTCCACATAGAATCATCCCTCTTTAATTTTTAAGCTCTATGCTCCTTTTCCATTCTATTAAAAATTTCATCTGTAATCAGGCACTTAACTCTTACACAGTGTGCAATAAGAAAACCTGCACGCTCTGACCCATATGACCCATGTTAGTTTTAATACTCAGTGTGCAAAAAAGAAAACTTGCACATCAATTGACCATTTGTAGCAAAGACACCTACCTACCTCATTTCCAAATATTTCACCCTGTTCGTACAAGAGAAAAAAGAAAAAAATCTCAACACAAAAAAGTTTCATGCAAGAGAAAAAATCTCAATACAAAAAAGTTCCATGCCATCTCATATGTGCAAGATATATTTTATGCACACCGAGTCCCAAAATTAACATAGAGAGTATGACAAAGCAAAATACTTATTCATATTGAATCGTATGGGCTAGTACGTGCAGGTTTTGTATCACGCACGTACATACCTGAATGTGAGTTCTCATCTACAAAAAAAAAAACAACGACAAAAATATATGGAGTGTCTTTGATTAGTATTTGTAGTAGAAAGTAGCACAGCAACCTACCTGCTCTCTTCTTTCGGAGACATTTTTTTGTTGTTTTCTTTGTAGATGAGAACTCACATTCAGGAACGTGCGTGATACAAAACCTGCACGTACTAGCCCATACGATTCAATATGAATAAGTATTTTGCTTTGTCATACTCTCTATGTTAATTTTGGCACTCGGTGTGCATAAAATATATCTTGCACATATGAGGTGGCATGGAAATTTTTTGTGTTGAGATTTTTCCTTTTTTTCTCTTGCATGGAACTTTTTTGTGTTGAGATTTTTTCTTTTTTTCTCTTGTACGAACAGGGTGAAATATTTGGAAGTGAGGTAGGTAGGATTTTTAGTTCTGCGATATTTTGAGTTAAATTTTCATTGAATGCAACAATGAAAGTGATGTTAGTTAATGCGCAAGAGATAACTTAGGACAGTTGTGATGGATGTTTTTTTGAGATTATTTTAAGAATGTTTGTGGTTAAAGAATGGCAAATAGTAGTACATATTTGTTTGCAAGATCAGATTACATTTTCTTGCTCCTGGTAATGCGCCCCCAGAATTCTGCGCCCTGTGCATTTGCACATCTTGCACATATGCTTTGTCCGGCCCTGGGTACAGTACAGCCCATCCTACCACGTTTGGCACGTACTGGCATACCAATCGCTACTTGTAAACTGTTGCTAATGCAAGACGCTGTGAGGAGGGCAGGCACCAGGTGGAACAACATCACCACGTGTCAAGTCACAAAAAACATCTGGCCAACACTGGATTTAAAACGTTCAAGGTGCTTGCTCTCTCTAAGCAGATCGCATATAAGCTCGATAATAGGTGTCATAACCGGACACTGTCTAATAGGAAAGCATGCCATGAGATTAGGCGTATTCTCAAATGACTTCTGCAGAAGCTGTATGGACGAGGAAGAAGAAGAAACAGTTCTTCATCTTCTCTGCACATGCCCTGCTCTGGCTCGAAAACGCAAGAATTACCTAGGAGAATTCTTCTTTAACGATCTAAACGATCTAAATCATATCGGCATAATCAGCCTCTCACGTTTCGTAAGAGATTCAAACTGGTTCCATTGAGCTTAGGAAGAAAACCTCAAGATTCATGTGGTATCACAATGGGCCATTAAACTGGCCTAAGTGTGTCCGTGATATATAAGCACAAATTAATTATTCAATTTAGACTTAACTTCATTCTTCGAAGTGCTAATTATATTCATAGTTTTATTTTTAATTTATATTAATTAATATAACTAATATTAAATTGTTTTCCTATTTTTCTTGATTCCCCTGAATAAGTCAGCAACCCCTGCCGAAACGTTGGGAAAGTTAATGGAACTTAATTGCTTCATTGCGAAAACGACGACGGAAAACTATACTTTCACTAATCACAATTATTACACAAATTGGTCAATAAATAAACTCAATTCAAAGTTTTCCGCCATTGATTTTGTTATTATTTAAAAAGAGACTTGACTTATTATATGCGACTGCTGATTCAAAGATTTTACGTGAAAATAACAATTAAATAATTTTAAGACACTCAATTTAATTGTATAAATAAGACACTGGGAATTATAGGGTGTCCCAAAATTAACGCAAGATTTCTAGGGTGTCCCAAAATTAACGCAAGATTTCTTGCGTTAATTTTGGGACGCCCTATATAATATAAAATTTAATTGCTTAATTTAATTTTTTCGTAAGATATTTGGGGTCAAACAAAATGCGACCCACACTGATCTGTATATCAACTTGTTTCAAATTAACGCAAGATTTCTTGCGTTAATTTTGGGACACCCTAGAAATCTTGCGTTAATTTTGGGACACCCTATATAAACCACTGTTATTTTGTTCCTCAAAACTAAATACATAAAATCATGCATTTGATGAGCGAATGACGTTTTAAGTCTTCTAATTGAAATTTCGAAACATTTAAATACAAATATTTACTTTTATTTTCTAGTGTTGGGCAAAACGGTTCACGTTAAAATATTTTAAAGAAAAACATATTCTTAAAATTCTTGAAGGCAGAGTATTCATAATATTTTCGAATATAATGTAAATTTTACACTGGTCGAGACAACCCTACATCTTTCTAGCGAGAGTTATACTACCCTCCAATTGACACCAAAATTAAAAAAATAACAGATGAGGTTATATTAATTTCACAGACCAAACTCGTTTAGACAGGCAGCTTTCCAATAGGGTCAGGATATAAGTAGATAAACCTAGTTTTTTTTTTCATCTTTGCGCCATTGACTTTCATCATATACACGATTTTTGTAAATAAGAGTAACTCAAGAATAAAAATAAGGGTAACTCAAAAATGCACTTTTATTTTGCAATATTTAGCGCCTTAGGGCCAGGTATAGCTAGGCAACCCAAGCGCAAATTTGTATTCCAATTAAAATCTTTGATAAAATATTGGTCATTATCAAATAACAGACGGGGCGGACCTGGGCCTCAAGCAACATGGGTATCCAGCCAGCTCGGTCCGTAGCTAGTAGCCTCCAGTTTAGCACACCAATTTGGTTTAGGTCTTCTTCCACCTCCGTGCGCCACATGAGTCGCGGTCTTCCTCTACTACTCCGTCCCTCGGGATTGGATTCGAAGACTTTCCTGGCTGGAGCGATGATGTCCATTCGCTCTTCATGACCCAGCCATCTAATTAGTTGGACTTTTATTCTTTTAACCAGGTTAGTGTCGCTCTACAGCCTGTACAGTTCGTCGTTGTATCTTCTCCTCCACTCTCCATGAATGCAGACGAACCCAAAAATCACCCGAAGAATTTTTCTCTGGAAGCATTCTAAGACACTCTCATCTTTCTTTGAAAGGGTCCAGCTCTCAGCACCATAAATGAGAACCGGGATTATAAGCGTCTTATAGATGGTGACTTTAGAAGCTCGAGAGAGGGCTTTACTACTCAATTGCCTTCTAAGTCCAAAGAAGCAGCAATTTGAAAGAGTTATTCTTCGTTTAATTTCAGCGCTGGTATTTTTGTCTGAGTTTATAGCGGTGCCTAGGTAGACAAAGTCATTAACTAAACTAGCCTCAAAATTATAGCTGGCCAAGATGACGTTTTGTCCAAGACTTTGTCGTTCAATTTCCTTTTTTGATGACAGCATATACTTGGTCTTGCCCTCATTGGCCACTAAATCCATCTTCTCTGTTTCCGTCGCAATGCTCAAAAACGCTCCACTGACATCACGCTTTGATCTTCCAACTATGTCAATATCATCGGTCGGTGTATCCGAGTAACTGGATGGACCTTTGAAAGATTGTGGCCTCTAGTGTTGACGGTTGAGTTTTGCACAATTCTTTCCAGAACGATGTTGAAGAAGTCGCATGACAGCGCATCGCCTTGCCTAAAACCTTTTTTGACATTCAATGAATCGGTAAGATGTTTTCCAATCTTGATAGAGCAGCGTGAATTCTCTATCATCATTCTGCATAAACGGATAAGTTTGACAGGGATGTCAAAACTAAAGATTGCTCTTTAGAGCACTTCCCCATAGGATATCGATTTGAGGTTCCTTGGTTTTTTCCAAGATCTTCCGTAATGTGAATATTTGGTCAATGGTGGACTTTCCTGGTCTGATAAGGGCATACCAGGTTGTTAACGAATGGCTTCAGACGTTCACATAATACGACAGAAAGAATCTTTTTCAGGAGAATGATGCCTCTGTAATTGGCGCAATTTAAAGGGTCTCCTTTCTTGTGTTTTGGGCAAACTATGCTGAGATTCCACTCATCATATATTTTGCAGATGAGTTGATGCATGCTCCCTACAAAGTCATCGCCTGCTGCTTTGAATAATTCGGCAGCGATGCTGTCAGCTCCAGTAGCTTTATTGGACTTAAGTTAAAATATAGCTTCGTCAAGGTCGGGTAGGCGGATTTGTTGATCTGCGTCGCCTAGGTTGAGTGGTTCTATCTCCCTTACATCAGAGGAATTCGATTCGTCATCACCGTTATAAATGAAACAACAGTTCATAACAGTCTGGATCATTGTCAATTGTATAAACTTTTATCAGTTGGCTATTTAAATGTTAAGCTTTGATATCTATCAACTATCAATCGATAATTTATACTTAAAATAGGAGCGCGTATTTCTACTTTATTTTCCTCTCATTTGCAAAAGTGTTATGTATTTTTCAGATATTTATTTATCTATCATTATTAATTTATAAACGAATATTTTTACTGATACATACTTCATTAATTGGCGCCCAACGTGAGCCACACATGTTTGCATTATTAAATTTAACAAAATTAATAAAACAAGCTCGCTAGTAAATCAATACAAAAATAAATGTTGATAAGTACAAATACATAAATGCAAAAGACTAGTAAGCTTAGTCCTTAGTGAATACAAAACAGTCATAAAAAAATTTTATTAACAATTTCTTATTTAATGGTCAATCCGCTACTGGATGTAATTTCATTATATTGTTCATGCTTTTTTTTTCTTTTTAAAGTTTATTGCAAATTGTTTCAAAGTTTTATGTGAATTGAATCTTCAATTTGTTGGACTTTCAATTTGTAGAAATAAAAAGTTCAATTACCAATCGTCCAACAAACATGAGCTCCGATATGGTGAAGTGGAGATCTCTAAAGCCCTCGCTTGTAATGCATTTATTTATTTTATATTCAATTTCAATAAAGAATAACTTGGGACATTTATGAGTCACATGGAACCCAGAATGGAAATAGACCGAGATATTTGAACGCTCTCAGCTATATAAACCGATTCAATGTTATGTACATAGGTACCTACCTATAGGTTATACTTGTACTTGTGTACCTGAAACCTGCCTACATTTATTCGCTGCGTGCAGAAAAAAAAAACAGAAACATAAACAGATACGATATGTTGGCCTAAACGATTGCTCCTTTGGATTTATGGTCCTTAACAATACCAAAACAAAAAAACATAAGTTGTTGTGGTTATGGACGGTTTATGAATCAACGACGATGTTCATTGCTCAGCAAAAAAGCATTGCCAATATCAAAAGGCATCATACTACAATATTCAATGCACCCAGCATAGAGGAGAGTGGATATACCTTACCTCGGAGCTCTGATGCCGATATAGTCTGTAAATTGTACAAGAGTCGGAGGAGGCTCCATTTCGAACCAAAAAAATCACCAATGGGGGATATAATTTATGGTATGACTAAATTAAATAATAGTACCTACATTATTCTCGTTTCGTTTAGCCCAAGTTGAAAAATGCTTAATTGGCCATTTTATTTTCTGACTGTGTGCAGAGCATATTTTGTTGCTCGAATACTGTCAGTAAATTTGTTGTTGCTGTTTTGTTCTTATTGCAAAATGTAACCAAAAGCTGGATAAGGACTCGCATAAGTCAGCAATTTTTAGTTGAACGAACATTTTAAAAATCAGGTAAATATTTAACAAATCGTCGATGTTTGTATGTAAATCGAATATATTTTAAATTTTGTATAACTGAAATACTCTTACAGAGGTATAAAGCGTATTGGAATTTATACGATTGCGTTGAAAATTTAAATTTGATTTATTCATAATCTCTTGATTAATTGCAGTCCAGAAGGTTTTCGAGTATATAAATTCATATAATATTTAGATTTAGGTATGAATATCTACATATGTATGTATGTTTATTTTGAAAATTTCGAATAAGCTATGGCACCTTGCGTATATGCGTTGATGTAAACATTTAGGACAGGTATGAGTTATTAAATTGATGACATTTTCTATTTATGCGGTGGTTTTTATGATTTATTTGAATTCCTTGAAAGTTTTGTTAGGTATATTTATTTTTTGTTGTTGAATTTATTCATGAATAACTATTTATTATAACTTTATGGTGATTTTTGTTTATGGCTTTTTAATTCAACGAAAAAACCTATAACTTAGCTATTAAAATGTGCTTAAAAGGTGTTATAATAAAAGCTATTTTTTTATGTCAAGTTTTCACATTAAAATAAATTTAATTTAGTTTCAATTTTATAAAAAAAAAATGGTTACGAAAAAATGATAAACAAAATGTTTTTGAGGTGTTTGAATGTTACGACATTATTTTTTTAAGATTATGAATACCCTTATAATATTGATTGAATGATCAAGAAAGAGGTAAAGGATTAGAAAGGAGATACCGAGCATTGGTTTTGAATGGTTACACATTGCAATGAGTGGGAACTATTGAACAAGGTAGTACCCGTGGCATGATGGTTATAGTGCGCTATGCACTGTCATGCCAGAGGTCTTGGGTTCAATCCCTGCCTTCGCCATCTAAAGTTTTTTTCACGGGTAATTCTTGTCATGAAAAGTGCTTTCTCAAATTTGCCGTTCGGATTCGGCTTAAAACTGTAGGTCCTCTCCATCCCTGCAATTACTCACTAGGCCTTAGTTCTCAACGGACTGTTGCACCACTCAATTTATTTATTTTTTTAAAGAATTCCACATTCATGTAGTGCGGCTAAAGAAAAAATCTGTATACTTAACAATACCTCCTAAATTGGGCTCAAGCAAAAACTAATGAACATTTCTAGAAGTAGTACGGGTATTACGGTTGAATTGTTGGGAGCATTTTTAAAAAAAATGATGATAATTTAATCACCCTTATTACAGAATTCGTCGAATTAGCTAAAGTGACAATTTCGCATACGATTCCATACAATTTCTATAATCTATCATTCATGCCAATTTCGAGACCAATCTAAAGATTTTTAGTTAAATGAAAACAAAACAAAAGTAAACATTGCAAATTTCAAAAATGTAACTTAAAAGTTGATCATATTAAATGTTCAATTTAGGGAAAATTGGGCCTAGTGGCTTACAACTTCCAACCAGAAGAACTCTTGAAGGATTTGTCAATTACTCGCAAGAGACAAAACCCGGTAAAAATTGTTTCGTTTAAGTGGCGCAGGCTGATCTGAACTCAACATTTCTGGCGTGACAGTCCTATGCACAGTACGTACTAACCATCATGCCACGGGCACACAAAATTAGAAATAAAACAAATCTGCCGTAGAATACACATATATGTACGAGTTCCAATATGTCAATTTATTAGTGATTCAAATTTTGATACTATAACAACAAATTTTAATAAGCTATAAAACATCTCAATATACGATTTACCATTGGCACTTCTTCGTGAAGGTAAAACTGATGAAAACTCAAAAGTTTGCTGCAGCCATTAAATCGTACATGGACTTATTAAGATTCTCTACTTTCGGTTCGTTAAAATATATCTTAATGACCACAATCGAGGCAAAGTTAGATATCCTAGAAAACAACAGAATACAGAAATATTAAGTCATAGAGCATTTTCTTGATGTCCTAGATGCTTTGGGCATGTCAAAAATTGACAGCGTCAATATACAACTTCAGAAATGGAATCCTCATTTTAGTTCACACGGTAAATTCCATAACTAAGATTTACAACCGATGCGAAAGGTCAGTGGATCAGTGGGAGAAAAATTCTTAGAATTATGTAGTCGTCATGAAAACATTACTTCGGTGCTGAAATCCAAATCTCTCTTTTGAACTCGGCCCAGGAGATTCAATTGGGAATTGTACTCTAGTTTTGGACTAGACACCTCAGAAAAGGTAGACAATTTTTTGTTTTGGCATATGCTACCGCATATCATAGCTTGAATAGTAAAATGATATGTTTGAAACTAATAAAACTTCAACTAAAATCAACGAAGGAAAATTTTTTAATGAATATTTTTAAAGTCCTGATTCTAAAAATAATTATTTTGTTGTGCAGTAAATGAAAGCATTTTGCGCCTTTATATGAATATTGTGATTTTGAATTACCGATTTAAATATTTCAAAGACACTAACTCGATCACCAGATTATTTTATTTGTGATAAAAAAGTCTTAGGTTTATTTAGATAAATTGCAAAACTTTCTACAGGCTCTAAGAAAATGGATTCAAAATTATTGTGTTCTTCTCTATTTAAATTCAAAAAGCGTTTCTTCAAAAATGATTAAGAATATACATATAGTATAGTTAAAAAGTGCGTATACGCCCTGCATAACGATTTGTTAGGACGGTTTTTTTCGAAGAATAAAACTAATGTTGGTTGTATACGCCAATTTTTAATATTTTGAAATCGAATTACGTCTGGTTATAAATAGGTAGGCCTCTATAATGTATATTAACTAAACATGAAAATATATCAAAACAAATGTAAGATACCAGGACATTTTGAACTTTTTTTTTTTTTATTTTGGAATAATTATTCAAGACAGCAATATAACAAATTCAGAAATATTTTAATATTTAATGATAAGGGCCTGACAGTAGAAACCCAATAAGCACTTTACCAATTGCTCTACTTTTGTAAGACGGTTAAAAAAAAAAAAAAAACAAATTCAGAACCAAAATTTTGTAGTAACTTACTTAAGGTGGACATTTTTTCCAACTTTAAAAACTGCAATACCCTCTACAATACCGGGCAGTAATGCGGCGAAGGAATGAATATTTTCAGTTGAAAATATCGAAAAATCGATGCGCCGCCCTTTTTGATAAATTGAATTTCATTAATTTTGATCCAATATTTTTATTTTTTTTTCAATATTAATTAATTTTAAAATTTCTTTTTCCTGGCCGCGCAAAAACGTCGATTATATCGTCAAAATTAATTTCTTGGACTAGTTGAGCTTCAATTGACAGTAATGCAAGAGCATTAAGTCTATCTTGGCCCATGCTTGCGTGTAAATAGGTTTTTACGCGTTTTAGAGTGGAAAAAGATCTTTCTCCTGAACAATTTGTAGCCGGAATACTCAAAAAAATACGGAGAGCATTGTCCACATTCGGATAAACATCTAGAAGACTCCGTGAATGCATTTCATTGCATTGCATATTTTTTTGTGCAGAGCGTACATCTTCCGTATTTGCTAAGGAATCTTTCAGTTGAAAATGTAAATGAATATATTCATTGCCTAGGGCCTCTTCCAAATTGTCAGGATACTTACTGACTAGTTCGTTTGTATCTATTTCGGATAAATCATCAAAAAAACTAAAATTTTCGTAAAGCTTTTCATATGCACTTTTACGCCCGGCCAATTGTACACTCAGAGTGTCTAGAATAGGGTAATAAACATTTGTGCGAAAATTTTCTTGTCCAGAAAAAGATGTTATTTCATTTACCCGTGACTCATCTGGCTGAATTTTTCTGGTTTTTTGCGATGAGTATCATAACGATAATAATCGTGAACTCCAGATAGTGTTTTGGCTTTTTCTTCATAATCAGAAAATTGTCTGTCTCTCATGTCTTGAAAAAATAGAGCCAGAGAGTTATAGATCTGAACAACGGATGAAAAATCAGCTTGAGATTCTTCAAGCTTCTTACTAGCAGCATTAAAACGATCTAAAATTACATTCCAAACAATGACTAGGATTGCTGTTTCTAAATTCTGTAATTTCCGCTGCAATCCTGTAGCTTCAGCTCGCGTAGTCGGTTTCTCATCCCTGCTTTCGGCAATAAATTCCAGTGCATCAATTATTGCAGACCACTCTTTTTCTAATGCGTAACATGCATCATGTCGAGCAGACCAACGAGTTTGAGAAAGACTCTTAACTCTCAAATTTGTACGCTGCACTAAAATCTCCCAACGATGTGTAGATATAGTAAAGAAATTGTATAGTTCTTGCAAAGTAGAAAAGAAGTCGACTGCTTCTGTTACCGATTCAACTGCACATGATCCTACCAAATTTAAAGAATGAGCGGCACAACGAACGTAATCTGCTAAAGGATTAATTGTTTTGATTCGTGTCTGAAGGCCTGAATATATACCTGACATATTGCTTGCATTATCATAAGATTGACCACGACAGTTCATTATGTCCAAACCATTATTTTCGAGAGATTTTAACAAAGCATCCTCAATATCTTTAGCTTTATGGCCGATATTTGGTAGAAATTTTAGAAACCTTTCAACAATCTCACCGTTATCACGTACATATCTGATAATTATAGTAAGCTAATCTAATCTGAACAAATTTTTAAAATTTTTCGCCTCTAAAATTTTGGCATTTCAAAAATTTTGCCACCCCTCAAATTATGCCGCCCTAGGCCCGGGCCTCCAGGGCCTAGGCGTAAATCCATCACTGATTGTGGACTGTGAAGAAATCACAATTTTCTGTGGAGACAATTAAAACTATTTTACCTATTCAAGTTGTCAAAACTTCTTGGAAGAAATATCACAAAATTATAACTTATTGAAAAAAAATGATTTCTTAAGAGAAACATTTGTAAATTAGTGCATTTTAGAAAAGGGAACAACTGAATCGATTTTATTTTGTTTTTTGTTGCCTTTTATTTAAAATTAATAAATTTCATTCTGTGTTTTGTTACGGTTTATGGCCTGAATTTAATTTGTTTTTATTAATTTTTTTTAATGATCTGACTAGGTGTGAGAATTGATTAAATAACATAGTTTTTTTTAAATATTAAGACTTTGTTCCTTTTTTATGAAAAATAAGTATTTGTCTTTATTAAAAAAAAAAACAACTTCAACAAAATTGAAATTTTGTTTGCGTATTTCATTTTCTTTTTGCATTTAGTCATTTTAGTATTCAAATGTGAAACAAAAAATAAACTAATAGCTAATAGTATTTATCCATTTTCAATTTTAACAATAATACGCACTTTTTTCGTTTATGATTTTCGTATCTGAAATGTAAATATACATATATTATACTGTGTAAGCTATTTAATAAAATATTTTCTACCCATATACATACATAATACATATATGTATACTTATATGTCCACCAATGTCAAATCCTCAATTATATTTTATTGTTTTATTGAAAGGCTTAGAAAATAAGGTACCTACTTTAAATTATTGTTTGCCCTTAATTATGAACAGGCATAGGTATATGTAGAAAATAGGTCCCTAGCTAGATGTCTCCAGTTTCGCGCTCCAAGTTGGGTGAGGTCACTTTCCACTTGTGCGCGCCACCTGATCCGCGGCCTTCCTCTACTGCGCTGTCCTGTGGGTGTGGATTCGAAGACTTTCAGGGCCGGAGCATTGGTTTCCATGCGTTCTACGTGACCCAGCCATCTTAGTCGTTGGACTTTTACCCTTCTGGCTAAGTCTACGTCGCTGTACAGCCCGTACAGCTCGTCGTTCCATCTTCTCCTCCACTCCCCTTCGATGCATACGGGACCGTAGATCACACGAAGAACCTTTCTCTCGAAACGACCCAAGGTGCTTTCATCCGCTTTTGTCATAGTCCATGCTTCTGCACCGTATAGCAGGACGGGGATGATAAGGGTCTTATATAGCAACACTTTGGTCCTTCGAGAGAGGATTTTTCCACTCAATTGCTTTCTTAACCCAAAGAAACAGCGGTTAGCAAGAGTTATTCTTCGTTTGATCTCAGCGCTCAGGTGTTGTTTTCTGCGTTTACAGCGGAGCCTAGGTAGACGAAGTCCTTGACTACCTCAAAGTTACGTCTGTCGATGGTGACGTTTTGACCAAGACGTCGGTGTTGCAGGTCCTTTCTTGATGACAGCATGTACTTTGTTTTGCCCTCATTAACCGTTAAACCCATTTTTGCCGCCTCTGCCTCGATACTCACAAAAGCCCCATTGACATCACGCTGAGTTCTTCCGATTATGTCAATGTCATCAGCATATGCTAGTAATTGGACAGACTTTTGAAAGATAGTGCCTCTGGTGTTGACGTGTGAGCTTTGCACTATTCTTTCAAGTACGATGTTAAAAAAATCACATGACAGCGCATCACCTTGTCTAAAACCTTTTTTGACATCGAAAGGTTCAGTTAAGTTGTTTCCAACCTTTATGGAGCAGCGTGAATTCTCCATGGTCATCCTGCACAAACGGATGAGTTTGGCAGGGATGCCAAAACTAGACATGGCTCTATACAGCTCGTCCCTATAGATGCTGTCATATGCGGCCTTGAAATCAATGAAAAGATGGTGGGTGTCGATTTGGTGTTTTTTGGTGGTTTTTCCAGGATCTGCCGTAATGTGAATATTTGATCGACTGTGGACTTACCTGGTCTAAAACCACACTGATAAGGACCTATAAGGTTGTTGACGATGGGCTTCAGACGTTCACATATTACGGCAGAGAAGATTTTATAAGCGATGTTAAGTAGACTGATTCCTCTATAATTGGTGCAGTTTAAAGGATCTCCTTTATTCAAGATCGGGCAAACAATACTGAGGTTCCATAGAAAATTATCACATTAATAAATATATAATAATTTATTACAAGTCTTTTTATCTGGGAGACTTTTTTTTTGTTTTAATTTTTGTAGGAAATCCCTTGAATTCAAAACTTATCGCATTGCGTTAGTGAATTTTATTTTTTTTTTGTTTTAATTATTTATTTTTTATAAATGATTATATGAAAATAAAATTTGTATTTTACTGCTTTAAAGTGTATTGCTAAAAAAGTCACTTTTTACTGAGGACTGGAGCAAGAACATAATATGAATCAAAAATACAGTCCTATTTCAATCGTTCAGCACAAATTTATTAACTTTTGAATAATTAACGATCCAGGGGGGAGGCATATATAATATATATACATATATGTATGTTGTATACGTAAAGATTTCATACACAGATTATTGTTATTAAAAAGCGGTTTTCTTAAACATCTAAAATCTTTGTTTTCACACTACAGTGGTGGTCCAGTATAACGAACGATATAATGTCTAGAGTCAATTCGTTATATCGAAAATTCGTTATATCGAAACATTTTTTTCATACAAATCTCTAGGTTAATAAAAAGTACATTTCTATTTTTCATTAATTTATTTCAAACGTGAACATACATATGTAGTGTTTGGTAGCATTTTCCAATATAATCCAGTTTCATCCGCATTGAAAATTGCATTAAAGGTGAGTTTATTTTCTTTAATTATTTCAGCTAATTTCTTCTTAAATGGTTTGACAAGGTCTGCCCTCGACGAAAGCTTTTCACCAGACTCTTTGAGAAGTCGAATTCCAAAGCGCTTTTTAAATTTTGTTAGCCAACCACTGCTTGCTGTGAATTCACCGTGGTAATATTTTTTTTGAAACTTCAATGCCTTGGCCCTTAAAATGTTACCATTAATAGGAACATGACTCTCACGTTGGGCAATAAACCATTTGTGCAATGCGGTTTCCATTTTTGGATATTCACCCTTCTTTAATGATCGTCGACGAAAGGATACACTGTTTGTATTTCTCAGATTTTTGAGAACCTTGCTCTAATTTTTCTTGATAGTGCATATGCTAGACTTTGGAATTCCAAACTTCTTCGAAATGTCCGAAAGCGAAACTCCTCTTTTATATTCGTCAATAATTTTAATTTTTCCTTCCATTGTAAGACGTTTGCGTGACGACATCTTGCAAAACTTTCTTATTCAGCATCAGACATTAAACTGAGAAACCATGTTAAGTATTCCATACGCCAAAAAATGTAAAACAACAAAAATGGGACTAAAAATCCGTTACAGTTTTGTGCATAGCGAACAGAGCAACTGTTTACATACACGAAGACGAATACGTAGGACATAACTAAGCAAGCGAAAAAAAAAACACTTGTGGAATGGGAAATTGCGTATGTATCTTCCAATTTTATCATAAACATACATGTTAGTAGATATTAAAACATTTACAGTAATTTTGTTTTATCTGAAATTCGTTATTTTGTTTGTTATATAGAATACCTAATGGACTTGAAAAAAGTGTTCGTAATATCGATCATTCGTTATATCGGCATTCGTTATACTGGACCACCACTGTATTTAGAATTTGGAAAAACTTTAGCAGTGCTTTAAATTATTTGTATAAGATTTTTTCTGAGAAAAAGAGCAAATATTATTAAGGTTCTTAAGAAGAAACCTTGAATAAGAGATCACCAATTCGATACTAAGTTGCCTTTACATTCCTGAAACCAATCTTCAATTTCATCTTATTTCTTTGAGGCACATAAATAGGGTAAAGGTTTTTTTTTTCTTTCAAAATTTTTTTTTCTATTAAATACAAAAACTTTTAAGATCTAACAAAACTAAAGAAATCTACTTTTTGAAGTGAGATTTTATAACGAATTTCAAGAATATAAATTTCGCAAAAACAGCTTAAGTGACACTTTCGTTAAACTAATGGCTAAAGTGAAAATAATGAACGTTACATATCCATACAGATACATTTAATACTAGCGGCCCGTCCCGGCTTCGCACGGGTAGACATAAATAGGTGCACAAAATGTAGCTTTCTAATGAAAAAATAATTATTAAAATCGGTCCAGTACTTTTTGAGTTTATTCGTTATAAACGAAAATACAAAAATACAAATCTTTTCTCTTTATAATATTACTGTAGATGTAGATAAAA
Organism: Eupeodes latifasciatus; assembly: GCA_920104205.1. Lineage (NCBI taxonomy): Eukaryota > Metazoa > Arthropoda > Insecta > Diptera > Syrphidae > Eupeodes > Eupeodes latifasciatus. Next base: position 42,725,390 of record OV049925.1, on the reverse strand, counting down.
GCTTTTAATCTCTTGAGAAGTGAAATGAAAAGAGATTCTGCATTTTTGTTTTTATTTAATTTTTAGAAAAATTATGTATGCACCTATTTTCTTAAATTCAAAAACCAAACACTTTTCTCTTTGCAATTTGTAAGTTTTGTTGATTCAAAATATTTTAAAAAAGTTCACTCAGAAGAGTAATTTTTTAAGAATTTGTGTTCTAGCATCAGCTAAAATCTACGAGTAAGTAAGAATGATAACGATAGTAATAATAGACTCCCGGAAATTGAGTATGAAAAAATACGTAAAAATAATAAGCCCAGAAAATTCTTCATAACAGATTCTGTTTTATTTTCCTACGAATAAAGATCACATTTTTCTGGTGAACTTTCTCATTTTCTGGGTTTTTGCATCTAAATTTTTGTAGCGTTGTTCGCATTTATAGAAATGGCAACAAGCAATGGCGGATCCAGGGGGAGGGGGGGTCGTAGGGGTCATGACCCCCCCTGGGAGATAATTTGTCTTCTTTTTCGTAGGAATTCCCTTCAATTCAAAACTAATCGTATTGCGTTAATGGATATGTCCCCCATTATTTATTTTGAATTATTTATTTTTTTTATATGAAAACTACATTTGTATTTTATTTCCTTAAACTGTGTTTGCTAAAATTACTACTTTTGACTGAAGATTGGACCAAGAACATAATATGAATCGTATATTCAGCAAGGTTGCAAAAATTCCAATGTCAATTCAATGCATTACTCTTTATTTTTTTAATGGATATTGTTCTTTGACTGAAATAAAATATATAATGCTAATTGTCATCTATGAATTATCCATTAAAAATTTAATTTATTGCCATCAATATTAAACTAAAAATTAAAAATTATTTTATTGCAAGTTTTATTGAATTAGTAAATAAATGTTATTTTATTGCAAGTTTAATTGAATTAAAATTAAAAAATAACTTCTATTCAAAATGAGCTACAATTTTTTAATTCAATGCCTAGTGGGAATTTATTCAATTATTTCCATTTATTTCAGTTAATATTCGAAATCTTGACGTAAAAATGTCCCAGGTTGAAGATTGACTGATACTAACAAATAAATTTTGAAAAAATCGTTTTTCGGTCGAACAATAATAACAATAAATTATAATATTTGAATAATTGTTGTTTTTTGTGTTATAATTGCGTGGTAACCGTAAGTCATAACATTAATCAGGTTAGAAATATGGGAAATAAAAACTTAAAGAATTTTAAATAATAATTGAGAAAGTCTGCCAAATAAAATAAAAATAAGTATTTTTGTTTCAAAAGTTTTGAATTGGAAAATAGTATTTTAATTGGATAGAACACAATTAAAAAATAACATTAATTAATTAATGCCATACGGTAACATTGAAAAATAAAATTTAATAAATAATTTTAAAAAAATAGAATTAAAAATTGAAAAATATTTTCTAATTTATTCAAAATGCATTATAAAATTCAGTGCATTATTTGCAACTCTGATATTCAGCCCTATTCCAAAAACACAGCACAAATTCATCAACTTTTGCCCAATGGACGATCCAGGCGGGGGGAGGGGGGTTCATATGAGCCATAAAGCTTATACAGTTAAGTTGTATAAATAGAGATTTCATCTAAAGATTTGTTAGTAATTTAACGACATTCACCAAAAAGTGGTTTGCTGTCAATAACAACTAAAACTTTTGTTTTTACTTAATTTAGAATTTAAAAAAAACTTTAGTCATGGCTTTAAATTATTTTCATAAAAATCGTTTCTAAGAAGAAGAGCAAATATTCAGGTTCTTAAGAAGAAACCTTGAATAAGAGATCATCAATTTTATATTAAGTTACCTTCAAGCCTTCAAGCCTTCAATTATTACATTTTTTTGACACACATAAATAGTGATTATTGAAGTGATGGCACGAGTACGATAACTTTGGCGCCAAGATATAATAACGGTTTTTGGTAGAGGGTCTTAATACAAGCATTTTTTACTATGGGATGGGGGTCTATCTCCCCCCGTTTAGGCGGGAGGGGCAATTTAAAAAAGTTATTATTTAAAATGGAAAAAAATAATTAAAAAATAACGGTGATACTTACAATTAAGTTTTATACATTTTTTTAAAGCCAAAACTCTGTTCTATTAGCCAGTTTTTAAATCAAGTCAAAACTATGCGTAGTTTTTGAAAAATTTAATTTTAAACTCAAAATTTGAGTAAAAAAAGTTAAAAAAAGGTTTAAAGTGTAACTTTTTCAATACTTCAAGATTATCTACCATTGTTTTTATTTCAGAATTTATTGCTCTTATTTGTTTTTGATCAAAAACTGACAACTAGATGATTTTATGTCTTTTAGTTTTTGAGAAAATTGAAAATAACCACAACTACTATTTTAATGTAATTCTTTTTCTTTTGCTTGAGTGGTCTTATTTTGATAGTAATAATGGTATTTGCGTATGCGTAATGCGTGTTTGGGTGTATGCAACAGTAAGGTGTGCGCGAGTTTGGGTGTATGCAACAGTGACATCTGTAAGGGGGGCCATGCTGCCCCCCTGCAACCCCCCTGCTTGAGCACACTATAGGATTTGGGGTGGGTGCAAGTTGGATTGTGTGCAAGGTGGGGAGGGTGCAAGGTGCGGTGGGTGCAAGATGGAGTGCATGCAAAGTTTCTTTTGCATTTAAATAAGCTGGATTTAAGAAAAATTAATGTACCCTAGGTATATCTTATCGATTATTACTATCAAAATAAGACTACGTTAATACTTAAGCAAGGAAAAAGTAATTTAATTAAAATATTTTGTTTTGGTAATTTTCAATTTTCTCAAGAACTAGAAGACATCAAGTGGTTTTTCAGTTTTTGATCAAAAACAAATAAGAGCAATGAATTATATAAAAAAAAAAAAATAGTAGATAATCTGAAAGTTTTGAAAAATTACACTTTAAACTTTTTTTTTAACTTTTTTTTGCACAAATTTTGACTTTAAAACAATTTTTTTCAAAAACTATGCATAGTTTTGACTTGATTTAAAAACAAGCTAATAGACAAAAGTGTTGGCTTTGAAAAAAGGTATAATACTTAATTATAAGTATTACCGTTATTTTTTAATTAATTTTTTTTCCATTTAATGTACATATGTTTTTAAACTGCCACTACCGCCTAAACGGGGGGAGATAGACCCCCCTCCCATAGTAAAAAATGCTTGTTTTTAACTGTTCTATTCAAATCCGTCATTAAACTTTGTCGCCAAAGTTATCGTACTCTCCCCGAAGTGATTTTTACTGCGACATATAGGAACTATATAGCAAGTTTTGCATTAGTAAACAATTTCAAACTAGAGCTTTTAATCAAATATGACATTACGACGGTAGAGAAGAATTTTTTTTAGCGTTCTTAGCATAAATAGAAATGGATACAAGAAAAGTGTATTTTATTTTTGGAAAAAAAGCTACGTTTAAAAACAATTTCTTACATTTCTGCGTGAATTGTATAGCAGAAACCCTCTAAACTATTGTCTTTTAGCTCTTAAATATGGTATATTTAGAAAACTGTTGTAATCTTGGAATGCTTTTATATGTAGGGAGTCATCCAAATTAAATAGCTAGATTATACCTTGCTGGACAACAGTGTTCTAAAATAATTTTATAATAATTTAGAAATTATTAAATTTTGTTAGCCTCCTTCACAAAACATAAAAGCACATTTTTAAGCGGTAAAAACTCATCTAATTGTGTCAATCCAACACCCCCCCCCCTGATGAAAAGTCTGGATCCGCCCTTGCCAACAAGAACTGAATGTTTTTGGTAATTTCATAAAAAAAGCTACATTTCAACACAATTTCTAACATTTCTGCGTAAAATGCATCAAAAAACCTCTAAACGATTGTGTTTAGCATGCGGCATATTTAGAAAAGTGTTGGAATCTTGGAATGCCCGCGGGAGTCGTCCAAATTAAATATTAAAACCATAGGTATTGCTGACCAAACAGTGTTCTAAAATAATCTAATAACTAAAGTTGTCACTTTAGCCCTTGAAATATATAAATATAAGGTTAAGATACACATTATATTATTTCAATTTTGTCAGCCTCCCTTAGAGAAAATTAAACAGTAGGTATTTTTATAAGCATCAGTGTTCAAAAACTCTTCTTTATGTGACCTCCCCCTGATTGAAAGTCTGGATCCGCCCTTGTATACAAAGGTTTTTGGAAACAAAATTGTGTTGGGATTGTTTTTATCTTATGCGTCTCAACAAAAATCCTTTGCCTATAAATTGCGTGATCTCGCTGCTCTACCATTTGAATTCGTCACATTTTAGATGCTTAACATTCCTAAAAATGTAGAAACATAACTTTTTATATCTCGTCCCTGAACTTTAAAAAAATCACTGCAAAAAATTATATCTATCTCTAGATTAACCATCCAAAAGATGTAGGTACCTATGGTAATCTTAAACGATTTCACACAATCACATTCTTCAATAAAACTTCAAAGGCTTTTTATAGGTAGATACCTCTATGAAAGCATACCTGATAGGTACTCAACCTAAAAAGTATCGGTATGTATGTACCTACCTGTATTCTGTATATATGTATACCTAGCAATATTTAAAATCGAACAAAATCAATTCTATGCCGAAAAACGATGTATTTATACAAATGTACCTATAGCTATCTGACTTGGTCTATCAATTTATTTTCCTAAACAAAAAATTCCTACCTTACAATTATGTCTTAAATACAAGCAAGCCTATACATATGTATATTTATAGGAACCTCCGTATATGTAACCATAACTATAAGTACCTACATACAAAAATGTTCCTTAAAACTTTCCTATAGGTATTAGGCATAGGTAGGTACCTATCAACCTTTGTATCTATTCTATATAGATACACTCTGAATCCAAACGTGCTCCTTTTTGAATCAAACTAAACTAAACCATCTATAAAATGCCAGAAACGCTTTATTTGTTCTGTGCAAGCCAAAATGCCATTTCATTCCCCACTTAATTAACCTGTTCTCAATTTTCAACTTAAATCTATAACAGAGAATTCAAAAAATATAGGTACCTAGGTATATTACCAATAAGTTGTCGACAGAGAACTTGCAGACTAATTTAACAATTCAATACACAAAAAACAAGAACAACAACTTTAGCAACAGCAACAACAAAAGCAACATCAACATTACTTAACTCACAAGAAAATAAAAATAGATAAAAACATTATTGAAACTTCCAATTCCAAGTAAGTTGCAATTGCAACCCTTGAATTAATGTGCCTATAGCCTGGCCTGGCCTGGGTAAGCTTCCCACAACGCCACAACACAAAGCAACGTAACGCAATTCTATTCAAACACACGCACCATGTCTGTCAATGATGGAGATGGAGAACAGGGAATATTTATCTGACCCCTCCCCTTAATCCAAATAAATCCCAACTTATGTACGGCTCCCCCTCCTTCTCTTTCAACCAGCAGCTCTCCATAGCACCCAGCCCAGGGCCCAGGCAAGACACCAACCCAAACCCAAACTCAAACCCAACCAGCAGTCCATTGTACACAACACGTTCAGTTCAAAACAAGATAAGGAAACATTAAGCCAACTGGAAATATCCCTTTAATTAACAATTTGCAGTGAGCGAGAGAACAACACTGTTTACAGCAAAAAAAGGACAACAAAAGTAACATACCAAATAGTGCTTAAGTTGAAAAGAGACAGAGGTACTAACCTAAAAGATCTAATTGGAAAAACTCATACATTCAAAGTCAAACCAGTTTATTCCTATATAATCGAAAAAGTCAAGACCATCCCTGATTTAACCGAAAATGGCAACGCCCTCTTATTGTCACACACAGTTAGTTTTCCAATGTCGTATCAAAAAGAGGGGAAGTTGCCAGACCACTTTATTTACATGGCGGTTAAGTTAACTATATGTTCGTGGCGGCGGCGACGGCGCCGCCTACCTTCGTTTGTTTGCATTCATTGAAAACGATTTCAGTTAAACGACGCGGTTTGACAACGAATGACGCGGCATCTATAGGGTTCTTTTTACTCGTTCATTTTGAAAACTATGCAAGCGGCGTCGGTCGCATGTAGTTATAGTAACTAACTGACTTAACTAAATTGTTTTTTAGAATTCGCCCAAAACTGTAAATTTTGCATATCTATAAAAGCTTTTAAGTGTCAAAACGGTGAAAGTTAACGGATTCGTCGTTATTCTTATGACATTTTGAATGACAGCAAATTTTTATAAATAAACAAATTATGACATTTGAGTGCCGTCGGCAAGTATCGGCAATATTTTATAAACAAAATTATTCTTAAAAACGGAATCATCTCCGATGCGGTTGAGCGTGTTCGATAAATGACAACGTTAGCAACGTCTCGTCTTTTGTTGCCACCGCCGCCACAATTGTTGCCCATTTTGTCCGCCGCCGCAGCGTTGTCGTCGGAAACGTTGGCGCACAAAATGCATCCCGATAAATTGTTGATGCACGCGCATGGAGTGACAAGTCCACGATTGTGTCCCACCGGTCAGTTGGTCAAAGCAACACCACCACCATCCGTCTCAAGTGACAGTCCGTTGCAATATCCGCCAACAATTGCCGATGACGATGAACTGACAGGTGACATGAATGACGAAGTGGCAAGTGTGTGTGACAGTGAAGATAGTGAGCTGTCAGTTGGACAGGAAAACTGTGATAGAAGTAATAATTTGATATCATCTGCTGATAGTGGATGTGTATCACGGCCCTCATCGGCCAACGGAATCGGAAATACCCGACTAACGGACGAACTAATCGATCCATTTGCAATGGCCGCCCTTCGGATACCTGCTGCAGTAGCAGCCTCAAGTGTGCCTATTGTGAGACCCAGTCCAACACGCTTCCAAGAGGAATTCTTGAGAAAATCGCACATCTACGCTGAGGAATTAATGAAGCAACAAATGCAATTTATGGCAGCAGCGCGAGCGAGTGCGTTTTCCCTGCGACATCAGTCCAGCGCCGCATCCGTCGCCGCCGCCGCCGCCTCAGAACAGACAACGGAAAATATTAATAACTTTTCTGGAATTCATTCACATTTGTCAGCGATATCGAAAATGACACAAATGTCACAGATGGCAGCCCAAAATGGCGGCGAATCAGCTCTGAGCAAATTGACCGCATTTGGATTGGTCGCGCAATCCGCTTCGAATTCGTCAACGTCGTCAAGCTTAAATCAGCTGCAACAGCAAATGCAAGCACATCTTCCCTTCATGAACAATAACATGCATGAGCCCAGTTTAAAGTTTAGCATAGACAATATTTTGAAAGCTGATTTCGGACGTCGCATTACCGATCCGCTCAATAAGCTCGGTGGGGGTGGTAATGGTGGAGCGGGTGGCTCTTCGCGAGCAAGAAATAGCAAGAGGGCGGATAAAAGCTTATCGTCGTCGTCGTCATCAGCAACTAGTGCCAAAGTGGTCATTGGCGTCGGTAATGCAGTTGCCACGTCGTCGTCGTCGTCGACAACTGGAACGCCAATAGATCTGACAAGCGTTTGTAGCAATGTGGCTTCCATTGCCGCTTCAGCTACATCATCGCTAATTAGCAATCATTGCACCAATAGCAACGATTCAACAAGTACAGTATTCAGCAGTAACTACAGTACCCCAGTTAAGTCGCCAACTAGTGCGTCGAGTGTGACGACAACTGCCGCTTCACCGTCGGAAACAGCGGGGGCTGATAATTCAGCAGAAGCATGTGGCAGTGGGAATGCCAGCACGAGTTCGGGCAGTGGCAGCGGCAGCGGCACCGGATCAAACGGACCAATTGTGTGGCCAGCGTGGGTTTACTGCACTCGATATAGTGATCGACCTAGTTCAGGTTAGTTAAGTTTTTTAAAAATAATTTGTTGTCTATCGATTAATAGCCAAATACTCATACTTCAAATTAGTGATAGTGACAAAATTTACAAGTCTTTTAAAGAAGCTATTAAAACGTGTTTGCATTGTATAGAATACAAATTATGAATATGAAAAGTTGAAACGATTAAATATCGATTTATTTATTTATTAACATTTTTATTTAAATTAACATAAAGTTCATTATAAAAAACGCAATTGTAATGCCAAGTTCACACTTAACACTAACAAGTTGTTGACATACATAACCTTCCTACATACCTATCTATTAAAACGTTTTCAAGACAAGAAAAATCTATGCAAAAATAACCAAATGATTATAATTTTTCTGAACAAAATTAAGCTATAAACTTATAAATGAGTTCTATTATATTTGCATAATATTTTTTATAGGTATTTCTTTTATAATTAATAATAAAAACATTTGTTTATGGGCAAATAGCTAAGTTGACAGGCAACTTTCGGTATCACGGTATATGGAATTTTATTGTGGTTTTTTGAAACTTGTAATAAATAATATTGATTTTTTCGTTTTTGTTAAGTGTATTTGGATTGCGTGGTTGGGAAGTGTAATTTGTTTTCATTCATTATATTATAATATAAAGTAGGTAAAAGTCTTTAACATAAAATTATTAATTATAAGATGATTATAAATTAGGTCTATTAGGTTATACCTAAGTTTACTGCTGTTCTACATTTGTAACAAAAATTAGACTTTTCCCATATACACAACCTACAACTTTTAGGGAAAATATAAATAACTCATAGGTACGCATTATGTTAATATATTTATGTAAATGGCTTTATTGCAAATAATTAACAGTCATACCTATGTAAGTCTTTAAAAATATTTGACAGAATTGACTCATTTTCAAAGTATAGGTATCTTAGTATTTTTTGATATTATAAAAACACATTTTGATATTTCAAACACATTCTCCTTTTCGAATTTAAAATTTTTCTTATGAATGCTTGTCATAAGTGAGTTTCACAATGGGTTGATTTGTAAAACCACCTCAAGTATTAAAATATACTAAATTTTCTATGAAATTAAAATCTAATATATAAAATATTCCTGTCACAGTGTTAGTTGCCATACTCCTCCGAAACGGCTTAACCAATTTTAATGAGATTTTGCATATACATTCGGTAGATCTGAGAATAGGTTTTTATCTATTTTTTATATTCCTAAGTGCTATGGCTTAATTGCATCAACATCGTACACGGTGCAACGATCTTACGATAATATTCAGTGACGCTATGTACAATGAAGCATTGATTGCTATTGAGGATCTTTGCGATATCATTGCCAACTGACCACTCAGTCATTTCGGTATGCATTCAACAAATCGAAATGCATCTGATTTAATAGAAACTGAATTGAATCGTGAAATACAATACAATACAATACTGTCGAAATGGCAGCGATTGTTGCTCGCAATGTCCCACTAATGAATGAAGAACAAAGAACCATTTTTGACCATATCATGCTCGCAGTTTCGGCAGGGAAAGGTGGATTCATTTTTTTGGAGGCACCAGGTGAAACTGGCAAAACGTTCCTTATTTCGCTAATTCTTGCTAAAATGCGATCAAATAATGGTTTCGCATTGGCTGTTGCATCTTCTGGCAATGCGGCAACTTTATTGGATGGAGTCAGTAACAGCTCATTCAGTATTTAAACTGTCACTAAATATTCAAAATAACCCAGACGCGGTGTGCAATATAAAAAAACAATCATCCATGGCCACAGTGCTGAAACAGTGTAAAATTATCATCTGGGATGAATGCACTATGGCACACAAACATTCGCTTGAGGCGTTGAACAGGACATTAAAAGATATAAAAAACAACGACAGACTATTTGGCGGCACTTTGTTACTGCTTTCAGGTGATTTGAGACAAACACTTCCCATTATTCCGCGTTCAACGTACGCTGATGAGATCAACGCATGCTTAAAATCATCGCAATTGAAAGTAAATATGCGTGTTCAAATGCTTTAAGATCTATCCGCTGAAACATTCTAAAAAGAAATGTTGATAGATATAGGCGACGGAAAAGTTACTACAGATGAAACTGGATGCATAAAATTACCGGTCGATTTCTGCACGATTATTGATTCACAAGATGCTCTCATTGACCAGATATTTCCCGATGTACATAGACAATATACAAATCATGTGTGGCCGTCAGAAAGAACAATTTTAGCAGTAAAAAATGTGGATTTCAACGAATTAAATCTCAAGATAGAACATTTGTTACCAGGAGACTTGGGATCATACAAATCTATTGATACAGTTTGTGATGATACCGAAGCTGTAAATTATCTAGCTGAGTTTTTGAACTCATTAGATTTACCAGGCATGCCACCGCAAAACTTACAACTGAAGGTTGGATCTGTGGTAATTTTTTTTGTCATTTGAACCCACCACGGTTGTGCAACGGTACGCGATTAGTAATTAAAAATGTTTTCCAAGCCATAATTCTAAATGGCAAATTCGGAGGTGAATTATATTATTACCGCGAATCCCTATTATACCCACAGATGTGCCAATTCAATTCAAACGCCTTCAATTTCCAATTATTGGCATTTGCAATAACTATCAATAAGTCTCAAGGCCAAACGATGATTGTCTGCGGCTTACATTTGAGCACTTCATGTTTTTCACACGGACAATTATACGTGGCGTGCTCTCAAGTGGGCAAACTATCCAGTTTGTTTGTATTGGCGAAAGAAAACGGATCACACAAAATATTGTTCACTCTGTTGCATTAAGGGATTGATATTGTTCTTTTGTAGTACAGTCATAATAAGCGATATGCATATAATTTTAAAGAATTAATTTAAATAAATTAAAAAAATCTGTTTAGTGATTCATTATTTTAATATTTTATCACCTTTTACAGTGCTCTATACCTCTCCCACTTATATACCATATCCTTACACACTTACAATAAGTTATTTATTTCTAGCAAAATATTCTCTAGAAATTATTTATATGACAACACGACGTTTGTCGGGTCAGCTAGTAATTTATACATTTCTATTAAAAAAAATAAAGCAAGAACAGGTAAAATACTGTTTTCAAAATTCTGTATGACATTAGCATATTACACAATGGTGTTTCTTTTAAATACCGTATTTAAAAAAAATGAAAATTAAGAATACTGTAAAATTCTAAACAAGACACTGTATCTTCGACTTTTTCTTTATTACAAAACACACATCTTTAAAAAGTGTGTTTTTGTATAGTTCTGTTATTTAACTATCCATAGAAACATAGCATCTTATTTAATAAACTATTTTCTTTTTAAAAATCACAACATATGTTATACTAGAATTCAATAAAAATGCATTTTAAAAATGATTAGATTAGATTTTAGATTAGAATAGACTTTATTAATATAATAATTCAGGTTTACAATTATAATATTTACAAGTCTTATAAGACCTGGTTTTGAAACCGTCGCGTCGCGTCGGTCAGATTGATAGATAATCGAAATAAAATTGTATTTAATTTAATTTATAAATTCTTTTCATAGCTCGCATAGTAATAAAAAGTGCATTTAAAACATTATAAAGTACATGATAAATTTACGACAATCAAAAGCTTTCCGTTCTGATTCTATTTCTATAAGTCATCGCAGTTCGAATAAATTTATAAAGCTTGTTCCAGCCCAACATGCCATTTAAAATCGGTATTACTTCTTCAACATCCAATCGATTTCTGGCAAAAACGTCGCGTCGAATTTCTTGTGAAATTGGACATGATCCTAGAAAATGAGCAATATTTTCTCTTTCGGTGGGTGTTGCATAGATCACATTCAAAAGGTAAGTCTGGTCTATGAGGAATAAAGTTCAGAGTTAGGATTTCCCCTCTGGCTCGTAAAATCGTAGATATCATATCCGTGAAAATAATTTGACTCACCTAGGACGAAGTTGAGTCTGCTGTAGTATTCTCTATAATGTAAATCCTTGGCCTGGTTAGTGAGGTTCTCCCAATATTTTGTGTCGAGTTTCGATAAAAGACAGTAAAACTGTCGTTTTAAACGTGTTATATCTTGCAAATCAAAATCAAACGCTTCACCCACAGAATCCGACAAGCTTATCCACGATTGTACGAAATTCAGCTTATTTGAAACTAAATGCCTCAAAACTTTGTTTACTAGCCTTGACGCATTCATTTGAAGTATTTTTACAACATAATCAAAATGGGTCCTAAGTGTGTCGATAAACATCGGTGGAATTCCAGTTTCAATATGTAGCATGTAGTTCGGCGTAGTTGAAGGAAGAGCAAAAATTCGTTTTAAAAAGAACCGGAGTAGTTTTTCGACATCCTCATACTCTATGGCCCCACACTTGCGCGCAGTATGTACATCATAATAGACTTTGATACGGCTTGAAATAATTTATATTTGTCGGAGTGGTGAATAGTTTTATTTGCAATACATTTTTTCCACGATATGGCTGCCTTTGCCTCCTGGAGTTTTGTTTTCACTTGTTTTTTTTATACACAGGTTACTCGATATTATCATCCCCAAATACTTGATTTCTTTCACGACACTGACTTCTTCTTCTTTGTATTTCCACTCCTCGTTACTAGCATATCTCCCCCTACCTTTTCTAAAAATCATAATTTTTGATTTGCTGAGATTTTAAAGATGATAAATAGTTAGAACTTAATTTTATTAAAATTTATAAAAACACTATCAAAAAGAAAAACATGCATTTTAAGGCTTTAAATGGCATTTTTAAAAACAGAATTTTCATCAACTAGAATTTTGACATATACGGTATTATAAAAACATACAATATTATTATGACCCCAATCCAAATAGAACATGATATGCGTCAACGGCAATAAAATCTGTATTTAAGAATAGTTTTTTAAATTGTACTTGATGTTAAATGTTAAATCCATTTAACTAAGTTCCTAAGCTTACAGAGAGTTTTGTTAAGTTAAACAAAATTTAAAATTAAATTAACCCTTAACATTTTACTAAAGTTTAAATCATAAAAAATGACAACCTATAGATTTCCATTAATTCGCTATAATGATTTCGTAGGTTTGTTTTGACGAAATATCATTGCGTTTGGGCATGTCTAGATGATTAAGAAAAGAATTATATGTATACGCAAGTTAAAAAAAAAAACAATTAAAAATGTAAAAAAGCCGTCGCGGCGCTTTCGAATTTCGAACTCAACAAATAATAAAATAAACGTTATCTTATTATTTGTAAAATTTTGTAAAACAGACTTAAAAGAAAATTTAAAAAATTGGAATTTTGTAAGCAGAATTTTGAAAAACAAACATTTTTAACAAAAAAAAATTATTTTGAAACATTTATAAGTTCAAACCCAAATCCATTTTATTTGTTTTGAGTGCGTTATGAGATATCAGTTTAATTTTAGCCTATCTCATAGCGTTTAAGTATTTGATTCAGGACACCAAGAGCGATGAATTTTCCATATCTACCAGAAAATAAAATAAATAAATTAGGTGGCGCAACAGTCCGTTTGAGAACTAGGGCCTAGTGACTTACAACTCTCAACCATTCCTGTGTGCGAGTACTGTTGTCAGGGATGGAAGGGACCTACAGTTTTAAGCCGAATCCGAACGGCAAATTTGAGAAAGCACTTTTCATGACAAGAATTACTCTTGGAGAATTTGTCAATTCCTCGCAAGAGGCAGTACCCGTGAATAAACTTTAGATGGCATAGGCAGGGATCGAACCCAAGACCTCTTGCATGACAGTCCAACGCACTAACCATCATGCCACGGGTACTACCAGAAAATGCTCACGGGAATTGTTTAGGATTGTAAACCGCTATACTCATAATATTCTTTATTTTTTTTTATATTTCAAGCACAATGAGGCTTTGAGATCTTTATAACTCAAAAATGCTCCAATTTATAGCTTAAACTTATGTTAACACAAATTTCAATTTGCAATAGATTTTCTTTAACTACAGGCAAAGAATTAAACTTTCATAATGCTGCTAATTTAACACAATTTTTTTTAAATAATTTTAAATGTGTCTCAAGATATGTTCTATTTCGCGAAATCTTTCGACAAAGTAAACCATACAATTCTGTGCTGAAAAAAAAATAATAAAAATTAGTTTGAAGAGAAGCAAACAACACCGATATTTAAAAAAAGCTTCCAAGTTGCAATTTAAAAGTTGACGAGCCTGAGACGAAACGTGATCGTATCTTCGGAGGTTGAAAACAAACCGAGCAATGGCATTGAATGCTACCTTTAGCTTACGAAGCGAGTTGGAGTGAGGATCTGCAAATATCTCACACCCATACGTTACTATTGGTATGATAAGTGATTTAACTAGCTTTAATTTAACTTGAGTAGGCAGAATTGATCTAGTAACAGATAGTCCTCGGAGTGAAGCATACATTTTGGAGATAACAGTTTCGATATGGGTATCCCACGTTAGCCTATTGTTGAAAGTTATACCTAGGTTTTAATTTTATCCAGTGCTAGAAAAATATCTTTTATTTCAAATTAAGACAAGGTGTAAGGCTCATCAGAAGATGACCATTACACCTTGTCTTAATTTGAAATAAAAGATATTTTTCTAGCACTGGATCATCAGAAGATGACCATTACACCTTGTCTTAATTTGAAATAAAAGATATTTTTCTAGCACTGGATAAAATTAAAGCTAAAAATTCAGACTTTATATTTCTGATTTATATAGTTTAATTAAAACACTGCACAGGCCAAGTGCTTGTCATTTCATAATATGCACCCTCTTTAAATTCATAATGGACGCATATTTTCCCGAATTAATCGAGATTTCATATAATCCGAGCTACATAGAGCAACTGCGAATTATATAGTTGCTACAAGTCTTCAAAGAAGATTAATTGTAGCTATTTTATTGCCTTGCTATGGGACTTTTTGAAAAAGAAATATTTGACTGTTAACAGTCGAATTGTTTTTTCGCATATAGATATAAACACTTATGCTGGTTTATTTTAAATCATATTTATTAAAATTAAACGGTGTTCAGGAAAAAACAATTCGACTGTTAACAGTCAAGTAATGATGATGTTTGCATGTAATTGGCTCGCCCAATTAAGAAATTAGAGCAGAAATTGTAACATCAGTAAATAGTCTATTTACTCACTAAGGTAAAACAAAAAAATGGTTGAAACGGTAACAAGTCTGAGCTTTGTTCTAAATTGTAACTTATCAGGATATGACCATACAAATTACGTTTTATTTAAAGGATATATGCGCAATTAGCCTTCAATGAGTCGATTAGGTACATATACATGGATTACGTAGATACGACCATATTTCACAAGTACATACAATGTTAGGTCGTTTTTGGGAAATACATTAAATCACCATATTGATTCCAGAAACTGTATATATTTATACATAATCTGTTAACTACTAAGGAAATATTTATTTTTTTCGTTCACTTAGAACTTAAATCCTGATTCCATCACGATACCACTATCTTAATTTGTCTCATTAAACTAAGTATCAAAACTATCTCTAATGCCAATAGCTTCAAAAGAGTAATTCTTCTTCATATCTCCTCTTCAAGTTAATATAGCTGAAATCTATTTTACTTATTTTTGATATTTGATATTTATTAATTAAAAAAACAGCTTTACATCAAGATTGACTTATAAATAATGGGTGATTTTTTTGAGGTTAGGATTTTCATGCATTAGTATTTGACAGATCACGCGGGATTTCAGACATGGTGTCAAAGAGAAAGATGCTCAGTATGCTTTGACATTTCATCATGAATAGACTTACTAACGAGCAACGCTTGCAAATCATTGAATTTTATTACCAAAATCAGTGTTCGGTTCGAAATGTGTTTCGCGCTTTTTTATCGACAAATTTTGTTCAGCGATGAGGCTCATTTCTGGTTGAATGGCTACGTAAATAAGCAAAATTGCCGCATTTGGAGTGAAGAGCAACCAGAAGCCGTTCAAGAACTGCCCATGCATCCCGAAAAATGCACTGTTTGGTGTGGTTTGTACGCTGGTGGAATCATTGGACCGTATTTTTTCAAAAATGCTGTTGGACGCAACGTTACGGTGAATGGCGATCGCTATCGTTCAATGCTAACAAACTTTTTGTTGCCAAAAATGGAAGAACTGAACTTGGTTGACATGTGGTTTCAACAAGATGGCGCTACATGCCACACAGCTCGCGATTCTATGGCCATTTTGAGGGAAAACTTCGGAGAACAATTCATCTCAAGGAATGGACCGGTAAGTTGGCCACCAAGATCATGCGATTTGACGCCTTTAGACTATTTTTTGTGGGGCTACGTCAAGTCTAAAGTCTACACAAATAAGCCAGCAACTATTCCAGCTTTGGAAGACAACATTTCCGAAGAAATTCGGGCTATTCCCGCCGAAATGCTCGAAAAAGTTACCCAAAATTGGACTTTACGAATGGACCACCTAAGACGCAGCCGCGGTCAACATTTAAATGAAATTATCTTCAAAAAGTAAATGTCATGGACCAATCTAACGTTTCAAATAAAGAATCGATGAGATTTTGCAAATTTTATGCGTTTTTTTTAAAAAAAAAGTTCTCAAGCTCTTAAAAAATCACCCGATAGTACAGGATATAATACAATATTTATTAAGGATAATGCAAGTATGCAAACACTATGTTTAAAACAATTGTAGCAAACTATTAATAATTTATTAAATAACAATCAATTAAAAAACAAAACTAAAAACTAAAGTCGCAAGAAGAAGAAATTACAATAATTACAAAAAAGTTACCTTATTACAAAAAAGTTACCTCAGTTCAAATTTGAGAAATATTCAAAAAAAAGTTTATGAAACCCTCTATGTTTGGTTCGATTCCAGACCTCATGTTACTGGGAAGATTATTCCACAGTCCGACAGCATAAACGAAAAATTGCCTCCGTGATGTCAAACAGGTAAATCTGGGGGAGCGCAACAATGTAAAACGATTTGAAGAGCAAAAATCAAGCTTATTAAACAAATAATTAGGAGTCTTGTTAAAAATTAGTTTGAAGAGAAGCAAACAACACCGATATTTAAAAAAAGCTTCCAAGTTGCAATTTAAAAGTTGACGAGCCTGAGACGAAACGTGATCGCATCTTTGGAGGTTGAAAACAAACCGAGCAATGGCATTGAATGCTACCTTTAGCTTACGAAGCGAGTTGGAGTCACGATCTGCAAATATCTCACACCCATACGTTACTATTGGTATGATAAGTGATTTAACTAGCTTTAATTTAACTTGAGTAGGCAGAATTGATCTAGTAACAGATAGTCCTCGGAGTGAAGCATAAATTTTGGAGATAACAGTTTCGATATGGGTATCCCACGTTAGCCTACTGTTGAAAGTTATACCTAGGTTTTTTGCATTTGTGACATATTCGATTTGGCAGGCGTTTAAGTAAAGGGGTGGAAAATTTTCAAGGTGGGGTTTATTTTTAACTTCCCATAGGAAGTTATTGTAATGGGTCCGATTTGTCAAATTGAAAATTTTGACATTTCTCGACGTTTCAAGGTCCCTAGAGTCGAAATAAAAGATTTTTAGAAAGATGTCTGTGCGTGCGTGTGTACGTACGTCCTTACGTCCGTATGTCCGTACGTTCGCGACGTTTTTTTCGTTGTCCATAGCTCAAGAACCAGAAGAGGTATCGACTTCAAATAAATTTTGTTATACAGATAATAAGACAGAAAGATGCAGAAAGGGCTCTCAAAAAAATTGCGTGGGTGGTTTTTTTACCATAGCAGTTTAAAAAAAAAGGTGAAAATTTTGGCTAACCCTTAATATCTTACGAACCAAAAATGCTAGAGACTTGAATTAAATTTTATATAATATATTGTAACGTGATACCAAACAAGTATATTTTTTGAAAAAAATCCAGTTAACAGTTTTTTTTATAAATCAAAAAAACTGAAAAAAAAATTGTCACCTTGAACATTTTACGAATACAAAATGATTTTATCTCCAAAACAATTTTGTGCAACGAAGAATAATGTTTTTGACATCTGGTAAAATTTAGAGAAAAATCGAATTGATAGTTTTTTTATAAAAAATAAAAACCTAAAAAAAAAGTTGGTAAAAATTGAATTTCGACTCAAATATCTTTTCAAAACTTTGAGATATAGGCTTAAAACTACTTTTATCTTTCAAAAAATATTGTTGTCAACATTCAGTAAAATTTTGAAAAAAATCGAATTGATAGTTTTCTTACAAAAAATAAAATCTTAAAAGAAAATTTAACAAAAGTTGGTAAAAATTGATTTTCGACTCAAATATCTTTTCCAAAATTTTGAGATTATGGCTTCCAACGAATTTTAACTTATAAGAATTATTGTTTTCAACATTCGGACAAATTTTGAGAAAAATCGAATTGACAGTTTTTTTACAAAAAATAAAAACCTAAACAAAAAAATTAATAAAAGTTGGTAAAAATTGATTTTCGACGCAAATATCTTTTCAAAACTTTGAGATATTGGCTTTTATCTTTTAAAAAAAATTGTTTTCAACATTCAGTAAAATTTTGATAAAAATCTAATTGACAGTTTTTTTACAAAAAATAAAAACCTAACAAAAAAACAATACTAAAACTTGGTAAAAATTTACTTTCGACTCAAATAGCTTTTCAAAAATTAAAAATATTGTCTTCAAACTTTTTTTATTTCACAGAAAATATTGTTTTCGATATTCAGTGGTTTTTTATAAAAATCCAACAGTCCATTTTTTCATTAAAAATAAAATCTACAAGAAATAGTACGCAAATTTGGTCAAAATTGATGTTCGGTTCTTGATATCTCTCAAATTAATTTAATTCATCTAATTAGTAAAAATTTAAGAAATGCTACTAAAATTGGTAAAAATTTAACAAAACTAGATTTTCAAACTAAACTATTTCTTTATATGAAAAATATTGTTGGTAATTTTAAAATTTTTAAGAATAATTCAACTGACAACTTTTTTAACCCAACACGAAAACCTACAAACTTTGAAGCAAGACAAATCGACAGACGGGATGGGAAGTTTTCAGTGTGGGTCGCATCCCAGCCTCTTTTTACATATTGAAATAGCTTTTGTTTTTTCTGGATTAAGTACAAGTTCATTCCGAGTTGACCAATCGAATATTGAGCATAAATCAATGTTCATTTTTTCTATCGCATCTTCAATCATACCGATAGGAAAGCTTATATATAATTGTACATCATCAGCGTAGATGTGAAACTGGCAGTAAGATAAAACAGATGGCAAATCATTAAAAAACATAGAGAACAGTAAAGGACCAAGGATATATCCTTGAGGATCCTTGTTGTACCTATCCCTTTTATAAATCAAACATTTTGTTAACTTAATTTTTAGTTTTAAGATATTAAAATTAATTTATATTTTTTTTAAATATTGTTTAATATTTGAATTAATACTAGTAGGTAGGTACCTACTATTAAATATTTTAATCTTAATGTAAATTAAAATTGAAAAAAATAAGACTTTGGACACTTCATGAGTACCCTTTTTATCATTAAATTAAGCAATTGAATTATCACAAACATACCTCATATAATATTCATGCACATTGCACATATTCTCGACCCTTACTCTTTAAGTTATGTATTTCGTTCACATTCATTGGCAATACTACTCTAAGTCGTATACCTACTCCCAAAAACAAAATTCCAAAAATTAAACAATTTCAAAACTTCCAAAAAATTGCCATAAATCTTAACCACATATCTGACCATTTTATACAAAGGGCTATATATAAAGCAATGAGTGTTTCGTTGTCGTGTTGAAAGTGAAAAACCGCGATAGTACCTACCTATCTATCTAAATTCATAAAAGGTACAAGGTATGTAGATACATACATAACATAATGTTCCAAAACACATTCGCCCTAGAATTGTCTATTTAACATACATTCCTAAAATACTCGGACTTTGTCAGCGAATTGTACCTATGTATAATACGGAATACCAGTGCCAGTTGCTAGAGCTAGTACACTAAAGTTGTAAGTCAGTAAATTAAGTGTCTAATAGCTTTTCGTCCTCCAAAAAATACCCGCCCTGTTTGGATTTAGTCCTATATCCTATTAACTAGATATAAATATATGTATGCTCCTGTTCCAGTGTAAATGGCGAACTCTCCCTTTTTTCTACCAAACTATTACAAACAAACAACAAAAGAAAGGGGTTGACAATTTGTTTTTCACATCAACAATGGTAAATGGGGGAATTCTTCTTATTGTTAGTCGAATAGACAATATTTAGGGTTCACAGCTGACAACGGAGTGTGTAAAAGAAAAACATAGTTTCAAAAAGTCATTATGAGAATCTGAGGAAAGGTTTGTTCAAGAACCGCAACATATTTTTATTATATGGGTAAACCAAGTTTTAGAGAGACAAAAATATGGAATAGTTTAGGATTTTTGTTTTTGTATTTTGAAAAGGAATTTCTAGTAGCTGTTTAGGTAGTTAAAGTACAGTACATTGTATTTTAGCTAAACATGAACGTTTTTATAGTGTGTGGTAATTATGAGTACTTTAAGTTAAAATGGTGTTGGCATTAGATTTAAAATTTGTCTAGATTTGCTATACATTTTGTAATTTTTTCTTTGAATAGTTTTAATAAATCTTAATATCTATATAAAAATCCAGTTTCATATGTATGTTCCCAGTGAACTCTTCACCAAGTCAACCGATTTCGATGAAAGTTGGCATTTTATGTGTAATTTGGTCTAACTTGAGATAGGTATAGGACAGTTTATATTTCAATTAATGGTCTTAATAATTAGGCTATATTTAGTACTAGATTACTATAGAAATCTTTAGAAATTCCTATTAAAACCAACCGAAGGTGTACAAAAATTAGCCATAAAATGTCTTTCATCGCATACGCTGCGAAGAGTATTAATGATAGGACAAAAAAAATGTTTTCTAATTTAGTGATTCATGGTCGTTTTAATTAGCATGCTTATAACTTACTTTAATATCTGTACCTATTTATGTTTACCCGTGCAAAGCCGGGACGGGCCGCTAGTAAATAAATAAATTGGGTGGCGCAACAGTCCGTTTATAACTAGGGCCTAGTGACTTACAACTCTCAACCATTCCTGTGTGCGAGTAATTGCAGGGATGGAAGGGACCTACAGTTTTAAGCCGAATCCGAACGGCAAATTTGAAAAAAACACTTTTCATGACAAGAATTACTCTTGGAGAGTTTGTCAATTCCTCGCAAGAGGCAGTAACCGTTAAAAAAACTTTAGAGGGCGTCACCGCACTAACCATCATGCCACGGGTACTACATGATGACTGAGAAATCCGCATGATCACTTATTCCAATAACACCGTTTATTACTTTTCGAATAACCTGCTTTTTGGGCAGCTGTCAATTTAGTAGCTGTCATATTTTGACATTTCACATGTTAAAACTATGCCATTAATAAAAATAGAATAATATCCCCTTTCAAATGGTAGACATGTGCATTCAAGAGGACACAAGCGCCCACAGGTTTTTCTTAAAACCCACCTCTGTCTATCAACTCCTACTCTCACCTCCCCGGGGTGAACATCGGGTGCCTAGTACCTCAACTGGAGATTGGGTTCTAACCCAGTGAAAGTTGTTGGGGGCAGCAAACGAGAGGGGGGGGGAGAGGTGGTTCCACTAAAGCACCTCTCCTTATCCAGACGACAGCGGACGAATTCTCCAACCTGGCCCTCCAGGTTGGGGGTTGTGCCGTCGGGGTGACTTCCTGACTACGTAAAAATCTTCTAGTTGCGAAGCACCAACAAGCCTCGGATACGGACGGATTCACTGTTGAAATCGAACGAAGAATAACTCTTGCAAATCGCTGCTTCTTTGGACTTAGAAGGCAATTGAGAAGTAAAGTCCTCTCTCGATCAACTAAAATCACCATCTATAAGCCACTCATCATCCCGGTTTTCATTTATGGCGCTGAGGCCTGGACCCTGCCAAAGAAAGATGAGAACGTATGAGAACGTCTTAGGATGCTTCGAGAGAAAAATTCTTCGGGTGATTTTTGGTCCCGTACGTATAGATGGAGAATGGAGGAGAAGATATAACGACGAACTGTACGGGCTGTACAGCGAAACTGACCTAGTTAGCAGAATTAAAGTCCAACGGCTTAGATGGCTGGGTCATGTAGAGCAAATGGACATCAACGCTCCAGCCCGGAAGGCCTTCGAATCCAATCCCGAGGGACGGCGCAGTAGAGGAAGACCGCGACTCAGGTGGCGCACTCAGGTGGGTGAAGACCTCAACCAACTTGGCGTGCGAAACTGAAGACAGCTAGTTAGGGACCGAGCTGGCTGGAGACGCATGTTGGTTGAGGCCCAAGTCCGCCCCGGACTGTAGCGCCACCTTAAGTAAGTAAGTAAGTAATATCCCCTTTAACAACAATTATTTGACATTGTTACTACTACAAACATTTGTTAACCATTTTTGGAGTCAAAGTTTGCAAAATTAAATCACTTTTGAGTCATGTTGTGAAGGACCTCCTAAAGACCGGTAAAAGTTGGATTGGTAGAAAAATTTGAGCTACACCACAAAAAGAATGAAATAAAAATGCACTAATAACCTTACATTCGTCCCCGTCTGGCGATATTTCTAAAAGTTTTACAAAATATCAACAACAAAATTTTTTGTAAGACAACAACAAGTTTGCAGTCAATACATTTCTTTCTTCTCAAGAAACTTGAGTCGAAACTATTTTTGTATCAGTTTTTAGTTTTTTTTTGTATCGGTTATCGTTTTTTTTTTTTTTTGTAAAAAAGTTACTCGTATCTATTGGATTTTTCTAAAAAGAAAATAACTAAAATCTACAAAAACAATATTTTTTTCATGATAAAATAAGTTTGATTTGTTATTGAAATATTTTAGTAGAAAACCATTTTTGAAGGTTTTTATTTCTTATAAAAAAGTGCCGATTAGATTTGTTTTTAAAGAAATTGTCTTATGTTAACAACAATATTTTATATACATAGAATGAAATAATTTAGAATTCAGTATCTCCATTGGATCTCGATATATTCGAGTCGAAAATCTGTTTTTACCCATCTTTTGTAGATTTTGAATTTTTTATAAAATAAAACTGTCAATTCGATTTTTCTTGACAAAAACGTTATTTTTTGATGCATACAATATTCAAGATGATATAATATAAAATTAAATTGAAGTCACCAGCGTTTTTGATTCGAGAGATATTTGGAGGAAACCAAATTTTTCACTTTTTTTTTTTAAATTGCTATTGTAAAAAAACACCCAGTAAATTTGGTATAAAGTCCTTTCTGCATCTTTTGATGGTATTATATTCTAACCCAAATTTGTTTAAAGTCGATATATCTTCTGGTTTTTGAGATATAGCCGACGAAAAGAGTTATCTCACGCATCCACGCAATCATAGACATCTCTCAAAAACCCTTTGATTAAGATTCTAGCGACATTGAAACGTCGAGAAATGTCAACATTTTCAATTCGACAAATCGGACCTCTCTGATGTTAATAAATTAAGGGGCTCAACAGTCCGTTGAGAACTAGGGCCTAGTGACTTACAACTTTTTACTCATTCCAATGATGGATTGGACGTACAATTTGTATGCTTAATCCGAACGTCTCGGCTGAGAAAGCACTTTTCATGAAGTTTTTATTACTCTTGGAAGATTTGTGAATTACTCACAAGAAGCAGTATACCCTTGAAAAAATATGTAAGTGCTACAGACAGGGATTGAACCCAAGTCCTCTAGAATCGACAGTCCTATGCACTAATCATCATGTCAAGGGAGTCAAATTTTCTCAATCCCTAAACTATCAACCAATGGACAAATTTAACTGACCAAAATAAAACTATAAAATTATGACAAAAACAACAAAAATTGTTTAACTTTTAAAATTGTTACGACAAACCAATTACAGTAGTTTTATTTTTGCACATTTATAAATTAATTGCCTTGCCAATATTTCCCATATAAGCTGTCAGTTACATCGTTTTCGTATAAGTCGCCAAACCACAAGTTTAACCATTTATATATAAAAGAAACAAAAAGAGGGTAATGCATTTAATGAAATAAATAATATAAATGCACCTCTATACTATATAAAATATATAGTTACTTTAACTTTAACGGTAATTTAAGTGTTTTTCTCATTGCAAAAATTATTTAACGAATCGACTTCAATTAGTAATTCCTTTCACTTAATTACAAATTCTGTTCGTTGAATTTAAAAAGTGCGAAAATATGCAACTTATTTGCAAACTCACAAGTCTCGCACTCTATAGGTACCTCTTACTTATAGGTTTTTTTACGCGTACACACCTTTGAAACCACACGGAATCAACAGCTTGGACAAATAGCCCATTAGAGAACTTAATTCCGCTGATGGCAATTGCAATAATACCAAAAACCGCATCTCTCTTTTTGACTCTTTAAGGTAACTAATAACACGGATTCCACTAAGCACAGATGAAGTATATACTATACATATATCTTTATTTAATTTATACAAACTCTCAAAGCCCCACACCCTAGACGAAAAAAAGCCTCTATCATCTTATAGAGAAGCTAAGGTGTATATTTTGTAAAACACTGAATTTGAGGTTGAATTTTGTAGTTGACAAACTATAAACGTTTATCGTAATCGACACACAAAAGTGACAAAAAATTAATTTCACCATCTGTATCAGTGCAGTGTATAATGAAGTGCAGTGCAGCGCTGCGCTGCACTCTAACCATATATGCAGTGGTAATCAGTTCTCATTTTAAGGCAAGTCGTTCAAAATAAAATGTGGACTTCAATGCAGCGTTTTTGTTTTTGTTTTTGTTTTTATTTCAGGCTTGATTTTGTCTAAATTATATACAAATATAGCTTTTCCAGTACTATGTGTGTATCAAAGAAATTCCACGGAACCAAAGAGTTCCAAATGAAGCAAAGGCTTGTAGCTAAGAGCTACCTATAGCACCGCACTATCACTATTCATAGCAACTTTGATCGCAATTGATTTGGTAGCCCCAGAGGAGAAATCTAATATAGTTTGTGCCGTGTCGCGCCGCCCGTCACCGAGCCACTGCCACTAAGCGGCCATCAGTGTGATCAGTTCCAGTGCTGGATTTTTGAAAATGGTTCAAAGGCCAGGCATTTTTTTTATGAGGGTTTAAAAGCTTACTTTGTAAAAGTCTTTCATTTTTTTAAGAAATTTAATCTAAAAGACTTAAAAATATAATTGTTGCCTTTAGTCATTTTAGTTTAATAAAACAATGAAACCCTTGAAATTTTTTCCATCGACGAAATTTGGAAACATTCATCATATTACTACTTTTCTTTGTAAGCTCATAACATAAGGAACCAAATCCCCAATTTACTGCATTCTTAAAACAAACAAAAATCCAAGGGGCTCTATTCACATTTCCAATTTTTAAAGATCAGAAAATATTCCGTGCAAAATTGCATTCACGATAGCTTCTAATTTTTCAGTACAAAAAAAAGGAGGGACTTTAGCCTCTGATCATTTTAATGGTTGCTTTACTTTTGTGAAAAGCTTTAATCATACTGAAGCTCAAACTACTATTTTTGTGACAAAATTTGTAAATTTCGAATTTTCGTGCACATTTATATGAATTCCGAAATTTTTAAAATTAATCAATTTTCTTAAGTGATTCATTTATGGGTTCTCTTAACATTTCCTCTTAAGATATATGTTCGTCTTTTTAGCTTAAATTTTGGAAGTCCTCTACTTATCTACCATAAATGCCTTGACATTCAAAGTCCAGAATCAGTTATAAATATTTTGGAATTTCAGCTATATTTCGACTTAAAATCTGAGTTCAAAGGTTATTTTAATATTTTACAGATCATACTGTGGTGGCTGTATTTTCGGATATAAAAAAGATATTGATAGTAACGTATGTGAATTCAAAAGTTATGAGGAGGTAATATGTCTAGATCTTAACATTTATGGCAAGAAATTCCGCATATTGCCAACTTATATAAATTGTAGCCAATGGGATGCGGATTTTGAAAAAATTAGGGAGTTTGTTACATCGGTAAACCTGGTTGAAAATTTGCTGCTAGTTGGTGATTTAAATGCCAGGATCGGTAACGAAGGAGGAACGGAAAATGATCGAATTGGTATGAGTAGGAGAACGAAAGATGCAACGAAGAATGGAAGGGGTGCAAAGTTTATGGATCTATGCAATTCTTTCGGGCTCCGGATCCAAAACCGTACCAGTGAAGGAGACAACAAAGGTGAATTCACATTTGTTGGGAAATAGGGTAGCTCTGTTATAGATTGTTGTTGGGAAATAGGGTAGCTCTGTTATAGATTATAGCTTGGAACGTGGTGAATGGAGCTCACTTATAACTGATTTTGAAGTCCAAAAAAGAAACTATTCAGATCATATGCCAATTGTGGTAACATTTAAATGTGGCGAAATGGTACGAGAGGAAATTGTGACCTTAGAACTTATGCCCAAACTCCAATGGAGGAATACAACGGCCTCAAATTACAGAACAAAGCTGAATTCACTCCTACTGTCCGAGGAAAATTTTATGTGTTTGAGTAAAATTGAATGTTTCATAAAGGAGGCGCATAAGGTGCCAACAAATGCTTATCGTCAAGAAAAAAAGAAATTTAAAGAACCTTGGTTTGATTCAATTTGTGCGCGAGCGAGAAAATTATCATTTGCTTGGCTTAATGAGTTTAGACGTAGTAACGAATGCTATGCAAAAAAACAATATATTGAACACAATAAAATTTATAAAGCGCTTTGTAAGGAAAAAGGAGTAAACTATTATGAAGCTGAAGCAGAAAAACTAGCTAGATGTAGTAATCCCTCTGAATTTTGGAACTTGGCCCGAAAACTAAATGGATCAAAGTATATTATCAGTCGTGGATTGGATACTTCTACTCTACGAAATCATTTCAATCAACTGCTGAATCCAGCAATGTTGGACCCAGTCAGGATCTACTATGCCCAACCCTATATTCAAGACGAGATTTTAGACAGTGCAATCTCCCAGCATGAGGTTCACGTATCGGTCAACGCACTAGCAGATGGAAACGCGGCAGGTGCAGACAGGATACCAGCGGAATTCTACAGATATGGCACTGACGAACTGATTAAGAACCTGGCTAACATATATTATAATCAAATTTTTGAAACTGGAATCATCCCTCAGCAGTTTAAAGATGCTTTGATTTTTCCGATACACAAAAAAGGCAACATCGAAGATCCAGCCAATTATAGAGGAATCTCGTTTTTGAACGCTTCCTATAAAATCTTTACTGCGATTCTACTAAAGCGGCTAAACACGTGGATAGACTCGAATAATCTATTATGTGAATCTCAAGCCGGATTCAGGTCGGGTTACTCGACCACCGATCATATATTCGTTGTAAGTAGCATTGCTGAGTCTTTTTTGGAAAAAAATAAAAAGCTATACACTTTTTTTGTGGATCTTAAAGCTGCATTTGACTCAGTTGATCGAAACGCATTGATGTTCAAGTTGTTTGTATCCGGGATGTCGTTTAAGTTTGGACGAGTTATACAGAACTTGTACGCAGACACGAGAGCAGCGGTATGGAATGGAAAACAGGTATCTGAATGGTTCCAGACGCAGTCGGGAGTAAGACAGGGCTGTGCTCTCAGTCCTAGCTTGTTCGCACTATTTATAAATGACATCACTGACGCATTACCAGGAGGTGTAAGATATGCTGGAGAGGCCATTAAAGCCTTACTCTTCAAAGATGATATAGTCTTGCTGGCAAACTCACAGCAATCCTTACAGCTTATGATAAATCGACTTTCGGAATACTGTAGACGATGAGGCTTGGTAGTGAACCTGAACAAGTCGAAAGTGATGGTTATCAAGAAAGGTGGAGGAAGGTTAAGCTCAAGTGAACAATGGTACTGCAACAATGAGAACATAGAAAGAGTGAAAGAATACAAATACTTAGGAGTATATTTTACCCAAAACTTAAGTATGGAAAAACACCTCAACGAAAAACTTCTTAAGGTTAAAACCGCGATTAACGTGGCATGGAAAGAATGTTTCAACAACAAAAACATAGCGCATAGCAGTAAATATAAAGTTTTCGAAGCAGTATCCCAATCAATCCCGTTCTACGCAGCCCAAGTGTGGGGAGCAAAGAAATTTGAGACTGATGTGGAAAACCTCCTGAGATTTTATTTAAAACGAACATTACGCCTTCCTTCATGCACCCCAAACTACACGATAATGTTAGAAACAGGCTTATCTCCACTCTTCATAAAAACGTTGAAGCTGCAAGTCGATTACGTTCTGAAAGTACTGATATGCCCAACAATCGCCTACCAAAAAAAGCAGCTTTACAAGCGATACAAAGTAAAACAGGATGGGTTAAAGAGTGGATTGGGCTAGCAGAAGATACAGGTGTAACTTTAAATTTCAGTGAACAGAGTACAAGGAAATCGTCACTGTACCAGGTAATTAGGCGTCTACTCAATTCATCGGATGATCTATAGCAGGCTGAATTATAATCTTAATGAAAGAAACTACTTCCAGGATATAAATACTGTAGAGCAAATCTCCAACATGTTTCGGCTAAGAGGTGAACTGCTAAACATACATTACGTTCCACATCACGAAGATCTTCCACTGCTCTGTGATATTTACAACATGGCTGAACGAGAGGATATTTTTCATTTTTTTGGAAGGTGTCCAGTCCTGAGAGAAACTAGAAGAAATGTATTTGGTAGAGACTTTTTATCAGAAAATGAAACTTTATCTCTCTTAAATGAAGTAGACGTGTTTAAAATGCTTATATATTTCAAAACAGCACTTATTTATAGAAGCAGAATTAGAGATGAAAATTTTTAGTTAACACAAATGCAACTTAATTAATTACAAAACTTTATTACAGTTAAAACTTTGTCAATCAGGCAGACGGCAAAACCATGCTTTAAAGATTGTTAATGAAATTGTACAAATAATTGCAAGTAAATAAAAATCTATCTAATCTAATCTAGATTTGTAAATATTAAATAAGAGAAGTTTTAATTTCAAAACCGCATACCTGTATAAAATAAGAGCCCATACTTCTTAGGCGTCAGAAATCTGTGTCAAGCAAACTTTCAAAATATCATAATTTATCAATGATAAAATTCTTTAACGTGGGCTTATTTGTTGGTAAACAAATAAATCTGGAAGTTAAAAAATCTGCAATAACTGCGCATACCATTATACGCGTTTCCAAACGAAAGAATTTTTGACAAATACATATCTCAAGGTCGAAGAAAACAGTTTTTCTAAAAAAAAAAGACTTTAACTTTAACAATGAAGAAGTTATAGCACTTTAAAGTGTGGGAGTGATTGTTAGTGCGTAGGACTGTCGGGTTCAATCCTTGACTGTGGCACCTAAAGTTTTTTTTTTCACTGCCTCATGCGATGAATTGACAAATCCTCTAAGAGTAATTCTTTCTCAAATTAGTTGTTATAGGATTTGGCATATAAACTAGGTCCCCTCCATTCTTGACATTTTTCGCACACATGAATTATTGAGAGTTGTAAGTTACTAATTTATTTAGGCATCAATTTTGGAGTAAAAAAAAGAATGTGAACAGTAGTTAAGAATTTTTGTAATGGCTACTTTTTGAACTGCGTCTTTAGAACAACTTAAATAAAAACTAAGCTTTTCGAAAACAGTCAAAGTTTTCATGGACTGTTTTTTTTTTGCAAATTTCGACTTAAGACCAAAAATTTCTTATATTTTTGTCGTCTTGAGATTTTAAGCTAAAACATTTTAGCTAATAGGAAAGAGTAGAGAGCCTTGAGTTGTATCTAGCTTTTATTTCTGCTGATTGCGGTCCTGACTTCCTGATAGTAAAGCTTAGTACTTTGTTTTCCAAACAGTTGCACTCCATTTTGTACTAACAAGCATATGTGTTGCTACTGTTACAGCTCCCCAGAGCTGCAACTTGAATACCTACACTACAAAGTCTAGATACCTACTATTAGGTATGGTATCGTATCGTATCAACTTCTCGCGATTATACGACGACATACGACATAGAGTGACTACTTAAACTGCCAACTTCATTTTGGCTATTTCGAATATATACTTACTTACCCTATAACTGTTGTTAGACCATAAAGATCGCATTCTCTTACATATACCGACTCGGACGCGACGACCGACGACGACGATTATAGGATAGGTACTTATTTTACTCTCCTGAATTGTGGATAGTTATCTATTGGTCGGTAGCTCCAATGGCCACTTTTCCATAAACAGCTGAAACCTCTCTCATGACATGGTTCGGACATGGTCTTGCACTGCTGCTCCACCAGTCGCCGCCACCGCTCCGATCGATGCTGCGACCGTCCGCATCATCGTCAAAGTTCGTTGGTTGGTTGGTTAGCTAGCTGACTGTCTTATAGCTATATGCAACTAGTTAGTTTTTGGTCTCGTCCCGGTCTTAATCTGATGGCCGGGAAAATGCTCGTTGTTTGTAACTTGCAAGACACCAACTATGTATGTACATATATAAAACCAACTGCGAAAGCTAACAACTCTATTGGCATCAATTACTGGCCCGAAATGATGTTTTGTCTATTTTGTATAATTTTTCGACTTTGTTTTTGGATTTGGATTTCCTTCTAAATTCGGCTTGAATTGTAAGCCTGAGCATAAATTTTAATACTATTTGGCTATGAGTCGATGATACCTACGTGAATATATAGAAACATGACAAACATCGTTATCGTAAAAAGCATTAAAACGATTTATAAGCGCGATTTACGAATATTGATTACTTAATGCTGGATGTGTGCCAAAAAGTATATTTGGTTACTTGTAATCAGTTTGTTTATGGAGTAATTTTTGTTTTAAAGTGATCAAGCCACAAAAAGCCGCAAGCCAAAAAAGCAACTTGTGGTATGGACGGACGCACTCAGAAAGTGTTAGTTTGAGTACTAGTTTGTATAAGTTTTGTGCTTTTTTGGGGTGTAGTTTAAGGAACAGCAGCGCCTTTATGCCTTGTGGGGTTATATTATTTAGATATTGTTGAACTATATTCCTCTGGGGCGTTGTGTTGGTTATGGTTTTATGATTTTAAGTGGTTTATATAAAGTTAAAAAATCATTGATAGTGAAACTTTAAGGAGTCAAAATACGGAATATAAAAAAAGAACTTAATAAGATCATCAGCAAACAATCGGAGCTTAACTTAAACTTTTTCTAATTTGTTTTGATAATTGAAAAATGAGTATTTTTAAGAGAAAGTAATGGATATTTTTTTATAGAAAGGAGGAAAGTTGATTTTAAAGATGGAGTTCGTGGAGTTATCGAATTGGTCATCAAAAATTGTAGCTGTGGCAGCCATTTGGCTGATATTTTTGTAAGTGATTAATTCGCAAGTTTGAGCACGATAACTTCACGAATACCTTTATCTTTTCAAAGGTGTTAAATCATAAGGTCGCAGTGGCCAATATTAATCACCTCTTCGAGAAATAACGTAACACTTGCGTCATCAGTCCTATTATCACTGAAGGTGAAAATCTAGATCATTCTAATGAATTCCAAGAATTAGCAAAGATACGAGTTAGCCAAAAACAACAACAGAGCTCTGGTGTGCCCCAGGGCTCTGTTCTGTGTCCAACACTCTTTCTCATTTTTATTAATGATCTCCTGTCTGCAACTGCTAATCCAATACATTGTTTCGCTGACGATAGTACTATTAGCTTCTCATATTCGTTTTCAGATTTACATCCCTCTTCTTCGGATGTGGAACTGCAACGAGAAAATATGATAAGCTCATTAAATTCCGACCTAAACAGCATTGTACAATGGGGAATAAGAAACCGCTTCAATGCTTCGAAAACCCAATGCTGTCTTGTATCGTTAAAGCGAGATATAACCCCCTTGCCATTATCCATAGATGGCACTTGCATCGAGGAGACTGAACATCTCGATATTCTCGGTATGTGTATCACCAACCACCTTTTGTGAAACGATCACATACGCGATGTCGCCAAAAATGCCGCAAGATGTTTGGGTTTTCTAAGGCGATGCAAGAAGTTTTTCTCCCCCTCTGATCTGGCTGTTATCTACAAGACTTATATACGTCCAAAGCTTGAGTATAACTCCCATATCTGGGCTGGTGCTCCTGCAACTTACTTAAGCCTCTTGGACAGTATTGAACGTAGAGCATTTAGATTGATTGGTGATATTACCATCATAAGATCAATTACATACGTCGCTTGAACATCGTCGAAATGTTTCTTGTCTCACCCTCTTTTACCGTTATTTTAATGGTTTATGCTCTAGAGAAATAGCCAGTTGCATTCCTCCCCTTAAACAGTTCAACCGTAATACTCGCGCTTCTAGGAATGCTCATCAATATACCCTCGAGCCCAACTTCGGTCGTACTGTCAAGTACAGAGATTCGTTCTTTAGCCGTACTATGCGAATGTGGAATGCCTTGCCACACTCTTTCCCAGTCATGACACCTCCTTTCAACCCCTCTCTCACTTTCCTAGTGCTCACACTGTGTCTACATAATAAGGGTAGTATTATCCCTTTGAGTGTGCGCTTATTATAAAAAAAAAAAATTAATTTTTATCACCGATTTAACTAATGCAGGTCCTATGTCGAATTAAAAGTGTCTTTAGTCTTGCGAACTTGACATTCCAAATGTTCACCGGTTTTAGTGAATTTTAACAATTTTCAAACATTTTAAGTCATGGCGTAGTTTTTACATACAAAATCTCAAAAACTTACAGTTTCAATATTGACAAATGCTCAAATAGCGGGCTTTTCAAAATGAAACGTCTTATTGGAAAACTCTTAAGAGGATTACTTTAATCGGTGGGATTTGTGGAAATAGAAATATTGGAATTCCTCGACGGTTCAAGGTTCTTATCAATTGGCAAAATTTTGATAAAAATCGGAATAACGATTTTAGATTCCAATATTTTGACAAAAAAATAAACGAATTACCTTCAAAATAATTTTATCTTATAAAAAATATTATTTTTTTTTAAATAAGAATCTACAAATATTGACTTCAAATTATTTCATTCTATGCAAAGTTTTGTTGTTAAAAAAATATAATATTCTTAGAAAAATCCAATCAGTATTTTTCATATAAGAAATAAAAGCTTTTAAAAAATGTCGGGAATAAAAACAGATATTAAAATTAAACTTAGTTGATCAAATGAAAAATATTATTGCTAACTTTTAGTTGATTTTTTAGAAACATTCAACTGACAACTTTTTTTTTTTTACAAAACACGAAGACGTATTTCGTATCAAGTATTATGAGAAAAAAGAAAGATATTGACTTCAAATTTTTGTATCACACACAATATATTGTTATCAATATTTTCTATCAATATTTTGTTAAAGTTTTAGAAACACCGACTGACGGGCACGGATGGGAAGTTGTAACGCTATGGGCCGCATTCCAGCCTCTTTTTTATTTTTTAAATTTGGGTTCCTTTTTGGGAAGTTTTCAGGACCTATTAATAAACTTACTTCAACTAACGCTTGTTTTCAGAAAAAAAACTCTATTTTCCTAAAAAGTGTTAATTTACAATTATAATATAAATTTCTTGCATAAGAGTATCCAACTTTATAAAATAAGTTTATTTAAAATGTTCTCCTTTTTTTCATTTTCATTTTCTTTTTGTTGTTACTCGTACTCGTAATTTCCATTCATGGGCTAAAGTTTCTCGAAAAACTTAAACAAGCATGTTCTGTTCATAAAAATGTTGAGGTGTCAAATATCGTTTAGGAGTTTCCGCGAAAACATCAAAACACTTTGCACGTTTTCTCACCTCCTTCTCTCCGATATGCACATTGCACAAGCACAAGTATCTAAATATACACATTTATACAAACTGAGCTGAAGCACGTCCGACATATGAAATTGATGAGTGAATTTATTTTGATAATCGGACAGGATTTTATAAGACTTTAGCTTTCATAAGCTCACATTTATTTTCTCACCTTAAACTGGTCGTATTCTTATAGCTAAATTATATTGCCTTTTATAATACGTATGCTGAAAACTGACTTTATGCAGGTTCCAAAATATAAAGTATCTCACCTTAGTTATGTGGCTTGTATTTTGTGGATAGAAGACCGGTTCAGTTTCATGGTAGGTTATGGGGTAGGTATAGATATAAAAAGTAATTGATTATTCAAAACACCTCACAAAAATTAACGCGAATCAGATAAATTGTAATGATTTCTGACACGATAACAATTCTTTGAGGCAAACGAAAAAGAAACATATAAATATTTCTTAGATTGGATAAAAAGGTAAATATGCAACTTTGTATGTATTTTTTTTTCAAATATTCCCATTTTTAAAAAACAAACAAACCAATCTGCAAGACTTGTTCTTGTTATACTTAGAAAAAACTTAACGATTTGTTTATAATCACGTTTAGCACAGTATGTGGTCAAACAGCAAACACCATCCAGTGATATTTATCGTTTTAAAATCATATTAACGACCCCATCACTCTGACTTAAGTCTAATAAAAAATAAAAGCACTATTAACCTATACAGAGTTATTAATCAAAGGCAGTTATGGAATATTTACTTTGATGTTTGAAGTTAGTCACTTGGATATGTTTAATGACCAATTGTTTACTTTTTGTTGTTTTGTTGAGACTGAATTAATGATTAATGGGCATGTGACAAAAGAAAAGTTTACCAACAATTTGAAATGAAAAACTTTGATGTTTGCTAACAAATTGTTCACACCGAAAGGTTTGCATATAAAGGGTGGGCCAATCACTGAAATCAATGAAATCTTTAGTACTATAGTTCTCGCATGCTCTATTTTAGATCAAAGATGGTAAGAATAATAAAGGCTACAGTGAGACAACTTTAAAAGATAGGCATATTCTGTCGCGAATTTTTTTTTAGAACTACTAAAGGGAAAGAATTTATCATACATTTCATATATTATTTAAGCAAAACCTTAACCGTTTTCGCAGCAGAAGGAAAAAATCACCGATTTTGAAACATTCTGTATTGATGCTTTGCTCGTATTAATGTTATCATATAGTTTTATAGCCTATAGCCTTCCTCAACAAATGGACTATCTAACCTTGAAAGAACTTTACAAATTGGACCAGTAGTTCCTGAGATTTGATCGTTCAAACAAACAAACAAACAAACAAGCAAACAAACTCTTCAGCTGTAGGTATAATATGTATTACTAATGATTAAATTGTGCTTATATGTTATGTAGCTTTATTAGTTAAAGTAAACATTCCCATTTATTATGTAACCGACGACGTGCTTCGTTAAAGTGACTGCCTCAACTGGCGTCGCAGTAACGCATTCAGCCTCTCCAATTTTCCATAAACTTGTTGATGATTTTGGGTTGTAGCTCACGGATGATATTAGCGTTAAGTGCTTGAATTGTTTCTGGCATAGAATCAACACTTCAAGTTCAAAAGGTTAAATTGTAGCTCCGAATTGACACCACCAAAACTACTGATAAAAAGTTTTGGGAATTAGGTGCATAAAAGATCAGCTGTGGACAAAAATTCTTTAAAAAATGTGCACTGTCTTAAATACGCAGTTTTTCAAGCGTAGCGACTCGTTCTGCAGACACATTTTTTAACGATACTGACTTTCTGTCAAGATTTTGTCAGTATCAAAATACCTTATGAATTAAATTGGAATCCATAGATGACCCACTCTTTAAAAACCTTCAAAAAATATTATTAAATTGTTTTAACGCCTTGAATATTTTTTGTTTTCGAATATTTAAAATGAAAATTTGTCTTATTACAAAAATAATGTTAGCAAGCTTTTAGGGGTAGTAATGAAGGTAAAGGATGTGGAAGAATGATGCTATTTAAAAAAAGGGGAGACAAAATCTCCAAACAAAATTCAACTTTCAAATCTCAAATTTTTGGTTATTTTTCTAAAGAGGTGTTCTTCAACGTTGACAAAACCAATGCGTAAGCTTTTTCCTTACCTTCAGTTCTCATTCTTAGTTGATATAAAACGCATTTGTCCAGCTTATACCCAAAAAAGGCGAATCCTTCTTTCCCTGGTTTTATGGACCAATCGGACTTACGTATCCCTTCTTTGCAAGTTCATGGAAACTGAACAGTGGAACAAATCTTTATATAGTTTTGGATTGAAGTACGATAATTGCACTTGATATTTCAAAAGCTCATGAGTATCCCCTTAAAATTATTTACCAACCAAATATAAACTAACATCCACTTGTGTATTGGGAAGTGTTGCCCATATAGTTACTTCCATAGGGTGTTTCGTACATACTCGTATCAAGTAATCTGACCAAGTGTCACTGAAATAATGAATTATACAGAATCCAACATATCTCTAATCTCTCATTCCCATACGACTTTAACTTATTATTATCACCCTGTATTAATATCTTAAGCTCGCATAAAATTCTGTTTTCAAAGACTTTTCAACGTTGTATAAAGTTGACATCTTTCCTGTCTTTACTATTGATTTTTTCCTGTGGTTTGAAGAACAAACAAATGAAGAAAAAATATAAAACTAACCACTGATCGTATTGTTAATCACTTAATGAAACAGTATACTTGACATGTAGCAAAGCCACAAACTCGAGTCAAGACTTGCGGCTTCTTCCACCCAATCTTATCTGTGCTGTGGGAAACTGACTGTGATATTGCTTCATCCTCATCCTCATCATCACCATCATCATCAGCATCAGCACCATCGTCATAATCGAACCATTCTTTTATAGCCATAAAAGTCAAAGAAGAAGTATAAACCTTACCTTAGCCAGCAAAGCACTTCTGTCAATCTTTACATGGTAAAGGTGTAACTTAAGATATATATTTTCTTCCTACCAAGACTATATGTGATGGATGCAATGGATGGTGGGCTTGATGCTTTACTTATAGGCTGCACGAGTATTTTTGCAGTTGACAGAAAACTATGATGGGAAGCTTCTTATAACTTTGTAGCAACCTACTCAAGCTGATGAAGCTGCTGGGTGCTTCCACAACTTGATTTGTTAAGTTGAGTGTTGCAGTGTTCGTTTATAAAAGAAACAACCGAATGTTGATATCTTTAACTGTAATTGATTGATCATAACCTGTTGCCATGTTAACGTTTCAATTTTTACCACAAAAACAAATCGAAAGCATATGCTTGAAGTAAATATAGGCATTTTATTTTGTTATGATACAGAAACAGATATAATGCATTTTTAATGCAACAACAATGCCACTAACAATAATTGTAACTTCGAAGTGCAATAAACGAAACTCAATATGCCCTATAAAAGATATTCAGATGGGCATCGGTTAAGGTGAGGGTATAGAGGCAAAGGGAAGGAAGTTGGTTTTTTAATCAAAAACTTTTTCGCTTCTTCCATTTTTTTAATGATTTATTTGTAGTGCCACGAACTTCGAGATTAATACTGAATTTTTAGGTTTTTAGAATGTTTAGAAAGTGTAATAGATCTCTTCTTCCCTCACCTTGCATAAAATACATCACAAAGTTTCTTACTGTCCAAACCCATTTCCGTTTAGTTGAATTCGGTCATATATTGCCTTAAAAATCCAAGTTATTTTGTTCCAGGTAGAAACCTTTGGTAATGTAGATTGGTCTTCTAGAATGATTTAGATGTTTATATAGTCGTGTACTGCTTTCCGATGCCTATATATTATATTTTATTGATGGTTTTTTAATTTCAGCATCCGCATTATAGATTAAAGCTTATTTTGGAACCAATCACTTTGAGCAGTGACACTCGTTCATCCCACAAACAATTCGTTCCTATAGCATTTTTGTAATTTGATTTGGTAGTCTTCTTTCACTGTTCGAGTATAATAGTGTCCGTCTTCTGCACATGTCTCTAGTGACAACGGGTAATTTGGAGTAAATGTTGGAAGTTCTCTTCAAAAAATAACGTTGAAGCTTATTTACTTCTTGGAACACACCAAAACCCCAAACCTGTGCACCATAAGTTTGTATTGCCATACCAACTATCTGAAACAATTTCCACTGATATTTCTTTTTGCTATGAAGCACTGCTCCATATGTTGTTCTTGGGTGCACTGTTTCTCTTTTGTACATTCTTTGAAAACGACTTCTTCGGTGTAAATACAACTCCTAAGTATGTGTATAGTTAGAAATTATTTGTGTTTTCTCTTTATGAAGAGTCCAATTTTTGACAAGATAGCCTTTACCCATTTCTAAATTCCCATAATCTCAGATTTAGGAAGGTTAACTTCAAACCCCCATAGTTCACAGTAAGTTTTCAAACTATATAGAGCCTCCTCCTTCTAAAGGTTCGTGAAAATCATTTATATACAGCGCGAAGAGCAACGGCGGCGGCGCGCCGATAGTAAGCGCCTTTGCTTGACTCCAAAAAGTGTATCAAAATATTCAGAAAGTTAATTTTCGGTCCGCACTGCAGATTGTGTATTAGCGAACATATCTTCTAATAAGTTAACAAATGTAGTCGAAACTCTCATTTCTACTTTATTAATTTGGCCATTTTATTAGTTTAATTAAAAATGTGTAGTACCCGTGGCGTGGTGGTTAGTGTGTAGGGCTGTCACGCCAGAGGTCTTGGCTTCAATCCCTGACTGTTCCACCTAAATAAAAATAAGTTTTTACGAATACTGCCTCTTGCGAGGAATTGACAAATCCTAAAAGAGTAATTCTTGTCTTGAAAAGTGTTTTCTCAAATTAGCCGTTCGGATTCAGCTTAAAACTGTAGGTCCCCTCCAGCCCTGACAACTTTACTCGCACACAGGAATGGTTGAGAGTTGTAAGTCACTAGGCCCTAGTTCTCAATGGACTGTTGCGCCACCTAATTTATTTATTTAATTAAAAATGTAGTTTCACTCTAAACTCTTCCCAAACCATTGCGAAGGTTTTAAAACAAGACAATTTTGCCAGAACTCATTATCGATGTTAGGTAATAACTGACATTCCATTTTCTTTAGCGCCTCATTCCATGATAATAGAAACGAAACTGAAACTTGCTTACTAATGTAAATATTTAGAAAAATAAGATAACTATTTAGCATCAAATGTATCTGTGTTTTGAGCAACAATGTCTTGAAGTTTTGTAACAGAATTTATGGCACGGCTGGGTAATTTATAGATAAGCAATTTTCTTGATAATTC
Source organism: Eupeodes latifasciatus (assembly GCA_920104205.1). NCBI lineage: Eukaryota > Metazoa > Arthropoda > Insecta > Diptera > Syrphidae > Eupeodes > Eupeodes latifasciatus. The sequence continues at coordinate 42,686,320 of OV049925.1, read as the reverse complement.
ATCAAATGCTGCTTTCAAATCAACAGAAAAAGCATATACCTTCTTTATTTCTGCTAGCTTTAGGTGAACGATGCTCCTTCTAGGTTGTCTAGGTCACGAAATATTCAAGTTCAAACTTTGCCAACTTTGATAGTCCTAAAGATATGGAGATTTTAAGTTTGAAAATCGAATTTTGTTTTGTGTAAAATTTGTCTTATACAAAGATTGTCAATGAAAAGGAGACGGTCCCTAGATTACAATACTAATATTTCAGCTTTCTTGGTAGTCTAGGAAGCTTTTTTTTTTGAAGATAGGAGAAATGATTGTTCTATCGAAAGATTCTTCTATTTTGCACTCATTTATAATCCGATTGAAGCTAATTGCAAGTTGTTACAGGAAATCTTCTGTTGCATTTACGAAAAATTCATAAGTTATCCCGTGTCTTTCCTGTTGCCTTATGGAGTCTTACTCCTTTCAGAATATTTTAAATATATGTGAATATATTAAGTTGTTTCTCGATGTTTCCTACTTCCTCCACTTTTCTATCATTAATTAGAAAACTTATGTGTTAAAGATTTCTATTTGTTCGTAGCAGAAGAATATTGGAGACATCAGGTATAAACAACATTCCAGATCAATCCAAATGGAAACAACAACAAAAATTAATACAAAGTTTTATGTACATAAACTCATCATCATCAGCATCATCACGATCACTTGAGACTTTTTAAGTCGTTTGTAATTCCATTGAAATAGCTAAGTGAGATCGCACAAGGCCTGATGTGATGTAGTTTCTTCGATTTGATGAATTTAAGAGATGATCTTGTCATTTCCGTTTCTGGGCATTTCACAGCCGCTTCGCATTGCGGTATGTGAGAGTAGTAGCAACTATACTTGATGGCGCTGTGTGTTAGCGTTTTGTTGATGTGACACAAGTGCCAGAGTGTCAATAAAAATATTATTGTTTTAAAGTGTGAGAGGCGCAGAGATTCGCTTTTAGACATTTAAGATACGTATGGAGGTAGTGATGGGAATGTGATTTCTTGATAAATTAATGTTTTAGTGATGTTTTGTCAGAAGATTATATTATAAATGTTTAAGAAGAGATAAAGTTTATATCTTAAGTAGAAAAAATATGTAAATAGTGCATTTGAGAGAAATCAAATGAACTTTAAACAATGTCTCCTGAATAAAGCTATAATTTTTGACAATACTTAAAATTAGGAACGTGAAATTTAAAAAAAAAAAAAACTAAAAAGAAAATGTTACAAACGCTGTAAAGGAGTTTTCAATAAAAGACCCACACTTTGTGTTAAGTTGCCGTTTTTGAAGCTGTCATTTTTGACATTTAAAACAAGTAAGAACTAAGCCATTACCAAATATGGAACGATACGCGCTTCAACACTTAAAATTGTTGCCACTATACTTCTGAGTCGTAATGAAGCACTTTTTTCGACCGGCAACCGTGTACGTTGCTAAAGAAAAGCTGAAAATATTTCTGCTGTAGCTCATTAATCATTACATTGAGGCATAAAGTCTTCAGTCTTAAGGCATTAAAGTTTCAGTTAAAACAAGAACTTAGGCCGGTTGATGAACAGTTTTATCGCACCCATATCCTGTTTGTCGCCTTTGTTTTAATATTCATAAAAGCTCCATTGACACCACGATGAGTTCTTCCGATTATGTTAATGTTATCAGCGTATGTGAGTAATTTGCTTGCTTATTCTTTTAAGGGCGATGTTCAAGAAATCACATGATAGCGCATCACCTTGTCTAAAGCCGTTTTTGACATCAAAAGGTTCGGTTAATTTGTTTGCATAAACTTTTGTGGAGTAGCGCGAATTATCCGTTGTGTTCTTGCACAAACGGACAAATTTGGCAGGGATGTTAAAGCTAGACATGGCTCTATAGAGTTCGTCTCTGTATAGATGCTGTTATATGCGGCCTTGAAATCGATGAAAAGATGGTGGGTGTGGATTTGATGTTCTTGGCTTTTTTACCAGGATCTGTTGTAAAATGAATATTTGATCAACTGTGAATTTCCTAGTCTAAAGCAACACAGATAAAGACCCATCAGGTTGTTGACAGTGGGATTTCGACGTCCAGATATTACGACAGAAAAGATTTCATATGCGAATTTAAGGAAACTAATTCCTCTACAGTTGGTGCAGCTTAGAGGGACTACTTTTTTCAGTATCGGACAAACAATGCTTTATTTGGACCATATTTAACGGAAAAATTAGTGCATGCTCCTAACTAAATGATTTCCAGCTGCTTTAAAAAGCTCGGCATTTAAGCTTAGATATTGCAGCCTTTACTTCGTTTAAGTCGGGAAATTGAATGTTTACCCTGTCTAAGAGTGGAATTCGGTTCGTCGTCGCTGTTATACAGTCTGCACAAATAAGCCTAGCATTTCCTCAGCATTGATTTTTCCACTTTTGGTTTATCAGCCTTCTATTCGAAGTCCATTTACTTGTGAATTTCGTTTCACCTGCTCATAAAACCAGAAGTTTCTTGTTGTTATCAAAAATAGCTGAGATAATTTTCTACAGAAGTTAGGGCACTTTTTAAAGTCTCGAGTTCGAGTCGTGTTCAATATGTGTGATTTTAATACTTTGGTATCTCAAGGTATCTCCACATTTTAAAGACAACAAATTTTATTTATTATACTATAAAATTAATGCCAAAATTACTTAATTATAATTATTTCTCTTATTAAATTATTGTTCCATCCCGAAGGATTCTTCTAATTTCTTTTGGATATTTCATAAAAGATAATTTGCTCTGATTCATTAATAGCAGCGCTATTACATAAACAATTTTTTTTTTAAATGGAATCATTTTCGCTTTGTATAAAGTTTCAAAACTTATCTATGATGCGTGTGCCTTTGCTTGTGCCTGGAATATGCTTCAAAGAAAATTTCCATTAGTTGATGAAATGTTTGTGAAAAGTTAATTGGTTCACATTGCCCATTTATCTACATGATGTACATATGCATATGATATTCACGCATTGCATGATCGTGGAAATTGAAATACACTCACTTTGGCTGTTGGAATTACTACCTAAACCAGAAACACTCCTTGTGCCATAGCAGCACCAACGCAACGGTTGTGGTGGCAGTGGATGGCGGTGGCCGTTATTGGCGGCAATCACTTTTAAATGTTTGAATATTGAAACGTTGACAGTTGAAACAGCACCAAAGATCAACAAACATAAAAACAAACTACGAGTAGGTATACTCGTTCACATGATTGCGAGCGGCATCTTATTGATTTTCAATTATTATTATTTTATGAAGATAAATGAAATTTAAATTTCAAAAAACAAATAAAATGAAGAAGAAGAAGAAATATCAATAACATATTGAATATGATGAGACAGAAGATTGACAAGTTTGACAAAATGTTTACCACCAACCAACTAACTTCTGCTATATGTACGAGTACAATAAATCACATTGGTTATGATGTTTAATGGAGTGGCCTACATTTTGTGGATTTGATTGTTTGAAGTTTAAGGACAGTCTTATGACTTATGATGAGGAGGATCAATGGAGTATTTGATTAATGAAGTTATTACACAAAATACCTTTACCTGGTGATTTTAGGATTATGTGTTTTGGAAAAGATTTTTGTTTTTGTGGAAAAAAGCCAACTAATACATTTTTATTTTTTCTGTGCATTGATGACTTATAATTTTAAACTTAAATAGGACGATTTTGGATGCCACTATATAAAATGGTTAAGTGGAGGAAAAACTAAAAGAATTATTGGAAATTATTAAGCATAATCAATTTTTAAAACAAAAAGATTATTTAGTAAAACGTTAACAGTTTCTGCAGCGCATGCAGTAGGTATACGCTTTCAAAGGGGAAAAAATCCCCGATTTTAAAACATTCTTTATTGGTGCTCGGCTCGTATTAGTCTTTACGCGATGTTATATATCTTTGAACCTTTCTCAATAAATGAGATATGTAACACTGAAACATGTTTTAAATCGGCCAAGTAGTTCCTGACATAAATGCGTTCAAACAAACAAACAAACAAACAAACATACTCTTCAGCTTTATAATATTAATAAAGATTTATTTTTTAAATGTTACAAACAAAGGTTTTTCCAATCAAAGGTTTGATTTTTAATAGTCAGGTATTTGGGCAGCTGTCATCTTAAGCAAGTAAAACATAAGTTAATGCTTCAATAATTTTAAGTCATCGTGAAGCAACTTCTAGGGCGGCAATTGTGAAAAGTTTGAGTTATTGGGACATAGTTTGTGATGTGAAGAATCAAAACCATGTGTATTGGTTAAGAACTGCTGAGAAAATTGCTGATGTAATCTCGTCGATATTTAGAATTGTGCATTTCACCGTTTTTTGCATAAAGACTTAGGTCTGAAACTTATAAAGTTCAGTTAACACTGGAAATCAAGTCGCTCGATTACCAGTAATGTTGTCCTGATTGAGTCCTTAAAATACTACAAAATGATTCCGATCTTAATCTTAAAATCATCTTCAAGGATGATAGCCATCTTCACCTCGGTGGCTCAGAAAAGTTTCTCCATTATTAACGTATTAGTGTTTGGGTGATTTAGGGATTTTTAAGCTTGCGATGGATGGCGGTGTGATTGAGGTTGGTGCAACTGGTACGTTTGAGGGATTGCACTACTGAGCTGTGATTAATGATTTTTTTATATCTGGAATTAAAAGATATTGATTTGGACGACGACGTTTGTTTTCAACAAGACCGTGCTACGTGCAACACAAATTTTCTACATGAAAATGCTGCAACCATAACTGTGTTGGCTGATATCATTTTTTTTTTAACGAAATAAATATCAATTGATATCAAAATTAGGTCAAAGTTCTCAATCAAATGATCTTTAAAGGTGGGTGTCCATTTGAGAGTAAACGTGCTGCGAGTCGCTCTCAAGCTGCTCTCAAAAGCGACATAGTCTGAAGAGTAGCTCGCGGAGAGTTGACTAATTACACTTGACATTCGATCTTTTTGAAAGTCACTCGCAAGTGGACACATGTGTTTACCACTATCCGAGATAAGCTCGCGGAATACCAACACAGTTCGTATTTTGCAAGTAGCTGTCGAGAGTAAACATGGCAAAGCAACATTGGAGGAAAACAATCAACTTATTGAAAAATATGATTCAGTTGAATTGTTGTGGAGAACTACGGATAAATCATTTCGCGATAGAAATAAAAAAAGCGTATATTAACCGGATTTGCGAAACAGTTCTCGTGTTCTGAACCGATTCATATGCTTACCGGATGTTAAAAATCTAAGTGTTATCAGTATACGCTCGCGTACTGGTATGGCTTCCCTTAATTGGGTAACTTTTTTTTAAATTATGGGTCTAACGTTTTGGATCAAAATTTAAATTTCACTAACTGACAAACGACAAAAATTTCGAAACTGTTGAGGATCTTTAATTTGCAGCTCTTTTGAAAGAGCAGACCCCGCACCGAATTGGTTACGACGACGCGACAATCTACCCACGGTTTGACCCAACATTTTTTTTATTATTTTTTCTTTTTTAAGAACAGTACCGATAATTAAAGCAGCTGCAACCCTTCGCTTGTAAGAATACATGGCCAACTGATAATATGCTAGCAGAAGAAAACTACCAAGTGGACACGATTATGAGAGTACCCTCAGCAAGAAAACTCTCAATATTCTAGTAGAGAGCTCGCGATACCAAAATTTCTAAAATTTGGCTCTCAAATGGACAGTCTCCCGAGAGTTGCTCTCGAGAGTTAACTAGCAGAAGTACTCTCAAATGGACAGCACCTTAATAGTAACTTGAATTAAAATGGGTACAGCTAAGAAACTAATCGATCCATCTATGATAAGGAATAAACTTTTAAAAGGACACCATTTTATTTTCATCATCGTGAGTTATTTCACTGGAAACACCTTTCATCCTAATCCAATCATTTCGTAAGGAAATCGGTTTGCCATCTCAAAAAGTATATTCCCACGATCTAAAACAAATCCCAGCTTAGATGTAGGCACTTGTACTATGAGATGCCCAAAATAATTAATAGGTATATGACATTCAATATAGGTTCATGCATCAATCTAAAGAAAATAAGAAACCAAACCACAAAAATATTTGTGTGCTCCTTAAATATCTCAAGACGTTAAAAAAATAAAAATACCCAAAGGGTTGTATCTGTCATCTTATTCAGTATTTTGAACCATGATGATGATGATAATGCCACACAACAACTATCAACCAAATACTTATTCTACGACACATCAAAACAATGCAAAACAATCTGACCGCAGAACTCATTGGAACCGGTCATGAGGTCAACTTCTTCAATCCTATCATCATCATCATAATCCCTGAGTCATGATCATAAGTATGAATAAGAGTAGAGTATACTTTTTGAGGAATGCAAACGAATGTCATGCAATAAATTGTCATGTAGTTGATCCATCATCATCATCAGCAAGATGGTCCGCTATACTTTTTGAAGTTTGAGCAAAATATTATTATATTCGAGACTGCCCTATCTTCTGTCTTCTGTTTTATCCTGTCTTTACAAATATATAGGAGCCGTCAGTAATATGATTTGGCCTTCAACCATCTGCGCACTTAATATCCCTTGTCCAGTCCATCCATCGCACACACGCAAACTCAATTAAACTTGGAAGTCCCTTACGTCCGTCCGTCCATTCGTTTGAATGATGTGCATACAGTCTTCCGCCTGATATCCTCTATCTTCATCCATGTGTACATACTTATAAAATCTCAATCCTTGCAAATAAATGTATCGCAATAAAATAATAATCCTCCAAGATGCATAAATCTTCCGTCAAAAACGGAACGCACAGCAGTCATGCAATTGCGGGATACTTCCTCCTACCCATCGAGCCATCAAGCCATCGAGTGACACAGCCTCCAGCACCAGCACCAGCACCATCGTCATCAGCTTCACCACTCCGATTCTGATTCTGACTCTGGATAACCCATCAACAAAGAACATTTGCTTATATTCAAATGGTAGGTAGGTTAGGTACATCAAAGTTTCCCGGGGAGCCTTCCATATGATTGATGAAGGACTCGAGTACTTCTTCTCGGATTGATTCTTGCATATTTACAATAATACAACGAGGGGGCTTCGACTTCCTTCGACTATGTCTCGGACAAAAATCAGGGTAATCGAATCAAAATATTTAATAAATATTATTACTCCATCAATGAACAGATGTTTCGAGATGCTTCCAATGTTTTTGTCTCATCTCAATTCAAGTCACAATTTCAATCCCAACTATAAAATGTTTTGTTTTCAGATTAAAATTTAATTGAACAATCAATTTCCTTTGTTATGCGAGCCAAGAGTAAGGTGGATTTGCATTTCAGATTTTGAAAGCAACTTAAAACGGTTTCTTCTGTCGTAAAATGTTTTGTTGTTCGTTTTTCATTTCCTTGTTCATTATTTTTTAATGAAAGATGAGAGTCCTTGAGATGGGATTTGTTTGATTTTTTTTTCGTCCGATCACTGACTGCCATTTAAGTGGCCAAATAGGTGATGTCAGGGTGCAGGTTTATGACAGTAAAATGTTTTTTAAAAAACAAAAAATACTAAAAAATTGATGTGTTTGTGGTTTGGCATTTGTGTTCCTGAAAAACACAATATGCATGAGTAATTTTGACAGCAGCTTTTTTTTAACAAACTATTAATCTGCAAAATGATAGTGTTTTTCTTCTTTTTGTATAATGTGTACTTATATAAACATATAGGAATGAGGATCTTTGCGTGTTTTGATGATTGATTTTTCCGAAACATTAATGGACACGTCGCGTCATTGTACAAATTAAAATACTAGAATCTTTTGAATGGGCTAAACGAGACGAGTTTTACTTGGCACAGGGACATAAGGCCCAGGGACATAACACCCAAATTTTTTTTTGGGACTTATGTCCCACCCGAGTGGGACATAAAGACGAAATTTAATTTGGGCCCTAAGTCCCACCCAAGTAAGACCTAAGTCCCAAATTTGTTTGTTAAAAATGGGACATTGTCCCCAAATTTTTGCAGAGCCAAAAATGAATAAAAAGTTTTTGTATACGGTGATAATACAAAAATTAGGAAAAACAAAAAAGTTTATTTTCAACATTATTTGCGGGATCTCAGGATTTTAACTCCCTTTTTCGGGGTTACACCCGCGCACGCAACTCCGTTGCTCCGCTTAGGGTATGTAAAGTCGCCAGGCAGGCGCCTATATCAACAACTTATTTCAATAAAAGCACCTGAGGGTGGCCCGCTTCGCGGGTTCTCAGGATTTAAATTCACTTTTTCGGGGTCATACCCGCTCACGCAACTCCGTTGCTCCGCTTAGGGTATGTAAAGTCGCCAGGCAGGCGCCTATATCAACAACTTATTTCAATAAAAGCACCTGAGAATGGCCCGCTTCGCGGGTTCTCAGGATTTAAATTCACTTTTTCGGGGTCACACCCGCTCACGCAACTCCGTTGATCCGCTTAGGGTATGTAAAGTCGCCAGGCAGGCGCCTATATCAACAACTTATTTCAATAAAAGCACTTGAGGGTGGCCGGCTTCGCGGGTTCTCAGGATTTTAATTCACTTTTTCGGGGTCACACCCGCTCACGCAACTCCGTTGCTCCGCTTAGGGTATGTAAAGTCGCCAGGCAGGCGCTTATATCAACAACTTCTTTCAATAAAAGCACCTGAGGGTAGGTCGCTTCGCGGGTTCTCAGGATTTTAACTCCCTTTCTCGGGGTCACACCCGCTCACGCAACTCCGTTGCTCCGCTTAGGGTATGTAAAGTCGCCAGGCAGGCGCCTATATCAACAACTTCTTTCAATAAAAGCACCTGAGGGTGGCCCGCTTCGCGGGTTCTCAGGATTTTAACTCCCTTTTTCGGGGTAACACCCGCTCACGCAACTCCGTTGCTCCGCTTAGGGTATGTAAAGTCGCCAAGCAGGCGCCAATATCAACAGCTTTTTTGAATAAAAGCACCTGTGGGTGGCCCGCTTCGCAGGATCTCAGGATTTAAACTCCACAAAACAAAGTCTTGTGGTATTGAAGTGCTCCAAGTTTTGTCATTTGGTGATTCTTGTTAAGTGGGACATTAGCCCCAACATTTTTATTTGGTGCTTATGTCCCACCCGAGTGGGACTTAGGGCCCAAATTAAATTTCGGTTTTATGTCCCACTCGGGTGGGACATAAGACCCAAATAAAAATGTTGGGCGTTATGTCCCTGGGCCTTATGTCCCTGCGCCGTTTTACTTGACATTAAGACATTTAAATTGTCATTTGTAGTACAATATTGCACAAAACTTTGAATTTATAGTGTGACAAATTTAACATTGAGAATACAAAATATCATTACTTGTAGAAATTCTTAATGTTTTAAAAAAAAATGAATTTCAAGTAGAATTTCCTACTAGCCTAAGACAATGCCCTTGGAGTAATGGTTAATGCTTAGAACTTCTATTGGTCCATATAAAGGCCCCGCCAAATAATTTTTTACTGAATATTTCTCAAATTTCTTTTTTATTTGAAAGTAAAATCCTTCCGGTTAATAATAGAAAATAATTTCATTCAAAAAGCCTCGGTTGGCCATGCAGTAGCCGTTACGATCGGTCCAATTTTTAAGCACATTATCGATTGTGTGCAGCTGTATTTCACCAATGGCCTCACGAATATTGTCTTTTAAAGCGTAAATTGTCTCTGGCTTGTCGGCACCCAACAAATAATAGTCCAACGGTGTCATATCGCAGCTCTGAGGTGGCCAAACGATATCAGCTCTGCGGCTGATAATGCGATCTTCAAAAACAGGGCGCAAAACATCGAGTGTAGCTCCGGCTGTGTGGCACGTAGCGCCGCGCCGCCGTCCTGTTGAAACCAAATGTTGCCAATATCCTCCTCTTCATCAGCGAAAACGCATTGGATGCTCAGTTGGTTTTAACTCCTGAACCAATTGGACTTTGTATGGCGTCACTAAGCACTAAGCACTAGTTGAAATAAAAAACGTTAGATGGCGGACCCTTTATTACGGAAATCAATAGTGGCTGACATAATATTATAGGTTCCTTAAATTTCTTACTTAGGAAGTCCATAAGTCAAAATAGCTCTTATTGTTTTTTTATGCAGGTCTTAAGATTTACTGAGCTACAATTTTACCTTTTTTTTATGATAAGCGCACACTCAAGGGATATGAGCACTAGGAAGAGGAGAGAGAGGTTGAAAGGAGGTGTCGGTGCACATTGGTTTTGAATTCCTGAATATTGCAATGGCTGGGAAAAACAGAGTGTGGTAAGGCATTCCACATTCGCGTAGTACCTTGCCGCATATGACAGCATCTATAGTGTCGAACTGTATGCTGGTTTGGTATCCCTGTCAAACCCATCCATAAAGATTAACCGAACCTTTTGATACCAAAAACGTCGACATTAGAGGCACTATCTTTCAAAAGTCGGTAAAAAGGCAGCAAAAATGGGTTTAGCGATAATTAAGGGCAAAACAAAGTACATACATAAAGAAAAAAATAAGTGGCGCAACAGTCCGTTCAGTACTAGGGCCTAGTGACTTACAACTCTCAACCATTCCTGTGTGCGAGTAATGTTTTCAGGGATGGAGGGGACCTACAGTTTTATGCCGAATCCGAACGGATAATTTTGAGAAAGCACTTTTAATGACAAGAATTACTCTTGGAGAATTTGTCAATTACTCGCAAGAGGCAGTACCCGTGAAAAAACTTTAGATGGCACAGGCAGGGATTGAACCCACGACCTCTGGCATGACAGTCCAACGCACTAACTATCATGCCACGGGTACTACAAAGTACATGCTGTCAGAAAAAACGACCTATACAGCACCGACAAAGTCTCGGTCAAATCCTCAGTATCTTCAGGCATAACTATGAGGTACTTAAAGACTTTCAATACAGAAAACAACACCAGCAGCGTTGAGATTAAATGAAGAATTACTCTTACTAACCGCTGTGTCTTTGAGCTAAGAAAGCAAGTGAGTAGTAAAACCTTCTCTCGAAAAGCCAACTCTTACCTAACACTGATAAAATACAAGTTCGAACTTTGGTGAAGAGCTGAGCTTTGTTTAAACAACAAGCTGTCCTCTTGATCAGAAGTGGAATACAAAATGTTTAGGGTACACATAATACCTCATGTAATTCTACCCAAAAAAAGGTTATGAAACTTTTTCGTACTGTTTATAGATTTGGAAAAAAATAATCAAAAACATTGCTAAGCCCTTTAAGGCTTTCGAGCATTTTTATAAAGCTGATAGTTAAATTTTTAATAAAATCTTGCTTTGTGTTGGGGAATTTTTTGGGTCTGCTTGAAAATATTGATTATTAAAAAAAAAACTTAAAGCGGTACCAGAAGGGAATTTTGAAAATTTGTTCTTCTGTTGAAATTTGTTTATTAACTCCCCTGAAGTTTATTTTTTTACAAATTGATCTTAGAGCCACCTAAAAGTGTTATAGTTAAATTCATTCTTAAGTTATAGTTGTCCAAAGTCCTTTTTTGACAAAAATTTGTATACGCAGAGACAGAGCGTGGTAAGGCATTGCACATTCGTGTAGTACGGGCAAAAAAACGAATCTCTTTACCTCATAATATGGCAGAAGTTGTGTTCAAGGTTAAACTGATGGACATTCTTAAAAGCGTATAAACGGTAAAGCAGGTGAATATTATACTAGAGCATAGTTTTGTTATGTAATGGTGAAAAAAGAATGAGGCAAGAAACATTACGACGATGTTCGAGTTGCGTAAACGATGTTATATCTAGAGAACCAGCTCAGAGACTAGAGTTATATTCAAATCTTAAGGACTTGTACCTTTCCTGCGCTATAACAAAAAATTTGTTTTCTTTTGGATAATGATGTTAAGTTTTTTTGTAGTACTATTAATAACTTTTAAAACCTTGTAAATTGCGGACTTTTGGAGTTTTGTATTTTGGAAATTCAGTATTATTGATTGCCTGGATCTTAGGATTAAGGAACTATGGGTCTTTGAGATCTTATATTTTCGGGATTCTATTCGTCTCACAAAGTTTTGATATAAAATAATCTTTCGTGCTTTCAAATTGCGTGAAAAAATTAAGGCATACATACAAAATTTGGAGTGGTAGTATCTAAAAAAATTACTTACCTATATACACCTGGCGATATAGAAATTAAAAAGAAAACAAAATTACGATGCATTATTAAAAAAAACATTACGTATACGTCCCGTTTCACCCCGTTTTTTGTCATTTTGATTTTTAATGAAGAATAAATACTCGTACAAAATATTGACTTTAGAAAGCTATAGTACATTCTTCTCAAGGCAACTTATAAACTTTCTTGTAACACTTTTTTTAATCTGCAAAACCTCTAGAAAATGCTTCTCAAATTCCTATTTGATTATCTAAATCTTCCGTATAATCTTCCTTCTTAAAATATTCCTTATACAAAGTGGTATATATGTACCTACTTATGTAGTTGCAATACATTTACAATTACATATTCAATTGACTTATGTAAATAAACATATGTATGTATATCTATACTATTAATAATATGTTAGTCTGTAAGTAGGTATAAGCATCTAATAAAGTAAGTTTAGTCTGAGCTCAACTCTCGTGTCATGCGTTTCTCTTTGTCCGTTTACATACATATCAGTGGCGACGAGGAAAAAAAAAAAAAAGAATCAAAACCGCGTGCTTAGATTCATTGTATGAGAAAAGTTGATAATATTGTCGGCTAATAAATTTTGATTGAACTTTCGTGGTTTGAAATAAATTAATATTGATATTTATGACGGGTGGAAAGGAATCGGATTCCGAAATTAAAATGGAAAAGTCGACTTTGTTCATGGGGTCAATCGAATCGTATACCCTAGGTGCAGATTTTAATTTATACACTCGACGGCTAAATCATTTACTTTCTTTAAATAAAGTGACAAAAGATGAAGAAAAAGTGTCGTTTTTGGTAAGCCTGGGTGGCCCAGACTTGTATAAAGTGTTAACTTCGCTAATTTCTCCAAAACTGGAAACTGACTTTACGTATGAGAAATTAATCGAAAAGCTAAAAACTCATTTTGCGCCTAAAAAGAATATTTTTGCTGAAAGTTTTAAATTTTTTAAAAGGCAACAAAAGCATAGTGAAAGTATTAGTGACTATGTAGTGAAACTAAAACAGTTAGCGAATGAGTGTGAATTTGGTAATTTCTTAGAAAGAGCGCTTTTAATCCAGTTTGTGTGCGGGTTAAATAACAGTAAAATACAAAGTAGGCTCTTAAATGAAGCCGATTTAAAGACACTAGACGAAGCGTCACAAAAAGCTTTGTTCATGGAGATGAATAACAATAATTTGGATATGATGAAAAGCGGTAATGTAAATTATGTATCAAATGTTCAAAGAGCGGGCAGGAGTAAACAGCGATCGAAAACTCCCCATCATCGAGAGAAAAGCTTAGATCGGAGTTATTCACCACAGCCACATGGATCGAGAAGTAAACAGCAGAAAGACAAGGAAGCAGCAGAAAATCGACAGCGGGAGAGGTCCCGCTACAGAAGACAGCTGAGGTGTTTCAAGTGCGGAAGAACGGGGCATTATGCTAGATATTGTTATAGATCAGGATTCAAAATTAATAATGTTGGAAATGATGAAATAAATAACAATGTTGATCTGGGGTATATAAATTGTATGTTTAATGGAAAAAAACCTCTATCTATTCAGTTATATATTGAAAATGTAAATTGTGTAATGGAAGTCGATTCGGGGGCGTGTGTGTCTGTGTGCCATGTTTCGGAGTACATGAAATATTTTCATCATTGCAAATTGTTGGAAGATAATAATTCTTTAAAGCTTTTATCAGGGGAAAATGTGAACGTGGCCGGTAAGATAAATGTGAGAGTAGAATTTAATGGTGTTCTTCATAATCTCGATTTGGTCATATTAAATAACAAGCATGTGTTTAGGGCTCTACTGGGAAGAAATTGGTTGGAAGTGCTGTACCCTGGTTGGAGAGATTTTTTTTGTGAAACCAAGGGGGGATCAATATGTAAGGTAGATGGGTTAAATGAATTTTCCTCAGTGTTATCAAATAAGTATGCACAGATTTTTTCTAAAAGCAATGAGTCGGTTATTAAGCAGTTTGAGGCAGAGATAGATCTTGTTGAAGATGCCTATCCAATTTTTTGTACCTAAGGCTTATACAGTACCGTGTGGTTTGAGAGACAAGGTAAAAGATGAAATTGAGAGGCTTTGCAAGGCAGGGGTTTGGATACCGGTGAAGAGAAGTAAATGGGCAAGTCCAGTAGTCATTGTGAACAAAGGCGATGGGTCGATAAGGTTATGTGTGAACTGCAAAAGAACGGTGAATAAATTCGTTGAAATGGAACATGCAGTGATTCCGAGAATAGATGATTTGCTGGCTGGGTTGGCTGGCTGGAAATGGTTTTGTAAATTAGACTTGACGGGTGCGTATCTACAAGTGCCTTTATCGAAGAGGTCCCAAGAGGTTATGACAATTAACACACATATTGGTTTATTTCAGTCGACCAGATTAGTTTTAGGATTGAAAACAGCTCCCCAAATTTTTGCGAAAATAATAGGCGAAATCCTAAAAGGTGTCAAAAAGGTTCGCATTTATTTTGATGATTTATTGATAGGAGGACAGGACAAAGATGAGTGTATGAAAAATTTATTTGAAGTTTTAGACAGACTACTGGAATACAACGTTAAAGTTAATTTAGATAAGTGCACATTTTTTGAACAAGAGATAGTTTATTTGGGTTACTGTATAAGTCCTATTGGAATAAAGCCCAATCCTAAAAAAGTAGACGCTGTTTTAAATGCCCCAGAACCTATAAACAAAACACAGCTGAAATCATATTTAGGCATTATAAATTATTACAATAAATGCATTCCCAATTTGTCTGCAGAGCTTTCAAGTTTATATGAATTAACGTCGGTTAATAAAGTATGGGAATGGAATGAAAACCATAAAAAGGCTTTCGAAAAGAGTAAGAGGTTAGTTGTGGATATTGACGTGTTAACGCACTATGATCCTAGTAGGCCAATTGTAATTTCAGCAGATGCGAGTCCATATGGAGTAGGGGCAGTTCTGTCTCACGTTGTCGATGGGGAAGAGCGTCCTGTAATGTTCGTTTCAAGTACCTTAAGTGCGGCAGAAAAGAACTACTCGCAGCTACATCGCGAGGCCCTGGCAATTGTATTTGCCGTACAAAAGTTCCACAAATATATTTATGGGCTAAATTTTACAATTTACAGTGATCATCAACCGTTACAGGCAATTTTTGGGGATAAGAAGAAGAAGGCTAACAGACTTCAGCGTTGGGCAATTTTCCTTTCTATGTATAATTATTCGATAAAATATAAAAAGGCCTCGCAGATGGGAAATGCGGACGCGCTATCAAGGCTGCCTCTGGCGGCTGCCACGGATGTAGAGGTGGATAGCATCAATTCACTAGACTTGTCGAATTTCCCTTTAAAATTTGAAGACATAAAGACAGAAATGCAAAAAGATGTTGTTTTATCAAAAGTTTATGAATTTGTTTTGAATGGCTGGCCAAAGGAGGTTTCGAAAGAATATCGCCAATATTTTTTGAAGAAAAGTAGTTTGGCTACGGAATCAAATTGTTTGTTTTATGGCGATAGAATAGTTATTCCTATAAATTTAAGGAATCAAGTTTTGAGCTTGATACATGAAGGTCACGTAGGAGTAGTTCGTTCAAAGGCCATAGGTAGATCGTATGTTTGGTGGCCAAACATAGATGATGATATAGAGGTGTTTGTCACGCATTGTGATGTCTGCCAAGTGGCACAAAATTCAAAGAAAAGTCAGTTAGGAGCTTGGCCTACACCCAATTTTCCGTTTGAGCGCATTCACATAGATTTTTGTAGCGTAGATAAGTATAATATTTTGGTAGTTTTCGATTCGTTCTCAAAGTGGATTGATGCAGTTGTAATGAAGAGTTGTACAGCAAAGTGTGTTATTGAACAACTTAGAAATATGTTTAGTACATTCGGTTTACCGAAAAGCATTGTGAGTGATAACGGTCCACCATTTTGTTCGAAAGAATTTTTAACGTTTTGTACGTCTAATGGAATTCAGGTTTTTAAATCACCACCATATCATCCCCAGTCCAACGGTAGTGCGGAAAGAGCGGTGCAAACATTTAAGAGCTCAATAAAGAAAATGTTAATAGATCCTCATTTGCGTGGGTTAGATATGAACTTAAAGTTAAATAATTTTTTAATGAAATACAGAAACACACCTTGCACGACTAACAATGCGACTCCTTGAAGTAAATTATTCAGTTACTGTCCCAAAACACTGCTTGATTTGATAAGACCAGATCAAAATAGAAAAGGAATAGTGCGAGAACAATTAGTTAAAAGACAGACAGACACACCCCCAAAGAAAATTTTAAAAACAGTATCTTATAAAGTAGGTGAAACGGTATTATATCGTAATATTTTCTCTAATTATATTAAATGGATACCAGCTAAAATTATAAAGAAACTGAGTAATTTTAGATATTTGATATTTGTAAATGGAATAAAAAAGCAAGCACACATCGATCAAATTAAATTGAAAAAAATAAAACAAGTTCGATTTAGTGCTGCTCCTATTATAAGAAAAACTGATTATGGTAGATTAACTAGAGCCCAGAAAAAAAAAAGATTTTGGAGGAGCAAAAGGTTCATTTAGATGAAATCGATTGAAATCGAAATTAAAACTATATATTGTAAATGTACAATTTTGAATTAAAATTATTATATTATAAATGTAAAACTTTGAATTAAAATTGGAATTTACGTTTAATTGATGATTATTTTTATTTAAATATTTGGTTAGTTGTAAGTACTTTTAGTTGTAAGATTAATGAATTGATTTTTCCATGCGCACAATAAATATTTTAGTTAATATTTAAATTTTCAATTTAAAATATACATAATTAAATTATAATAATTATAATATAATTGAAATAAAGTACCTATAAATTGTAATTTTTTAAAAGGGGGAGGAATGGTATATATGTACCTACTTATGTAGTTGCAATACATTTACAATTACATATTCAATTGACTTATGTAAATAAACATATGTATGTATATCTATACTATTAATAATATGTTAGTCTGTAAGTAGGTATAAGCATCTAATAAAGTAAGTTTAGTCTAAGCTCAACTCTCGTGTCATGCGTTTCTCTTTGTCCGTTTACATACATATCACAAAGTCTTAGAATAACTTCCTTTAAAATAAAAAACAAAAGCAGATTTTTTCAACGATCATACCATAAAGAAACCGCAGTTTGATCTTATCCAACATTTATCAATAAATATTATTTTATAATAAAATATGTCAAATGATTCACTTTCCAGAACAGAAATACGTATTTGAATGTCTATGTATAAAAGTATCTTATAAGAGAAATAAAGGCTTCATATATGTACTTCAACTTGACATCAAATGATCATCATCGAGTTGTCATATCGATTTGTCAATTAGATGTCATTTTTTCAGGGTAAATTATATCATCACCAAAAGCTACGAGTATATATGCCTCGCATAAGAAAAAGTATCCGATTCCTTGAAATAATTGTCACTCAGGCATACCAAGTTTATTGTAGGCATACGAGTACGAGTACAAATGTACATACATATATATCGTCATGAATAGTTTCTCATTTGTTAAGATATGATATCATAAGAAGTCTCCCAGATCTTCCTTATAGGTTCGTTGGTAACACAAACGACTTCTATACTTCGACAATATAGCCTTTGACTTGGAATGATGACGATGATGATGATGGCTAAAGTCTCCTGATTTGCCTCGATGATGTTGATATTGCTATTATGCTGGGCCGCAATAAAAATGCGGTTGCAACAACTTGACCGCAAATATCTCACAATTCCAGTTTGTTGAGATGTATACAACAATAAAACAACAAAAGCATAAGGAGTGTGTTGTATGCAACGACAATGATGACGACTATGACGACAACAACGACGACTACGACACGTTGCTCTTTGACGACAATGACTGCGACAGACGTTCCTATCTTGGTGTGATATGATACGACTGCTGCCTTGGCTTCTGATCTCGGATATAGTTGGTGTTCCAGCCAGCCAGCTTATGCAGCGAGCAAGCAATTCCCGCTTCATTTCGTTTGCAGCACTACCCGCCACCACCACCACCACTACCATCAGCACCGTCATCATCCGTCAGCTGAGCCCCTGATTTTGGATCTGATCTGTCATATCGGAGAATGCTGCGAAGCGAGAGTGATTGACAAAATGTTGGTTTCACCGCGTGTTGCAGATAGAAGCGTTTGGGTTTCAATCTATCCGTGCATTGAATTAGGTACATATATTGAGACCACTCTATCGGGAATCGCTAGCATCATCATCATCATCAGCTCTTTGGCTTTATCGGTGGTTGTATATGCGGTTATCCGATACGGTGCAGCTATATTATTGAAGATATTGGCTTTTGGTTGGAGTTGTTACAGCTCAGTCCAATAAGCTGAGCTCCAGCAAGCCCTCATATTTGTTTTGCGGATCGTGCGTATAGTTATTTGCTTTTGCGGTCGGCTTACATCATATTACAAGGAACGTGTGACTAAAATTGCAACTTTGTTGCAAATTGTCTGCATCACTCTTTTGGGCCCGCTGGGGTGTTATTAAATCGTTGTTGGTTGGATGTGTGTTTTGGTCGGATGGAGTTTGCATGGTGTTGGTTAGTGCAATAATTCTCATGTCCATGTTAGTCGTTGTTTTTGAGCCGTTGTACTGATTGAGTGCGAAATGCGAATGTTATCTGTCACATTGTATTGAAATTTTGTGGCATATGCTTTGCTTGCTTGCTTGCTATTCCTTGCTACCCATCAGGCTCTTAGAGGCAGAGAGTTGTGGTGGTGTAAGGTCGCGTGGCACCTACAGACCCTCTCTTTTTTATTTTGCTATCAAATTATTGTTTAAAAGTTTTAAAGCACAAAATATCACTATAGTCTACTGAGAAAGGTAGAATAAAAACACATTCCAAAGAAGATATTATGTGTTGCTACTTGACGTTGAGTTCTTTAGTTCTTTGCGGCTGCTGGAAAGGATATTGATGAAGATTCAAGGATTTATAGAGACATATAAGTAATAGATAGAATAGACGATAAAGAACTGGTTTTTGTTTATTCATTGATTTTATTTGTTATAAAAAAGTAGATGTCAAACTGTGTGGACTAACAAGTAACACAACACTAATGTTCAGAAATTGGTCCCTCGAGCCGGATAATTTCACAGAGTTACAATGCCAGGCTCTCATAATTTGGTTATTATGGTGCATTTAAGTCTTTTGTTAGCTCATTAGGGTTTTATGCATAGAAGTTAAACAAACTGTTCGCTTATGTCAATTTTTCTCTATCCGCAACTAGTATAATCGAAGGTGGTAAAATAAAACGGTTAAACGGATAAATATGGGTGATTTCTAGAACGCTAGAGTAAAATCATCCTACAAAGATAGAAGATTCAAAAGGCACTCATTTTTGGAAGACTTTGAGTTAGTTTGTTTTATATAAGAAGGAAGGAAGGAAGGAAGAATTTAAAGAAGAAGATTATAGTTTTTCACGAAGTTTACGAGAAATGAAAGCTAACTTAGCTTGAAAAATTGTCTAAATTTTTTTTCTGCAACATTTTCGTTATGATTCATCATGAACATTAAAATGATGGTCTTACAGTTAATGGAGTACAAAAATGACTCTCATTTGTGTTGAGTGCACAGTTTAATAGCCTTCAACAGATTTTCTTGTTTGTCACGTATTTTGTCTGAGACTTAAAGGTCTTAAAAATAAAATTCATTGAGATGGGCATTTATTTCGTGAGACTGATGCGTGTATACAACCTATTAAACTCGACACCGTAACAACTAACACCCACCTTAAAGTGCCTATATGGATGCAATGTCAATTTCATATAAACATATCGTTCACGCTCTCAATAATTAAAAATTAAGAGCACCACGATGTGTCATTTCGCAGTATTATTGTATTTGCTTTATAGATATTTCAAGACCACAATTTCCGCACGTTAAGTGATCCTGTCATAAGAATCCATCCACAACTCTGACAGACCTATAGAACAAACAAACTGACAGATATCTTCTGCGAAAGACATTTACAATAAGAAGAACAAAAAATGTATGTACAAAAATCCGCCACCCGCATTGCAGACACACAGCCGGCCGCGGTCGAGGCCGCCACCACCACCGCTGCTTTAGAAGAGTGAACAAAATGTTTTTCTTTAAACTCATAAAATATATACATATATTACAAATTTTACCCTCACATCTTTGTGGCATGCTAAACTTGTACAAAATCATAAATCATCATGAGTATAACGTCGAAGTAGGTCCGCCACATTATTGTCATTAGGAAGGAAGTACGCCAAAGTGATTTCGCAACAAAAATACACTCTACTATGAATGTTGCCCTCTTGATGTTTTTCTTTTTTCAAAACCTCTTAGGTCCTCTATTTTTTCTGTTGTATTTAATGGAAGATCCTACTTTACGTGCGTCAATGGCCAGAGACTACCATAACAAAAAACTTGACCAAGAAGAATGACAAAGAGGAACGATAAATGGGGCCATAAAAACCTTGCGCGCATTCTTATACGAATTCAGGCGCCACGATGGCTTAATTAAGTCATCAACTATAGGACAGGACTAATTGGAGATTCTGTGTGCCGATCATCAGCATCAGCCAGCAGCAGCAATATCACTGCGATCATCATCATCATCAGTAGTATCGGGACAAAGCAGAGCACCGATAACCTGACCATAAGTCAGAAGACAAAACGTTGCGTCGTCTGTCGGTCGATTGCCTTGGAGGTCGTTCGGTCGATTTGCTGGACACAAGATGAGTCCAATGAATTTATATATTTATATAGGAGTACCCTTCGCCTTCCTCTCTTACACGATCATAAAAATCGATTAATTAAACGGTCATTATGATAATGTCATGTTAGGCAAATGTCATTCGGCCCTAAGACAAATGTGAGTGCCTCTTTTGTAAATAGGTTCCAATATAAACCATCCCGTGGAACTTCACTTAAAACCTCCAAAGCGAATCCTCCAACAAATGTCACATTGACACTAAAAAAAAAAGAAAAAAGAAAATAATAAGTATCTACGGCTAAAGTATCTGTGTAATGTTGGCGGGCGCTTCGCTCTCTCGCATCGCACTCGCCGCCGCCGCTTGGAGATTCGCGTTGGGTGGTCTTGACTCTCAGAATGTGTGGTCTTTATTAATAACAAAAAACAACAAAAATAAAATAAAACAAGACGAAGAAAGAATCTGAAGACTGTGAGATAAAAGATGTATTTCCTCTCGTTGAATGTCGTACCTCGCGTATAGATAGTTTATTTTGTTCCCATCCCAAGAGAGAGGGAGACCAAAAATGTATCTATCTATATAGTCGAAGTCGATGATGATGCGGTGCGTTTTGTATTATTGTATGTATAATTGGCTTGGTCTTTGAATCAATCAAAGTATTTTGTTTTTCTTCTTATTACTCTGCTCGTGCATAAATTAAGTATTGTTATTTTGTTTTCATTTAATATCTTTTTGATATCGTCATCATCATCGTCATGAGATGCTTTTATGAGGTACCTACGCATGATACCGTCATAAAAGCACATTAGCGTTTGGTTATAATAATCATTGATGTGTATTTTTGTTTTCTTTTGGTTTGCGAAATTAATCGAACCACTGCCACTGCGCCTTAATTATTTGATTTTGTTTGTTTATAATTTTAACCTTAATTTGTTCACTAATGAACTCATCAACAACATTTTGCCTTCGAGCAGGGAAACTTGTTGTTTGTTTGTTTGTACGTTTTTTTTTTATTTTTTTTTTTTTAATTTTTATCATAAGAAGCCGATGGCAGTGACTCATGTTATAAGATGCCAGGGTTTCGTTGTTACTTTTTCTGTATGTCATCGATGGGAAAGTAAATGTACCTTAATTCTTAATGTTTCTTATCACAAAAGTTAATATAATTTAAATGGCGCCCAACGTGAGACATCCTAAAAAATGTTAAACTATGTAGGTGTCTGTCAAGGAAGTTGTATATTTTATAGATTATTAAAAATTATGTTAATTTGAATATTTGAAAATTTTTAAGAAAATACAAAATAGAACTATAAGAATAATAATGAACAACTTTATTTGCTTATTTTATACTTTGAATGTCAATGCGAATCTTTTCTGGCTCTTTTTAATAAGACTATTAGGACTCGATAAAATTGATTTTTAAAATCTAGAAACAAAATTAAAAACAAGTAGGTACAATTATTTAATTGGCGCCCAACGCGAGTCATTACCTTGAATATTTTCATTCAATGACTTTCTTCAAATATAAATTGAGACTATAAAATGGTCCTGCTATGTTTTTCTCATAGAATAAGATACCTGTCTTTTTCCGATTGAATATTAAAATTCTGACTGCATTAAACTGGCGCCCAACGAATGACGTTTTTAAAATTTTGTTTAATGGCTTATCGAAAATGTTTTATTTCTGTTATGCTGACTAGTTACCAAAAAAAAAAAACAGTGAAGTAGCATTCAAATTCAGAAAACGACTTAAACGGTTTAAGTGCAATTTTCATGAAATGGCGCCCAATGTGAAGCTTCAAATAAAATTAAGCTTTAGTTAAAAAAAAATATGTTTTGAAAGGAGGCCTGGGTTGATTAAACACATTGAGTGTAAAGCGTAAAACATACATTTCCAAAGGAATCTAAATTCCCTTTAAATGGCGCCCAATGTGAGATCTCATTCATTTTAAAATATAATAAATTAAATCTCTTTACTGCCCTATTTTTCATTTTGATGCATCTCTATAAATTAAATTAAAACATTTTCAATGTTATTTCACATAACTTTTCAATTTAGCCCATAATTACGCGCTCAACCGTTAATAATGTCAACCATTATTATGTGTACGTTATTTTCTTCTTGATGAACTTGTACTCTTGTGGTACTTACACTTTAATTAAAAGTGAAAGGTCGTCTCGTTCGCCAAGGAACACCCAAAGTATCTTGTCAAGATCATGGATATATGTATGTATTGTGTATACTGTGGCAAATGGTAAAAGCGAAACTCGCTGATGACATTACACATCGCAACATGCACCATCTATCAACTGACAACCGACAAACATTAAACAAAAACAACAACTACAACAAGAAAAAAGCAAACAAACATACTCTCACATTGTTAACTTATAGTTTCATGATGGTCGGTTGAAAGGGAAGTAGTCGCGAATATATATCTCGTACATCAGAATATACATATACGAAGAAGAAGCTTCATACTATTTACACGCGCGTTATGCCGGCCGCCGCGTTCGAGGTCGAAATGGGGATTATGGTGAGAGGTTTTGTTGAGCAGGGATCGGGATCGGGATTGGGAGCGGTATACCGGGATCAGGACTAAAACTGGGGGACCAACCTCAGCGTATTTTTTCCCTTCTCCACTAATTAACTCATTAACATTTGGTTCCCGCGTCTAAAGAAGTTGTTTGTCACAAGCAGTCGTCGTATCTTGATGTCGGTCGAAGTTGATGTTGAAGTTGTTGCTTTTGTTTTTGTTTTTGTTTGCGTTTTTCGCCTCATTACAACTACTGCCGCTTTCAAAGAACATGATGTTGTGCTCGTCTCGTCGATTTTCAAACACAATTCTTTGGATGTTCCTCTTTGCCTCTGGCCTGCCTCCCTGCAATCTGCTCCTCGAAGATCAAAAATGACAACAAACATCACTCTGGGTTTTTGTTCCTCATGTGTGATGATGATGATGATGATGGTGTTGTTGCTGCTCCGATTTTTCTGTAAATACAGTACATACTCTTACTCGTTTGAGTACATTATTATAGACACATGAAGCTGACGTGGAAGCACGCAAAGGCAAACCAAACGAATCAGAGGCTGCGTAAATTGATAGATATACTCGTACTCGCGTAGAAGTTGATGATAGATCGAGAAAAGCCACAGAGGAAATGTATATTCATCCATTTCTAGAAAATTTGACAAGTGCAAAAACTTTGTTAAATTAAATTGACACATGGCTTAGAAATGACAACGAAATAGAATGAGTAACATTAGTTTGAGTTTGATACAGCAGTGATACTTTGCAGGTGGCTTGCTATACATGAAAATTAATGAAGTGAGTCTTTTTTACACGATGACTCTTTGAGGGAATTGAAATTTGATTGCGTCAGAATTATTATAGCGCGAAATTTTGACATTCGAACAAAGTCATTGCAAGAGCCAAGAATTTAGTAAAGAGTTTGTTTAAAATGTGTTTAATTTTGACGTATCCAAAGTTAGAAAATTGGATTTGATCTTAAAATAATAATTGGGAATTGATCTTAAAGAAGTAGCTTATAGCAATTTATTTTTCGCTTTTGAAAGTAGAGTTGAAGACAATAAACACAAAGAAGCATTTAAATGTTTATATCTAAAGCTTGGAGTTTGCAATTAAGTGTGACAAATAATATAATTCAAATGTCCAACTAGAGAAAAATCGCAGTGTGTGATTTTTCTGAAACATCTGAGCTAAGAAATTACGTCTAGAGTTAGAAATTATTTCGTGTAAACACGGATTTTTGCATAGGTTCAGAGAAAACAATCTAATCTTTTAGTCTTTATGGTCAATTGACCTTGCAAAAACGTGAAATTACACAAGCAAGGCGCTTTTCACGCAAACAAGATAACGATAGATGGCACGTTCACTTGTAACAGCAATATTTTTGATGATGATATATGTACATGACTAACGACATCAGAAACGCAATTGTATGGATTTTTTGCGTAGTCGGTCAATATTGACGAAATTTTGCCATTTCTGTAGTAAGTTTAAATAACATTAAAAAATACATTAGGTGGCACAACAGTCCGTTGAGAACTAGGGCCTAGGGCCTAGTGACTTACAACTCTCAACCATTCCTTTGTGCGAGTAATGTCAGGAATGGAGGGGACCTAAAATTTTAAGCCGAACCCGAACGGCTAATTTGAGAAAGCACTTTTCATGTGAAGAATTACTCTTGGAGGATTTGTCAATTCCTCGCAAGAGGCAGTACCCGTGAAAAAAAACTTTAGGCAGGGTTTGAACCCACGACCTCTTGCATGACAGTTCAACGCACGGGTAATACTAATAACATGAACGTGTTGTTTTTATTAATTATTGCATTCGCCAAACATTCATCTTATATTTTGACACATTAAATGACAGCTGAGTTTGACAGGTGTCATATGGCAGTGCTACCGACTTTGAAACACGCAATGAATCACCCTGTACAGAGATTATTTATAAGAAATTCAAGTACATCTTGGAAAGACCGATCTTTTTTGGAAAAACAATGATTTTTGTGTCCTATTTTATCTTCTTCATTTTAATTATTCTATTTATCTATATTTATATTTATATTTATATTTATATTTATATTTATATTTATATTTATATTTATATTTATATTTATATTTATATTTATATTTATATTTATATTTATATTTATATTTATACATATTTGTATTTATGTATATCTATATTTATATTTATATTTATATTTATATTTATATTTATATTTATATTTATATTTATATTTATATTTATATTTATATTTATATTTATACATATTTATATTTATATTTATATTTATATTTATATTTATATTTATATTTATATTTATATTTATATTTATATTTATATTTATATTTATATTTATATTTATATTTATATTTATATTTATATTTATATTTACATTTACATTTATATTTATATTTATATTTATATTTATATTTATATTTATATTTATATTTATACATATTTATATTTATGTATATTTATATTTATATTTATATTTATATTTATATTTATATTTATATTTATATTTATATTTATATTTATATTTATACATATTTATATTTATGTATATTTATATTTATATTTATATTTATATTTATATTTATATTTATATTTATATTTATATTTATATCTACATTTATATTTATATTTATATTTATACATATTTATATTTATGTATATTTATATTTATATTTATATTTATATTTATATTTATATTTATATTTATACATATTTATATTTATGTATATTTATATTTATATTTATATTTATATTTATATTTATATTTATATTTACATTTATATTTATATTTATATTTATATTTATATTTATATTTATATTTATATTTATATTTATATTTATATTTATATTTATATTTATAATTTACAATTTTTAATTATAATTTATAATTGTTTCAAAATATTTAAATGTGCCTTTTATTTGTATCTTTCCAGGTATGTGCAACGAACCAAATATTGTTGATGATAAAAATGAAAGAGAGTAAGCCTTTTCTGTAAATATTTAAGCTTGTTTACTTGCTGTCTCTTCATAAGTGCAAAATGCAGACATTGGCAATACATAAGACAAACATAAAATGACAAATGTTGACAAGGTCGAAAAGACTTTGCCGAAGTTCAAACCTTCACTTTTTTTCAATAAAATTTTAAATTCTTAAGAAAATTTGACTTGAAGGCAACTCTGCCTCCTTATTCTTTTAGAATTATTGTACTTTTATTAAATTAAAAATGTGTATTAATTATTGTTGCTAATCCCTCTTGCAACATAGTCTATAAAGCAATAGTTGTTTGCAATATTTATCGCATACAAGGTATTTTTATTATATTTAGTAACTACAAATGCTAATGCACAAAACGCAATCAATGATCAAAGTGCCACGCCAAGAAATATCACTCAATTGACAGAACAAATATATAACTGACAGCCGATCAGGAAGACATAAAATAAAAACAATACGGACTATAGGTATAATAATTATTCTTGGTGTCAATCCAAAAGAAAACGCCTTAAACATTTCAATCGTTTTCTAATCAACAACAAAAAAAGAAATTATATAAATACATATGTATAGTGTATACCTACTCAGAGTTAGCTATATAGGCCTTATAGGCTAGGTACCCCACCCTTCTTATTCAAGGCTTACACAAAAGTCTTCTGAGAATGCAAAGACACAACATATATACCTATTTATCTAACCACTTGAATCGCAAAGTTGCAATAGAGTTGCATATTGCTAGCTGATGGTTGAGACTTGGAATGGTTAAGCTATACGATCAAAAAACAATCGTCGAAACAGCTTGCCAGTTTAACAAGTGGGCTTGCTGCTACTATGCAGCTGCTTCGACCGGCGATCGGCGATCATCATCATCGTCATCGTCATCATGAACAACAGCAACATCAACAATTCAAATGCACGCGCGCCTGTCTGCGCGTAAAGCGTTCCGTTTTGTTCACTTTGACGTACGCAAATTAGTTGCCGATATAAAATGACATGCAAGTATCATATTAGTGAGTGACTTGGATCACGGCCTTAGACAGGGTTGCCAGAGTATCACAAAGGTTCCTTCATCATTTGTGGATTCGAAAATAACCATGATTAAACTTTTAAGTCGGTCTTTTGGAAAGCTTGACATTTGAATTTAATAGAAGAATTTTGACACATATTTCAAAGATCCCCAAATTTTTAAATAATTTTGTTGTTACATTTTGACATTAATTTTGTTTAGCTGTCACTTTTTCTGTCAATCTCAATTCCCCAACCGTAAAACCTTTAACTTCAAAGACATTTAAATTCTGTAACAAATAAGACATATGGCAACCCTGATTTGATCTCAGTTCGATGACTGGAATTCATTCAGCTAGAGTGGGCGCGAGTAGAACCCCACCTCACGTAGACATTTGCGCGCCCCTTGATGAAATGTTTTTTGATTGATCGATTTAACTCAACTCAAGTCAACTTATGTAGATATGTATTGTATAGTTGTTTGTGCAATTGAATAAATCGTAATTAGATAATTCTATTGCGTGTATCGTAAATACATGTGGAAAGTTGCAAATGACATCAGATAGATCGGATCATCATTATTATTTCTGCTGCTGGATTCATGTTACACGTACGAGAGTTTATCTATCCTCGATTCATTGGAGTGAAACTGTCCAAACGGATGAATTAAATGTCTTAGTGAGAGATTGCATAATGTTATAAAGGTGATGGCGAGTTGTGAGTTGGCGGCTTAAAGTTTATTATATCCTATATCTAGTTCCACGGAGGTTTGCCTTCACAGTCCACATCAGAATCATGAATATAGCGAGTGTGTGCAGATTTGTGTTTAATTGGCCCCCCCGCATCGTATTTTAATGTGTGCGGTCCTGGTATCTCTTTGGAGCTTGACTTAATGCTTGTTAGGAGACAGACATACGCTTTGGAAAAGTATCAAGGCATGTGTATAGAAAATGTTGTCTGTGGATCTGGATACTAAAAAGTTGTGGGACAGGATGAAAGAGTTTTTGTTTTTATTTTATGTGGTTCCTGAGATGACTCTATTTGCTATACCTACATGTGCTAAGTGTGCTACTTCAATGACCAGACCACTAAACGGAAGCCTGATGAGAGATTTGTTTAATCTTCGTGTGTCTTCTATCTGTTGATGTTTTGATGCAGAAGAAAATTGCCTTCGGAGACAGATGTTTTAAAGTAATATTTTATGGAGAGCTTGAGCGTAGAAGAATTTAATATGAAAAAGACCTGTGTGCTTAATGGTTCCATGTTACTTGAATTTTTAACTATCCAGTACAATAACTTTGGTACTTGCACTTAAATATTTTAACTACCAGTGATGTGATTGGTGCTTCTTTGACTTTGAATGTTTGTTAATTTTAATAATGGACGCTATTATGCTGCATTTTTATGTGATGTTAACTTTCAAACTTATAAGATAACTTTAAATTAATAAAACGAAAAAATACTTCAGTCTGACTTTCAGACCCTTTTGATGTTTGCTGAATTACCCTAACTAAGAGTAATAGTTGTCAAACAAGCAAGAAACCGATCCATGGAGATTAGCTTCACTGATAACGTCCCATTCTTGGTGCTCGTGCAAATTGGGTCCTGATATATTTTTTCGTAATGAACCAAATTTTCATTTAAAAATTTCGAAAAGTAGGTAAGCGGTGTACCAAACAGAAGTTTATTTTAATAAATCGAAGAATATTAAATTTTTCCCAGGTATTATGTCTTCAGACTCAAACATTTAAATTGGCCTCAAGTGTTAGAATCGTTTAAGAATTGTTTGTATGACGTCGGCCCTTAACGGTTCCCCACAAGAAAAGTCGAAATGAGTCAAATCACAGCTATTAGCCCAACTGAAATCACGGATAAGACGACTAATATAGTGCATGTTTTGAGATTTTCTTATACATGGCATGGGTAACCAATAACCATCCTACAAATAACCGAAGGTTATCCAAATCTGTTTCTGCATTTTAATTTATTTTCCGTAAAACCAAGTCAGTAAACATGGCTCTGCAATGACGTGCTTGGACCGATTTCCGAAGTATAAAATGGTCCACTTCCCAATCCGCACCAAACTGTAACTCTCTGTGGGTGCTTTGTCTTCTCGACAGTATCAGGGCGTACTAAGAGGCAGTGACAGCCGTAGCCGTTAAACAAGCTCACACCCCTTAACAAAATTTAGCTTTTTAAGCTTTTATTGTACTGAATATTTTGATAAGTCTAAAGTAATCTTAATTTTGAAAAGCTTCATTCACACGATGCCACTCGCAACGCTAATGACAGACGAGATTAAGAGTCTGAAAAATCTCACTTAATAATGAAGCTTAGAAATTCAAAGGCTGTCCAAGTTTCTGCATTATTTAAATTTATTTTTGAAGCTACTATATTACGCCGTATTTGCCCCACTTCAAAAATGATACTGTTGTCTGTTATTTCTGTAAATTTTAAGGTAATCATTGAAACTACAGCACGCCGCCGTTCATCTTCTGTCCCATTCAGCAATATTTTCGGTTGAAGAATTGAAACTGATTGACTGATGCACAAGTTCAGCGTAAAATGTATCTTAGCGTTCTAAAATCTTTGCTTCTCCTTTTCCAACGTCAAACCAGTATTTTGAACTTTTCGCCTGGTATAATTTTCTTCCGTTTTGTTCATAAGCAAATATGAAAGTCTTACATTTCGTAATTGGGACCTTTGTCCCAGGTGAAAAGTATGGACACTTAATCATTATGTTTTATTAACAAGCACCCTAGACAAGAAAAAGTCTTTGATGGGGTCTTCTAAATCTAAGATGAACTCAAAGATGAGTATATGAAAGCGGTTTCTAAATGACAAACTTACTGGAGCTTCCATTATGATAGAATAATATGTTATTCCAAGACTTTTTCCATGGGGCCTCATATGACCCCCCGCCCCCTCTCTTATCCAACACTGCTTGACAATATCATGAGACTATTCTGAAGCCCAATTTCTTTTGGTTATTAAAGTAGCCACCTATACATTGAAATGCACTTAGTCAAAAAATGTGATTTCTCGACCAAAACAGTTGTCCAATGCAAGCTCCTCTAAGGCTTAACGAATTGGATGGTAGTGCCTTTTTGATTGTTTAATCAATTGGACCTTTAAAATGAATGATCTTTGTTCGAAATTCTTCTCAAGCCTATTTGTGAAAAGTTAAAATATTACAATTGATAGCAAGTTTATGTTCATGATAAAGCACCCATATATTTCTCGTCGGTGCGCACAGATGCATCACTACTCACAAAAGCACGAACCATGACACCTATGTGTGATGGGTGCTTTAAACTTCTTTTTAAAAAAGCAACTATTTGAGTACCTACAACACATTTGATTGAAAACCCATTCGTAAATGCAAGTTAATACTATTAAAATTTTAAATATATCACTAAAAAGCATTTTCGAATAGGATTGATCTTTATAAACAAAATACAGAATACAACAAAATGATCGTTAAAGGCTTAACCCTTTGAACTTATACCTACGAGTGATGTTAATTTTTTATAACTCAAGGTGTATTTTTTACGGTCATACTTTAGACTTCCCGCAAAGATAGCAATAAAATCCACTTGTTTAATTCAAATGTCAAGTTTTTATGAGCTTTTAATAGGTTTTACTCTTCAAAATATGTCTAATACTTAACTTAACTTTAATTCCA
This sequence comes from Eupeodes latifasciatus, assembly GCA_920104205.1. Classification (NCBI taxonomy): domain Eukaryota; kingdom Metazoa; phylum Arthropoda; class Insecta; order Diptera; family Syrphidae; genus Eupeodes; species Eupeodes latifasciatus. The sequence goes on along the minus strand of OV049925.1, from coordinate 42,655,200 downwards.
GTTAATCAATTAGGTATATAGAAAAGAGACCCCGCCAAACTTTTATTACCAAAAACTAAAATATAATGAACCCAATTTAACACAACTCTTTTATATCAAATTTATGAAGAGAAGGAAATAAAAGAAAATTCCTTTCCATTTGAAGATCTTCAAAAAATAAAACTAAAACTCAACACACAAAAAGCCCACCCACTTTGAAATGACAAATTCAAACGATGTTCAACCAAAATAGGGCCCATAAAACTAAGTATATGTATTTTCATCGAAGATTGGATGACCTACCGCAGCGCCAGAGCACCCGACCAGCTATATATGTACATATAGTCTTCCTTTCAAAATTGATATGCTTCCGATCTTGCGCTCTCACCGCGCGCCGGCCGCCGCCGCCGTCGAATATACAACCGCCGCCGCCGCTAATAGAGGCGTTTTGATGTAAATGCGACTTTTACAAATCATTATAAATGCAAATCGACATGTCAGCCTTAGCCATCCATTTCGGATTGGATTTTCTATACAGCTTATGCTCAGAGCCCTTTGGATACCTTATAACCTACTCTTGAATTCAATATCCGGGGCCGTTTGTCTTGAGGAGATTAACAACGACACGTTTTGTTATATTTTATTATTTTTTGTATTTTTCTTCTTCTTATATTCTGTCCCATCATCATGGTTCCTATGGATATAACCATGAGACCATAAGAGCACGGTCCCGGTCAGTTCTATTCTACCAAACCGCACTGTCATCATCAGCATCATCTTCAGTCAGCGCGCATCGACTTAATTAACTTATCAAAGGTTTTATAGGCCATGTGGACAGCGAGCGGAGAAACGTACATTTTTGGAATACTCGCTTCTAAATATATAGGTTTTGGACCAAGTAAAATGAAGAAGAAGAAGAAGTTGTATCGTCGTCGGTCATTCGGTCCGGACGATCCAGGCCAACGATGCCAATCATTCGACCTACATTTAGAAAGAACCGCCTTGTCTTTTGGTTGAGTAAATAAACTCATTAAATATACCTAAATAGGCGCCACCATCGCATCCAGTCGGAATTTGGAATGAAAACCTTTTTTTTTTCTTATATAAGTTGACTGTTGATTATTTTGAAAATTCTGCACCCACCTGTGGAATTCCTTTCGATTTAGGTAAGGAATTTTCAGACTCTTGGAAAATCAATTAGGAAACCTTCCTAAACCTTCACTGTCTATACAACTTCTAGAAAGAAGGAACTTGACCATAGCTTTCGTTAGCATCAGATCAAGTCCCAACAACCACCATCATCAACCGCACTATGCTGATGAATTTAGAGTTTGTTGGAGCACTGATCTCTCGCGTAGTTTCTCAATTCTCGACTCGATCAAATGGACTTCTTATGCCGATCTTGGAACATTGCCTTTTTTCTTTTGGTTTGTCTTCTACCTACAAACACGCCCAATAAGCGATTCAGTGAGCTCGATTGAGTTATTTAAAAAGTCTTCAGTGTGATTACAAACAACGAAAAAAAACCTGAGCGGATGGGATTGAAATGTTATCCATTTGACAGGTTCCACTGAATCAATTTGTACGTGACGTGAGTATTGTTATAGTGATGCCCATCACTGGATCAGTACCTGTGTTTGAAGTATAACAGAAAATGGGTTATTTTTTAATTAATTCCAAAGACTCAATAATACCCCGTTGGTTGGTTGGTTGTTAACGTTCATACACCATCATGCCTTTAAACATAAGTCTAACCTAGGTATGTGATGATGAAGCACGGTAGCTCCTTAGAAAAAATATGTATAAAGTGATTGCATGAATAATTTTCAAGGTTGGAATAATAATTTTCAAACGGTGGTGGCCACGCCAAAGCAAAAGCATATATGCATTTTAAAAGGCTTATATTACTCCAAAAGACTTGATTTGTTGGTAAAATTTGCGGGAAATGGGGATCGGACGTAATAAAAAGCAAGAATTAAATAATATTGATCTAGATGAGCTTAATAACAAATTCTTAAAGTCGCAATGAGCTTATACCGTACCGAATAGTTTGTTTGTATAACTTTTCAGGAGTAGAACAAACCGATATGTTGTAAAAGCTACCTTAAGTTTAAAATCCAAATCGGCTTGCTTATATCTTATGATATAGAAACTTCTGTCAGCAATAAATTAGTAACTTTTTTAAATTTGGTGATCCCTAAAGACATCTTTAATCCATACTAATATTATAAAGCTGAATAGTTTATTTGTTTGTTTGTTTGTTTGTTTGTTTGTTTGAACCCGCTTATCTCAGGAACTAATAGTCCGATTTGAAAAAAAAAAATTGTCTGTATTAGATAAACCATTTATTGAGGATAGCTATAGGCTATATAACATCACGCTAAGACTAATACGATCAGAACAGAGAAAAATAAAGAATATTTCAAAATCGAGGATTTGTTTCACTTTTAATAATTTCCTTTGCATAAAGCTACGGAATGGTGCAAGTTTTGCTAACATAATTTAAAACCGAATTATTCCCTTTCAATAGTTTTAAAAATCCTGTTTGACTTCTCTATGGCTTTTGATACCGGTGAATAAATGCTTCTAGTATCAAAATTTTAAAGAATCTTATTTGCATAGAAGAAAGCAATTTTTGTTTCTAAATGAACATTTTAGATCACAGTTCAAAAACATATTGAGTGGAGTTCCTCAGGAATCTATATGGGGTCTTCGGCTTTTTACAATATTTATAAATGATCAACCTCAAAGTATTAGAGAATCTTAGTTGCACATGTGTGATGACGATGTAGAGCTTATAATTTCTTGCAAAGTAGGATTAATTGAAATTGGTGGCCTTTAGGCTTAACTCTGATCTTTAAAGCGCAGTAGAATGGGCTGAAAGAATTAGTTTTCTGTGCAACACAAAATAATTAAAGTGTATAGGTCTTTATAAAAACAACTGTGGATTTAAGCTACTTTCCAATTATTGTTTCTCTAGGAAATACTCCAATCAAATACGTCAAACAAAGGGACCTGGTTCAACATGACGCTTAGATGGGATGATCATGTAATGGATTTAATAGAGAAAGTGCCTTAAAAGCCTACCTTTGTCAAAGCTTTATACGTCTTTTTTCACTAAATTGAGAACAGTTTTCGAAGACACATTGCACATTTTGGTTTTGTCCTCGATAAATTCATGAATTTCATCTTTAAGGTCATTGAATCGAAAATGAACAATTGTACATAGACCTTCTCTTCAAGGTGGCCCCAAAGTTAAAATTGCAAAGATTTTAAAACAGAAAATCTCGGTGGCAAATCGTAACTACTTTTTCGAGGAATAACACGATTCGAAAAGTTTCGTTTAAAATTACGATTGTTTCATTGTTTGTGTGGCACGTAACCCCCTTTTATTGAGAACAAACGTCATCCACAGCAATAGCTTAAAATTCCGGTTATAACAAAATTATAAACCCTAACTCGGTAGCGAGTTAGGTCAACTAACACCGTAAAGGCTAAAAACTGCACAAAACAGTTACCGATAATGGGTGGAGAGGCTTTTTCAACAACTATTTTTAGAATTTCGCAAACACCAAATGTGACAATTCTACTAAGTCACGTCACGTAACCCCGAGAAAAATGAACGTCATCCATTTTGATGCATTTCAAGGATCCAACCGCGAAAATAGGTACTCTGATTGATCGACCGATTTGAGCTCTTGTGTTTACAGATACTTAAAAAAATACGATTTCTGTTTCTTGAATACCTAATTCTTAAGATCGACTTGGAATCTACAAACAAACTTAGTTTTTCATCAACATTCCTAGCTACAGCTATGCTCAGTTGTTCTTGAGTAACGTACACAGTTTCGAATCTTCACATCACTTACTTGTCTCAAAAGCTCAATTTTTTTTACCAGGTTTACGATTGAAAAGTTGTTCTACGGTGCTAACCAATAAGTCATTTAGCCTCGCGAACTCTGTACATTTTCATCATATTTGTACAGAATTTTAACAATTCCAATGCATTGTTGAAGAGTGTTTGGTTCCATTCCAATATTGGAGTAGTTGCGTAGTTCTTACTTGTCAAATGTCAAAAAATGACATTTAAAAAAGTGACAGCTCTCCAAATAGCGGGCAGTTCAAAATGAAACCTCTTGTTGGAAAAATGTTTATTTGTTAAAAGTAATAAAATGTGAATAATATTACTGAGCTCCTGTTATGACGGTTTATATGTACCTAAGATTTAATATTCTAAATTATAGAAATTTGGACAAATATTCAAATTGGAGAAAAGAACATCAAACCACATTACTGTGACCATCAAACAGAAGAACAATTGGATTTTTATTGCATTTTATGGATGAGAACACACGCGTGGTTTAACCTACAATCGATTTAACTATTAAATTAAAAAAAAACATAATTTTATTATTTTTGATCTATAAAAGCAAATAATAAAGATCAACATTTATAGGGGTACCGTATTAAGCATATTTTTTCATAAAAAGTTATTCATCTAAATAAGAAATATTTCTCCAAAGAAATTGATCACCATGCGCTCAGGTTAGATCGAACCGTCATCAAGCTGTTCCACTTATATGAGGATAATAAAACCTATAGATCTTTTATAGATTGAACTATAAAATCAAAGTTATAATCAAAAAATTACGTCAACCAAAAAAACCAGTTATTATGTTGCTGCTACCAATTCTTCTATCTATTCTCCCCTTAAACAACATCCAAAACCCGCAACAAAAGATCTTATTAAAAAGATATTCTTCCAATCTTCTGACTAATTATCCAAAATTTACATCTTGTATAAATAGATAAAATTTTGATTATGACTCAATTTGGGTTTCATATATAAAATCTATACGTATGTATGTATATCAAAAACACAAGGTGCGTATCTTCTATATCTGAATCTATCTTATCTAACCTACCTTACCTACTATAACCTACCTACCTGCTGCCGATATCACGCTTATCCAAATTAAATGATCATAAAATTCATTCTGTGTCGACTCTAATGAACACATCAAACCTCATTCTGTTTGTTCTTTTTCTTTTTGGTTTTAATTCCCCCAAGATCCCCGCTATGGGTATCAAATCAAATCTAAATAAATAAAAGAAAGACAACAGAAAAAAACATTCACTGACTGCCGGCCGATCTGCGCCTCCGTTGCTGATGATCAGATGATGGCCCAAAGGCCCGGAGACCACCCCAGCGATTTTACGGTTCCTAGTGAAGAATTATGCTCGAGGATGATTTGTGAGTTAAAGAAGAAGGCCGAACCTAGAGGCCAGCCAGAAAGCCATAGCCAGACGAAATATCTCGGTTTTTGGTCTCTGTCTCGTTTTTGGTTTCGACCTCTTAGGATGGCTCAAGACAATATGCAAAAATCCAAAAACTTCAGAACAGACAAAAATGAAAAAGAAGACCATAACAAATGAAGATCCAAAATCAAATCCATCTGCGTATTTTGGACTTGAAAATATCTATGTATATACGTGTATGGTTTGTGTATCTTTTCCAAGAGTCAACCTTTTACCTTTTGTTGAGCAAAGTTGCACTGCGACGATATGAGACCTGAGAAAAGACGCTTTTATGCGACGACGCGACGTCGACGAGCGATGATGATGATGACGCGACGTGTGTGTTCCTTTTGTTGAAGAAATAAATGAACATTCACACTATGCCTCGAAAATATTTGAAATCAATTCTTAATGGAAAAGAAAACTGATGGAATTGAAAATCATTGTAGGCTGATGGAATGGAAGCTAAATTGAAGCCCCCATAAGCTATTGCGCTTGCCAAGGTTGGCGAAGTTAATTAATTTATGCGCAGGTTAATTAACCCATAATAGAACTGGGCGATGGCGGTATGTGCGTTCGGTCCTTGTCTCTGTCTCTGTTGAGCACAGTGCGCCATCAGAACCGGCCGCACGCCACCACCACCACTCCGGTCGATGCGGAGGCAGCAGCTTTATAGAGACCACCTGTGATCGGCACAAAAGAGATAGGATCATTTAAAGGGATTATCACAATATTATGGCTGCTTATGTATGATGAACAAAACAAACAAAAATCTATTCCAAGTGAGTGACGTTGAAGGACAGGTCTGGTCCATCTTGATGTGATGTGCGGAGAAACTGGGATAGTCATCTCATCAGAATTTGAGATTTAGGTATGTCTATGGATGATCGCAAGTTTTAGGAAGTTTGAATTGTGATGACCAAGCGATTACCATCAGTGATTTATTTATTTAATTTGTTTTCACATAAGCTTACTCGGATTATAAAAAAGGGTTGCCAATGCATTGTTCGTATAAAAACTGTTTATAATTAAATTCCACAAAAAAAGTACACAAGTGTTGACTTTTGTAAGCGAAAGATAATGTGCTTTCAAATAACCCTTAAATCCTTTTTTTTGGCAATTAAAAATAGTGAACATTTTTTAAACTCATATATTTATTAAAAAAGATCAATTATATACTCCACTTGATACATAAAAGATGAATATCCCAGCTTTTCAAAATTCAAAAAGAGCCTATTAACTGAAAGTGATGTTTTCGATTGTCTAGTGACTTTCACTTTTGAATATCCCATTAATTCCATACCTTGAATTTGTATAAAACATATTCAATATTTACATCCGACTTACTGTTTTTTAATATCCCATAAATAAATAATTGATTGGGTTCTAAACGACCTTAATTGCATTTACATGCACTTGAAAAAAAAAAGCAATTCACTCAACCATTCAATTTTGTTTGGTTATTTGTATAACGTACTTGTTTGAAATCCTTGAATTTACAAATTAAGCAATTCCTACGGCCTTGACATTATTTTAAAAAAAATACCCAAAAATTGTTAATAAAATAGCTTTACTTTCAATTTTAAAAAAGGTGAATTTGAAGAGTCCACTCTTTATTTGAATATCCCATGAAATTGAAATTCCACTCTTTTTTTGAATATCCCACGAATAACGTGATGAAAAATTACATTCTTCTGACCTATTTCTAAAAAAACAAAATCTTACAGACATCAAATGATAAAACTTAGTGATTTTGTATGGAAAATTAATCAACTAAGGAAATCCTTAGCACTAAGTGTCTATATAAGCAAAATCCCTTTATTTATTGCCATAATGCCTCCTGACTTCATACAAATAGTATATTGTTTTAAAATATACGTCTAAAATATGTTTGTGTTCGAATATCCCGCAGACTATACCTACATATTTATACATGAATGAAGAAAAATAAGGACCATATATTTGTTCAATATCTCTGTGACATTGACGCCAAGTAGTGCCGTTTATAAAAGTCATTGACTTTTTATGTCTTAATTACAGCCTTAGACTTAAGACTTGAATATCCCAAAATTCAATGCATTTATTCCATACGTTCATACTTTCATAGAGACATTTTTTCTTGAATTACTTAAACAAAACAAATAAATACTTTATAAAGTAAATATTTACTTTTATATGGCCAGTCATGGACTTCTAATTCGAATATCCCACTTGTATTTAAACTTATTTCTTCTTCTGTTATAGCTTCAACTAAATTTTAATCACTTGATACTCTTAGAATATATCCATAAATACCTTTTCTGACATTTTAACCCAATTATAATTTTTTGAATATCCCGAAAATGAGGATATTCGATTTGTAATAGGAATAAAAACCTTTTATAAAAAAAAACTTAAACTTTGAGATTTGTATTAGTTTTAAATAATTGTGTATCGAATATCCCATAGATGATATGTCTAATTTTAGTTGTTAATGAACCGGAATTATCAAAGTTTTATAGGCAACGGAAGATTCATCAATCATCATCACATTATTATATTTCCAATATCCCACAGTTAAAAGATGCCAATTAGTTTAATATGGTTAATTGATTTACTAATTGACTTTTTATGTCGTTATTAAAAATAAAAACGTTCAACCGAATGTCCCACACATTATAGATATTATCATTTGAGTAAAACAACAATTCTTGTTTCAATTCATGAAAAACAAATTACTATTTACTGAATTAATAAAATAAGGTATTCGAATATCCCAAATGTATAATCCGAAAATCCCGGAGAAGTCCTCCTGACCTTGGGAGTTAAAATACTTTTAATAAAAATTCCCAAAAATATGTACATATGTAGTGACACAACTTCTAAGTCTTGTTATTGACTTTATATTCGAATATCCCACCTAAAAATGTTTGAAGATTAGAAATGACTCAAATTATTTCTAGTTAAACCTCAAACATTTTAAGGGATGATGCCATTTTATCACAAAGAAACCACAGTAATATTTTTTTTTTGTACAATTTTATTATTAACAATTATTGAAAAATGCATTTAACACCGAATCCAATTTTGAATTTTAGTAAATTGTACTTATTGCACTTTTTGTATGTGTAATTTAAAAGCATAATATTCACTTGACGTATAGCAAATTTTTACATTTTCAATTTTTGTAAATAAAGTTCACTTTCCTGACATCCCCAAATGTAAGCTACCATCAAACTCAAATAAAAGCGCATTAAAAATAAAAAAGCAAACAAATCAAAATGAAAACAATTTTCTTCGTATCCATGTATCGCAGGAAAGAAAGGATGTTGCACTTTTGCTGTAAAGTTCATCGCATCTCCTAGCGAATACAATATTCCAACCTCGTGTACTTATACAAAAGATACCCATATATATATAAAAGAGCACATCCTGATGCTTGACTATTGGGGGTGTTACTTTTCTGATGTGCTGGGGTCGTCGCTGGCATTGGGGTGCTCCAAAACGAACCAAACCGAACCAAACAAATTGCTACACAGTCTATCTATATTCATCTTCTTGCAGCTTTTCATTCCGGTGTCTGTTTATAACAGACATGCCGACATGAAGGATTTAATTAAATTCAACTTTTACTGACACTGAGATCACGTACTTCCATGTTCCGTATATATACATTTTATCCGATCCGCCAGTTTTGCCATCATAGCAAGGGAGGGGGTGGCTTAAAAATGGACGCATTATACGTAGGAATGAAATATACGTAGGTATAAGTATTTGTATCTATGAATCGTATCTAAATGAAATGTGAATGCATTTTCCGATTTTATATTCGGTTTTTCATTTCCTCTACGAGTAATACTGAAAATCCTGATGTAAGTACGATACGTAAGGGAGTATTTTCCTTCTTGCATCAAAATCTAAATCCAGTGTGAAAAGGGAATTTAATTCATCCACATCCGTAACATCCATTTTCACTTCCTCTAATCTACCTCTCTTACCCTTGCTTCTAACATCGAAGGACTAATTTCAACAAAAAGGAAAATGTTATATTCAATGACAAGCTCAAAGTTCAAATATACATGAAAAACAACCCCCAACCCTAACCCACTTTTGGAGCATCATCTCTCTATCTATCTATCTATTAGAATCTAGGTATGGTCTATCTCGAGATAGAACAGACCCTTCAATTTAATTCTCAGCAGTGTTTTCCTCACTTGATGATGATGATTGCGCAATAAGTTGAGATTGATTGGAAAATACTTTGTCATTGGGTTGAATTGGAAATTGTCTGAAGTTTTAGAAACACACAATATACAGAAATAGATATTATGTTGTATACTCGTAGCAATAAGAGGGGGATGGGTAGGTTAGGTATTGGATAAAGTGAAGAACAAGCATGACTAAAATTTTAATTAATTGAATCCGTCCATAGCTATCATGTATACGACGACGACGGTTGTAGGTAGGTTAGGTAGTATAGAAGGTATGTATGTTGTTATTGTCGAATGCTGGCTTGATATAGATTGAGAGTGAGTTTTGAATAAATGGCAGAGGGAGATTGAGAATGAGAGGAGAACTGGGTGACGAAATTAATTTACCAGTTAGATATCTTCGTTTGGTGAATAAATTGTTTGCAATTAGCAAATTAACTTAGTGCCTTTCTTCAATATCTATACATACCTACATATATACATATGTATGTTTGTATTTGTGTTTGAAAATTTTACTTGTTTGTATATGATTGTGTGTTAGATTTTCAATCGATTGATTTTTGTTATATCACTTTAGGATGATGTTTCATGTGAATTAACATAGTGACTTGCACTTTTAGAATGAATAATGACTGAAGTATTTATTAAGGGATTGGTATAGGAATTGTTTACGTACATATATATGGGAGAAAACTAGAATTTTTAAGAAATTGATTAATTAAGAGAGGGTGAATGTATTTCTCGAAAACATAGGTAGGTACTCTAAAGACATCTTACGATTCTGACTCACAACCGCTGACTTTTCTTTAAATCTTAAGTAAAGTTGAAATATGTAAAGTTAAATATTGCAATTTAAACGTTTTAAAGTTTAATAAAAAACCTTTTTTTCTTTAAGTTTTTGATGAAAAATCACAGTTTAGGTTGGGTTCTTAAAAGTAAATAAGTGTGTACGATCTTGCAGTACGAGATTTTATTTTAAAATCTAACTAAAAAGAAGATTTTTATGAGGAATCAATTAATATTTATTTCATTGTAAAGATTGGCAAATGGCTTAAAGTTGGTACTACAATTTTTTATTCCTGACATTTTCCATGACCAATTTTTATTAAAATTAATAGCACCTGATTCACGATTACCTCTTGAGAAAATACTTCACTACGACAAAAATATGCTTTAATTTTTCGAAAATGGGATGTCAAAATTTTGAACATTTGTTTGGTGAATTTTAAAAAAATCAATGTTTTCTTGAAGAGCGTTTTTTTAAAAAAAAGTCTAGTTTTTGCTTGTCAAAAGGTGACAGCTGTCTAAATGGTAGACCATATTCAAAGTAGAACCTGTTATTGAAAAAACCTATATTTTTATGTACATTGGTTTTATTTTTTTATTAAAAAAATTGACTTTTGTAAATTTCTTAACATTTTTCAAAAACGTTATTTCAGTTATTTATAATTTGATAGCATTATTGGTTTGTGACATTATTTTAAGTTATCCAAAACATTCACTTTTTTTCAATTGTTATAATACAAAAAATAATGACTTTTGCTGGAAAGTCCTATCTGTTCATCTTAACGTGTCAATATCTTATTTCCTTATTTACGAACTTATGAACAAAAAAAGTATATTACTGTTCTAGAAAATAGTAAAAGACCATTCCTTCATAAAACGTCGAAACTCGGATGAGTCGAGGTTTTGAAATTGCGTTCCACTATCAGTGAAAATACTTTGAGGTACTCCGTGTCGGCTGAACGTTGCTTTGCATACTTTAATCACATCTCTCATTCGCATGCGGACCAATTCTTCAACTTCAAAATATCTGGAATAACAATCAGTTATAATGATATACCATTTATTTTCTAACTTAAATAAATCCATTGCAACTTTTTGCCAAGGGTAATCGGGCAAACTTGATGCAACTAACGGCTCCTGTTTATTTCTTGAGTTCTGGACACATGCTGGGCAGCTCTTAACTTTAAGTTCAATGTCTTTTGAAATTCCTGGCCACCACATGGTTCTTTTAGCTCTTATTCTTGTCTTAGTTATACCTAAATGTCCTGCATGTAATTTATTTAACATTATAGGCCTCAAATTCTTTGGAATAACCATTCTATTACTTCTTAACAGCAAATCATCAACTACACTAAGTTCGTTTCGAACAGAATAATAGTTTTTAATATCGGAAGTCAGTTTAATCTTTGTTGGCCATTTAGTTCTCACAAATTTTTTTACTTCTTGACATTCCTCATCCAATATTTGTGATTGGATAATTTGAACGATATTTTCGTCTTTCGTATAAATATTCTGTAAGGATATCTGATGTATATAAGCTTCTATTTCCTCCTCTAATTCTTCTGAACCAGAACTATCATCAATGGGCATTCTCGAAAGACTATCAGGTGCTATTAAATTTTTACCAGGAATATGGTGTAGTCATACCTCATCATTCGTATGCGAATGCGTTGCAACCTTGGAGTAAGATCGTCCAAGTTTTTTGTTTTTAAAATTTGTAAAAGGGGTTTGTGATCCGTTTGTACAGTAAAATTTCTGCCGATCAAATATATTTTTAGTTTGTCACATGCCCATGCAATAGCCAATGCTTCCCTTTCTATATTTGCATAATTTTTTTCTGCTCCAGTTAAGGTCCTTGATATATAAGCGATAGGAAATTGATCTTTTCCGTGTGTTTGCAAAAGAACAGCGCCTAAACCTCGCGAAGAAGCATCGCACGACAAAGTTGTCTCTTTTCCGGGGTCATATATTGTTAGGCAGGGGGGCGAAATCAATTTTTCTTTAATTTCCCTAAAAGCTTTCTCCTGGGTAATTCCCCAAACGAAAGCATTTTTCTTACAGAGTAAGCTTGAAATTGGTTCTATGATTGATGATTTATTGGGGATGTATTTCCCAATAAAGTTAACCATTCCAAGAAATCTTTGTACTTCCTTAACATTGGTTGGCGCTGCCATTTCTTGAATAGCTTTTGTTTTTTCACCGTCAACTTTTATCGACCCTTCCGAAATAATGTGCCCTAAAAAATGTATTTTTGTTTTACCAAACTCCGATTTTTGTTTGCTTAGTGTAACACCTCCTTCTCTTAATTTTGTCAGCACCACCTCTACTAACTCCTCAAGCTCTTGCAAATTTTCCGCCCAAATAAGGATATCATCAACATGGACAATACAATTTTTAACTCCTAACAGCATCTTTGACATTCTTTTTTGGAAATACTCAGGAGCAGAAGTAATTCCGAAAGGCAACCTCGAGAACTTAAATGTTCCAAAAGGAGTAATAAATGTCGTCAACTTTTGGGATTTTTTCGATAACGGTACCTGCCAAAATCCGCTATTTGCATCGAGTTTTGCAAAAACCTTGCCTCCAGCTAACTGTGACAACCAATAATCAATTCCATGTATAGGATGCACCTGTCTTTTAACACATTTATTTAGCTCTGTTAAATCAACGCAAATTCTAATCCCTTCCTTTTTAGGAACCACAACCATAGGCGCGCACCAGTCGGAAGCTTTTTCCACAGGTGTGATTATTCCGTCTTTTTCCATTTTCCTAAGTTCTTCCTGAACTTTTAGTCTCAGATGAATTGGCACAACTCTAGGAGTCGAAATAGCAAATGGTGTGACCTTTTCCTTTAGTTCAATTTCGTATTCTTCTTTAAATTTACCCAAACCTCCAAATACGTCCTTAAATTCCTCAAACCAATTCCGTTTTGATACTCCAAATAATTTTTTAACTAGACCTAATTTTTCTATTCCAGATGTTCCCAACAAAGGAATTATTTTATCCGCGGTTATGTATACTGTTTCCATAATTGATTTTGTTCCATAATGTAGATTCACAGTCGACTTCCCTACAACATCAATTGCCTGGTTTACGCTAAATAGTTTTGCTGCTGTTTTTTCTACTTTTATTCCCTTCATATTTTTAACTGCATGCCATGGTACTAACGTGACATCAGCACCCGTGTCGACCTTGAATTGTATACGATCTCCGTTTAGTCATAAATTAACTGACCAGCTCTTAGTCACAGCACCTACAAAATATTCCTGATCATCATCTACCTCGTCTTCATCCTCCTCTCGTACCTCATTTACTTTCCTTGTTCGACACTGCTTTGCATAGTGCCCTATTTTTTTGCAAATTTTACAAACTACATTTTTAGCTGGACACCTATCGTAATCATGACGCTCATACCCACATCGCATGCACTTCTGAGTTTTATTTTGTTTATTTCTATCCTGAACTGCTTCACTTTTATTAGTTTTTGATTTATTTTCAAAACGTCTTACTCTATTGACTGCCGCAGGTGAAGTTGATGAGAGATCTTTTTTCTGCCGATTTAATTCTTCTAACTGCCTAAATGATGTAACAGCCTTCTCTAGAGTGAGACTTGAATCTAGTTGTAATCTATCGCTCAACGCTTCATCTTTCATCCCTACTATAAGAGTCAATAAAAGCATATCATCGTGCAAAACTCCCCATTCGCAATGTTTAGAGAGAGTATGTAATGCTGTGATGAATTCTTCACCTGTCTCATCGCCTTGCTTTCTTTTAAGAAATCTTGCACGTTCATAGATAACATTTCGTTTCGGTATAAAATATTCCTCAAATTTTTTCTTAGTATCTCCATAAGTTATTGGGGATGGCGTGAATGAAGTAAAAATCTCTTCGGCTTTTTCACCCATGCAATATATTAAAATATTTACCTGAGATTGATCAATTGTCTCGTGCAATCCATTTCCCATGCGGTACCTTTCAAAGCGCTTAATCCATCTCTCCCAGTCTGAAGGTACAAATGAAAATTCCTCTGGAGGACTTAGTGTCATCGGTCTACTGGAACTAGCCATCGAAGTTGGTGTCGAATTACCTTGCAGCTTCTTATCGTCTTCTTTCGGCGGCATGACACGTGCTTTGCGGTTACGATGTGGGTGTAGTACTCGATAGGAATTTTAGTTAATGTATGTTTTATTAGAGGTTTTCTCTTTTTTAATTTGAAGTTCGATTATTTTACCTTTTTTGTTTTAATACCTTATAATTTTTATTATTTTACATTCGTTTTCGTTTTGGTGTTTTTTTTTCGTTTTTAATATGAATTTTAAGCTGTATATTACTTCTTGTTGTAGAGACCTAAATTTCCGCTGCCACCATGTTCTAGATTTTGTTTAGAATCTCTCTTTATTCATTTTGACATTGACAATTTAAGCTAAGTGGAAAGTGCTGCCAATGCAACAATTACCTACTCTTGCACATGCAAACATCTGTCTAAATGGGGAGACGGACACAGCCCCGAAAACTCAAATTCCCAATAATCCAACATCCTGAAACCTAAAAATCCAACATCCTGAAATCCAAAATCCCGAAATTTTAAAATCCCATAAACTCAAAATACCGAAAAACTAAAACCCTATAAATCGAACATCCTGAAAATCTAAAACTTTAACATACTGAAATTCTAAAATTCCGAAATTTCAAAATCCCGTAATTTCAAAATCCCGAAATTTCAAAATACCAAGAACTCAAAATCCCGAAAATCTAAAATCCACCATCCTGAAAATTATTTACTTATTTTAATTAAAATCTTTTTTACTAAAAGCGTTACTTAATTTACAATTTTTATAAATGTGCAAACTCTGAGATCTTGGCTTTTTGAGATTTTTGAATTTGCTGGATTTTCTGGATATTTAAGATTTTTGCAAACCACACAGGGTGGTGAGGCACAGAAAACATATTTGCTTCTGTTGATACAAATATCGATTGTGATTGTATATAAAAAGTATACGTTAACGCTAAAGCACTCGTCTTTGTCATTTCATACAAAAATTAAAAAATAATGTTTCCCGAAAATTAAGATTTTGATTTTTTCCAGGATTTTGAGCTACATATTTCGAAAGCCAGCCAAAAGTCCTTGCTACTCGTAAAGATACTGTTTTGATAAGACCATGGTTTGATGGTCGGGAGACGGACACAATCCCTAAAACTCAAATTCCCGATAATAAAACATCCTGAAACCTAAAAATCCAACATCCTGAAATCCAAAGTCACGAAATTTTAAAATCACATAAACTCAAAATCCCGAAAAGCTAAAACCCTATAAATCGAACATCCTGAAAATCTAAAATTTTAACATACTGAAATTCTTTAATTTACAATTTTTATAAATGTGCAAAACTCTGAGATCTTGGCTTTTTGAGATTTTTGAATTTGCTGGATTTTCTGGATTTAAGATTTTTGCAAACCATACAGCGGCGTGAGGCAGAGAAAACATATTTGTCTCTCTGTCGATTGCTTGTGATAGGTGGATGGGAGACGGATGGAGTAACAAACAGAAATACAGAAGCTTTTAGGTTTCTATCGAAAAATATTCAAATACTATAGGACTCTAAACTTTCAGATTGTTATATTGTTTTGTGAATTTTTTTAATTTTTTTGTAAAAAAAACAATCACTTGAAGTTGTCTCAAAAACATGTCCAGGTATAAAAAAAACTTCCTTCTTTAAGGGCTTTTCCATTAAAGGCAGGTTGATTTTAAAATTGAATAAAACAAGGTGCATATGAGATATTTAATAAGGTTTTGTCTTTATTATGAGAGCCCTATCGATGACATTAGGTGTGAAATATAACATAGTTTAACTGGCCACTGCAACTTTCATGAGTGACACGCGTTCGAAAGGTCCAGCTTCCTATGACTTGCGACTGAATAACTTAATCTGAATTTGATCGATGGCATCGATTATTCGCAAAGACCTGCGACTTAAGAGAGTCCCACAAAAAAAGTCTAAATGGGTCAAATCACCTCGGATAGTGATAAACCATGAAATGAAACCACTCGCGCAGAATATCGATTGTGCCTTGAGTTGAAGGCACGTTGCTTCATCCTGTTGAAACCATGTGTCTTCGGTGTCCCTGTCCATATTATCCAATTCGAGCCAAAAGAACTTGATAATCATTTACCTATAGCGATCACCGTTGACGTTGATAGCCTGGGCAGAATCATTTTCGAAGAAGTAGGTACGGACTGATGACGTGCGTCGCCAGCCCAAAATCCACATTTAACAGTAACTTTATTTGGATGCATTAGTACTTCTTGAATCTCGTGGATTGATGTGGTCCCAAATCCGGTAAATTTGCTTATTCACGTACCTATTCTTCGAAAAATAGGCCTCATAGCTAAAGATGATTTTTCGACCATAATTGGGATCAGCTCCAAAAACTATTAGCGAACACAATATGGTGGGTATGGTCTTTTGGTTTCAGCTCCTAGGTCAGTTAGGTTTTGTAAATGTGCAGGCCCAATCAAATTCGCCATATTGTGGCCTGCTACGGGGCAAGTTCTTGTGAGCGACACGTGGAATTGACTGCCTCCGATTGTGCTGCACAGGCACACTATCAAGATGTTTTCGGAAGATCTTGCCTTTCATTGACTTACGGGTGTTGGTGACTTAAAAGAACGACCATTTACTGCTTAAAAGATACAGTATAATCGACGTGAGCTGTCAAAATTAACCCGTCCCTATTTTAAAACCCTTTCTTAATAGTTCAGTAAAATAAAGGTTTCGCTTCGGAATGAGAATAAGTAAGCTGGTGTTCTAAACATTAAAATCTCGTGTTCTAGTAATAAGTTATAGACCACTAAAAGTCACTCTGTCGTGATTTTCTCTGATTACAGTAATGGCTCAAATTTTTAAACATTTAAAACTTACTCTAAACCGTTTTTAAATTCGAAGTCGACTCTAAAAATTAATTTTAGAATGAGGTTTGACTCTTTGATCTTTGAACGATAAAAAGTATACGTTAACACTAAAGCACTCGCCTATCTTTAAAAGCAATTTGACGTTTGTCATTTCATGCAAAAATTAAAAAAAATAATGTTTCCTGAAAATCAAGATTTTGATTTTTTCGAGAAATTTGAGCTATATGTATGTATTTGAAAGCCAAAAGTGTTTAAACCTTAAGCTTGTCCATTCGTAGAGCTTGAAGATCTTGAATTTTACTTAAGATACCATTTTGATAAGACCACGGTTTGATTTTTAATAGAAAATCTAAACATTAGGGAGTCAATAACAAAAGAAGCTTTCTCTTTGATAACAGCATTTTTATATAAAAATCTAATACAAAAGGAGCACAATTCTTGGTTTTAAAACGTTTCCTTCAAATATTTCTGATTTATTTCTTAACAATCAAACAAACATGACAAAGTCTCAAGTGTTTTATTTTAAAAAAAATTGACTTATGGCAATAGTTGAACTATTGAATAACTAGAAAAGCAAACTTTATTTAGTCACATCTCAGGGACATATATACAGGGTGGGCCATGAATTAGTTAACATTTGAAAAAATCGTATAAAAAAAACCATTTAACATATTTTAGAAATCGTTTATTTACGAGAAAGCTAATTAGTTGTAATTTATTTATTAAAAATTATATCGCCTAAATAACGACCGTTTCGGTTTTTGCACTCATCTAAGCGAGTCCTGAAGTTTTCGAATACTCTTCTGCAAAGAGACCGCGAGATCACCGACATCTCTTCGATGATTTTTTCTTTAATTTGACGGAGTGTATTCGGTTTATTAATGTAGACACGACTCTTTAAATAACCCCATAAAAAGAAGTCTGCTGGGGATAGATCTGGACTTCTGGGTGGCCATGGGATGTCACCTCGTCTGGAAATCAGCTTTTCCGGAAACATTTCTTTGACCAGCGGCAAGGACTCGTTCGATGTGTGACATGTGGCTCCATCTTGTTGAAACCATGTGTTACGATTATAGCCAGCAAATTCCAGTACCATCGGTGCTAAGAACTCCCGTAACATTTTCACATACTCGGTAGAATTAACAGTAACTGAACGGCCTTGAGAATCTTCAAAAAAGTAAGGTCCGATGATTCCTTTTGCTGAAATTGCAGCCCATACAGTTACCTTAGGAGAGTGAAGTGGCCTCTCATGTTTAGCTTTAGGATTTTCACTGCTCCAGTACCTGCAATTCTGTTTGTTTACATGTCCATTTAGGTGGAAATGGGCTTCGTCAGAGAATAAGATGTTGTCAAAATTACTGAATCGAGTTAACATTGTTTCGGCATATGACTTACGCAAATTTGAATCATTGGGGTTTAGTTCTTGCACTACCTGGATCTTATATGGATGTAATTTTAAATCTAATTTAAAAATACGGCGTAATGATGTGCGGGATAATCCTAATTCAGCCGAACGTTTACGCGTCGATAAATCTGGATCACGTCGAACAGAAGCAGAAACTTGCTGCACGTTCTCTTCGCTCCGAGAAGTCCGCGGGCCGCCAGTTTGTTTCACATTTAGTGTAGATCCCGTCTCTTCGAACTTCTTCACCCATTTCTTTATTAAAGGAGCACTTGGATACTGACTTAAGTCGTGTAAACCATATTCAACGCGAAATAAGCGTCTCACAGTAATGAGCGAAAAGTTGTTTAAACAAAACTGTTTCACGCAGTAAGCGCGTTGCGGCCCCGCGAAGCGATCCATTGCGACTAAATTTCCAAGAAGCGAGCTAGTGCCCCCGCCCGCGCCCGCGCCCCACGCCCCATGCGGCAATAGTTTGCCCTGTAAGTTACATTTAAATGTTAACGAATTCTTGGCCCACCCTGTACATATGTATGTATTTTCTCTTGACCTCTATGTGTAATGAATGTGCCAGAAAATAATTGATAATTGAAACTAATAAAACAATTTATTCAAATAAGGGCAAATTACATTAAATTAATTTCTGTTTCCAAATTCAAGTACATTATATCGTAATCTAATAATAATCAGTAGTTATATTTACAATGTTCAATAAGTCCCCTTTTCGATCACCTTAATAGTGTTAGCTAATTCAATTCATAACACTTAAAGGTATATCAAAAGGTACAAACTTCTCCTTGGCTTCTATACAACACCATTATCATCATAAGAGTTATCAAAATAAATCTTAATCTTTGTGGTTGAACATTTCATCGCCCACAAAAGCTTATTCCTTCACCCTCTTTACTTGCCTCTCTATATATTAAATATATATTTACCCTCTGGAAAGCCCTCTTAAACCCCAATGACAATGTTGTGGGTAATCATAAAATTATTTTACCACTTTGTTATCGCCCACCCGAACACCCTCTGGAGAGCACTTCATACACAATATATATGTATACGAGTACGTAACGCACCAACAATCTAGTGAATGTTTCATTACGATAAGCTCCATAACAATCATTATTTGGGGGGTGTTTGTTTAGATGGCTGATGGCTGATGGCTGCTAACTCCTGGCTGTTGTATTCATCCCCTTTTCAAACGTTATATATCTACCTTCACACTGCTAGAGTAGCAAGATTGGGATGATGATGAAGTTTGGCTTCCTTGGAGATTTTCTGTTTATTGAATTTTAAGGATGTAAGTTGAGTCAACAGCACAAAGTAAATTGTTGCTGTTACAAGAAGATTATGCCAAAACGCTGCAAAAGGGGGTGGCATATGTTTCACGCCTTCATAAAATTTATTACTCACCCAACAT
Organism: Eupeodes latifasciatus; assembly: GCA_920104205.1. Lineage (NCBI taxonomy): Eukaryota > Metazoa > Arthropoda > Insecta > Diptera > Syrphidae > Eupeodes > Eupeodes latifasciatus. The sequence goes on along the minus strand of OV049925.1, from coordinate 42,635,212 downwards.
AATAATATTTACACTTTATATTTAGGACATTTAGACGACCGATTGACAACGTTACGGGTACCACAAATATATACGTACATTGTACAAGGGGAGATTTGTAAGGGAGATTATTTGTATATAAGCTCAAAACCATTGAAGTGATTGGGGCAGAAGAAGAAGGGGTGAAGTACGTATTCTGGTATTCAATGCAATTAGTTTCAACATGGATCAAATATTATATTACAAATCGATAAACCAAGTGTGAACGGGGTAATTAATCTCTACAAAGATATAAACTCGCCGCCTTCACGAGATATAGAAGGTGTGGGGCATTGCCATCATCGCCATATAACCATTAGCCGCGTATAACCATCAAACGTGATATTTCTATTAAGATAGAATTATTATTGAAGTCAAGTTATTTCAGCAGGGGGTATAAAGCTTCTATATAGTGACACTTGCAAATGCTAATAAAACATAATATAGACTGAAACCGAAATGACTGATAGCTTTTGTGTTACATTTGCATTTTGAATTTGCACATTTATGCATATTTTCTCACGAATTTGTTGCAACAAACTTATTGCTCTAATAGATATGGAGGCTTAGAATATATAGGAATATAAGTAACTGTGCAAGGTGTGAAAAAGTGTTTTGTATTTTTTCACGCAATGAGATAAAGTAGGTACATATGTATATGTCTGAAAGTAAAGGTACTTTAAGTTCACACCTGACGAAGTGGCGATGCGTTTGAAATAAGTATTTGAAATATAATATCTAACTTAGGTGTTCGATAACTATTTATTTTTTCTTTCGTGATGCTCCGTTACATGCGGGTGTTGCAACTTTTGATCTCTGTAATTCACAGTTGAAATCAACCATGACTTAATTTTTAATGAACTTTGATAATAATTAAGACTAATGATTGTTTCAGTAAAATGAGATTTTCTTGGAAGATATTTTTTTTTATTTATTTATTTATTTATTTATTCATCTACGGATGTTATATCTTACAGATTACTAACAATTCAATGAGTAATGTAACTAAATATATATATAATATATACACATATATATAAATAAGTATATTTAAATAAATACCTATCTCAAATCTAATGTACAATATTTTGTAAATTAATTTTAAATTCAAATCTGTTTGTTGAGAGATCAAGTTCATTACATAAAGAATTGAAAAGTTTAATACACCTAGAAAAGGATTCATTGCAACCATAATTGTAATATATGTTTTGGATTATTAATAATTATTGAATTAGCCCTGGCTATAATATAGTCCACATGTAACAAAAACAACAACTTTGAATCGAAAATGACTCCAAGATCACGAATCTCAGATTTGCGATCAAGAATCTGATTGCAAATTTGGTAGTTGTTTATCATTGGAACCAAGGTTCGATGTGCAGTAAAAACGATATATTTTTGTATATTCAAAGGAAGAACATTTCTTTCACACCAAACGGATAAAATATTGAAATCATTTTGAAGATTTTGATGATCAATTCTATTTTTTATGCAAAGATATATTTTAAGGTCATCAGCATACATTAAACATAAAGCATTTTTTAAAAGAAATGGGATTTCATTAACGAAAATATTAAAAATGAGTGGTCCAAGGTGACTTCCTTGAGGAACTCCAGATGAAACTTTAATAATACTTGAAACAAAAATAAAATATTTTTTGAAAAATAATAATTTTTAAGAATATATGGTTAAAGAACAGTTTTATTTTGTTTTGTTGAAACTCACTATTATGGGATGTGCGAGGCATGTGTTGGTAAGTGTAATAGTCGTTTCAAGAACTATCCTTGGACAGTTTCAAAAGGACTGACTTTGTAAGCAAGATTAATGTTGGAAAAACGTTCTGAAAAATCGTTGCCAACATTATGTTGAGTGGTAACATGGTTAAGTTAGTTAAAAGTGTCTCTCCGTGATGGAGTAGAACAAACTTATCGTGATTCCACATTAATCTTAAAACTTTCTTCTAACCTAAAGGAAGCCAGTTTGAGTCCCTTATACGAAACGTGTGAGACTGATTATGTTAATATAATTGAGATCGTTCAGATTGTTAAAGAAGAATTCTCCTAGTTAATTTTTGCGTTTTTGAGCTAGAACAGGACATGTCAAGAGGAGGTGAAGAAATGTTTCCTCCCTTCCTCATCCATACAGCTTCTGCAAAAGCCATTTGGGAATACGCGTAGCCAAGTAGCGCGCTTTCCTAGTAGTCAGTGGCCGGTATACATATACGGTATAAGTACCGATTATCGAGCTTATATGCGATCTGCTTAGAGATAGCAAGCTCCTTTATCGCTTTCAATCTAGTGTAGGTCAGATGTTTTCTGTGTCCTGATACGTGGTGATGTTATTCCAACTGGTGTTTGCCTTCTTCATGGAGCCTTGCAATAGCAATAGTTTGCATGTAGCGATTGATATGCCAGCATTAGCCAAATGTGGTAGAATGGGTTGTCCTGTATGTACCATTTCTGGCGAGTTCATCTGCCTTACAATTTCCTGGAATGTCTCTATGGCACGGCACCCAGCAAAGGTGAATATTAAACTGTTGTGCCATCTCCATTAGAGATGATCGAGACAGAGTCCAGAGATTTGATAGCGACCTGGCTATCTGAAAAAAATACAGATATCAGATGTTGATATGAAGTTTTCTTTCAGCCAAGACAAGACTTCTTTTATCGCCAAAAGTTCTACCTGGACTAAGCTACAATGATTGGGAAGGCGGAATGAGAGATTTAATTTCAGTCAATCAGAGTACACACCTCCACCAACCCCTTCTTTTGTTTTTGATCCATATCCATCTGTATAAAAATGGATTGACTCGTCTTCCAGGAATGCCCTATCCTCCCAGAAATATATGGAAGGTTTAGAAATCTGGAAGTTTCTGTCGAATTGCAGTTGGGGGATAGTGAAGTCTGTGTGCTTTAGAATTGATTCTAAATATCTAAGAATTACAAAGTGGCCAATAATGTTGTTAATCGACTGCTATGAAGCTTTGAGGTGAATAGCAGAGCTTGCAGCTATGTTTGCTAAATATATCAAGAGGTGATTGAGTAGGGTGCCCAGTGCCACAGATGGGGTCGTGCAAAGGGATCCTCTCATTCATAGGCAAGCTCAACGTTGGACTTTATTTAGTTTGTCGCGGTTTATTGCTTTTTCTATACTGCCACACCGTACGTTAAAATAAAACTGGATTACGATGTGTATAACCAATGCGTAATTGGGGGTTGTAAGCCCCATTTAGCTTTTTGCAAGAAAAGAGAGCTTTCTTGTATATTGCGTTTCCAAATCAGTTTTTTGTCTACAATAAGACGCAGGTACTAAGCCTCGTATGAGAACTTTAATTGGATTCCTTAAATATAGGGAGGGTCAACAAAGTGAATTTTGTATTTCCTCGAAAATAGGACTAATTTAGTTTTGTGTGCGTAAACATCCAGTCCACACGGATCAGTCCAAAGTATTGGTTTGTCTAAGGCATTTTTTAAGAGTTATTTAAGGGTGTTAAGATGCTTTCCTGAAAACGCTATAGCAACGTCATCTGCATAGGCAATCACTCTGAAACTCTCCACATCCAGAGCAGTTAGGATTTCATTTACCACCAGGTTTGTATGTTTTTTTCACGTAGCCTTCCCTTTTGTCGACCTTCGAAAACCATAATCTTAGTTTTCATTCCGTTGTTATGAAGATCTCACGTCCCATGAAGTTGGAGTGCAAAAGAATTTCCGCTAGCAAAACCAAGTCGTCAGCATAGAGTAGGGCCTTTGCTAGATTTTCAACAAAGTTTACTCCACCAAGAAGAATATCAGCGACATCATTAATGAAGAAGGCAAATAAAATAGGGGGCATAATATGCATTCTTGTGGGACTCCTTTGTAAGTATTAAACTGTGAACCATCCCAGCACTTGAAGATGACAGAAATTTAAAATACATCATTAAAAGCTTCTAATATACTTCAAGCGACGACGACGCCAGAAAGATAAGGAACTGCCGATAGGAAAGACTGTGAAACTATCTCTCATACCAGGTACTACAAGAAAGATCTGGCCCTGTTTTAACAAACAAAGAACGGAAAGAATTATGCAGCTACAAAAGGGATCACTTCGATCTCTTGTAAGCATAATCACCGGACATACTCTGTTAGGTTTTCATATGAAAAAGATGAGAATCAGTTCAGATGATCTATGCAGAGGATGCGGTGACGAGGAGGTGCATGAAGACACTTCGCACTTTCTGTGTCACTGTCCCGCACTCTCCCATCAAAGGAAGAAACTGCTTGGCAACTTTTTCTTTGAGGATTTAAAAGAACTCTCTAGTACGCCAGATACTTACATTCTGAACTTCGTCAAAGCCTCTAAATGGCTTGACTAACTGAACACATAGGTTTTTTCTTATTAGCTTAAGTATCAATACTCACGGGTATCACAATGGATCTGTATTGATCTAAGTGTGACGGTTAAGACACCAACTATCAGCCCCTCACCTAACCTAACCTATCTCTCATACCAATGATATACCTTGGCATAAATCATACAAAGATTCAAATCGAAACAACGTTTACAAAACGGGAAGCTGTTGCGTACACGGGGGCCTACTGGTCCATTGTGATCCCCTGTAAAAATTTAGCATCGATGCTCCTCAATTCTGTCGATTAGCGTAGACTGGCTCGTTAACGAACCAGCCTGTGCTATCTATAAATTTCCTCATGCTTGCCATTGAGACCTGTGCTAGATCATCCAGTTCTCCAACAAACCTGTTTCCGAAATGACGGAGTCGGCTGGTTTGGAGGTTCGGACAGTCGCAGAGCAGGTGTTTAATGGTTTCCATTTCCTTCTCATCCTGACAGCTCCTACAAAAATCGGATGCAAATGCCCCTATTCTGTTAGCCATTGTGCCAATGGCGCAATGACCTGTTAGTACACCTATCAAGATTTTAATGTTCTTTTTACTGAGCGATAGAATATACCGAGTTTCCTTTTCATTTGTGTTAGGCCATAAACTTCTAGAGATTACACAATCGTCCCTGGATTTCCAGGAGATATTGATTTTCTCTTTTAGTTTAAGGTCTATCTTCCTCTTGAGTACCCCAATCGGGACGAGTGGTCCCCTAACTGAATGGTCGCTACTACTTGTGTCTGCTTCTGACCCTTTCCTGGCTAGTTCTTCTACTATATCATTCCCTTCTATATTGCTATGTCCGGGAACCCAGCAGAGCTTTACCTGGTTAGTGTGGCAGATTTTGTTTAATTCCTTCCTACAGTTGAGACTCCATTAAATCCAGGGAAAGGTAATTGAATGGTACGGAATTTTTTTCAGCCAAAATGTTGGTCTTTCTTTTTTAAAAATTAAGAAAATTTGTATCATGTTTGCGTTTAATATTTTGAGGCAACAGCCTTGTCATTCAATAATAAAGCATCATTTCCTGACGATCATCGAAGAATTCAATTGAAATATTGAGGAAATCTGCACTTTTAATGATTTTTAAGTTTCCCACAAGAGTGCTTCAAATCAAAACCCATGAGACTATTTACACCTAATAATTTCTCTTCCTCAATCACAACCTAAACAAACAAAAAATAAACCACGTCCTTATTCCAACCATACCATAGATATTTTCCAAATTGTTTCATTACATTCCGAAACATGATATTAAATGTCTATTAATGTTACAAATTCCTATTCAGTCACTTTGCCATTTTGTATATTTTATTTTTTCCATTTCTAAAAGAGAGAAATCCGGTGTAACATAAAATTTAAAACAAAAAATCACACAATTTACTTTTACGTGTATCTTCAAGACTTTACTTTTTCCATTGGAATTTTTCAGACATTTATTTCTTAAACGTGTAACACGCCTAAAACAAAAAATACTCGTAGTATTAAATCAACTTAAATAATATTGGTAACTTGCAACTTTTTCAATTCCCAAAGTGCATGAAATTACCAACTTGTTGGCTTGTATACCTTTTGAAACATATGCTCTCAGCTCGCCACAGAAATCTATTGCTTGTAATTCGAACATGATGTACGAGTGCAATTGCATCCTAATGAGCTCATTACATCCAGATTCATAGAGTGCTTTGTGCGTTGTGTGTTGAGAGTTGGTGCTTCAAATCCAATCACAGAAAACGCAACATTTTTACTCGTGGTTGATGAGATCAGAGTGCAGATCCCAACACAAAACTGTTCCTCTATATAACCGACCAGTAGTTTCGCGGTATCTTGAGCAGAACAAAAACTTGTCAACATCACCACCACATTCCATATGGAGTCAGACGTCTTCTTCATCAGACTTCGGAATAAAAGAAGAACAAAAACCAAAACAAAACTCCTTTGCTTGCGTTTTGTAGAGTCGTCCTTTTTATTGTGGTTTTGTTTTAATTTTATTTGTCTGAGCTTGAGAGCAGCCGATTTGGCCACTGATACCCATAGTGGCCTTATTTCCCCCCGGGGGCAGAGCAATATAATTAAAATGCCATCGAAATACAAATGAACGCCTGTCATAAATCCTCTTACGGGCAGCCAGTGAGTTGCTGTGTTCGGCGGCGGCGGCGCGGCGAAGACGATGACGATGACGACGACGGCGATATGGCGATGGCTATAGCGATGCCCATTGCTATACGAAGGTATATCTTCCATGGATATCCTCCTATGCATCCGTGACATACCACATCGTTGACTGGGAATATACAAACAAAAGCAGCGACAGACTCCCGAGAAAACATGAGCAAAACCAAATCCGGACCTCCCAAAAATGGATCACATGGACACAGATGCAGTTTACTGCTGCTGCTAGAGTTGTTGTTCCCTTTGGTATACAACCAAGCTTCCTTAATAGACCTCTTGGGAAGATGTGTGAGATTCTCAAAGGGAATCCCATCAGTAATAGCTCGGACGAGACCGAGACTCAGACCGATACCGAAACCGAGACGGAGACGATCCTCCCTAACTTCGGTTCTTTCTGATCAGTCCATATTTTGATGACGAAGAGACGACCGACGACGACGAACCAAAACCAGACGGGATAAGACTCAAAGGGGTTCGGGACGGCGGCGGCTGGCCAAGCGACGGTGGTGGTGCTCCCACCAAACTTTACATACATCACAATCACCACACAGATGCGCTGGGCTGCTGCTGGCCGCTTCTGACCGGCTTTCTTCTAGCGACTTCCATTGGTATGATTGATGGGGCACATATACCTTGGCGAACAGGTTCACTCTGGCGGATAATCGGAGCAATGTTAAAACCCATAATAGAGCGACAGACACGCTCTGTGAGAAGATGTCTTCATTTGGTCCAGTGACTCTTGGTGGAGGCCTTCTGAGTTCTGATGGCTCTATGGCTCTTATATACATATATGCCTTTAGCCGCTTTGCATTATTTATGTGCGGCCGACCAGCAGCGCACAGGTAGGTCAAAAAACAGATATCTGAATATGTGAATGGTTTGTTTGGTGGTTGGATCTGGATTAGGTGCGGGCTCCCGAATAGAGGATATGCTGATGATGCACTCCTGATGCCAACGTCAAAACCATAGCAGTATGGTGGCGATATGGTGATGGCGGGGGCGATACGGCGAAAAGGGTAATCAATGTGCGCACACCGAATATGAGATATTAATTTGTTTATGCGGCAATAGGTCGGCCCGTTGGAAGGACGACCAAGGTCCGTCGTCATGGGTCTCAGGGGCTTTTTAAATGGATCAAAAGGAAAGAGCAGTGATGCCATGGGCGCCAGTGTGTTTAGATGGGCTATAAAATGAATTTTCGGACTCACAAAGCGCGGTCTGATATGTGTGTGGTTTGAGGTCTTTTATATTTTTGCAAATTTCGACTTTGCCCAAGGCGGGCTGAGGGGGAGGATTTTAAAAACAGCTATTAGTGTGGTCGAATTTATAATAGTAACCAATTATCAGTTTTTGCCCAAAAATTGTGTGTATTTTTTTGAATGAAAAGAATTTAAGACAACAAAAAAATTTGTTTTTGGTTCTTTTTATTTTTAGCAAGAAAGTGATCGTTTAAGTTCTTTTGGGAAACACAATGGATCTATACAGTGATTTGAGTAAAATGTTTTCTCAGCCATAGCTGATGAATCACTCTTTCATATCTAATCTAATGTATTTTAAGATTCAAAGGTATGAATAATTTGCCTATACGCACCGTGGTAAAAGAAAAAAATAATGACGTTTGTATTCCTATGAAAAGTACTTATTAACTTTTAATATGAAATGTAAACTCAGCCTCAAACACTTACCTTAAATATTGTTTTTGTGAAACTTATTGAAAGCGTGCGGTGGCGTATGTGGAACATTTTCTTAAAAAAAAAAAAATATATTAAGAGTTATGGAATTGGTAGAAGTTTCATGTTGATCTTATAAATAATTTCAAAAAATTGGCCACCAGGTCTAATTATACTTTTCTTTTTGCACCGCACGAGCTACAACAACAATGTTCTCAGTTGTTCTTGAACTACAATTCCGCTTTCGATTTTTAACATAACCAACTTGTCATAACACTTCGAATTTCTCTTACCAGTCAACAGAGAAGGTACATCACGACAGGTTATATAGTGAGCCAACTTTAAAAGATTGACAAAAATTGTAGCGAACTTTTTTTTACAACTATTAAAGAGGGACAATTCCGTCATACATTATTTTAGAAAAACTTTAACACTTAGCAGAAGCTCTCAAAAGGGGAAAAATGCCCGATTTTGAAACATTTTTTATTGGTGTTCCACTCGTATTATTCATGATGTGATGTTATAAAGGGTGATTTTTTAAAAGCTAAAAGTTTTCAAAAAAAAAAACACATACAATTCAGAAAAAAGCATGAAATCTTTATTTGAATCAATAGTACGGTCCATATAATTTAATGTTTGAAGATTATTTCATGCAAATGTTGAACTTGACTGCGCTTCAAATGGTCCATCCGCTTAGTACAATTTTTTTTTTTTTTTCATATTTTCATATTTCATATTTATTTATAAAACAATAAGCATTTTAAAACAATGTGTCTTATTATTAATACTTAGTATACATTCATTTAATTTTAAAAATTATGTAAGCAATTGAAAAAAAGGTAAAACTAAATAACAATTTATATCTTATTAAGTTAACAGAATTATAAGTAAGTGAATTATAAATTACAATTATAGAAATTACATATTTGATGATTACAGAGAAAGAGAGAGTGAGAGATAGTGATTTTATAAATAAAAAAAAAAAAAAAAAAAAAAAAAAAAAAAAAAAAAAAAAAAACAGACAAATATTTTCAGAAACAATTTCAACATTTATATAGGTTTTTCAAAGATTTCTCAAAACTATTGTAGCTGTGAATACCCCTCAGATTGTTAGGCAAGGAGTTCCAAAGGCCAACTGCGTGCACAAAGAACTGTAATTTTGTGTTCCTGTATTTAAAAGAAGGGACAATGAGAATGTTACTTCTCTGTGACATTGAAACATTTTTCGAAAAGATATTCAGGAGTTTTTGTATGTATCAGCTTAAAGAGAAATATTAAAGCTAGGTAGTCAATGTATTTATTAAAAGGCATATTAAAAATACTACCTGCTTGCAGTGAGATATGATCGAAGCGACGCAAGCCGTATACAAAACGAGCAATGTTGTTGAACGCAACTTGTACTTTGCGTTTATTGTAACTATTAAGACTAAAAAAATGGGACTTCCATAAAAAAGAGTTGGTAAAATTAGTGTTTTTGCAATGGTCATTTTTGTTGCGACAGGGAGACAACTTCCACATATGTAAAAAACCCGCAGAGCAGCATAGGTTCGACCAACAGCTTGTGAGAGATGATCATCCCACGAGAGTGTTTGGTTAAAAACGACCCCAAGGTTCTTTACTGTTCTCTCATAGTTTAATTTTTCACCACCTAGTTCAATATTTGGAAGATATGAAGTATTTATGACAGTGTTACTTATCACAATTGCCTGGCTTTTGCTAGAATTCAGTTTTAGGTGATTTTCCCTCGACCACTGTTTTATACCCATCAGATCTTCATTTATTCTGGCTGTTGCATCTTCAACCATACAAATTCTATAGCTTAAGTAAATTTGTACATCGTCTGCATACATATGGACCTTACAGTGCTTGAGTATTGAAGGAAGATCATTGTTAAAAAGCGTAAACAGCAGAGGACCTAGTATTGATCCTTGATGTACACCACTTGAGGTAGGGAGAAAATCAGACAACATAGAATTTGCATAAACAGCCTGTGTTCGTTGGCTAAGATATTCTCTAATAAAAGAAAGGGTAGAGTTTTCAAAGAAGAAATGGTTTTTAAGTTTTTTTAGAAGAATCTCATGTGACACAGTGTCAAATGCTTTCGAGAAGTCCAAGAGGACTAAAGTAGTGACTAGATTATTGTCAATTTGCTGTCGTATGTCGTCGGTAATTTTAAGAAGTGCTGTTGTGCAGCTGTGTTTTGATCGAAAACCAGATTGAAAGGGTGTAATTAAACGGTATGTTTCCAGGTAACGTGTTATCAGTTTACTTACAATCTTTCCGAAAGCCTTTGAGATAAAAGGTAGGATGGAAATTGGTCGGTATGAGCTTTAACATAGCCCCACAAAAAATAGTCTAAAGGCGTTAAATCGCACGATCTATTCTAAGCGGTCAATTGACCGGTCCCGAACGTGAAATAAAATGTTCACCGAACTAGCCTCTAAATAAGTCCATTGTTGCGGGTGTTTTGTGGCATGAGGCACCGTCTTGTTGAAACCACATGTCATGCAAGTCATGCTCTTGCATATTGGGCAAAAAAAGTTGAATATCATTTCACGGTAGCGCTCACCATTCACAGTTATGTAACTATTTGCATCATCTTTGAAGAAGTACGGTCCGATGATGCCACCAGCCCATAAACCGCCCCAAAATGTGACTTTTTCTAATGCATTGGTAGCTCTTGCAATGCTTTTGGCTGATATTCACTCCAAAATCGACAATTCTGCTTATTTACGTACCCATTAAGCCAAAAACGAGCTTCGTCGCTCGCTGGAAGAAGCGCGCGATGAACTTTCTTAACAGAGCACGCATTTTGATATCAAAATTCAATAATTGGCATGGTTAAATCATAGACCAAACTGAAGATGTTTGACAGGGAAACAAAACAGGAAACGTGCGTCAGCTGCTTAAACCAGTGTTACCAAAAGATAATAGCTAAAAAATCACTTAAGCTTTCTTCAATAAATGGGCTGTCTAACACTAAAAGTATTTTTCAAATCTGGCCAGTAGTTATTAAGATAAACGCGTTCAAACAAACAAACAAACAAACAAGCAAACTCTTTAAATTTATAATATAAGTATATAAATGAATATTACCATAAGTATTGAAATATAAGGATTGAATTATAAAAAGTTGAAATATGGTCAAATAATGAGAATGTCTATTTATAAAACTTGTTTTATGTCTTGTCGATGGCCATAACTATACAAACTTATTAACTAAACTAGTTTGTATCCCAATTACTGATCTATATCGCCATTAAACAAATACTTTGTCTGTTTTATATGAACTATAAGCAACATAAAATAAACCACATTATCTACATACATCTTCGTGTTTATAATTGATGTCTGCTCCCTCAATAAGAAACAACAACAACAACAAAAAAAAAACTATGTATAACAACAAAATCAACTAACTATTTATATTTTCACTAAAAAAAAACATAATAAACATCCATTGAAAACACCACCAACAACAACAACAACAACCACAACAAAAATCACATAATAACTCATTTAAAGTTTGCCCTTCAGCAAAATAACTCAATCAAATAAACACAGCAGCGCATACAACAAACTATAATATATCCACTATAATAGTTGTTCTTAGGCTTACCTACTATAGCCTACTTGTGTATGCTACAACCTCCGACAAACTGTATAAAACCTGACGATTATATTTATTTTTAACCGTGCGCACTGAATTACATCAATATTATAACCAAGTCAGTCGGTCTTTGCTTTAATTTTCTTTTTTTTCGAACTTCTATTTTTCAAAGCAAGGTAAGGTAAGGTAGTAGAGTGGTTGCAAAGTTTAACTATCAGAGAGAGATAAAATCGCTTTGGGGTGATAGTTTGATAGTTGAAGCGCAGCAGTCACAAGCAACTGAAAGACGTACATATAAAACCTCTAACCAACATACCTATTCAGCGCACGAATGCAGAATAATTAGTTATGCACAAGAGATTAGCAGTGCAGCAAAATTACCGACGAACGACCAACTACCAACTACCAACAACGACGACAACGACAACTAGAAAAACAACAACAATTAGTTACTTTTCTATATGCAATCTTTTCTTCAAGCTATATTTAATAACAATGCCTCGTTCACCGCCCATATTTAAGCGTTTTTTTGTATTTATTTGTATATAATTAGCAGAAGCCGAGGCACGACTCTAGCGATTAACAACTATCAAACCATCACTAAAGACAATCCATTATGATCCTCAACTATAATAATCTTTTCTTTCTTTTTTAATTTATAAAACAAATCACTTTAATTGTTAAAAAAAAATATGCTTTTATAATAAAATCAAACCTAATCGGTAATTTATGTCCATTAACAAAGGCGGGACAATTTCTAAGAACTTCTAAGGTGAACTCTTCAAAGTATCATAACACGACATATATGTAGGTTTGACAGGTTTTTGACAGTTAAGTATGTGTTTGATGTGTGCGGTATGCCTTAACTCTACACTCATTTTATAGCTTGTAAAAAATAGTAAAAATAATGTATATCTAACCAACCAACATAATTGTTGGCATACGTGCTTACAAGCACGTGCTTTCAATCTTCTATATAGAAGTTGGTTCTTATCGTAGCTTATTAATGAACAGAATTAAATGGCACGTTCCTTAGCAAGCTACGAGTAGAAAGCAATCATCAAGCAAGCAAATCGGCGAAGTTAATGTTATTCATCCGGCAACACAATTGCAGCATTTATGTTTAACTTTGCACAACTATCCCATGTAGCAAAACAAGGAGTTAGAATGTCTTTAAGGACCGCTAGAAGATTCAGTCACGTTGTATAGAGATCTAAAGGTTCCGGCCTAACAGGGGGTTTTCAAGTTATCTTTTTTTTTGTTTATAAGGATCCTTGAGTATATTTTTGATAAATTCAAACAGAGCAACACATTTTTTGTAACATTCGATGTTTCGTGATTGTTCAAATATTAATATATGTAAATGTTACGATATGACAAAATTTGTTCAAATCAATTTTTTGACAGATGACATTTGACATTTTTTTCCAATCCTTTAATGAAGTTCAATAAAATTTTACAACGGAAGTCCGTTATTTCAAGCACTATTGTCAATTTGTTTAACAGCTCGTAGAGAACCAGGGCGTAGTGACTTACAAATCTCAACCATTCCTGTGTGCAAGTAATGTCAAAGATGACCTTCAGTTTTTATGCGGAATCCAAGAATTACTCTTAGAGAATTTGTCAATTGCTCGCAATAGGCAGTACCCGTGAAAAAACTTTAGATGACACAGGCAGGGATTGAACCCAAGACCTCTGGCATGACAGTTCTAGGAACTAACGATCACGTTACAGGTACTACAGGACTATGAACTTACCTCCTTCGAAAATCATATTTTTCTTTACCAATTTTGAGTCTGTTATAGCAATCATTGATTTTCATCATTGAAACCAATTAATGAAAATTTTATGGGTACCTTATAGCGGACATCGAAAATTTCTGTCATTGAAAAAAATGTTCTTGAAATCAAGCATCTTAGGTAAGAGTTGGCCATTTAAAGCAAAACTGATAGGTGTGTATACGAAGGGAAAGGAACGCCTTCATTAAAAGAAGCGATTTTATCATTAAAAATATTAAGTTAAGCTAAGAAAAAGGTTCTAGTTAACCTCGAAAGTATTTTCTTAGGTTAAAAAATTCTAAAACCCTTTAGCTTGATTTTCATACCAAACATAACAAATTAATCATTCTTAAAAGTTTTGATATCTGAAAACAAAATTTTAATAAATGGAAACCAATAATATGTATAACTCACCCCTTACTATTAGTTTTTTTCCTTATTTACATGGAGTATTATAAATAAATTAGGTGGCGCAACAGTCCATGAAGGACCAGGGCCTAGTGACTTACAACTCTCAACCATCTCTGTGTGCGAGTAATGTTGTCAGAGATGGAAGGGAAGTTAGGTGGCACAGGCAGGGATTGAACCCAAGACCCCTTGCATGACAGTCCAACGCACTAACAATCACGCTACGGGTACTACAAAGAAAGTACGAAATTAACATGGAGTATTATTGATTATTAAATCTGAAGCCTTCTATTACTTTTTTTTTTTAATATTGTGGAACTTATTTACTTCGAAAAGAATTGAGCCTTCATTTTTGAACAAATATCAAAACCTCTCCCAACAATTTTTATCGGTTGAAATTCACTCGAAGATTAATCGATTTTTACGGTTCAATATATTTTCTTCGAAAACGGAGCAAATTCAGAAATGTATAAACTCTCTTTATTCTAAAACCATTATTTTGGGTATCTACTATAATCCAGGCTTCATGTTTGATCACACTGCATCGAACATTTATTATCGGCTTACACCCCTTTTACACCAAGAGCAGTCAATTTTTATGACCGAAGATTAGGAAAAGAATAAAGAAAATTGTGAACATTTAATAAAAGGGTTTTCCAAGAAGGGTTTTGTATTTTGAATAGCCCGCTTTTTGGGTAGCTGTCATCTATTGACATCAATGTTGAACACTTTGGAGTAACAGTTCGCAAAATTAAAGCTTCTTTACGTCCGTCGTCATGAAAAACCTTCTCGACCTTCGATTTGGAATATTGAAACCTGATACAAAATTTGAGTTGTAGCAGCAATAAAACCCTAGGTTTTTCAATTCCTTGTCGATTTCTGGAAATAGGCATTCCAAAAACGTCATTAAACCGTATTCTAAATAAAGATTTAAGTTTCAAAGTTCTAAGAGTGATCCTCAATACAACAAGCAGCAATGTGGTATTTTAGCTGATGGGGTCTTTGAAATGCATCAAAATGATTCAGATGATTACGTCAAAGGCTACGTTAAAAGCAGAACTTTCGCATATCATCCGGCTCGGAAAATCCAAGCATGATTGTTAAAAAGTCTCTCCATCCTGAACGTGACTTTTACTTTCTTTTGTTCTTCTAATATCTTTTCTTACCGTGTTATTTGTCGAAGAGTTGATTACAACTGCTCAACGAGATACTTTCAACTTTTTTCTTAAAAACCACGTGAAAGAAAAGGTCTAAGCTCAACATCGGATTCAAGATCAAAATTTTTGAAAGTTATCAAGAACATTCAGCAGATGGATCCAAGACAAATGAGGGAGTTGGTAGTGGTGTGTACTCATAAAAGCTTAATCTAAACATCTCATTCCGCCTCCCTAATCATTGTAGCGTCTTCCAAGCGGAAATTTTAGCGATCAAAGAGGTTCTCTCCTGGCTAAGAGCTTCTGATATCCGCATCTTCTCTGACAGTCAGGCTGCCATCAAATCTCTTGACGGTGTCTCAACCAAATCTCTAACGGCCCTCGATTGTCGATCGTCTCTTATGGAGATGGCGCAGCAACTTAACATTCACCTCTGCTGGGTGCATGCCGGGCCACAGAGACATCACAAGAAATTGTAGAGCTGATGAACTCGCTAAAAATGGAACCGTCACACCTATTTCACCTGAAAGGGAGAAGATAGGTAATCCGATAGCTACATGTAAACTTCTGCTAAAAGAAATAGCTTTTACTTTACTTTTAATTTACCAACATGCGCACTGCGCAGCCACAAAACTCATATGGCCTTCACTGGACCTAAAGCGCTCTAAACACTTGTTATCTCAAAGCAGACTTCATATAAGCTTCCTAATAGGTGTCCTTACGGGAAACTTTCTTATAGGCAGGCACGCAATACGACTTGGTGTAGCCTCAAATGACTTCTGCAGGAGCTGTATGGACGAGGAAGAAGAAGAAACAATATCTCACCTCCTCTGCACCTGCCCTGTTCTCTCACTAAGACGCAAACTTCATCTGGTAGAATACTCTTTTGATAATCCCAGTGAACTAGCTAAAAAGAATATCAAATATCTCCTTCGCTTTATAAAAAGCTCAAAATGGTTCGACTAGTGGGAAGTAATTCTGTAGATTCATGTGGTATCACAATGGGCCTTTTCTTTTGGCCTAAGTGTGTGGATTCTGTATCCGCAGCCACTTTAACCTAACCTAACCTAACCTAACCTAAGAACATTCAGCAGCAAATGAAAGAATTGGTGATTGAAAATTTCACGATATCGTTTTTAATGGTTAATGCCTTATTTTCCTCTTTAAGAAAACATAAACATTGATTTCTCTTAAAAATTAGTCGTTCTTTTAATATTAAAATGAAACCTCTTATTGTGAAACCCTTCATACAATCGAGCCCTCAAGCATTTTAAACTCTTTTAATCCTGCAAACATATGATAAGTTTATTTACATCTTTTCCATATTTTAACTCTTTTATTACAACATCAACATATCTTTAGCCCATTAGACACACAATTTCCACCAGCTTTTTTTTTTCAAAACCTTAATGAACCTCGTTATTTTTATCATGCATTCGATTTGTACCGCAATTCAACACTTCATATACATATACAATTTGTTATTTGATCCCTTATCGTCTTCACAAAAACATCGCTGCTTTTTACATTTCACACTGACGATGTTCAATTTTTCACCCCTTCTCATCACTTTTGACGCTTCAATAAAAATAAACAAAAAAAAACAACAAAAATAAAACACGTGTTTAACCCTGATATAGAAATTTAAAACCCATTCAGATGTTTGCAACACCCACCTACACCCCCAAAACTTAATGCCTTTTTTATCCCAACAAAATTGATTTGTTCAATTTTTCCAACGATTAAACTTTGTTCTCGCGGAAAATTCGTTGCAGACCATTTACTATAACTTAGGTACGTTGGTAGGTAAGGTTAAGATATGTGAAACCCTCGGGTATCATATCAGCCCCCTTTTTTGTCGGGTTCAAATTTAAAATAACTAAGAAAAAAAATAAAACTTCGCTATTTGTGTTTCATTGCCCCCTTATTTTTTTCCCTCCTTTTTCTGAGTGAAACAAATCTGAAGTCAAACAAAAAAAAAAGCTTTTCCAAGGGGGTGGATGATGGAAAATAAAAAAATAAATTCCTTCACGTACCGAAGGACTAAATTCATGATTGGAGGAAATAAAATTTTCCGATTTCTTTCTTTTTTTTTTTTTTGATTCTCTTGTTCAATTTTCCTCTTTTGAAGTTTTATCGCACAAACGTTGAAGAATTTTATCAATTAATTTTCTTTCCTGTTTTATTTTTTTTTTCTTATAAAGTTTATTTTCTTCTTTTTCTCCTTAAACTGTATTTATATTGATTTTTCTTATATGTTTTCTTATTCGCTTAACTAATTAAAATCTTTGTTTTCTTATCTATTTACAGGAAGAAGTAAGTAATAATAAATTTTGGAATTTAAATGTGATGATGTTCACAGACTTTGAATGGGAGGTGGTAAGTTTAGAGTTTAAGTTGGTTTTTAAGTTAAAAATGTATTTTTCAGGACATTTTTGTGTTTCATTATTTTTTTCAGAAAACACTGAACTTAAAATATTGATTAGACTTGACATTACAATGATAGGGAACCCGAAAAAATCCGGTTCCTTTTGTTATATTGAGCGCGCACTAAAGGGGTTATAAATACCCTTATAATGATTAGACACAGTGCGAGCAATTACGAAAAGAGGACATGATTAGAAAGGAGAATGGTTTTGAATGTCTGAATATTGTAATGAGTGGGATATATTGAGCCTGGTAAAGCATTCCACATTCGTGTAGTGCGGCTAAAGAAAGAATCCTTGTAGTTAACAGTCCTTCCAAAATGGAGGTCAAGGGTTAAACTGATGGGTATTCCTAGCAGTATGGGTATTACGATTCAATTGTTTGAGGGGAGGAATGCAACCGGCTATTTCAATAGAGCATTGTTTATAAAAATAACCATAAAACAATGATAGAAGATAGAAGAAGCAATTGTCTCTTTAAGAGAACGATCTCAACTTATCTACACTTATATTATAAAAAGGAAAGATTTTTATTTTTGTATGTAACGAATAAACTCAAAAATTACTGGACCGATTTTAATAATTCTTTTTTCATAAGAAAGCTACATTATCACTGAGTAAAATAGTCTATATTAACTTATTGTAATGGGTCCGATTTGTCAAATTGAAAATTTTGACATTTCTCGACGTTTCAAGGTCCCTAGAGTCGAAATAAAAGATTTTTAGAAAGATGTCTGTGCGTGCGTGTGTACGTACGTCCGTACGTCCGTACGTCCGTATGTCCGTACGTTCGCGACGTTTTTTTCGTTGTCCATAGCTCAAGAACCAGAAGAGGTATCGACTTCAAATAAATTGTGTTATACAGATAATAAGGCGAAAAGATGCAGAAAGGGCTCTCAAGAAAATTGCGTGGGTGGTTTTTTTTACCATAGCAGTTTAAAAAAAAGGTGAAAATTTTGGTTAACCCTTAATATCTTACGAACCAAAAATGCTAGAGACTTGAATTAAATTTTATATAATATATTGTAACGTGATACCAAACAAGTATATTTTTTGAAAAAAATCCAGTTAACGCTTTTTTTATAAATCAAAAAAACTGAAAAAAAAAATTTGTCACCTCGAAAATTTTACGAATACAAAATGATTTTATCTCCAAAACAATTTTGTGCAACGAAGAATAATGTTTTTGACATCTGGTAAAATTTTGAGAAAAATCGAATTGATAGTTTTTTTTATAAAAAATAAAAACCTAAAAAAACATTACTCAAAGTTGGTAAAAATTGAATTTCGACTCAAATATCTTTTCAAAAATTTGAGATATTGGGTTTTAACTACTTTTATCTTTTGAAAAACAATGTTGTCAACATGCAGTAAAATTTCGAGAAAAATCAAATTGACAGTTTTTTTTACAAAAAATAAAAACTTAAAAGAAAATTTAACAAAAGTTGGTAAAAATTGATTTTCGACGCAAATATCTTTTCAAAACTTTGAGATATTGGCTTTTATCTTTTAAAAAAAATTGTTTTCAACATTCAGTAAAATTTTGATAAAAATCTAATTGATAGTTTTTTTACAAAATATAAAAACCTAACAAAAAAACAATACTAAAACTTGGTAAAAATTTACTTTCGACTCAAATAGCTTTTCAAAAATTAAAAATATTGTCTTCAAACTTTTTTTATTTCACAGAAAATATTGTTTTCGATATTCAGTGGTTTTTTATAACGTCCAACAGTCCATTTTTTCATAAAAAAATAAAATCTACAAGAAATAGTACGCAAATTTGGTAAAAATTGATGTTCGGTTCTTGATATCTCTCAAATTAATTTAATTCATCTAATTAGTAAAAATTTAAGAATTGCTACTAAAATTGGTAAAAATTTCTTTTTCACTAAAAATCTATTTAACAAAACTAGATTTTCAAACAAAACTATTTCTTTATATGAAAAATATTGTTGGTAATTTTAAAATTTTAAAGAATAATTCAACTGACAACTTTTTTAACCCAACACGAAAACCTTCAAACTTTGAAGCAAGACAAATCGACAGACGGGATGGGAAGTTTTCAGTGTGGGTCGCATCCCAGCCTCTTTTTTAGTACTAGATTACTATGGAAATCTTTAGAAATTCCTAATAAAACCAACCGAAGGTGTACAAAAATTAGACATAAAATGTCTTCCATCGCATAAACTACGAAGAATATTAATGATTGGACAAACAAATGTTTTCTAATTTAGTGATTCATGGTCGTTTTAATTAGCATGCTTATAACTTAAATATCTGTACCTATTTATGCCTACCCGTGCGAAGCCGGGACGGGCAGCTAGTTTTTAATAAAGTTTAATGATTTTAACGTGTTAATCGTAGCTAAGTGATCTATTATCGTAAATAGTAAACATTAAACTAATATTATGCCACTTCAAATGACAACTGAATTTGACAAGTGTCAAATGCCAGTGCTTACTTACTTACTTAAGGTGGCGCTACAGTCCGGGCGGACCTGTGCCTCAACCAACATGCGTCTCCAGCCAGCTCGGTCCCTAGCTAGCTGTCTCCAGTTTCGCACGCCAAGTTGGTTGAGGTCCTCACCCACCTGAGTGCGCCACCTGAGTCGCGGTCTTCCTCTACTGCGCCGTCCCTCGGGATTGGATTCGAAGACCTTCCGGGCTGGAGCGTTGATGTTTTTTTCCATTCGCTCTACATGACCCAGCCATCTAAGCCGTTGGACTTTTATTCTGCTTACTAGGTCAGTGTCGCTGTACAGCCCGTACAGTTCGTCGTTATATCTTCTCCTCCATTCTCCATCTATACGTAGGGGACCAAAAATCACCCGAAGAATTTTTCTCTCGAAGCATCCTAAGACGTTCTCATCCTTCTTTGACAGGGTCCAGGCCTCAGCGCCATGAATGAGAACCGGGATGATGAGTGTCTTATAGATGGTGATTTTAGATGCTCGAGAGAGGACTTTACTGCTCAATTGCCTTCTAAGTCCAAAGAAGCAGCGATTTGCAAGAGTTATTCTTCGTTTGATTTCAGCGCTGGTGTCGTTGCCTGTGTTTATAGCGGTGCCTAGGTAGACAAAGTCCTTAACTACCTCGAAGTTATAGCTGTCCATGGTGACGTTTTGTCCAAGACGTCGTTGTTCAATGTCCTTTTTTGATGACAGCATATACTTGGTCTTGTCCTCATTGACCACTAAACCCATCTTCTTCGCTTCCGTCGCAATGCTCAAAAACGCTCCACTGACATCACGCTTTGATCTTCCAATTATGTCAATATCGTCTGCGTATCCGAGTAATTGGATGGACCTTTGGAAGATTGTGCCTCTAATGTTGACGGTTGAGTTTTGCACAATTCTTTCCAGACCGATGTTGAAGAAGTCGCATGACAGTGCATCGCCTTGTCTAAAACCTTTTTTGACATCAAATGCATCGGTGAGATCTTTTCCGACCTTGATGGAGCAGCGTGCATTCTCCATCGTCATTCTGCACAAACGGATAAGTTTGACAGGGATGCCAAAACTAGACATTGCTCTGTAGAGCTCTTCCCTATGGATGCTGTCATACGCGGCTTTAAAATCGATAAAGAGATGGTGGGTATCGATTTGAAGCTCCTGGGTTTTTTCCAAGATCTGCCGTAATGTGAATATTTGGTCGATAGTGGACTTTCCTGGTCTGAAGCCACACTGATAAGAACCTATCAGGTTGTTGACGAACGGCTGCCAGTGCTACCAACATGAAACCACGAAATAAATGACTCTGAACAAAAACGAATTTGTAAGGTTGTAGTTTATTTAATTAAAACTGTTTGTTGTAGTCGCTTTAACAAAAATATTATTTTTTTTTTTGGAAAATTATTAGGAGTTTTTTACAGTATAGAAATGTGTATGAATAACAAATATAACTTCTGCAATGGAATTATAACTGATAAAAAGTAAAGTGAAACCCTGCTGCGGATAAAGATTTAAGTTTTATTCGAGTATCGATATCCATTTAAGAGTTCTTCAATTTTTGACGTTGGTACGTTTGAAACCTTTTTGAGGCTCGACGGATGCGTTCGTAGAGTAGTGGTTTATTTATTTTAACTACTGTTTTCTAATTTAGGTATTTACTTGTGTGTTTTTTTCAATGAGCTGACCACTCAAATTTTATTTAATCTTCTTATAAATGCATATTTGTATAGTCCTGGTGAATCCGTATCAACTTGAGTACGATAATTTTTCAAAATAGAACCTAAAAATTAGTTTGACAGTTAAAAAAAGATTAAGATATGAAAATTCAAATCTTTTTTCTAATTACGGTTTTTTTAAAGTTACTTAGCATAAAATCGTTCTTAGAGTTCACTGCGCGTCGCGTCGCGTCGTTTTATAATTAATTGTAAAACTTAATAAAGATGTAGTTTTGTTTTTGTAAACTGGCTCGACTAAGTTGTTTAATTATAAGGAAATAGAAGTAGGCAGTAATATTTTGTAAAAAGTTGCACGTGAAGATCTAAACATAGTTAGACCATATTTTACGAACGAACCCCTTTTCAAAATGGAAAACATTTTGATATTTTCTTAACACATCCTCTTTAAAACTTTCCATTGTCATAAAATTGTTTACAACTTTGTCTCAAATTATTTTGACGAATATGGAATCCCAAAAAAAAAAACACGGCATGGTAAAGTTTCACCAGTAAAATATTTGACTCAAAAACAGTATTCTGCTCTCAATTTTAAGGAGCGATATGAGTTTCACCTGAGTGAAATTTTAATTTGACTTACAAATATGATTCCGTAATGTCTCTAAGTCTTCACAAGCATACTTTTTGGCCTTGAAAAAAGAATATTGGACGAAATATTATGTAGTGCATATGGTGGACTTTATCAAAAATTAGTCATCTTCATCATTCACAGCCCGCTTTTTGGGCAGCTGCAAGAGTGTTTATCTAAAAGAGGTGACCACAATTAGCCACCAAAATCTTGTGATTTCACGCCTTTAGACTCATTGCTTTACAACCAGGGTCAAAGAAGAGATATGTATGACAGTGCCCCACAGTTGGTTCAAGACATTAAAAACGAAATTCGTGAAGTTTTATAGGCCAACCATAAATGTGTTGGACTGAAAATGCTCTAAAAATTCACTGTAACAGAAAAACAATTTCAACTTTAAAAAAATGTACGACTATATCTTGAAAAAAAATCATATACAAAAATTATAGTAAGGTACTGAGTATACTGACAGTTTTTGGTAAATCATTTGTCGGTTTTTTTTTTATATAAACGAATTTTAGTTAGACATTAACTGAACACAAAAACTATTAACAAGAATTCGTGGTCAGTTTTATTAAGTAATTTCGTTAGTCCTTTGAAAGATAACCCTAATACCTACATACAATCCTACATTCTTTAAACCCATTTCACTAAACAGAATAAACAATTAAAGAAAACAAATTACTTTAACAATTCATATCTTTCGTAAGCCTTTAACTATACATAAACTAAAATTATCTACCTATTTCGTACATATTTTCTTTTTGTGCATTCCAAGAAACCCTTAAGATCCAAAAGCCAACCACAAGATTTGCATATCTCCAACTAACTTCGATACCATACTATTCTACCTATACCTAAGCTAAGTACATATTTCTGAACCGACAAACTTCTGAGGAAATATTTTTGTCAAAACCAAGAAAATCTCATTAGACAAACCAATAACTGCTTAATTCTTTGAAACTTAAAATAGTTAACTCTTTCCATATTATAGACATAGATGTATGTCTAGTATGTATAGTTTTCCACCCGAAACGACCCTCCTTCTGTGAGTGGAGTGTCCGCTATTTTCCGACTTTTGTGGGGTTTAGTTTCTTTGGGCTGAAATATTTAGCGCGAACCAAAATGAAGTAATATTTTAAACTGGGACAGTTATTAGAAATTTTATTGCTTATTTTGGGTAACATTCCATTTGAAAAGTTTACCAAATGGCCTGGCCAGAGTTTTCTGCCGTTTTAACCTGAATGTCTATACATCTACCCGCACCCTCATCTTCGCACCACCAAAAGACCAACCATAGCTATCATCGTCGCATCAGCGAACGTGTTGGTCGGTTCTTTGATGGTAATGAAAATAGGCAATTCGCAATGCTTTCCGTGTTAATTACTTTGAAACATCTTTTTCTATTTTAAACAAAGTTCCAACATCAAAACATTTAAAAACAGTTTTCCAGTGATTTGAAAACTCACTCATTCTAAAAACACAGAGTGGCTCGTCGTGGTGGCGTGGCAGGCAAAACTTGGAGAAGGGAGAAGGCTTCAAAGACGAAATGAAGGCAAAAGAAATTAGCTACACTTAGTCATGATGAAATGGCGATGATAAGCATTATTTTTCTAGATTATGAGGGTTGGAGAGGTTGTTGTTTTGTTTAATTATTTCTTAGAAAACTTAAATTGAACATTATTTTGGGTTGGAGGGTGGAAGTGATGATGATGATACAAAAACAACTTAGGAAAGAAAAAGAAAAGACGAGTACAAGGACCAGAAGTGAATACAATGGCAACGGTTTAAAAATTTAATAAAGTGCTTTTGTATTAGCGGCGCAGCGGCGGTAGAGGTAGAGGGAGATTTTCTCTTTAAATTCGAGGAATTTGCTTTGCAATTGATCTTTCGTTACTTAAAACATTATAATTTACTCAGAATATAATTTTTTTTTAAACCCATTTAATTGTTGCTTTAGCTATGAGTGCGAATTGGAAACAATTATAAGACAGGAAACGTAAATGCCATAAATTAATTATATGAGTATTATAACATTCTTTTTTATTTTTAAATAAATTATGTAAGTTCAATAGGCTATATGATTCATACAACATTCTCAAATAGGCCATAATTTTCTGTTTAAAATAGACCTTTGTTTGAAAAACGATTTTTATCTCTTGAAATACGGAATTCAAAAATAATATTGAAATTATCTCTTAAAGTCAATTTCTACTTCATTTAAAATTTAAACTTGCAAGGAACGTTAGAAAAATAATAGCATTTTAAATTATTAGCAATGTTAAATGTTTTCAAAGCTTTCTAATCACAATAACCTTCAATGTCGTAAACAGGTAGTGTGGCAAATATGTAGCTCCGCAACCACACTAATATCTTCCAATTTCGGCCATAAAAAGCCGTTCAGAGTGAACTTTATATGCGAGGTTCCAAAGAACATCTGCATATTCAAAAATAGATCTAACAAAAGATATAAATAATGATAAAAGAACGTTTTAATCTTTAGCATTTCCCTTAATGAAGCTTATCAACGAATTAGCTAAAAAAAGAGCAGAGTCAAGTATAACACCTAAATCGCTAATCCTTGAGACTCGATTAATAGGTCTGAATTCATTTGTGTAGTCAAAAAACAAGCAAATAGTTTTCCTTGACAAACAAACAAACTTTAGCCACCCTTGGTACACGAAAGAATTGCGTTTACTGCGTAACAAAAGAAATAAGGCATGGAAAACTTATCTCAAAACTCTGTCTCCAATCAATTTCTCTTTTTATGTTGAACTTTTTAACGAATTTAAGTGTCTTTCAAATTTTTTATATGCTATTTATGTTACTGATATAGGCACCTCTTTGAAAGAGAATCCTAAAAAATTTTGGAAACTTGTAAACTTAAAGAAAAAATCAGATGGCTTTCCAGTTAACTTCACTTGCAAGAATCTTTCTTTAAATAAAACTGTTGATATCTGTAACGCTTTCGCAACAAATTTCGGTGAATCTTTTGTTAATAGCCCTCAAGAAGTTGATGAAGTATATTTTCACAATCTTCACTCCTTTTCGCAGACTAGCTGTAGTCACATCCCTGTGCTACAGAGTACGGTCCTTGATCTTTTATCCGCGTTGAATGATGACTGCTCAGCCGGTCCCAATGGTATTCCCCTGATAGTATTAAAAAGGTGTATAGTAATGCTTTAGTTGAACCCCTTACGTTCTTATTCAAACTTTCTCTAAAAACAGCCAAATTTCACAATATATGGAAGGAGTCATTTCTAACACCAATTTTCAAGAAAGGTAACAAGGCGGATATAAGCAACTACAGGCCCATTGTAAAGCTTTCTTGCATTCCTAAAGTGTTTAAACAAGTTGTATGTGAAAGCGTAGCATTTTTTTAGTAAGAATCTCATTTGCGAACAGCAACATGGTTTTGTGAAAAAAAGATCAACCGTTACTAATCTCCTCAGTTTCTCAAACATAATGTACAAACGCTTTAGAACAAGGTTATAAAGTTGACTGTGTATATACACTGACTTTTCTAAAGCTTTTGACCAACTTATCCCCGGAATTATTTTTTTTTAAACTTAAAGCTCTTGAAAACAGATCCTATGAGGTAAAATTTAGAAATTGTCATTCTGAACCTTTTGTTGCTCAATCTGGTGTTCCCCAGGGAAGCCATCTTGGCCCTTTTCTATTCATCCTGTCTATTAACGACATATCGTCATGTCTACGCTCAAGTGAAGTTCTTATTTTTGCTGATGACATGAAAATTTGTAAGGTAATAAAGTCTACCCAAGATCATATCCTTTTACAAGCCGACATTGATAGTTTCACATTTTGGTGTGGCAAAAATAGCCTTACCCTCAACCCTTTTAAATGCCAGACGATAACTTTTACTAAAAAACGAATCGGATTATTGTATATCACAGCAAAAACTCTGTCGCGTCTCCACATTTAATGATTTAGGTGTTCATTTCTGTTCCAACTTAGAATTTACACATCACATTAATTTTATTGTTAATAAAGCAAGTTCTATGCTTGGTTTTATAAAACGCTGGGCAAAGGAGTTCAATGATCCCTATGTTACTCTTTCTTTATACAATTGTCATGTTCGTCCTCATCTTGAATATGCTTCGCAGGTATGGAACCCCTATTACGAAATTTATAAGAAACGTATTGAATCAATTCAACATAATTTCATTCGCTTCGCCCTAAAGGGTCTTCCGTGGGAAGATCCTTATGATCTGCCTCCCTATGAACATCGTATTCAACTTCTTCAATTGCAAACTCTCCATCAAAGGCGTGTTAATAATGACTTAGTATTATTAGTATTGATGCACCTTACTTGCTATCTTGTATACATTAAATTACCGAGGCGGAACTCATCACCTGCGTACGTTTGACTTTATACATATTGATTTCCATAGAACTAACTATGGAAAGAAAGAAGCTTTAAGTCGAATGAGCATTTTATATAACTTAAACTGTTCATCGATTGATTTAAATTTAAATAAGGTGGGATTAAAATCATTGTTTAGAACCAGTGCTCCGCTATCGTAAACATCTTTATTTTATTTTATTTTTTTTTTTAATGTTCTGTAATAATTCATGTTAAATGTTAATGATTATTATGTTATGTATTTTGTGCGTGTGTTATAGGCTATAATTGTATTATTTTCTTACTAACAACTAACACATGCACTTATGATGAGCCTCTGATCGTAGTGTGACGCTTGCTGTAAGCTAACTACTTTCTGAAAATTCTGAAGTGTAAATAAAAATGAGAAAAAGATCACATTACATTTTTTAATATCAAGTTTAAGACCACTGACATGACATAAACTATTGAGCTCAGATTGAACTTCCGGACAATCTTCTAAACTTTTTACTTTTAAAAACAGTTTAAAATCAACTGCATACATCAGATAATCGCAGTTAAAAATAATCACTGAAAGAATATCAGCAATAAAAATAATGAAAAGGGGTGGACCAAGATAGCTTCCCTGCGGAACACCTGACGTGCATAAAATGCCCTTAGAGCATACGTTATTTATTTGAACTTTTTGCGAGTTCTACCAGTGAGATATGAAGATAACCAACGAAGCATTTCTGAATGAAATCCAAACATTTCAAAATCTTTCTTCCATGGTATTTGTGACATATGATGTGAAATATGTTTAATTTTTCACCGTAGACCTACCAGTAACAAAGCCGTGCTGTTCTGCAGCCAAATACTAACACGTAAGAAAATCTGATTCTTTTTTTAATAAGCTTTCAAATAACTTGGGAATTGCAGAGAGTGTTTACAAATACCTCTATAATTGTCAATAATATTTTTCGTACCCGACTTATGAATAGACACAAGGTACGAAATTTTTCACTCATTTAAGAAGTAACATTCCGGATGAGATTTATTGAAGACAGTAAGTAACAAACAATAAAGCAAATTACAGCAGTTTTTGGTGAGTTCATCGCTTAACCAAATCCTTACGAAGTTTAATAAAATTTAAGTAATCAGCCTGATTTTTTGATTTCTTGTATTTATTATAGGCATGATGTTTTATTTTTTTTTTTTTTTAGATTACGGAGCTGTTTATTACTTCACGGAGTTTCAAACGAATTTGTCTATTTCCAATAACCTCATTTTTTAAATAAGTAAATCCAAGTAACAAAGCACCAAACAGTGAAAAGTTAAAACATTTTGTAGCATTTTAATGACCCAATGAACTTAAAAACGAGTTTGCTGGTGATTGATTGGCTTAAGCTCTTGTGTTGAGTGCTAAGGGTGCATTATCATTTCACCTTTAATAATGGCGTACTTTTTAATTTTCAAAAAGTGACAGCCAGGGCCGGATTTAGAGGTCCAGAGGACAATAGAGGAGCGGAGCCCCCCTCGCCCAAATTATTTTTAAAATACATAAAGTAGTAAACCATTTTTTTTCACTCGAGTTTTTCAATGAATAATTTATTTTGAAACCAAGTAGATTCCTTTTTGTATTGAACAAACACATGCATATAAATATAAACGGAAAAAAGAATTATCTGAAATTAAATTTTAGGGTTAACTAACGGAACCTTTCGAGCTTTTTTCGCCGAAAAAACGTTGATGATTTCGTTGAAATCCAGTTCTCGGAGTAAATCGCTTTCAGTGCTCAGGAGAGAAAGCTTCGATAGGCGGTTTTGTCCCATCGTGGTTCGAAGCCTAGTTTTTATAATTTTCATTTTTGAAAATGAACGCTCTCCAGTTCAATTTGTTACCATCAAAACCAAATACATTCTCAATGCAATTTCTAGGTTTGGGAATGTAGCTCTGAAATTTTGATTTTCGAGAATTTGGTAGTAAAATAGTTCTGGCGATTGATCTGTTCCATAGTCCTTTTCCTTTTTGTATGAGTCAATCAAAGACGCAAATTGAACCAACTCATTAACAATTATAGGCTCTAAATCATCCGGATACACTTTCACCAATGCCTCTGTTGCAGCGTGCAAATTTTCAGCATCCATCTTTTCGATGTGATTTAGGAATCCAAATCTCGAACGTACAGGCATGCAATCTTTCAGTAAGAGAAACGGATAGCTGGTCAATCACTGGGATGAAGGTATGTATGATTATGACTATGATTTTTTTTTCAATTTCTTGCATGCAGTAAAGTTCGTGAATAATTGATGGCATTTAGTTGTGTCACAATAATAATTATTTGCTTATCAAACTGCATACCTGACTGCATAAAGAAATATGAAACAAATTACCGATTA
Source organism: Eupeodes latifasciatus (assembly GCA_920104205.1). Classification (NCBI taxonomy): domain Eukaryota; kingdom Metazoa; phylum Arthropoda; class Insecta; order Diptera; family Syrphidae; genus Eupeodes; species Eupeodes latifasciatus. Next base: position 42,606,101 of record OV049925.1, on the reverse strand, counting down.
GTCAATAATAATTGATTTTTCAAAGAATTGAAGAACACCGATTCTTCATATAAAGCAATTAATTTATATGTAAAAAAACATATATACAGGGTGGGGCGTGGTTACTTCCTTATTTTAAAAAATCATAACACAAAAAGTATTGGCAATATTGATTTAATTATTTTGTCTGTGTATAGAAGTACATTTAAAGTTTTATTTTATTTGGTTTTAAAAACGTTATCTCGAAGGTGGCCACCGTTGTCATCAAAGCACTGAGATAATTGGAATTTGAAATTGTTTTCCACTTTTTCGTCAGCGATAGCAGCACGAATATTATTTTTAAGATGACGAAGGGTCTTTGGACGATCAGTGTATACCAACGATTTAAAAGGGCCCATATACACTACACAAAGTGTTTGAGCAAACGAATGTATTTTGTTGTTGTAAAAATGTTTGTGCATACTGTTTGAGTAGTGTGTAGCGATGATGCGTGTTTGCGCAAGCGGTTTGAACAAAATCAAAAAATTTTGAATTTTCCGTACCTGCACAAACATGTTTGTGTGGTGTGTATTGAATTTTGCTCAAACCGATGCCAATTCTCATAGAGTTAACATGAATAAACAAGAGGAACAAATTTTTTGGACTGAATTCATTGAACTTTATAAAAGTTTACCGGTATTGTGGTGTGTAAAAATTCTTTTTTTTTTTCTAACTAATATCTCTCAAACATGTTTGTGTAGTGTGTGGCGAAACTATGTTTGCTCAAACACACGTTTGAACAAACGTGTTTGCGTAGTGTATGGGCCCAATAAGGTAGCCCCACAGGAAAAAATCACATGGGGCTAAATCTGGCGATCGTGCTGGCCACTGAAGATCGCCTCTAAGAGAGATGAGCTGTTCGGGGAAGTGTTCACGCAAAATATTCATTGACCTTCTTGCTGTGTGAGCTGTGGCGCCATCCTGTTGAAACCACACTTCCCCTACATTCATTTCTTCAAGTTTGGACAGAAAAAAATCCACAATCATGTTTTTTTTGTTCACACATCCTGAAATATGGAAATGTGCAGGTTTTCGAGGAAGGCTTCACTTCACATGCATATTTTCGGGCAACATAATCGCATGGATTAAGTAGTTGCACCACTGCCTATTTGTATGGGTGAAAATTAAGTTCCTCATGAAGAATTCGTCTCACTGTGCGACTAGAAATCCCTTAAGCAGCCGAATGTGTGTGTGCAGATCGCCTAGGGGATTTCAAAATCGCCGCCCTTACCCTTTCTATGTTTTCTGGCGTCTTGACGGTTCTGGAAGGTCCATTATGTTTCTTCTGCACACTACCGGTATCCCTGAAAGTGTCTATCCACAAACAAATCGATTTCCGATCAGGCACACGACCTGCAGGTGCGATATTTAAATGGTTTCTAAAAGCACGCTGAATTGGGATGGCTGAAAGAAAAGTAGGCCTCCACGACGAACGCGCGCTCTTGCTTTGTCCACTGCATTGTTGACACTAGTCATAACGAAAACCTTAGATAACGTGCTTTCGAACAAGCCATAAACCAACGCTCTACTATTAATAGCCGCTTAGTTGCGAGAGTTTCAGATAAGGAAGTAACCACGCCCCACCCTGTATAAGACAATAAAAAATTGTCGAGACACGGAATCGAATACCCAACCTCCGAGGTTGCGGGCAAGTACCACCCCACTCAGCCATTAAGCGATTGGGGTACTCCCTCAAGATGGTTAGTGAATTGGAATTGCTTCTTATCAGGGTCATTTGAGATTTTTATATTTCACTGATTGCCTGATTGGAGTTAACAAATCAATGTAGGCTGTAGGTAAAGGTAAAAGAGCAACAAAAAAATACATTTCAAAGGAAAAGATGTTTACTAGTTGGAATTTGAAACATACATTTTCCGAAGTCTCTATTGTTGGGGCCCCCCGTTTGTGGTGGCCCGGGCTTCTGCCCCGGTTGCCCTCCCCTTAATCCGACCCTTGTGATTTTCTGGTGTAGTTTCCATTTTGCTTTCTGAATTTTTCACAGATACAAGCATTTCTGACTTTCTTCTTTCTTCTAACTTACTTTAAGAAAAATCTAGTTCTTTTTAACTTCCCATATAAAGTTATTGTAATCGGTCCGATTTGTCAAATTGAAAATTTTGAGGTCCCTAGAGTCTAAATAAAAGATTTTTAAAGAGATGTCTGTGCGTGTGTGTGTTACGCAAATTTTGTAAAAATTGATGTTCGGTTCTCGATATCTTGTAAACAATAGAAATTAATTTCATTCATCCAATTTGAATTTGTTTATAATCTCTATCTATATATATAAAAATCAATGCCACTTTTCGTTTGTAATGTTATAACTCAACAATGCCTTTACCGATTTGGCTAATTTTGGTCTTGAATTATTCGTGGAAGTTCAGAGAAGGTTTGTGTGTAGAGAAAATAAAAAAAAACTCTTAAAAAAGTGTAAAATCAACACCTTTCTACACTCCCATTTACAAACAATTTGTACTAATACTTACTTGCTTTGTGTTTATATTTTCCAAAATATTGTTGAGTTGTTGACTGAAGGTAAAATGCCACGAGCAAGACGACCAAACATAGGCCTTCGAACGTGTAATGCAAATCAAGTGGCATTATTAAGACGATCTCAGACTACAGATGAACGCGCACAAGCTAATGCATCGCAGCGTGAACGTACTGCACCGAATAGATCTGTTGACCCTGTACCTGTACTTAATCTTGCATGGCGATCACGAATACGTCGTGCTGTTTTGGATGAAATGCTGCGTACTGCTTTTAATTACAATAGTCAGATTGATTATAGTATGTACGAATACATTGGAATGATGGACGCAATATGTCCACATTGTGATGCGGCTAACTTTACAGGTGAAACGCCCGGAATGTGTTGTGCTAATGGTAAAGTGAGATTGCCAACATTAGAAACTCCACCCGAACCATCGTATTCATTTATTTTTGGGACATCTCAAACGTCGAAGCAGTTTTTGAATAATGTTTAACAATACAATTCGGCATTTCAAATTACTTCTTTTGGTGCTACTAAGATTATATTAGAGATAATTTTATGCCGACTTTTAAGGTAAATACCTCAACAGGATTGTCCCATGCTTATATTAATCTGAATCATAAAGTCTTAAAAATTCTGATTCAACATCTATCTAAAATTACATACATCTTACAGATTCAGGGCCAGATTTATCATCAAGCTGGTTCGTTATGCATCAATTTTTGCAAATTTATTTTATTGGTGATGAAAATCGTAAATTGGATCAACATTGTGCAGTTGTTTCAAATACAAGACGAGAAAGTATTCGTGAGCTACAAAGGTTTTTCCATCAGTATAACGCATTAGTTCAATTGTTCAAAATTGCTCTTGATCGTATGCCATCTGATAATCATAAAATTGTAATAGCACCAAATTTAATATTACAAAAACAATAAACATGTATATGACACAATCATGCAAGTCGTTTCCAATAATGCAGGTGGATTATATTTCTTGGATGCACCTGGTGGTACAGGCAAAACTTTCGTTGTATCATTGATTTTAGCGACTATTCGATCGGAACAGAACATTGCATTGGCACTTGCATCTTCGGGAATTGCTGCTACATTATTAGAAGGTAGTCGGAACGCAAAATCTGCATTAAAATTGCCATTGAATGTACAACTTGCAATATTTCGAGAAATTCTGCTATGGCAAAAGTTCTGCGATTAACGTCAATAATTTTATGGGATGAGTGCACAATGGCGAATAAAAAATCAATAGACGCATTTAATCGAACAATACAAGATTTACGCGGTAATCAACAGCTTTTTGGTGGTGCTCTGATATTGCTGTCAGGGGACTTTCGTCAAACATTGCCTGTCATTCCTCGATCAACTCCTGCTGATGAAATAAACGCCTGTTTGAAGTCATCAGTTCTTTGGAAATATGTACGAAAATTGACACTGAACATTAATATGCGTATTCACCTACATAATGATGCAACTGCCCATGAGTTTTCAAAACAATTGTTAGAAATTGGTGATGGCAAAATACCATTTGACAGTACCAACGGATTGATCACTTTACCGAAAAATTTGTGTACAATTGCGCAATCTATAAATAAGTTGATTGAATGTGTTTTTCCGAATATTCTTCAGAATTACAGAAATAATGATTGGTTGAGAGAACGCGCCATTTTAGCACCGAAGAACATTCATATCAATACCATTAATTTTCAAATTCAAGCAAACCTGCCAGGTTTAGTCACGACATATAAATCAATTGACAGTGTTATGAATCAAGATGAGGCAATGAATTATCCAATTGAATTTTTAAATTCATTGGAACCGGCTGATATACTCGTGCCACCGCATTTCTTGAATATTAAAATTGGTTCTTTGATTATATTATTGCGAAATATTAATCCACTAAAACTGTGTAATGGCACCAGATTGGCAGTAAAGAAGTTATTGCCAAATTTGATTGAAGCTACAATCTTAACTGGTAAATCAAAAGGAGAAGTGTGTTTGATACCGCGTATCCCTATGATTCCAACTGATACGCCATTTGATTTCAAAAGATTACAATATCCTGTGCGTTTATCATTTGCAATGTCCACAAATAAGGCCCAAGGGCAAAGACTTCACGTTTGTGGTGTCAATTTGGAGGAATCAATATATTTTTTTTGTTTGAATAAATGAACTTAATAATCATTCTTTTTTATTATTACTATGCCTTATACGTAGCGAAGCACGTACCGGGCCGCTAGTATAAGAAATACAAACTTTTAAGAAATGCTATTAAAATTGGTATTGTTTTTCGACTAAAAATATCGTTAGCAAAAATAGGTTTTGAAATTAAACTATTTAATTATATGCAAAATATTGTTGGTCATTTTAAAATTTTTAAGAATAATTCAACTGACAAATTTTTTGACAAACCTCTTTATCTTATTTGAATTAGAAAAAATGTCTGCCGTTTTTTGCATACAAACATATTTTTCCAATTTCTATTTCTTTAAGTTGGCAACACTTTACCATACAAAAAACTGAAATCTTCCGACAATTCCGAACACCGTTTGAATGAAAAACCAATTGCTGTGAACGCCAAAACAAAAAAAAGAAATATTTAACAAAAATTGGAAAGTGAGAAGGAACTGGAAATGACAAAAAATCAGTGGTCCACTAGGGCGTATACTTTTTTTTGTATTTATTTGAATGGTGTTCGTTTTGTGAAAAGTTAAATATTTAGGTACTTCAAGTAAAATTTATGATCTGCTTTTAAAAGATCTTATAGACAAATCCACCGTCAAGTTTGTTCCAAGCCCTAACTAAAGTTAGTACATAAGTTTTTGTTCCTAATGCGGGATAACAGATATTACATACATAACTTTTAATCAGTATCCTATATGTAAGTTACAAAATCCTGAAAACGGAAAGACGAGTTAAAACAGTTGAGGTTAAGTAAGACTTTTATGTCTTAAAAAAATTAATCTTTGTATGCATTTAGTTTCTCATTATTTACATAAAAAATAAATATTTGCATTTAGTTATAAAAATTCCCTAATTTATTGTTATTATTTTTTTTCTTAACAGGCCCCCGCACACGCAAACCGAAAAAATCACCTGGTGAAAAAGGTATCCAACCTGTCAATGAAGATAAAAGACCTCGTACCGCATTCAGTGGATCTCAGTTGGCTAGATTAAAAGTAAGTTTCCTCACATCTCCCTCTCTCAAAAAAAAAAAAAACAATTTCTTATTTGTATCTTTTATCACAGCACGAATTTACAGAAAATCGCTATCTCACAGAAAAGCGACGTCAACAATTAAGCGGTGAACTCGGTCTAAATGAAGCTCAGATTAAAATCTGGTTTCAAAATAAACGTGCCAAGATTAAGAAGTCAAGTGGTACTAAAAATCCATTAGCTCTACAATTGATGGCTCAGGGTCTATACAATCACTCAACAATTCCATTAACAAAAGAAGAGGAAGAACTGCAAGAGCTTCAAGCTAAAGCAGCATCGAGTGCATAAAAATAATTACAAAAACAAAAAGAGTTCCTTTTCACATAAATCTTATGTAAGAAACTCATCTTTACAACGAAAGTATTAGACAAACGAATAAAAATATAAAACAAAATACAAACAAAAACTATAAACAATTGTATATTTTAACCACCTATTCTTGTACAAAAATTAAATTAAATAAATAATAAAATAAAAATAAAATAAAATAAATTCAAAAAAAAAGCAATATTTAATTTTTAAGATAAAACAAATCGATTATAGTTTATATGTATGTAAAAATAAAAATGTGTAAATATATTTTTTCTCACTTGTTTTTTCCACGATGTTTTTTGTTCTTATCTTATATTACAAAAATAAAAATTATTAAAATAAAAAATAATTTTCTAGTCCTTGCAAAAAAAATATTTATAAGAAAAATAAAATTATTAATTTTAAATACACTCATAAATAAGTAATAATAATAAAATATAAAATATGTAATGTATTCAATTGTATATTTATTTAAATCAAACTGAATAATATTTTGAGTTACTCTTATGTATTTTGTATCATAAAACATTATTGAACTGTTAGTAGGTATATTTAATTAAAGAAGAAAACAAAAACAGAAAATAAAAGAAAACAAAAATAAAATAAAACTTATTTAAATTAAATAATAAATCGTTGTGTTTTGATTTCTTAATTAAAATAGATATTTTTCTGTTTGACAATGAGATAATATGGTGTCAGTTTTTTAGACTTGAAAAAAGGTAAGCTAAAGTTATTTATTTATTCATGAGTGGCTTTTTTTATTTATTTAAGACAATCATAATTCACCAAACTACATTATTTACATAGGTATTTGGGAATTTCTGATAAGAGAAAAAGTTAAGGCACAAAGATTGAGCCATTGAACTCGAAAATGCCATTCTTTATACAAATATAGGAAATATTTAAATTTCGTATTTGCATTTTTTTAAGTGAGTTATGAATAAGTTATACCTACAAACATATAAATATATGTATCCAGAAAATAGTTTAAGATCAATTTGATACATAAAGTTTTGATTCGATTATAATCTTGTCAATGGGATTTTATGAACTTAAAACAACTTATCCAGTCTTTATCTTAGGAAAGCCTATTCTGGATGTGTAACTTCGAATAGAACATGAGTTTTTGAAAAATGTGCATAAATCTTCTTTATATATAAAAGAAAGTCGTGTTAGTTACACTATTTATAACTCAAGAACGGCTGCACCGATTTGGCTGAAAATTGGTGGGTAGGTAGCTTAGAGCCAGGAGAAGGACATAGGATACTGTTTATCCCGTTCGACAGCGTTCCCGTGTGACTTGGCATAAAACGTCAGTCACTGTAAAAATGGTATAACAAAAAAGAATCAGACTTGGAATAACAAAACGCAAATGACAGAGCTATGTGATGGACGTATGGGTGACAATTTGATTTTTGTAAGAAATCAATATGAAAACCATTTCTATTAAATAAATAATTAACAATCATAATAATGTAAGAAATCAGTATTAAAACTATTTCTATTAAAAAAAATAATTAACAATCGTAATGCAATGATGGAGCCATTGCCTATTTCAAAAAAAAGTGAAATGAACTATAAAATGTGGTAAACCAAAAACGCATCAGACTAGGAATAACAAAAACGCGCATCTCGAACAGCTAAGTAATTTTTCTATGAATAATTGGTTGAAAATTTGAGTTGTGAAATAAATGTTTAGATGAATTGAAGTGAAGTTTAATTAACAAGGGGGTAGTAATATCCCCTTAAATGTGCGCTTATTATAAAAAAATCAATGCCGCGACCAAGACGATCGAATCTTTCCCGACAAAGCCGTAATGCAAGAAGAATACGAAACACTACAAATAAAAGGGCTGAAGAAGGACAAGAAATCGCACGTGCAGAGGTCAACAAATAGATAATTTGCGACGCAGAACAAGAGATTTATAAAGTGCTGATTTGAATCGAGCAGTGTTTCGATACGATTGCAGCAATGATTACAGCTTGCATCCTAGCGTTTGTATTGGACAAATGGACGTTGTTTGCCAGTATTGTGGTGCATTAAAGTTTTCCGGAGAAATGCCCGGATTATGCTGCCTTAATGGTAAAGTGATATTACCATTGTTGACTCCGCCACCTGAACCATTGTCTTCATTGCTTTGTGGCGAAAAAACTGAATCACGCTATTTTCTGGCAAACACTCAAAATTGCAATGGTTGTTTCCAAATGACATTATTTGGGCAGATATTATCGAAGAACGAGATTTAATCCGACATTTAAGGTATATATACTTATTTTTGTACTTACATAGAATATAGTTAAAAAATAACTTACATTACGCATTCTTACGTATTAAATTTGCAAATTCTGAACTCTACTCTCACATCGAAAAAAGTCTTTTTATTTTGTAGATACAAAGACAGATTCACCATCGAATTGGAAAACAATTAATGAATATTGGAAATAGGTGAATGGAAATTGATGAATCTACACAATGTATCACCCTGCAAGCAAACTTCTGTAAGATCACATAAAGCATCGACGAATTAGTGCAGAAAGTTTTTCCAAACATTGCACAAAACTACAAAAACCATTAGTGGCTCAATAGGCGTGCTATATTAGCAGCCAAAAACATCGATGTCAATACCATCATCTTCACCGTTCAGCATGGAATACCCAGTGAAACGACAACATATAAGTCCATCGATACTGTGGAGAATCAAGACGGGATTGTCAACTATCCAACTGAATTCTTTAATTCGTTAGGTTTTCCAGGCATGCCACCGCACGTTCTTACATTGAAAATTGGCGTACCCATTATTCTTCTTGCGCCTGGATACACGAGCGCAAAAAGGAATTACTTTTGTGGATACACACAGACAAAAAAATTAGGTGGGCATGCAAGAAAATTTGACAATAGAGGAAGAGTCGGAAATTAAAACACAAAAAACTTCGTTGGATACTCAGCCGCAGGTACTTTCTTTTCGAATGAACTATTATAAGTTATTATTTAGACTCTCAATCAAGAAAATGACGAACAATATTACCGAGGCAACAATTTTGACTGGAAAGTTCAACGTTGAAGACGTAGGTACTTTTGCCACGTATCCCAATGATCCCGACAGATATGCCGTTCGAATTCAAAAGTTTACAGTTCGCGGTGCGACTCGCTTTCGCAATAATTATTAACAAAGCGCAAGGACAATCGTTGCAAGTGTGTGAAAACAATTTGGAGAATCCATGCTTCTCACAAGGACAGCTCTATGTAGCTTGCTGACGTGTGGGAAAACCTTCTGATTTATTAGTCTACGCACCAGATGAAAAAAAAAGATAATCTTTATTGTGTATCCCACAGCACTTTTTTTCGAAATAAACAAATTCAATAAAATGGCTTAGAATGAATTGAATATGTGTGTAATGATTTTTCTTTAAAATTATTTTTCTTAAATTTATTTTAGCTGTTGGTGAAGCAACGCACGCACATGTGAATTAAAATCCAGAAAAATTAAATATTCATTTCGACAAAAAATGTCTACAAAACAGAATTTTGGTAGAAAGGTTATTTGATACGTTCTTAATACTCCCTAAAGAGGCTTCTTATTTTCGAACGGAACAAATAAATTTAGCATGGGCAAAGGATGTTAAATACACTTTTCTTGCAAATAGGTTATAGAACTATAATCGAAACATTTACATCGCTAGAACACCGCCGCAATGTTTCATGCCTTTCGTTGTTTCATCGATATTTTTACAAACAATGTTCTGTTGAATTAGCCAGTTGCATTCCTCCCCTTAAACGATTCAGCCGTAATACTCGCACTTCCAGGAATGCTCATCAGTTTACCCTTGAGCTCAATTTCGGGCGTACTGTCAAGTATAGAGATTCTTTCTTAAATCGCACATCGAGAATGTGGAATGCTTTGGCCAACTCTGTTTTTCCCTCCCATTTTGATGTTCAGAACTTTAAGACCAATGTGCATCGGTATCTCCTCTTAAATCCTTCCCTATTTTCCTAATGCTCGCACTGTGTTAAAATACAAACATATAAAGGGTACTAATAACCCCTTGAGTGCCTGTAAATTATTTAAAAAAAAAAAAAAAAAAAAATAACTCAAAAACTAGTTTTTTTTTTGAAAAAGCTGAAGGTAACTGCTACGCGTTGTAGGTTATCTACTTTTACACATACACGATTTCAATCCTTTTATTCTTCAGAATTGTAAAAAAAAACTTATACTGCAAAATTTAAGAGTTTCTTTGTTTTTTTTTTGTTCGAATGCGCTATTCTCAAGAACTGCTAGTCCGATTTAAAAAAAATATTTCAGTGTCAGATAGTCCATTTATTTAGGAATGCTACAATATAACAACACATACGAGCGGAGCAATAGTAAATAATGTTTCAAAATTGTTTTTTTTTTCGCTTTTGAGAGTTTCCACTGCGTGCGCTGCGGAAACGGTGCAAGTGTTTTGTGTGTCAGTGATAGAGCAGTCTACTTTCCAGCAATACTTGGCGGTCATTTATTCAACTATACTTCTCCGATATTTCTGATTTTAAATATCCCGTTTTTGGGGCAGCTGTCACTGATGGAAAAATAGTGATGTAAAGAATTAAAAAGGTGTGTTTGGTCCAAGAACAACTGAGAAAAGTTATGCTGTAGCCCGTCATCATTCAACAAGTCTCATTTATGCTGATCGCGAGCCGACGCTTTTTAGTAGCGTCTTGGCATCGTCATCTATCGCTTACCATAAGATGCACTACAATAGACATTCCGGGATGGTTCCCCTTCGCTCATCGATCTAGGTGTCAAGACAACCGAAGTCTACTGAGCTTAGTCTTGGCACGATATCTGCTTGCAAGTAGATTGCATTCAGTTCATGATTGTAGCGTCTCCGAAATCGGCCTTTCTCACATAAGAGACCTTAAATTCTCCGTAAGACTTTCCTCCCAATGGCGTTTAAAAGATCGAAATGCCTTTTACTAAGTACCCTGTTGATTGGAATACTTGTAGAACCATCGTCTTGCTCAGCAGCAGCTTAGAAGTTATGGTAAGGTTTCTGGACATTAAAAGCTTTTTTTAAGCAGCCTGCCGCGTATTTCTTTTTAACTTCCTATAGGAAGTTATTGTAATCGGTCCGATTTGTCGAATTAAAAATGTTGACATTTCTCGACGTTTTAAGGTCCTTACAATCTTAATAAAAGATTTAAAGAGAGAGGTGTGTGTGTGTGCGTGTACGTATGTTCGTACGTTCTCAAGAACCAGCAGAGATATTGACTTCAAATAAATTTTCTTATACAGATAATAACACAAAAATATGCAGAAATGACAATTCTGGTCAACCCAAAATATCTCACGAACAAATAACACTAGCGACTTAAATTTAAATTTATATTATAAAATATGACGTGATACTAAACTAATATAATTTTGAAAAGAATTAAATTAACGGTATTTTTTATAAATAAAAAAAACTGAAAAAAAATAATTGTCACCTGGAATATTTAAAAAAAAAGAAATGATTTTATGCCAAAAATAATTGTTACGTTTTTGACATCTGGTAAAATTTTTTTTTACAAAAAATAAAAACAAAAAAAAACTACTAAAACTTGATAAAAATTGATTTTCGACTTAAATATCTTTTCAAAAATCAAAAAAATAATTTCATCTTATAAAATAAATTTTTTTAACATTTATCAAAATTTGTAAACATTTTTTTCATTTTTCATTTTTCATTTTTTTTATAAAAATTAAATTCTACAGAAAATAGTATGCAAATTTGGTAAAAATTGATGTTCGATTCTCGATATCTCGTTAATAATATGAAGGTATTGAATTAAACTTTTTTAACAAAACGCGTAGGTTACAAAATCAACAAAAAACTGATAAGAAATGGTTCTTGACTCAAGTACTAGGAGAACAAAGAAAGGTACCTACGGAATTAAAATTATATAGGTATCTTACAAAAAATATTGTTATGAATATTTTGTTAAAGTTTAAGGTGAGACAAATCGACAGACGGGACGGGAAGCCTCTTTTTCTATTGTGTTTTCGGCTGGTACTAGCTTGAAGGCTTTGACAAAACCCCAAATTTTTTGATTCCTCATTAATATTTCAAAAGACAACAATTCCACAACCTACTGTACTTTGTATAAAAAGGCTTAACTCTTAAGACTTTGGAAGTACAGTTAACAAAAGAACTTCAACACCTGTCGATAACAAACAATGCAGTAACAGAGCCACGTTGTATCTTCGATGATTGTTTTCTTGAAATTGATCAAGATTTCAATACAAAAATCATCTTCAGCGGTAAGCTCATTTCATCACCAAGAATGATTCTTGAAAAGTTTCTTCATTAGAATGTGACTATGTTCTCTGAATTTTGCAACTGCTGATTAAGGCACTTTAAGAAAATTTCCCTGACTACGTTATTTCTCAAAGAGGTATAAACAATTTGCTACCGATTTAACACCCTTACGCCGAATTTCTAATTTCTTTACAAAATTTTAGTCTTAAAAACTCTAGAAAATTTAGAAGTTTTTTTTCTTCTTTTGCATTACTACTGATAAACAGAAAACAAAACAGTACAATTTTGAATAGTTCTTAAAACTCTTTCAAGAAATCAGTCTTTAGACATCTTTCTTTGAAGTCACTTAAAAAATAATGTCCATGCCAATGTTTCACAAGTGAAAAAATTCAGAAATTTTGGAACTGGTCATGGAGAATTTCACGAAAAGGATATAATGATGCCATTGAAGCCGTGTTAGCCATTTGGCTCATATTGTTTTTCATTGCTTATTGCTGATTACGATTCTTTTTTAACCACTAATTTTTTTAATATCAGAATGAAACAACCAATTGAAGAATTTAAATCGTAACTTTTAAGTCCACCAAATATTTTTAAAATTTCTTTTTTATTTGGAGTGTCTCCTGGCCCATGGATAATTTTTTTTCCTGTTGGTTCTCAGCTATCAAAAAGTTATGTACTTGTACTGACGAGTTTTGATGCGCTATAAATAACGAACAGTAAAACTTAGAGAAAACATTTTTTTCATTTAAATCAGTATTCAATCCTATTTTTAAAAATTATATTTTGGAAAATTATATCTCCAAGATGGCGGCCGTCAGCATTGATACACTGTTGTAGACGATCTCTGAAGCTTTCACATGATTTTCGGCACATTTCGACTGGTATGGCCTCGATTTCCTCGGTGATTTTCTGTTTAATTTCTTCTTTGGTATGTGGGCGATGTCTGAAAACCTTATCCTTAAGGTAGCCCCAAAGGAGAAAATCACACATACTTAAATCTGGGGACCGTGCTGGCCAGCCTATGTCTCCTCTCAGAGAGACTAACCGCCCAGGAAACATTTGTCGTAAGACAGCAAGTGAAATTCGGGCTGTGTGCGCTGGCTGTAGCTCCGTCTTGCTGAAACCATATATCTCCCAAATCATGTTCTTCAGCCATTTTCTCCAACCTTTGCTGAAGATAAGTTTCCAACATCACAACATAACGAGCGGACGAAGCTACCGCGTGTTTCCGGGCTGAGCGTCTTGGTGACTGCTCAATTGACTCTCTAACCAACTGCACATTTTCGGGGGTTCTTACCGTTCTGGGTGCTCCGTGTACAATTCTACTAAGGGTACTTCCAGTTTCTTCGAAATTCCGTATCCACAATTTGATAGTGATGTTTGCAGAAGGAACAGATTCAGCACGTGGAATGCCGAAGTGTATACGAAAAGCCCTTTGTGTAGCGATCACAGAATGATTATTTTCGTAATATGCACGCACGACGAAACCACGATGTACACCTGTCCAGACCATGATTACGAACGGTATTACCGTACAATTCAAAATATACCACTTATTAAGGCCTACTCTTATATTATCACAGGCTAATGACCTCATTAAACTTGTGAGTCGGCTCTGCCGCACCCTGTACAATAGTACAGTAGTCTCCTGATAATGTGAATCTCCTTAAAGTGTAAACAACAGAAAAAAATAATGTTCGGCTCCATTATAAGAACTGAAAATGTACTATTAAGAAATGTGGATGTCTTTTTTTTTGACGTTTTTCCAAGAAATTAACAAATTTCCAAATTGTTGAGAGGTTTTCGGTGAATTTTAAGACCAGAACCTATTTCACGAAGTTCGCACAACAAAAACAACTAATCTTGGTCATCCCAATGAAGAACTATGAGTTAAAAATATTAAAACTCAAAAATTGTGGTATTAGAATATAAGCATCAAATTTTTCCTTAGCTGTCCCACTATATATAGACTTTCTTTTATACCGTAAATATTTAATTTATCTCTGTGTTTCTCCGAAAAAAAATTTAAAGTATTATGTTGAAATATAAGTATTACAATTTCCAAAGAATTTATTGTACTGAGAGCTTGCAAAAAACGAAAAAGAGTTTTTGACAAAGTAGACGCACTTACTTACTTACTTAAGGTGGCGCTACAGTCCTGTGTGAACTAGGGCCTCACCCAACAAACTTCTCCATCTAGCTCGGTCCCTAGCTAGATGTCTCCAGTTTCGCGCTCCGAGTTGGGTGAGGTCACCTTCCACTTGTGCGCGCCACCTGATTCGCGGTCTTCCTCTACTGCGCTGTCCTGTGGGTGTGGATTCGAAGACTTTCCGAGCCGGAGCATTGGTTTCCATGCGCTCTACGTGACCTAGCCATCTTAGTCGTTGGACTTTTACCCTTCTGGCTAAGTCTACGTCGCTGTACAGCCCGTACAGCTCGTCGTTCCATCTTCTCCTCCACTCCCCTTCGATGCATACGGGACCGTAGATCACACGAAGAATCTTTCTCTCGAAACGGCCCAAGGTGCTTTCATCCGCTTTTGTCAAAGTCCATGCTTCTGCACCGTATAGCAGGACGGGGATGATAAGGGTCTTATATAGCGACACTTTGGTCCTTCGAGAGAGAATTTTTCCACTCAATTGCTTTCTTAACCCAAAGAAACAGCGGTAAGCAAGAGTTATTCTTCGTTTGATCTCAGCGCTGGTGTTGTTTTCTGCGTTTACAGCGGAGCCTAGGTAGACGAAGTCCTTGACTACCTCAAAGTTACGTCTTTCAAGTACGATGTTAAAAAAATCACATGACAGCGCATCACCTTGTCTAAAACCTTTTTTGACATCGAAAGGTTCAGTTAAGTTGTTTCCAACCTTTATGGAGCAGCGTGAATTCTCCATGGTCATCCTGCACAAACGGACGAGTTTGGCAGGGATGCCAAAACTAGACATGGCTCTATACAGTTCGTCCCTGTAGATACTGTCATATGCGGCCTTGAAATCGATGAAAAGATGGTGGGTGTCGATTTGGTGTTCTTGGGTTTTTTCCAGGATCTGCCGTAATGTGAATATTTGATCGACTGTGGACTTTCCTGGTCTAAAACCACACTGATAAGGACCTATCAGGTTGTTGACGATGGGCTTTAGACGTTCACATATTACGGCAGAGAAGATTTTATAAGCGATGTTTAGTAGACTGATTCCTCTATAATTGGTGCAGTTTAGAGGGTCTCCTTTTTTCAGGATCGGGCAAACAATACTGAGGTTCCATTCATCGGGCATGCTTTCTTCCGACCATATCTTACAGATAAGTTGGTGCATGCTCCTAACCAACTTATCTCCAGCTTCTTTAAAGAGCTCGGCATTCAAGCCATCCGCTCCAGCGGCTTTGTTAGACTTCAGCTTAGATATAGCAATCTTTACTTCGTCTAAGTCGGGAGGACGGGATTGTTGGCTTTCGTCGTCTATGTTGAATGGATCATCCTGCCTGACAGCGGAATTCGGTTCGTCGTCGCCGTTATACAGTCTGCAGAAGTGGTCCTTCCATATCCTCAGCATTGACTGCGGTTCCACTATGATGTTTCCACTTTCGTCTTTGCAGCCTTCGGTTCTAGGTTTATGTACTTGTGAATTTCGTTTCACCTGTTCATAAAACTTTCGAACTTCGTTTCTGCTTTTAAACCTCTCAACATCTTCGACCGCACGCTTCTCATGCTCTCTCTTTTTCCTTCTGAGAAGTCGGTGTTCCTCTCGCCTCTTCTGCTCATAGAGCTCATGAGCAGCTCTCGTCCTTTTATGCAGCGCCGCCTTGCGTGCCTGTTGTTTGGCTGCATTTGCCTGCCGACATTCCTCATCAAACCAGGGGTTCCTTGTTGGTGGTCGCTTGAAACCCAGCACGTCAGAGGCGGCTTCTCTGAGTGCGTCTTGGCAATGTTGCCACTGGTTTTCTATACATTGTGTTGGCGGCACAGAACTTCGAGAGAGGTTACTTGTAACTCGGTCGGAGAAGGATTTGGCGATCTCTTGCGATTGTAGCCGTTCGACGTTGTACCTTCTCCCAACATCTCCCTGTTTTGCCTTGGGCCTGGAAACCCGAAGTGCTACCTTGGCTACAACAAGGTAGTGGTCCGAGTCGATGTTAGCTCCTCGGAAAGTTCGGACATCCATGATGCTGGAAGCGTGTCTGGCGTCGATCGCAATATGGTCAATCTGGTTGACGGTAGATTGATCTGGAGATCTCCAAGTTCCTTTGTGGATGTTGAGGTGTGGAAAACGCGTACTGGCTACCATGACGTTTCGCCCCGCAGCAAAATCTATGAGCCTGAATCCGTTGTCGGAAGTGTTGTCGTGCAGGCTGTTTTTCCCGATTATTCCACCAAAGATGTCTTCCCTTCCTAGCTTGGCATTAAAATCGCTCAGGACAATTTTAATATCGTAGCTAGGACACTGCTCGTATGTTTTGTCTAAGAGCTCGAAGAACATATCTTTGGTGTTGTCATCCTTCTCATCTGTGGGGGCGTGCGCGCATATCAGGCTAATGTTGCCGAATTTAGCCTTGATGCGGATGGTCATGAGGCGCTCGTTGATGCACCTATAGCTTAAGACTATTTGCCTAAGTCTGGCTCCAATGACGAAGCCGCATCCAAATAAGCGCTGTTGGTTTTCTCGGTAGCAGTCACCATAGTAGATATTGTTATGTATATTCTTAACTTAAACTCACTCGTACTTCAAATCTTATTGCATACTCTGCAATATGATGACATCTTATCTCTATACTCCCCACGCTTATTTCTATTTTCTTATTTCGTGCACACAGCACATTTTTTCCTTTGTTCTGTTCTCCTCTGACTATACTTCCAATAGAAAATTAAATTCATTCCTGGTTAACCTACCGATCAAACAAAACGTCTTTTATTCACAAATTTAAATACTTTAAATTAAATACTTTACAAATTAAATACTTTACAATATCGCAGTTTTTCATCCTCTTTTTGCCCGGCCCATCCCATCGTATTTCCTGGATGGCAGTGATGTCTGCTTTATAGCAGTCTAGGGCCTCCGCTAATTCTTCGGCTGCACGTGGTCTGTTAAGGGACCTAACATTCCAAGTGCATATCCGAAGTTCGTTGTCCTTAATTCGTTTGCGTTGGTTGTCAGCAGTAAATCCGTCCGTATCCGAGGCTTGTTGGTGCTTCGCAACTATAAGATTTTTAAGTGGTCAGGAAGTCACCCTGACGGCACAACCCCCAACCTGGAGGGCCAGATCCTTAGTATAACTCCAAGGACGGGGAGCCGGATAAACCGCTCCTTATAGGCCTGGGCTCCGAATAAGTCGTAGAAGCCCTATAAGGTGTTCACTAAGTAGTTCAGCCTTACTGGAACTGTAGACGCCACCGTTGATTCCATCTCGGGAATTCCTCCGCTGCCGTCTGGATAAGGAGAGGTGCCTTAGTGGACGCACCTCTCCCCCCTCTCTCGTTTGCTGCCCCCAACAACTTTCCACAGGGGTTGGAACCCAATCTCCAGTTGAGGTACTAGGCACCCGATGTTCACCACGGGGAGGTGAGAGTAGGAGTTGATAGACAGAGGTTGGTTTTGAGAAAAACCTGTGGACGATTGTGTCCTCTTGAATGCACATGTCTACCATTTGAACACCACAAACAAGCCCTTTTCATTTGAGCTGAAACATGAGTTGTAGACGCACTTAATAGTCCAATTTATTGAAATGTTGGCAAAACCACATAAGAAGTATGCAAACACATGTTTTTGTAGAGTAAAAAAGATATTTTTAATTTTATATTATTTAAGTATAACTATGATGTATAATAATCTGAAAACAAAAAATTTAAGATTTTCAAAATTTTGAAATATATAATTTAAAAATGTACATACTTTGTATTTAGTAAAAGGTAAAATACCTCAAAAATAATTATAATTTTCATTGAACTCAATCAATTTTGTCATCTAATCTAACAAAAAGTATAAACGCGTCGTCTTCTTGTTAACTTCCCATAGGAAGTTATTGTAATGGGTCCGATTTGACAAATTGAAAATTTTGACATTTCTCGACGTTTCAAGGTCCCTAGAGTCAAAATAAAAGATTTTTAGAAAGATGTCTGTGCGTGCGTGTGTACGTACGTCCGTACGTCTGTACGTCCGTACGTCCGTACGTTCGCGACGTTTTTTTCGTCGTCCATAGCTCAAGAACCAGAAGAGATATCGACTTCAAATAAATTTTGTTATACAGATAATAAGGCAGAAAGATGCAGAAAGGGCTCTCAAGAAAATTGCGTGGGTGGTTTTTTTACCATAGCAGTTTAAAAAAAAGGTGAAAATTTTGGTTAAACCTAAATATCTCATGAACCAATGACGCTTGAGACTTGAATTAAATTTTATATTATATATTGTAACGTGATACAAAACAATTATATTTTTGGAAAAAAATCCAATTAACGGTTTTTTTTATAAATAAAAAAAACTGAAAAAAAAATTGTCACCTCGAAAATTTTACGACTAAAATATGATTTCATCTCCAAAACAATTTTGTGCAATGAAGAATAATGTTTTTGACATCTGATAAAATTTTGAGAAAAATCGAATTGACAGTTTTTTTTACAAAAAATAAAAACCTAAAAAAAAATTAATAAAAGTTGGTAAAAATTGATTTTCGACTCAAATATCTTTTCAAAACTTTGAATTATTGGCTTTAAACTACTTTTATCTTTCAAAAATATTGTTGTAAACATTCAGTAAAATTTTGAAATAAATCGAATTGACAGGTTTTTTACAAAAAATTAAAAACCGAAAAAAAAAATTAAAAAAGTTGGTAAAAATTGATTTTCGACTCAAATATCTTTTCAAAAATTTGAGATAACGGCTTCTGACTAATTTTCACTTATAAGAAATATTTATTTCAACATTCGATAAAATTTTGAGAAAAATCGAATTGACAGTTTTTTTTACAAAAAATAAAAACCTAAACAAAAAAATTAATAAAAGTTGGTAAAAATTGTTTTTCGACTCAAATATCTTTTTAAAACTTTGAGATATTGTTGTCAACATTCAGTAAAATTTTGAGAAAAATCTAATTGACAGGTTTCTTACAAAAAATAAAAACCTAACAAAAAAACAATACTAAAACTTGGTAAAAATTTACTTTCGACTCAAACAGCTTTTCAAAAATTACAAATATTGGCTTCAAACTTATTTTATTTCACAGAAAATATTGTTTCTGATATTCAGTAATTTTTTTAATAAAAATTCAACAGTCCGTTTTTTCATAAAAAAATAAAATCTACACAAAATAGTACGCAAATTTGGTAAAAATTGATACATAAAGACAAACTTTTAAGCAAGACAAATCGACAGACGGGATGGGAAGTTATCAGTGTGGGTCGCATCCCAGCCTCTTTTTTAATTTATTTAAAGGTTGGTTCTTAAAAAAACCTTATTCTTTATAGTTCGAGATAAACATTTTTAATTAATGAACGAACCCTGACAACAACCCATATCCCAAACTCATTGGGTTTATTATACTCATGAGTTATAAGGTTCGATTTTGAATGCATTTTATTGGGTATCGCCCTATCCCACCATTTTAATCCAGCTGTAGATATTATTGATGGGTGCGTCAAAATATAATAATCATCAAAAAAAGGAAAAACAAAACAATAAAAACAGTGGCATTATCGTATTAAGAAAAAGAGTTATTTTAATATCAACGACGCCATATTGTCAGCTCCTTCAGTTTTCCTTCTTATACGTTTCAATACAGCGCAGCGCCACACCACTCGTCGTCGTCGTCGTCGTCGTCGCACATTGTGTGACAAAAGGACATCATTCTCTATGATTATGTCGTTGAATTTCGAGCAGCTACACGCGGACATTGTTAAAGAAAAGGAGTTGTTTCTTTTTGTCTTCATCATTCTTTCGTCGTCATTCGTGGATCGGTGTAATTATAAAAGAAAACAAAAAAAAAATAACTCAGGAAACAAAGGAAGGAAGTTAAAGCTATTAGAAACTGCGCTTAATGTCCTGTCGAAGGCAAGTTGTTCATATATATTCCTACTTATGTGTCCCTCTTTATTCCTGGACGAGGTTCAGCACCTCACATCCCTCTCTGTTCTTGTGGGACTATGAGTGTGTTCTTTTTTTGACGCTAATTGAAAGGAATTCTGCAGGTGAGGTTTGGGTCAGTTCTTTCTTTTTTTTTTTAACTTCTTTTAAGAAAAATAAAAATAGAATCAACCTAAATGTTAATTATGTAATAAATTCCAATGTCGATATTTAAGAATATTTATAATTTTTGTTAGAAAAAACTTAAAATATTCAAAAGACGTGTTTGTTTCGTAAAAGGAATTCCATCAAGGATTTCTTCGTGTGTAAACCAATTTGGCATTTTTTTTGACATTATACATATATGTTTGAATATGAGTGAATGTTTTGTCGTTAATTTGGCTTTTATCCTAATGTAAACATGAAAATTATGTTGTGAAAACAACTCATATAAGTAAATGGAAAGTTTATTATGTGTCACGAACAGAAAGATATTTAGGAACGAAATATTTTCAGTATTAGGAGATTTAACGTCCATATTTTCGAAAAAATATTCATATTGAATATTAAATTACCGTTTTTTTATATTATTAAGTTAAAATTGTCATTAATTTTTAATTCTAGTACCGTGGAATGTAAAATATAGAAATAACATTATTACAAAAAAAAAAAATACGTATACGCCAAGGTGCATCACTATTTAAAAAAAGCCAATTGACATCATATTTTGCCTAATAGGACTTTTAAAGCTTTAATTTTAAAATATAACTGCAGGAAATATTTGAATTTGCCAATCGTTTGCTTTATTTGTTCATCTATACTAATATTACAATATTATGTTTGTTTGTTTGTTTGTTTGATTGTTTGTTTGTTTGAATGCAAAAATCTCCGGAACTTCTAGTCTGATTTGAAAAATGTTTTCAGTGTAAGATAGACCATTAATTTAGGAAGTCTAAAGAATATATAACATCATGCTAGGAATAATACGAACGGAGCACCAGTAAAAAAGAATTCATAATATGGGATTTGTTGCGTGCACTGCGGAAGCTGTTAAAGTTTTGCTAAAATCAGTGGCGATTCCTGCTCATGATTTCAGGGTTAGCTACTTTCTCCTACAAGTTGAAGATAAGTTTTCAAGAATAATAATTCACTTTATTCAATTTTTTTGCAGTCCGCCCTGAGCTTACATATACATAGATAAATGCAGCAAATGTTTCATGATTTTTTTTATGAAAGTAATAAAAATAGATAATTGTGACTTTAAATGAATGTCAGACAAAACAATAAACTCTGGCTGTCGGATTCTATCAGAAATGTGATTGCCTAAGACGTCAGCAACAGTTTTGATTAAATTATTTTGGATAGCAATTGAAAAACTTTAAAAAATGTTGACGATTTAACACTGCACGATTTTTTTTAACGTTATGTTGGACACTTAAAGCTTCGTCTTTCCTAGTCTTACCAAAGATAGCTAATTTAATTACATATTGCAAATGGGAGGCACTTAGCTTGTATTTTCTCTGAAGTGTGGTTAGAGTGTTCATATTGTCCACATCCGAGGAACTCCACTCCATGCGAAAGAGATACCGGAAAAAAGCAAAAAAGATCAACAAAATAATTTCTTGTTATTCTCGCTACCAAAAAGCTATTGGTAATATTATAATATATTGAATATTGATTTTCGCTAAAGGTTCGAGTATAATCTCTGTTTCTATACTTGTGTGTACAGTTTAAATCTATAGGGCGCCCATTATTAGCTTCTCCGAAAACGATATTTTTGAAAATGGTTTCTCTAATAATTTTTCAATTATGGTCTTTGCTTGACAAGTGTTGGAGATTTCATTTTAATTCCTAGACCAAGATCATCAAAATAAAGTATCTATTTTTAAACAAACAAAGAAGACTCTATGTACAACGACTTATCTCATAGCCTAAAACCTTATTCTTAGCTGGTCATAGAATTATATAATTCCATGACTTAGAAGTCAAATAGAATTTTTTATTGAATACAATTTGAAAATTAAACTTCATACAATTTGTATTAATTTTTTTTTTTAAATTTATCCAGTGCAGCTGCATAAGTCTTAATGCTCTCTTATTTATTTTTTTGGTAGTTTTTATTTTAACGTCTTATAGTTTTCATTTTTTTAGAATTAGGTAATAAGAATAACGAATTCTAAATGAAAAAAATATATGGGCTTTATAAACATTTTGAAAAATCACACTTCAAACAGATTTTTGGACTAAATATTTGTTTTTTTTCGAAAGCTATGAATAAATTTAATTTTTATTTTTTGAAAATTTCTTTTTCATTAAAGGAAATGCTTGTTTTAATTTGAGCTGCTCTAAGAAAATCAAATAAAATAATTTCTTACAACTAGCCTCTACCATGTTTAAATTGGTATAGAATTATATTATAAGTAAATACAATAAAATATATGTACATAAAAAACATTTTGACCACAAAACATTTAATATTTAACTAACAAAACAATAGATATTAAAATGCACTTTCTTAAGTCACTTTCCTTTCCACCTAAAAGAAGGTTCCAAACAAAACCTACTTCCTATTAAGCATTTGAATAATCTGTCAAACTCCAACGCCTTTACTATTTCCTTTTGCTCACACATCGGCATCAAAAATCAGTATAATCGCTAAAAGCTGCGCTAACCGACGAACATGCGTTGCTCGCTATATTCTCGTAGAGCAGGGTCAAGCAAGTTTGCTAGCAAACCCCATTTTCACATATGTAGGTATATCACAAAATGAAAACGTTTTAAAATCGTTCTGAATTCATGCACAACTCATTCAATAGATCATGTAATCGACATTAATGTTTATTGTTGACGTACAGAAGTTTTTTTTAATGAATTCCCACAGTTTAACGCAAAATATAATTTTCATTCATTTCTTAAAAATGTTTAGTTACTAAAGTTCAAGTTTACTTATTATTGTTTGAAGGGTAGGTTTAATAAAAGTGCTGCTAATAATGAAAAAAATGTATGAGTTTTACGTACATACTTTTGTTTATCTTAATATAATAAATACTTCCATAGATTACATTTTATAAATGCAGAACATAGAAGAAAATATACATAAACAACAGTATTCAGATATAAAGCATAGGTTAATGTAGAAAAATATTTTTGAGAAAGCCAATAATATTTTAGGTATGTTTATTAAAGAAATTTCCGCTTCAGCTAACCTTCATAAACTTTTTAGAAAAAAAAAATAGCATTAATAGCAGCCAATTATTTCATAGCATATTTAATTGTTCACGTTGTAAAATGTCTAGAAAAGTTCATATGCTACAAAATTCGTAATTTTATGCGTAAGCATAGAAGATAACATTATTTATATGTTGTCAAGAAGTATGCATTTTGGCGCGTTCACCGATTTTTTTCTAAATGGTGTTCGGTTTCCCCATACTGGAATAAAAAAGTTGCTTAAATCTATTTATTGCACTCATTTAGTTGGTATTGTTTGTAACCATATTGCCTATTTCTATTCCTTAAAGATGCTTTACGCAAAGCAACTTATTTTTAAAACATGGTTGCCTCAAATTTGTATTCCAAAATCTAACTACAAACAAAATTCTAACTCTAACATAGTCCCTCAAAAAAAATTGTCAGGAATATTTCTGCAACAAACAAAACTAAAATTTGGTCTTGTAATTATCGAACTGCTTAAATGATGGAAATACTAATCTAATTGAGGAGTTTGAACTAGCTAAAGTTGGCAATGGAACTTCACAATGCTCTAAGCAAACTACAGCTGAAAAAATTGTCTGTTTTGTTGTTTTACAAAGTATTGTATTGAGTTTATTTATTTTTTTGTTAACGAGATTTTTAGTCGAAAACAAATTTTTACCAATTTTAGTAGCATTTCTGAAAAAAAAATATTTCTTATATAAACAAATACAAATTGGATGAATGAAATTCATTTGAAGTCAATATCTTCGATAGTTCAAGAGATATCGAGAACCGAACATCAATTTTAACCAATTTACACTTTTGTCCATTGCCAATAATTATACTTAACCAGTTGCAGCGCATGTTGCGTTCACAAATAATTTAAGTAAACAAAATACAGCACAAATAAATCATTAAATATGTATTTGGTCAATTTTTTTTTATTTAATATACATTAACAACATTTATTTGGATTGAAATTAAAAAGGTAAACAAATCTTCCAATTTAAGACCATGTCAGCACTTCAGATTCTGTTGGTTAGGATTGTTTAGTTTTTGAACGAGGCCATGAAACATTCAAAATAAAGCATTTAGATGGGGCTGATTACTATAATGAAGCATTTTGATGGGCCTGAGGACTAAATGTGAGAATGTGTTTGGTTTCTTGCATCATTTCACGCACACTTTTTCACATTTAGTCCTCAGTAGCTTGTAGGCAAACCGAAATGTCAGTCTAAGATTCCGATCTTGATAATGGAGTATTTTTGGTCCGTACGAAGTATAGGGTGTCCCAAAATTAACGCAAGATTTGAATTTGCCGCCATTTGTGCAGTGAAGTGTTGGCAACCCTGAAAAAAAAGCAATTTGACAGCTAACAGTATAGGGTTATTAAAAATGGAGCGTTGAACGAGAGAACAACGTGTCTTCATTATTAAAGAACATTTCAAAAATAGTGAAAACTTGGCGGCTGCAGTTCGAAAATTTCATACAAAATATGGTCGGAATAGTGTTTTAACTTCGTCAACTGTAAAGAGATTAATTGAAAAATTCATGGAGACTGGATCCGTTGGAGACGCCAAACACACTGGTCGTCCAAAAACAAGCCATTCAAATGTGAATGTCGAAGCAGTGCGTGAGAGTGTTGCTGACAATCCAGGAACCTCAATTCGACGTCGTGGACAAGAATTGCAAATTTCAAGAACCTCTCTACAGCGTATACTCACCAAAGATCTGTGTCTTCATGCTTACAAAATTCAATTAACACAACAATTGAAGCCTAATGACCATGGACAGAGAAGAGAGTTCGTTGAATGGATTATTGAACATCAACAAATGGACCCTGATTTTTCGAGCAAAATCATCCTAAGCGATGAAGCACATTTTCATCTTGATGGCTTTGTCAATCGCCAAAATTGCCGCATTTGGGGTTCGGAGAACCCACATGTGATTGTCGAAAAACAAATGCATCCACAACGCGTGACTGTATGGTGTGGATTTTGGGCTGGAGGCATAATTGGGCCATATTTTTTTGAAAATGATGCTGGTCAAGCAGTGACTGTTACTGGTGCTCAATATCGCGACATGATTACACAGTTCTTTCTGCCAAAATTAAATGATATTGATGTGTCCAATATGTGGTTTCAACAAGACGGTCCCGCACATGTCATACAGCCCGTGAAACAATTCAATTACTGCATGAGACATTTCCAGGTCGTGTACTCTCTCGTTTCGGTGATCAAAATTGGCCTCCTAGATCGTGTCATTTAACACCATTAGACTTCTTTTTATGGGGTTATTTGAAATCACAAGTCTATGTCAACAAGCCCACAACCACCCGTGCATTAAAGGAGGAGATTCAACGCTGCATCAACGAAATTCAGCCACATTTATGCAGAATGGTCATGGAAAATTTCAACAAAAGAGTGCGCATGTGCATGCAAAGCCGTGGAGGCCATTTGTCCGATGTGTTATTCCATACATAACCCTATCCTATGTACTTTACGAGTCAATAAAAATATAACTATCAAAAGACTAAAAACGGCGTTTTAGTCCGGTCAATTTAGACATTTGACCCACGACAAATTCAGGGGAAGCTGAAAATTCTTAAAATTGTTTAAATTATAATTATAAACATTGTCTTAAAAGTCCCAACCGATCCCATGTAAGGAAAAAATTTTAGCGGGGTAATAAGGTCCAAAAAATGAGTTTTTCGCGATTTTCTTGAAAACGGTAAGTTTTATCGCAAAATTACCCCAGACATAATTTGTAGATCAGGGAATTTCCTATAAAAAAGGTATCAATAATTTTTTCCCTAAAAGCCACCGCTTCTGAGATATAACGATGCAAAAAATTGCGAGCGTCATAATATGCCGAAGTACCTCACCCATATACTTTCTGTAGCTGTAATGTAAGTAAGAATATGTTTCTGTCGGTGATTTTAAGTTACATTTAAAATATCAAATACTCATGAGTATTATTCTGAGAATATCAGGTATAATGAAACTCGATCCCTTAATACATACAATAGTGTAACCTTGAGGCAACATCTGTCTCTCTGTTCAGTTGTGTGCGTGGCTACGTTCGTATACCTGTTTTGTCTAAATACTCAATACATAAAATAATGTTAGTCTTGAGCGTCACTCTGAAGTGAAAACACGTGTTCATTCTAACCTATTTCGAGTTTTTTTATGTTTTATAATAAAAATGTCCGAATATTGTTTTATTTGTGCTAAACTTTTGACTGAAAGTGAAACTGTTACTGTTGAACGTGGTCTAAAGACATTAATCGATGCAAGTATCGAACGAGCTGATGAATTTTCCGAATATCTTAAAAATCAGAAATCTGTGACAATACACGTAAGTTGTCGTAAAAATTATACTCGGAAGCATTCTATTGGGTCAGCTAAAAAAAGGCAACGTGATGAACAAGAAGCCAGTACATCGGCAGCAATCCCTCCTCGTACTAGATCACGTGTAAGTGCATCAGATTTTTGTTTTAAAGAATTATGCTTATTTTGCGGTGAGGCAGCAAAAAAAGAGAGCGAGAGGAGAAAATCTCCGGGATATCGCCGTAAAATTCTCCATGCAAGCACACTTAAGTTGAAAGATTCAATTCTGGCAGCAGCTCGGACTCGTTCCGATGCTACAGCAGAAACTGTGTTTACGCGAGTCAACTTTGTACATGATCTAGTTGCTGCTGAAGCGAAGTATCATGATGATTGTTATAAGTCATTCATGCAACCTTCCACTGGTGGTAAAGTCGGTCGTCCTAAAGACGAAACTACAAATTTGGCAATGGAAGAGATATTTACTTACATGGAAAATAGTAATGACTGCCAGTTCACTTTAAATGAGCTAAGAAATGTTTGTAAAATTACAACTTTAGATTACAAGACGATTAAGATGCGATTAAAAGTAAAGTATGGTGAAAAGCTCATTATCACTGAAAAATCAGGATCATTAACATTTATATGCTTAATAGACAATCATCATGATATTTTGAATCAAAGCTGGTATGAAAAAAAGAAAATGGATCAAAAAGAAGAACGATTTAGAATTTTAGAAGCAGCTGCAGCTATCATTCGTGAAGATATTCAATCTGCAGTGTTTGATAATTCGAACTACCCTCCACCAGGTCGCATGTTTGAAGATTTAAATAATGACATCCCAGAGACTTTGACATAAGAAGAAGTGATTGACGATTCCGAATCCGACGAATAAACTATTAATTTCTAAATCTAATCACAACAGACCCGTGGAATAAGCCTATTGGGGAAACCACGTTAAAAAAAAAGCGCTAAGTACACTACCTCAGAGGTGGCGTGGAAACGTGTGCGTTTATGACGCTTGCAATTTTTTGCATCGTTATATCTCAGAAGCGGTGGCTTTTAGGGAAAAAATTATTGATACCTTTTTTATAGGAAATTCCCTGATCTACAAATTATGTCTGGGGTAATTTTGCGATAAAACTTACCGTTTTCAAGAAAATCGCGAAAAACTCATTTTTTGGACCTTATTACCCCGCTAAAATTTTTTCCTTACATGGGATCGGTTGGGACTTTTAAGACAATGTTTATAATTATAATTTAAACAATTTTAAGAATTTTCAGCTTCCCCTGAATTTGTCGTGGGTTTACTGATTTTTTGGTCTAATTTGACCGGACTATTTTCTATTTAATTCAAATCTTGCGTTAATTTTGGGACACCCTTTATAAAGAGAGAAGACATCAAACTCTTCGTCGCGCCTGGTCTTCCTCTGTGCTGTGTGTCTTTAATGTGTACCTTCATTCATAATTCGTCTGGGCGTTATCGCTTTTTTTTGCGCTTACCCTTCTACTAATTTGTACAGGCTTTTATTTGATTGTGTGTATTTACCTGTATGTGTAGAATGTATGAAATGTATAGCGCAAACTTTTGCGATGCCCAAGCCCAATGTTTCAAGATAGATTTGATATTGTATGAGAGTTGTATTGCATGAAATGAAAATTATTTGAAGAAAAGTCACTTTGATTGCAAGATGCAAGTTATGTAACTACAACCGAATTTTTTAACATAATGGTCAACTGTTGAGTTGGTTAGTAATTCAATTACCAAATGATATTCATATTACAAAATAAGATTAATTCTAAAATTCTTGGTTTAGCGCCGCTAAACCTGCTGACTATGAGGAATCGACGCTGGCTAAAATAATGTATGACAAAATTGTTCCCCTTTAATAGTTCTAAAAAAAAGTCTGCGAAAGCATAATTATGTCTTCTAAAGTTTGATCACTTTCAACTTTTGTATGCTTACCAAATTTGTTCTTAAATAAAGCAACAAGGTTGTTTATGTTCCTGGAATAATATACTGAATAAGGTTTGTGCCGATAAATTTGCCTCAAGTATTGCCAAAAATCCGTGAAAATAAAAACAGTTGCTTTGATCAAAAAGTTGCTTAGAACCAAATTAAGCAATTATGTTTTTATTTTTTTTTTGAAAAGTTTAGCTAAAATGACGAACAAATATTAACGTCAACATTTTTGACCTTAATGGCTCTTAGCTCCTCAATATTTTGCGTTATAAAATAGAAAATCATATAGGTACAAAATTTATAAGTATGTACATACATATGTATGCTCTTGTTGGAAATTCAATGCCTTGCACAAGCAGCATTTACCACCTTCAAATGTAAAAAAATTTGTATGTAGCGTTAGGCCTCAAAATATTTTTAAAACAAAAAATGGTGTTCCCTCTATAATACATTTATAACGGGTGTTTTTAATCTAGCAATATTTTTTTTGAAGTTATAGTATTTTTGACAGCTGTCATTCGATTTATACTCAATTTGGTTTGCCATTTTATAATAAAACAAATAAGATGGCGGCAAGATGTGTGATTTATGTGAAGTCGCTTGTCTACGCAGATAAGACCGAGACGACCGATGCCTTCGACGCCGTTATTTGTAACAAACAGCCCAAATACCTGCAAGAAAGGTTGATAATTTGGCTCCGCGGCTGGAATTTATTCGAGCCAACCGTGGTGGTTAAACCGCCCGTAATCATTTTTAAAAAGCGGCTGGGATGCGACCAACACTAATAACTTACCATCCCGTCTGTTGATTTGTCTTGCTTAAAAGTTTGTATAGGTTTTCGTGTTTTGTTAAAAAGTTGTCAGTTGAATTATTCTAAAAAAATAAAAATTTAAAACAATAATTCGCATATGATGAAATAGTTTGATTTCAAAATCGAGAAACAATTTTTACCAATTTTAGTAGTCTTTATTTTCTTATATAAACAAATAAAAATTGGAATGAAATTTATTTAAATCAATGTATTCTATTATTCACGGGATATCGAGAACCGAACATCAATGTTTACCAAATTTGCATACTATTTTTTGTAGATTTTATTTTTTATGAAAAAACGAATTGTTGGATTTTTATAAAAAATTTACTGAATGTCGAAAAAAATATCTACATCTACACTAATATTATAAAGAGGAAAGATTTGTATTTTTGTATGTAACGAATAAACTCAAAAAGTACTGGACCGATTTTAATAATTCTTTTTTCATTAGAAAGCTACATTATCACTGAGTAACATAGGCTATATTTAGTACTAGATTACTATAGAAATCTTTAGAAATTCCTATTAAAACCAACCGAAGGTGTAAAAAAAATTAGTCATAAAATGTCTTTTATCGCATACGCTGCGAAGAGTATTAATGATAGGACAAAAAAATGTTCGACAATCTACACTCAAATACTAGTGTACCTATTTATGTCTACCAGTTCGAAGCCGGGACGAGCCGCTAGTTTGAAGACAATATTTTTAATTTTTGAAAAGATATTTGAGTCGAAAGTAATTTTTTACCAAGTTTTATTAATTATTTTTAAGTTTTTAATTTTTTATAAAAAAAACCGTCAATTTGATTTTTCTCAAAACTTTACCAGATGTTAAAAATGTTATTTTTCGTTGCACAAAATTATTTTGGAGATAAAATCATTTTTTGTTCCTAAATTTTTCGAGGTGACAAATATTTTTTTTTTCAGTTTTTTTTTAATTTATAAAAAAAACGTTATTTGGAATACTAGTTTTGTATCACGTTACAATATATAATACACGTATACAATTTAATTCAAGTCTCGAGCGTTATTGGTTCTTGAGATATTTTGGGTTAATCAAAATTGTCACCTTTTTTTAAATTGCTATGGTAAAAAAACCACCCACGCAATTTTTGTGAGAGTCCTTTCTGCATTATTATCTGTATTAAAAAATGTATTTGAAATCGATATCTCTACTGGTTCTTGAGCTATGGATGACGAAAAAAACGTCGCAATTTCGATTGTAGGAACCTTGAAACGTCGAGAAATGTCAAAATTTTCAATTCGACAAATCAGACCGATTACAATAACTTCCTATGGTAAGTAAAAAATAAAAGCAACCCTCTTCTTTGCGAAAAAAAAACGTTTTTGACACTTGGTAAAATTTAAATAAAAAATCAATGAACTGTTTTTATTATTAAAAAATTAAGATCAAACAAAGAAAATCTACTAAAGGTTGATAAACATTTTTACTTTTTAACTTAACTTTCAACTTTACTCGAATAAAAGACGTCGGATACAATTTTATAATATAAAACTTTATCATTTATATATTAGGTACTTTCTACTTCATGCTTTAGTGAAAATTCAATTAACAGATATTTTTCCTAAAATCTTAAAATTATAAAAAAAAATACTGGTCCTAGGACACTCACTTGAGGTACACCATATTATAATTGCTTAAATTCAATTCTTAAAATAGGTCACACCAATTCTTTTTTTCGAAATTGAAGAAAATTGCTGAGTACTCTTTTTCTCTAAAACTATTAAGAACTAGCAAACCCGGCGAACTCCGTTTCGCCACCAGATGGCTTCGTTTTTTGTAATATTTAGTTTGGGGATTAAAAGATGAACAAAAATTATTTTTTGTTTTATATTTAAAAAGGGAAAATTTTATTTCATTTCACAACAGTAATGAATTCATTTCGATTACAAAAATGAAGTGTAATTTAGTTGAACTTCTCTAAGTAAAAAATGAAAGTGAATCCAAAGTAAATACTGAATCGAAGCGTTATACTTGTGTGAAAATTATCCGTTTCATTGAAATGCTCTTTGGTAAACCACATTTTTTGTTTTTTGGTCTGACGTTAACACAAACAAAGCGGATGGTTTTCCAACTCGTGAACACGCAACGTATAGCTGACCATGTGAAAAACAATGATTTTCTAAATTTATCCCGCAAACACTAAGCGATTGGCCTTGCGCTTGTTAATTGTCATTGCGAACGCAAGGCGAACCGGAAATTGCAATCGTTTGAAGTCAAACGGAAGATCAGTCGGAATCATTGGTATTCGAGGAATAGGTACATAGATTTTCACCTACGTACTTTCCGTTATTAATGGTTGCCTAAGTCATATTTGGCATAAGTCTTTTCACCGCAAGTCGAGTACCGTTGCAAAGTCGCGGTGGATTCAAATTACGCAATATTATAATAACTGAACCAACTTTGAGTCGCAAGTTATGTGGTACAAATCCTGGTAACTCCAGAGAATTCAAAATCTCCGTTGGATAATTTACAACATCATCGGGATTTGTTATGGAATCAACGGATTTGTATGTCACCAAATCGCCAGCGATTTTTGATTGAATGGTGAAATTCAGTGCGTGTACATCATTATTCTTTGCTTCGAGAATTGCTCGTTGACTTAACCAAGCATAATTCTGATAATTCTCACTAATGTATCGGAAAACATTTTCAATAACAGCTAATTGAGAGTTTACAAATCGGCAAAATTCGTTGGTAAGATCATTTTAAAGTTGAACTCTTATATTAGTGGTAAGCGATAATGTTTTTATGTTATTCCACAAAAGTGATGACTTCAGGCAAGCATTCAATTTATCTGCAGGCGTTCCACGGGGAATTACTGGCAACGTCTGCCTGAAATCGCCTGCCAACAATATCATCAAGCCGGCAAAGATGTTGTTACTTCGTCGAATATCCTTCAGTGTGAAGTTAAGTGCTTCAAGTGATTTCTTATGTGCCATTGCGCACTCATCCCAAACAATGAGCTGGCATTGCATCAACAATTTTCCCATTGCACTGGATCGGGAAATATTGCATGTTGGAGTATCAATTGTGTTTAAATTAAGTGGCAACTCAAGCGCAGAATGTGCACTACGACCGACATCTAGAAGAGTTGCCGCAATTCCAGATGATGCTAACGCCAAAGCTATGTCACATCTTGATCGAATAGTGGCCAAAATCAATGAACTGACAAATGTTTTCCCTGTTCCTCCAGGTGCGTCTAGGAAGAATAGACCACCAGTATTATTGTCCACCGCTTGCATTAATGTTTTGTGTACTTGTTTTTGCCGTTCATTCAGCAACGGCACATTATTTCGAACGAATTCCTGCAATGTATCAACATTGTATTGTATTGTATTCTTGGTTCAATGCATCGTGCATCTATCGATTTGGCGCAATCATTCCTACTTCAATCAGTATAGCTTGTTTGCAATATTAAAGCATTGATCCTCAATCAGAATCATTCCTTCATTGTACCTAGATTTCATACGTTATTTGAAGTCGATATCTCCGACGTTTCTAGAGATATGGTTGACTAAAAAAGGTTTCCAAAAGTAAGCGCTTTGGTTTAGAATATAGGGCCCTTGAAACGTCAAAAAGTTTAAAAAATTTCAGTTCACCGCTTTTTTGTTGAATTTTGTCCTGAATTTTGTCTGCTATAAACCTCACCTTTCCAACGATTGCAAAACCGTGGAAATCGGTTCGTGCGTTCTGGAGTTATAGCATCAGGAAGGAAAACCCGACTTATTTTTATATAGTAGATATGGCCTACGTTTTTATAAGAATCAGTAACAAGCTGTTTTCACGACTCTTATCTTATCAGCTCTGATTATAGTTAAAGAAAGTTGTAGCATTCTTTTTTTTTTTGATTTTCAAATCTATATATATAATAAAAGAAAGTCGTGTTTGTTACAACACTTATAACTCGAGAACGGCTGGACCGATTTCCATGGTTTTTGATTTGTTGGATTTGTTTCCGTCCCGAATAGCATAATACATCTTAAAAACAATGAAATTGCCATCGCATTGGATCATTGCAACCTATAGAAGATGCACAGCATAAATTATTGCAAATATACTTCATGGACAATATGGAAGAACAACTTGACCGGCGTCAAGGGATCAACACAGCTACGAAAAGAGCAATTCTCAAAGATCTGCAGCAAATGCTTCATGAACATCATGCATTGGTCAGGCTGTCAAGACTGCTTTAGAGCGCATGCCAAGTGATGACTAAAAAGTTGTGATCAGAGCAGATAAAAGACCAGCTGGAACACATGAACGCACATTTAATGCTCCAACAATCGAGGAAGTGGCAATCCTGATTGTTGGTGAAAACTTGGAAACACGTGATATTGTACTTACACGGCGCAATACTGGGCAACTACAAAGAATATATGAAACACACCGTTCATATGACGCGTTACAATACCCGCTGATGTTTTGGCAAGGAGAAGATGGATATCACTTTAATATGAAAATGATTAATCCATTGAATGGTAAGATCAATATTGTTGTTTTCATTTTAACTTGATATACATTTTATTCTGTTTGCTTTTAGTACTCAAAAAAAGTTATAATTTCTAATTTAGCAGAGAGTAGCTGTAAGAGTCGTTAACCTATTACGGGTTCTAAAATACAATTTTTACTGCATTTGTTTCAGGTGAGGAAACTACCAAGAAGGTTAGTTCGATGAATTATTACGCATGTCGTTTGATGATTCGTGAAAATTCTGACAATTATTTGTTGCGATTTCTTCGACTGCTTCAACAATATTGCGTTGACATGTACGTTCACATCGAAACGGAGCGCCTGACTTTCATTCGGTTGAATCAAGCTAAATTGCGTTCGGAAGAGTATATCCATTTACGCGATGCAATTAGCACTCAGAAAATTTTGGTCGATTGACTATTTTACCGGCGATAGGTAGCCCGCGTCATTTGCATGAATATGCGCAAGATGCAATGACATATGTTCGTCATTATGGTCGGCCAGATCTATCTATTACATTTACATGTAATCCGAAATAGATAGAAATTATTCAATTGCTGCTTCCCGGACAAACATCAAGTGATCGACACGACATCACCGCACGTGTTTTTAGGCAAAAAATTCGGTCACTAATGAATTACATTGTTAAGCAACACGTCTTTGGGAATACTCGATGCTGGATGTATTCAATCGAATGGCAAAAACGAGGCCTACCGCATGCTCACATTTTGATTTGGTTAGTCGAAAGAATTCGGCCAGATCAAATAAATGACATCATATGTGCGGAGATTCCTGCTCCTGAAACCGATCCAGACCAACATGATGTTGTAGTTACGAATATGGTTCATGGACCGTGTGGCACTATCAACCGACAATCACCGTGCATGGTCGACGGCAAGTGTTCCAAACGGTATCCACGAAAATTGACGACAGAGACCTATACAGGCAACGATGGTTATCCATTGTATCGGCGTCGATCGCCCGATGATAATGGTAGAACTATCACTACTAAAGTGAAAGGAAACGATTTCGTAGTTGACAGTGGTGGTGCAATGATTTTATTATCTGGCGATTTCCGACAAACACTACCAGTCATTCCAAGATCTACTGCTGCCGACGAAATAAACGCTTGCCTCAAAGCATCAAATCTGTGGCGATATGTAAAGAAACTTCAACTGTCTGTAAATATGAGAGTTGCATTGTTGAACGATCTATCTGCTGATGATTTCTCGAAGCAATTGCTGACTATCGGTAATGGACGTGTTCCTGTTGACAAATCGAGCGGTTTGATTTCATTTCCTCCAAATTTTTGCAATTTCGTATCATCAAAAGACGAGCTTATCAACAAAGTATTCCCGCATATCATTGCTAACCACAAAAATACTAAATGGTTAAGTGAGCGAGCAATTTTGGCCGCTAAAAATAAAGATGTAGATGACCTCAATTTTATAATTTAAAATCAAATCGTAGGTACTCTGTATTCATTCAAATTTATCGACTGTGTAACAAACGAAGAAGAAGCCACTAATTATCCAACTGAATTTTTAAACTCCTTGGATGTGCCTGGTTTACCACCACACAATTTAAAACTTAAAGTTGGCTCGGTAGTCATCATGCTTAGAAATTTAAACCAACCAAAACTGTGTAATGGAACGTGTTTGGTGATAAGAAAACTGAAGAGCAATGTGATTCACGCGTCGATACTTAAAGGAAAATTTAAAGATGAGGAAGTTCTTATTCCAAGGATTCCGATGATCCCAACGGATATGCCCTTTGAGTTTAAACGAATTCAATTCCCGATTCGTCTTGCCTTCGCCATGACGATCAACAAATCACAGGGCCAATCCTTGACTATTTGTGGCCTCAATCTAGAAAATGCATGTTTTTCTCATGGTCATTTGTACCTGGCATGCTCACGTGTCGGCAAACTATCCGCTTTATTTGTTCTTGCGCCTGACCAAAAAACAAAGAATGTCGTTTACCACAAAGTGCTTGAATGAAAATCCTATTAATGAATTAATTCGAGTTTTATTTTTTTTTTCCCCAATCTGCACAACATAGTTTTCAATCATTTTTTTCTGACATGAGTTTGAAGTACTTAATTATTATTTTTAATTTTTTTAATTTTTATTCTCATTCTGTATGTATGTTTTCATCATCATTCATCATAATAAAATACCTTTTTGTTTCTATCTATATAAATATATTATTTTGTATCATTGTTTTACGTTCATCAAAGCCTAAATTAGTTCAGCTAAAAAGTAACACGACATTCATTGACTGTTAGGCGGTACGAAGTTCGCCGGGTCAGCTAGTGTCAGATAAAACATCCAAACATTCCAAATTCTCTGTCAAATTTGGCCCTGAAAACAAAAATTTTAGCTTGTTTCCTAATGTGCTTCCATAAATCCTCCCGCTTCTTTTAAAAATGTCATACAAATACCATCAGAATATCTAAACGTATATCATGTATCTCCGGCCGAACTTGCTAAACTTTTACAAACACACTTGATTGATTTTGCATATAATTATTGTCTCTCATAACATAATTAATTTGTTTTTCAAGGCTTAATCAATAAGATTGATTTTAAACAATAGAAAAAACCTATCGCACGTGTTATCCAAAAAAAAAAAAAAAAATCATAAAAAGAAAATATTCGATAAAATATTCAAATTCTATGGCTAAAATCCCTTCACATACATATAACGATTTATAATCTCTTTAAACCAAATTGTATGCATAAATGAATCTGAATGACAGATTTCTTAAGTGGAATTCAATAAAATTGAAAATTTAAGGCTTTGATATAGTCTGACTTATCACCTGCCTACATTTCATGCAAATCCATAGATATACCTACCAAAAAGATATTCATCTAGGTATAACATAGATACTGTATCTATAAAGCCTATAAGCTTTAAAAGACAAAGACAAAGACTAACACAACCCAACTAACAAATTTGTCTTCTTGTCGAAGCTTTATGGTCTTGAATGTTGAATTTATGGTTCACAGGTCGTTGTTCTTATTTCCCAAGACAAATCTTTTAATTTTTGTATCGTTTTTCGAGGTAGAAAGTCAAAGATATTGATGAAATACAAGTTTTTTGTTTTGTTTTACATATTTATGATATACAAAAGTCCAAGAGCGAATGAATTATATCGAAGACATGATTTACAAGACTAGTTTCGATATAAAGTATGAACATTCTCAAATTTATGGTCAATATCTGGTGAGGCATATTGGATTCGCCAAAATAAGCATGGTTCCCATGACAGATTAAGGCTTCACATCTCGCGAAGATTAAGTCATAACAATTTAGTTTTGCCATTTTGATAAAAATCTCAAAGAACATCTTTTACTCGCCTACGTTCATCACCAGCGAAATTTGCAATTTTATTGCTTGTATCTTTTTTTTGAGAAAAAAGTTTAAATATTCACACGAAGATTCGAATAACGAAAAAATTAAAATGTCAAAAACTTAAGAAGTCATAAATCCAGCTTTAAGTTTAATTGCATTTGGGTTGATTTGTGCGCCCTCTCTTTCTCACTCTCTGTGAACAAAAGTATACCCATATCCGTGTCGAGCGGTCTCACAACAAATAAATCCAGCAACGACAACAACAAAAACAAGAAAATGAATCTTAATGTGTGCTTTTGTATCTAAAATTGTTGCAACTTAATCTGGCTCACTCCAAAACTGCGCGAAGACTGATTTTGATTTTTATTTCCGTGGTGGCGAGATATAAACGACAACAAGCAAAAAAGCAAAAAAGCAAAACATAAAGGCGCACCCACACTCTATGCATTTTGCGACGAATTAAATGCGCTAAAGCAAGTCAAGTTGCGACTTTGGGCGTAGGTGTCGACCCCACTTAATTGTCATGTCTTGTCGGTCGTTTGCTGGAGTAAGAGCTGGAGTTGGAGCTGGAGGACCATTGAGGGAGTTGTATCGGGTTTTTATTATTTGAACGCACATTTTAGCCCGAACTTGAGTTGTTTTTTTTTTTTTTTGTTGAAAAATATGTTTATTGCCAAAGCGGTCGGTGATTGTGTTTTTGCTTAAGTTTTGAGAGCGGAATTGGTTCGCCCCAACCGTGCGTCGCGTCGCACCGCAGCTCAGCAGCGATCTGTAGTCGTTTTCGTCGTCTCTATATGAAGTTGTCTTACATTTAATGAGCTTCAAGCAACAGATTGTTTGCCATTTTATAGAACTTTACGGATTAGATACTTTGCTTTACACAATTGCTGAAATGGCAAGCAAGCTCTCACATATAATTATGTCATTCTATTGGTTATGTGGAAACGAATTTTTAACAATGCTAAAAACTGCACCTTTTTATAAGGCTTTGTATTTATGCCTTAAAGTTATAAAATTAGGAATTTATATCGTTTTTCAAGGCAATATTCAAATAGACAAACCACTTAGTAATTTTTGTTTGTTGTTTAAACTTGCTCAACAAAAATTAACTCTCATTTGGTGGAGCAAAAGAAGAAGAAGAAAACGAAAATCATGTAAATGAGGTAAGTTTTACATTTTTACAATGGGATGAGCTTGAGAATTTGATATGGAGACTGATTTGGACTAAAGTGGTTTGTTTATGATGGCAATTTAGTGATATGCCTGATGGAGATTTATTTATTGTTGAATGATTTTATATCGGTAGTTTCTGTCTTCTTGGGTGGTATTCCAATGCAGTGCCTTTTCTATAGAGATACTGCATACATATATTTTTAAGAGGTTAAATCTGAGTCAAACTTAATTAGGTTTTTATAAAGTAGAGTTCGAAATTTAATAAGAAATTAACTATGAGACTTAAAGGCACGACTGTTAGAGACTGCACGTTTTTTCTTTATACCTAAACTCTTAAAGTAAGACTTTTGCTTTTGGCTATTGGTACCCATAAAAAAGCTATATATGAGGTTATTAAATATGTTAAGTATTGACTTATTAAAACAGTGGCTGAGTTAAACGTTAAAGATATAATGTGGGAAATTGAGTATAAGTTCATTATAGTAGCATTCTTTCAAGGTTATTGGATTTTTAAATCGACCAGATGAGAAACCTTTTGAACTTTCAAATTCTATTTTAAATGTATAAGGTCTTTTTACAGTATTAATTGTAATAGGTGCTTTAGTTAAAATCACTCGGTAGAATATTTTTCAAACAGCACCTTTTTAAGAAAGTGAAAGAAAAAAAATTCCGAGTCGACAAAGTAGTATAAACCCTCTTCATATTTATTGCTATCTTTTTAGTGATTAATAGTTGGTCAACGTGCAAATGTATCTATGCCTATAAGATTCTTAAGATAAGTACATTCAATTTTCAGATCTTACAATATTTTCAGAATTTTCATTTCATTTCATTTTTGACGTTATTAACAGAAATGTCATTGTCAAGCAAGACGTTTAAAAAACTGACTGAAATTATCTTTTTTTGTAAGCTTAGATATCTTAAAGATACGTTTTCACATTCTGTTTCATTGTATTTATATTGGAATATCCTATTCACGGGGTGGTTTGTTGAGAAAAAAGAACTTCTAATACCTATAGGGGTATAACTGTCAAACCAGGTTTCATACTATTGAAGTCGTTTTGAATCTTTTTTATAAAGTTTTATTTTAACGGGGTATTGACAAATCATTCCATATTAATTCTTGTGTTTTCTTAAATTGGCCGCTTGGATTCGGAATAAAAATTCTTCATTATTGATATTACTCGTACAATGGTTGAGCGTTGTAAGTCAATAGGCCTCCCTTTTCAAGCTGTTATATTTTGACATTTTTTAACAAGTAAAAATAAAACAAGAACATCAAATTCACACTCACCATCTTTTCATCGATTGGACAAAGGCCGCATATGACAGTATCTACAGTGACGAACTGTACAGAGCTATTTCCAGTTTTGGCATCCGACGGAAACAACTTATCCAAAACGTTTGATATCAAAAAAGGCCTTAGATAAAGTGATTCGCTATTATATGATTTTTTTTTTAACATCGTCCTTGAAAGAATAGTTCAGAGCTCCCACGTTAATAATTGAAGCTCTACATTTCAAAATTCTGTCCAATTGCTCGCATATGCTGATGACATTGAAATAATCTTAAAAAATCAACGCGATAAATAAATGGGGCTTTTGTGAGTATTAAGACAGAAGGCGGCAAAACTGGTTTTAGCAGTTAATGATGGAAAAACAGAGTACATACTGATATTCTGATATCAAGAAGAGACCTACATTGCTGACAATTCTCGGTCAAATCCCCATCGACCGACGTAACTTTGAGATACTCTTAGATTAAACGAAGAATTACTCCTGTTAACCGCTGTTTCTTTGAGCCAAGAAAGCAACTGAAAAGTAAAGCCCTCGAGCAACCAAGGTGTCGCTATATAAGACTTTCATCATCCCTGTCCTGCTGTACGGATGCAGAAGCATGAATTATGTCGAAAGGGGATGAGAACTTCTTCGCGTTATCAAATTTAGGGCCATCTTATGTAAGTATGTAAGTAAAAATATGCCAAATAAAAAATAAAACTATTGTAGGAGTACTTTAAGCTTATCATAATATTAAAATCTAGTTTTTAATTATTTTGTTTTGACGAATAAAAATTATTTAATAAATTCATTCGAAATAAAAGATTCAAAATAAAAACATCATAAATATTTTGTTAAGAAGAATTTTGGTTTTTAATTAAAGAGCCTATAACTTCAGAAGAGGGATTGAAAACTACCTATTACTGCATTTTTATTTAACAAATATAACATAAAAATGAATAAAACAGATATACAAAATTGGTTAACCGAACACGAAATTCCTTTTTCGAGTTCAGCTTCTTTAATACAATTAAGGAAATTATATAATGGGAAAAGGAATGAACTGGATCTAAATGATGAAGATAATAATAACAATTTTAATGAAGCTGAAAATGAACCGCTCAACCCGCAACAAGAAGAAATTAATCTTGATGAAGAGATTAGAATTTTAGAAAAACGACAACGTATACAACAATTGCAGCGAGAGTTAACCATAAATTCTGTAGTCAGCTGTCCAAATTTTGAAGATGTTCAACACTTAATGAATCCGTTTGACGAAACTTATGATGGCTATAAGTGGCTTAAAGATTTTGAACGTGTTTGTGATTCATTGAGTGCGGATGATGTTTTTCGTTTAAGGTAAGTCCGACGTTTAATGAAAATGAACTCTGCTGCTGAATTGTTTTTGCGAGTAGATAATTCTACCAATTTTTCCAATTTTCGACAAAATTTTTTATCGAATTTTGGTCGAAAGCACACCATATCTGAAGTAATCAATGAACTCCGAAAAACAACATATTGCTCATCCAAACTTTCAATTATTGGATATATCCTGAAAATGCAAGAACTTGCTGGTCAAGCGAACATGGATGAAAAAGAAGTAATTCAATTTATAATTGCCGGCTTTGAAGATGATTCAGTGGACATTGCTGTTTTGTATCCAGCTAATGACCTTCAACAACTCAAGGAATTATCACATCGTTATGGTCAGTTACGAAGTCAACGGAATTTTAAAAATCAGGAAAGAAATCCATCTTCTTCGTTTTCATTAAATAAGAATGACGACATTAAAAAACAAAAGTGTTTCAATTGTTCACAAAAAGGACACTTTTCAAGTTCGTGTCCAAATCCAAAGCGAGAAAAAGGTTCCTGTTTTCGTTGTGGTTCAAAAGAACACATTTTGAATAATTGCACGAAGAAATCAAATCCTCAAGTTGCATTAGTGGACCAATTTGAAAAGAATAATATTAGTTTTAAGACAAGCAATTCACATGATGAACATTTCCAAGAGATCAACGATAATGAAGAATTAAAGAACGAAGTCTGTGGCTTAGAGCAAGAAATTTCGTATCTTCGAAGTAAAATTAATGAGATCCAGCGAAGACCTTGTGAACGTTGTGCGCAAAATGCTCATTTCGAAAATCAAAAATCAAGCCAAAGACAATCATTAGCACATCGAACTAGTTCAGATGAAAAACTTGAAAATATTGAAAATGAGCTTCGATGGAAATGTAAAGAGAATTGACAGAAATTCGAAGAAATCAAGCCAAAACGAAACTTCTGCAAAGAAGAGGAAAAACTTCCGATAAAAAACCGGATCAAAAAGAATTGCTATCAAAACTTAATGCTGCCGAAGAAAAGAATCTCGAACAGTCTAAATTCATTCAAAAACTTTCTAAACAAGTTGCATGTTTTCAAACAATAATCGAAAAACTTCGTACAAATGAAGAAGTTCATATAAAAGCAAGAAAATTACTGCACTTTGAGTTAACAACTCTCAAGGAAAATCAAGTCACCCACATGGGAACTCAGCTAACTCTCAAAGAACAACTTAATCGAACAAATTGTGAACTCTCTTATGCCAAGAAAAAAACTCTCAGAATGCAATCAGGAAATACAACATCTTGAAAAGGTCCACTGTGAGGATACTAAACGATTTAGAGAAACTTATATGGAACTTGTTAAAAAACATAATAATCTTATTGAAGACTATAACGAAATGCAGAAGAAAACTCAGCTTTTGACGCCTCACAAAAAATATATTCACTTAAGTCAAATTCCGTATGATGGAATAATTGAAGCCTCTCGTATCCGTTCTTTGGGTTGACACACGTGATTCTTAAAATTAATTTGATCTCGGAAAGGTTATACTTACTAAATTGCTATTAACTGTGTATTTATTTCGTTTAAAATGTATCTTTGTATTATTGTATTATATAAATTAACTGTTTCATGTTTTGATTAAATTAAATAATATTGTTATTGATCGGGTCGATCAAATTGTCAGGATGGCGAATAAAAATTATTTAATAAATTCATTCGAAATAAAAGATTCAAAATAAAAACATCATAAATATTTTGTTAAGAAGAATTTTGGTTTTTAATTAAAGAGCCTATAACTTCAGAAGAGGGATTGAAAACTACCTATTACTGCATTTTTATTTAACAAATATAACATAAAAATGAATAAAACAGATATACAAAATTGGTTAACCGAACACGAAATTCCTTTTTCGAGTTCAGCTTCTTTAATACAATTAAGGAAATTATATAATGGGAAAAGGAATGAACTGGATCTAAATGATGAAGATAATAATAACAATTTTAATGAAGCTGAAAATGAACCGCTCAACCCGCAACAAGAAGAAATTAATCTTGATGAAGAGATTAGAATTTTAGAAAAACGACAACGTATACAACAATTGCAGCGAGAGTTAACCATAAATTCTGTAGTCAGCTGTCCAAATTTTGAAGATGTTCAACACTTAATGAATCCGTTTGACGAAACTTATGATGGCTATAAGTGGCTTAAAGATTTTGAACGTGTTTGTGATTCATTGAGTGCGGATGATGTTTTTCGTTTAAGGTAAGTCCGACGTTTAATGAAAATGAACTCTGCTGCTGAATTGTTTTTGCGAGTAGATAATTCTACCAATTTTTCCAATTTTCGACAAAATTTTTTATCGAATTTTGGTCGAAAGCACACCATATCTGAAGTAATCAATGAACTCCGAAAAACAACATATTGCTCATCCAAACTTTCAATTATTGGATATATCCTGAAAATGCAAGAACTTGCTGGTCAAGCGAACATGGATGAAAAAGAAGTAATTCAATTTATAATTGCCGGCTTTGAAGATGATTCAGTGGACATTGCTGTTTTGTATC
The DNA here is from genome assembly GCA_920104205.1 of Eupeodes latifasciatus. NCBI lineage: Eukaryota > Metazoa > Arthropoda > Insecta > Diptera > Syrphidae > Eupeodes > Eupeodes latifasciatus. The sequence goes on along the minus strand of OV049925.1, from coordinate 42,562,239 downwards.
CAGCTAATGACCTTCAACAACTCAAGGAATTATCACATCGTTATGGTCAGTTACGAAGTCAACGGAATTTTAAAAATCAGGAAAGAAATCCATCTTCTTCGTTTTCATTAAATAAGAATGACGACATTAAAAAACAAAAGTGTTTCAATTGTTCACAAAAAGGACACTTTTCAAGTTCGTGTCCAAATCCAAAGCGAGAAAAAGGTTCCTGTTTTCGTTGTGGTTCAAAAGAACACATTTTGAATAATTGCACGAAGAAATCAAATCCTCAAGTTGCATTAGTGGACCAATTTGAAAAGAATAATATTAGTTTTAAGACAAGCAATTCACATGATGAACATTTCCAAGAGATCAACGATAATGAAGAATTAAAGAACGAAGTCTGTGGCTTAGAGCAAGAAATTTCGTATCTTCGAAGTAAAATTAATGAGATCCAGCGAAGACCTTGTGAACGTTGTGCGCAAAATGCTCATTTCGAAAATCAAAAATCAAGCCAAAGACAATCATTAGCACATCGAACTAGTTCAGATGAAAAACTTGAAAATATTGAAAATGAGCTTCGATGGAAATGTAAAGAGAATTGACAGAAATTCGAAGAAATCAAGCCAAAACGAAACTTCTGCAAAGAAGAGGAAAAACTTCCGATAAAAAACCGGATCAAAAAGAATTGCTATCAAAACTTAATGCTGCCGAAGAAAAGAATCTCGAACAGTCTAAATTCATTCAAAAACTTTCTAAACAAGTTGCATGTTTTCAAACAATAATCGAAAAACTTCGTACAAATGAAGAAGTTCATATAAAAGCAAGAAAATTACTGCACTTTGAGTTAACAACTCTCAAGGAAAATCAAGTCACCCACATGGGAACTCAGCTAACTCTCAAAGAACAACTTAATCGAACAAATTGTGAACTCTCTTATGCCAAGAAAAAAACTCTCAGAATGCAATCAGGAAATACAACATCTTGAAAAGGTCCACTGTGAGGATACTAAACGATTTAGAGAAACTTATATGGAACTTGTTAAAAAACATAATAATCTTATTGAAGACTATAACGAAATGCAGAAGAAAACTCAGCTTTTGACGCCTCACAAAAAATATATTCACTTAAGTCAAATTCCGTATGATGGAATAATTGAAGCCTCTCGTATCCGTTCTTTGGGTTGACACACGTGATTCTTAAAATTAATTTGATCTCGGAAAGGTTATACTTACTAAATTGCTATTAACTGTGTATTTATTTCGTTTAAAATGTATCTTTGTATTATTGTATTATATAAATTAACTGTTTCATGTTTTGATTAAATTAAATAATATTGTTATTGATCGGGTCGATCAAATTGTCAGGATGGCGAATAAAAATTATTTAATAAATTCATTCGAAATAAAAGATTCAAAATAAAAACATCATAAATATTTTGTTAAGAAGAATTTTGGTTTTTAATTAAAGAGCCTATAACTTCAGAAGAGGGATTGAAAACTACCTATTACTGCATTTTTATTTAACAAATATAACATAAAAATGAATAAAACAGATATACAAAATTGGTTAACCGAACACGAAATTCCTTTTTCGAGTTCAGCTTCTTTAATACAATTAAGGAAATTATATAATGGGAAAAGGAATGAACTGGATCTAAATGATGAAGATAATAATAACAATTTTAATGAAGCTGAAAATGAACCGCTCAACCCGCAACAAGAAGAAATTAATCTTGATGAAGAGATTAGAATTTTAGAAAAACGACAACGTATACAACAATTGCAGCGAGAGTTAACCATAAATTCTGTAGTCAGCTGTCCAAATTTTGAAGATGTTCAACACTTAATGAATCCGTTTGACGAAACTTATGATGGCTATAAGTGGCTTAAAGATTTTGAACGTGTTTGTGATTCATTGAGTGCGGATGATGTTTTTCGTTTAAGGTAAGTCCGACGTTTAATGAAAATGAACTCTGCTGCTGAATTGTTTTTGCGAGTAGATAATTCTACCAATTTTTCCAATTTTCGACAAAATTTTTTATCGAATTTTGGTCGAAAGCACACCATATCTGAAGTAATCAATGAACTCCGAAAAACAACATATTGCTCATCCAAACTTTCAATTATTGGATATATCCTGAAAATGCAAGAACTTGCTGGTCAAGCGAACATGGATGAAAAAGAAGTAATTCAATTTATAATTGCCGGCTTTGAAGATGATTCAGTGGACATTGCTGTTTTGTATCCAGCTAATGACCTTCAACAACTCAAGGAATTATCACATCGTTATGGTCAGTTACGAAGTCAACGGAATTTTAAAAATCAGGAAAGAAATCCATCTTCTTCGTTTTCATTAAATAAGAATGACGACATTAAAAAACAAAAGTGTTTCAATTGTTCACAAAAAGGACACTTTTCAAGTTCGTGTCCAAATCCAAAGCGAGAAAAAGGTTCCTGTTTTCGTTGTGGTTCAAAAGAACACATTTTGAATAATTGCACGAAGAAATCAAATCCTCAAGTTGCATTAGTGGACCAATTTGAAAAGAATAATATTAGTTTTAAGACAAGCAATTCACATGATGAACATTTCCAAGAGATCAACGATAATGAAGAATTAAAGAACGAAGTCTGTGGCTTAGAGCAAGAAATTTCGTATCTTCGAAGTAAAATTAATGAGATCCAGCGAAGACCTTGTGAACGTTGTGCGCAAAATGCTCATTTCGAAAATCAAAAATCAAGCCAAAGACAATCATTAGCACATCGAACTAGTTCAGATGAAAAACTTGAAAATATTGAAAATGAGCTTCGATGGAAATGTAAAGAGAATTGACAGAAATTCGAAGAAATCAAGCCAAAACGAAACTTCTGCAAAGAAGAGGAAAAACTTCCGATAAAAAACCGGATCAAAAAGAATTGCTATCAAAACTTAATGCTGCCGAAGAAAAGAATCTCGAACAGTCTAAATTCATTCAAAAACTTTCTAAACAAGTTGCATGTTTTCAAACAATAATCGAAAAACTTCGTACAAATGAAGAAGTTCATATAAAAGCAAGAAAATTACTGCACTTTGAGTTAACAACTCTCAAGGAAAATCAAGTCACCCACATGGGAACTCAGCTAACTCTCAAAGAACAACTTAATCGAACAAATTGTGAACTCTCTTATGCCAAGAAAAAAACTCTCAGAATGCAATCAGGAAATACAACATCTTGAAAAGGTCCACTGTGAGGATACTAAACGATTTAGAGAAACTTATATGGAACTTGTTAAAAAACATAATAATCTTATTGAAGACTATAACGAAATGCAGAAGAAAACTCAGCTTTTGACGCCTCACAAAAAATATATTCACTTAAGTCAAATTCCGTATGATGGAATAATTGAAGCCTCTCGTATCCGTTCTTTGGGTTGACACACGTGATTCTTAAAATTAATTTGATCTCGGAAAGGTTATACTTACTAAATTGCTATTAACTGTGTATTTATTTCGTTTAAAATGTATCTTTGTATTATTGTATTATATAAATTAACTGTTTCATGTTTTGATTAAATTAAATAATATTGTTATTGATCGGGTCGATCAAATTGTCAGGATGGCCGAGTTGTAGGAGTACTTTAAGCTTATCATAATATTAAAATCTAGTTTTTAATTATTTTGTTTTGACGAAAAAAAAATTATTTAATAAATTCATTCGAAGTAAAAGATTCAAAATAAAAACATCATAAATATTTTGTTAAGAAGAAATTTGGTTTTTAATTAAAGAGCCTATACTATGTATGTATATCTGCTTCAACAACTCATTGAAATTAAAAATTCACTACAAATATGGTGAAAACTTTGCAGTCACAGTTCGTAAACTATTGCGCTTTAAAATCGTCGTAAGACACTTTCTTCGCCGGAAATATTGCAACTCGTGAAAAAAAAACTTGACGACTGTCAAGTAAGCACTACATTTTTCGAAATTTAAAAAACTGAGTATGCAGTTATTTGTAGCTTTTTTGTTGTACATTAGTTGTGGGAAAAAAAAATTTGTAGCTCGAAGATTTAAAAAAAAAAATGGTATGTAGTGCTAGGTTGATATCAAGTTAACACTACACTTTTTGATTTTGTTAAAACTAAGTACGCAATAATTGACAATTATTTGTTGTGGTAAGAAAAAAATTCTAAAAAAATTGTTTACTTTCATTTTTTTTTTTTAAATCGGAGTATGTAGTGCTAACTTGACACAGTGAGTCAAGGCATAAAACAAGGATATTCCAAAATGTAACGATGCAATTAATTGTAGCTTTTTTGTTTAAAATTAGTTGTGGAACAGGATTTTTCGACTTAAAGTGTTTTTTCGGCTTTAAATCTTCTTTTGAATATATTTTTTGAATGAATCTTTGGAACAATTTGATCTGAGTGATTATGCATATACAAATATTGTTTTAATGTGGGTTTTTGTAAAGGGGGAGCTGGGAATGTTTTTTTTAATAAAGGCATAATCGTTATTTATTTCATATAGAGTCGGAATCTAAAAGACCTTTTGGTTTTTCTGAAAGAATACTGCTTTGGCTTAAAATTTTAAATTCTTTCAAGGGGGGGCACTAGGGAGGTAAAACATAATTTTTTTTTTCGTTTTTGTTCGCCTTAAGCTATATTTTCTTATGGTTTTGGACGAAATTTGGACACGAACTGGGGAAAATTTAACTTGGAACATTTTTGTAATTTTTGATTTCTTAAAAAGGGGAGCTAAAAAAATGTTTACAAAATTAAAAGACATCGAGATTATTTTTGAAAGTTAGATCATCAGCATAAATAATAGTTTATAAGCCAAGTTTTGGTTCCTGTACATGTGCTTATTCATGTTTAATTAAAATGTAGGCTTTTAAAAAAAATGAAGAGACGTATTTTGCATTTTTGACAAAAAAAAATCGGGGGCAATATCTTTTAAAATATACATTTCACGACTCTTAGTTTTTGGAACAATGGTAAGAACACACTTTAGAATCTAAAAAAAATATAAAAAGTTAGAATTTCGAAAAAAGATGGCTAGAATTTTTTCAAATTTTGCCTTTATCTTTTAAAACTTTGATCATAGAGGTCCAAAAATTTGGAACAATGTTCTGAACAACCTAGAACAATTTTCAAAAAATCGATTTTCGAAAAAGGGGGGGGGCTAGGTCAAAAACAGTTTTTCGGGTCTAAGACCCCCATTTTTGGGTGTTTTTCAAAAAAAACTTTGGAACAATGCGGAACAAACCGGAACAACTTTCCAAAATTGGAAAATCGAAAAAAGGGGACTAACTTCACCTTCACGCACTCACTACATACCCCCTTTTTTAAAAAAATGAAAGTAAAAAATATTTTAGAATTTTTTTTCTTTCCACAACTAATTTTAAACAAAAAAGCTACAAATTATTGCATCGTTACATTTTGGAATGTCCTTGGTTTTTGCCTGGACTCACGGTGTCAAGTTAGCACTACATGCCCCTTTTTAAAAAAAAATTAAAGTAAAAAAAATTTTGGAATTTTTTTCTTCCCACAACTAATTTACAACAAATAATTGTCAACTAATTGCGTACTTAGTTTTAACAAAATCAACAAATGTAGTGCTAACTTGACATCAACCTAGCACTACATACCACTTTTTTAAAAAATCGTCGAGCTACAAATTTTTTTTCCCACAACTAAATTACAACAAAAAAGCTACAATTAACTGCATACTCAGTTTTTTTAATTTCGAAAAATGTAGTGCTAACTTAACAGTTGTAAAAACTTGAGCTGTTGGGACAAGTTAGTGTGCGTCGCTGCAAAACAACTACATTGCTGTTGTAGGCCGTTTTTTTGATGAAAACCAGGCTTCTCGACAATCTTTGGTTGGAATTAGGCATTTTACAGACGATATTACACTCTATTTTGATAAAGGCTTAGATCTTAAAGCTCAGTTTTTACAAGAACTTGAGCTATTGGGAAAAGTTAGTGTACGTCGCTCAAAAACAACTAAGAATATTGCTGCTGTAGACCGTTTTGTTGATGAAAACTCGGCTAGCCGATTTATCGACAATTTTTGGTTCGAATTATCCATTTTACAGGCGATATTACACTCTATCGTCTTAAAGATTAGGTCTTTAAGCTTTTAAAGTTCAGTTTATACAAGAACTTGAGCCGGGCTATCTATCTATCTATTTAATAAAATATTTTCTACCCATATACATACATAATACATATATGTATGTATACTTATATGTCCATCGCTGTCAAATCCTCAATTATATTTTATTGTTTTATTAAAGGCATAGAAAATAAGGTACCTACTTTAAATTATTGTTTGCCCTTAATTATGAACAGGCATAGGTATATGTAGAAAATTATCCTACTTACTTACTTAAGGTGGCGCTACAGTCCTGTGTGAACTAGGGCCTCACCCAACAAACTTCTCCATCTAGCTCGGTCCCTAGCTAGATGTCTCCAGTTTCGCGCTCCAAGTTAGGTGAGGTCACTTTCCACTTGTGCGCGCCACCTGATCCGCGGCCTTCCTCTACTGCGCTGTCCTGTGGGTGTGGATTCGAAGACTTTCCGGGCCGGAGCATTGGTTTCCATGCGCTCTACGTGAACCAGCCATCTTAGTCGTTGGACTTTTACCCTTCTGGCTAAGTCTACGTCGCTGTACAGCCCGTACAGCTCGTCTTTCTATCTTCTCCTCCACTCCCCTTCGATGCATACGGGACCGTAGATCACACGAAGAACCTTTCTCTCGAAACGACCCAAGGTGCTTTTATCCGCTTTTGTCATAGTCCATGCTTCTGCACCGTATAGCAGGACGGGGATGTTAAGGGTCTTATATAGCGACACTTTGGAGAGAGGATTTTTCCACTCAATTGCTTTCTTAACCCAAAGAAACAGCGGTTAGCAAGAGTTATTCTTCGTTTGATCTCAGCGCTGGTGTTGTTTTCTGTGTTTGATCAACGTCGTATTAGGCACTTGAAATTCATCATAATTATTATTTTCACTTAGGGGTTAGAAACTTTTGCATTCATCGCTTGCAAATTCAAGAATGGTTGTTGAAAAGCGTCATTGGGAGTATGCATTACGCTACCTAGCTATGATAAATGGTTTTTTATATGCCGGAATAAGAATATATTGATGTACTGAACCAATTTGTGGTTAAATTAATGAAAATGTTCATCAATATGATGTATAAAGACGTAAAATTTGTAGTCCAATGAACCTTTTCATGTATAAGATGAAAAAGAGTTCGTCAATACGATTACGGTTTTTTGCTGATGAATCTCGTACATCATTTATCTATATTTGTTTCATCGATGCGATGAATTAAATGTAATCTTAAATTTTTCATCAAATGATTCATTGATTGTTTATATTGATTTTACTGTTCATAAATATGATTTTTTTTTAACTTTTTAAAATTTTTCTTACAAAAGTCTTACATCAATATGATGCATTCTATGAAAAATGCAGCAATATGATGAACAAAAACTTGTTCAATATTATAATTAAATTCGTAAAATTAATGACCTCATTCATCAACATGATTACTGTTTTCATCAATATAATGAACAGATTGTTAAAAAATTATTCATATATTACTATGAATGCGTTCGTCAATATGATGAATAAATCATTTTTAATTATGATTATTACTTTCATCAATATGATGAATGTGAAGAAATCTGTCACAAATATGAAATAATTAAATTTAATGTGATGAAACTAGACACACATTTAATGAAGAAATTCGCCAAAATGATGAGCTAAAGGTTATGGAACTACTTATATGGTGAATGTATTAATCAATATGATGAACTAATTGTTAAAAAATCTTCAATAAATCCTTCATAAATATGATAATTGTTTTTATCAATATGATGAATGTTAAAAAACAATCATGAATATTACGATTGCATTTGTCAATTTGATGAACCTTTATGAGATAAAATGATTTTTAAGTGTAAATGTGAAGAAATCAGTCGTCAATATGATAATTGCACTCGCCATTATATTGAAAAATCATTAGAAACTTTTCATATATGTACGTGAAAAGTTTTAATTAAATGCTGACAATTCCACTTCAAAGATTTGTTTGAGATTTTCTGGTTAAAAAGTTGATGAAATGAAATGTTTTATATTGAAGAACGGTTTATCAAATAAATTTATTTGTCCATCCAATTTCTTCATCAATATTATAAAAAGTACATCCATATGACGATTTTTAGTTGATGAATGCCATTTACCATCATAACTGTTTGGTGACGTTTATTCTCAACATGATGACGGGTGGTACTTACCACAGAAGATTTAACAGGTGAAAGATAATGCCTGAGTCAACGCTCTAAAATAAACCTCAAAGACCTCAAATATGGAATGAAAATTATTGAGGACTAACATCTGAATGTCTGAATTGATCTTAGAAAATTACTACATAAAAAGAATGTATGGCCGCAACCGTAGCCGTGTCTGCCATTTTGTTGATAAAGTTTTCCAATGTGCATTGACATACAATCCTCTTTACATTATCAAAATGAAACCCCTTATTGTAAAACCCTTTTAAACCATTGATTAAAAAAGACGAAGAGTTTTTTATTATTGAGACTTTAAAGTAAAATCACTTTAGAACAAAGTGCATAATTTATAAGTTTTCCTTTTATAACTTGTAATTACAGCTTGCATTTATATTAATCTTGTGTAAGATCATTTAAGCAGGTAATTACTTCGTTTCTGCCATCATCAAACAAAAAAAAAGAACTTAACTAAAAGTTCCAACCCAAAAGTTTCATCCCATTACCTATAGGTTTTTTTATAATAGGTATATTCTATATAAAATAACTCAAGGTCCTTTTTAATTGCACTACGAGTCGTGTTTTCTATATTAAAAAGAACACTCTCTGGCCTCAGAATATGGGAGGAATAAAGTTCGTGCTTTTGCAAGAGAAGGGGGTTATTGCATTTTCAAGAAACAATTAAGTATTTTCGTTTGGACACATTTTTAATTAAACTTTGAACTGGACAAAAAATAAAGAATTCACCAACCGAGGAAGCTCTGTTCTATATCCAATACCTTCTCTTATGGGTTTATTGGTTCTTCAATATTCAGGTGTAGCCAGAAATTCACACCTTCCTCTAAATACCTTTTTTTTTAAGTTCCAGAAGTAGGTACTGCGTTTTGTTTGTTGTTATAGTCCTTCCACTCCTTGCAAAGCATATATTGCATAGAGACAGAGTAGAGTAAGGTAACCCAAACAAATTAAAAGACAGTCCTAGATCTGGTGGTGGAACCATTTAAAAAAAAATAAAACCTAAAAGCGATTGAAGCAATTAAACTTTTTGATTACTCGCAAGTGTTCAATGTCATGCGAGGAAGCGACAACGACGCGACGACACTTGGAAATGCGAAGCGAATCGCAGATTGCGAGAGGTTTCCATGGAACTAAACCCATATCGGCATCGATGATAGACAAACATAAGCACACAGCAACCCTTCGTCGTAGTGTCGTCGATATATGATTTTATTTCCCGAAATGGAGATGCAATCGTTTCCGTTTGATGATAACCGTGAAAAGAGGGTGCGACAACGCTACGGGTGGATAAATCCTTTATTTTGTTTGCCTTTGTAATATTCTCATATACATATACACATAAAACGAATGTGTGATGTATTTTATTCGATGTTTATTTGAAGTCCAGAAGCGGCAGTGAATGTGACTATAAAATGAAATAAGGGTTGAGTTACATCGATGGCTGGTGGAATTTGGGTCTTTATACGAGTACCTATAAAGCCGTGCTACTGGCTCCTTTTTTTTTTTTCGTTTGTTTGCTATATGTTGGATTGAGGGTTTACTAACTGGACATGCGTGACAAATCTCATTAAGTTTATTTGACAAATATTTCATTTATTTTGGAGAAAGGCGAGTGAAATGACAAACAAAATAAAAATACATATACATATATCCTATGAGTACAGATGACAAAGAAGAAGAGGGGTAAATGAAAACAAAAACAAATAAATATAGAAAAGTCGAGTATTGTGTCATCTGGTAAAAGGGTTAAATTATTGGACAGTTTTTTACTGTTGACAAGTTGATATTTTGTTCTATAATATTGTGTTGGATGGGGTCGAATCGAAATAAAAAGGAAGGAAGGACCATCATCAGGACATTTCTAATAAAAACAATAATTGTCGGTTTTTTTATATTTGGGTGGATAAATGTACAAGTATATCTTACTATATGTAAACTGTATAGCAAAAGTGGGATGTGAAAGGTTGTAGACTTATAGAATTTATATATGAAATTAACGTTTGATTTACTATTAATTAGACAGGATGATGTCATGATGTGTAAATATATTTTTGGCCTATTTATTTATCCAGTGTTTGGTTTTTAATCTGGTATGGGTAATAATATAGGTGCTAATTATATTTTAATTTTCTTTTTAATTAAAGAAAAGTATATTTTCTTGGGATATACATAAGTCTCTTGTATGTTAAGTTGATGATAAGTCTCCGACTTCATGCCATATAAGCATGAAGGTGACTATTATGATATTAGTAGTTGGCTGTTCTAACGTTTGTAAAGCTTCTTGGCTGAAGGATAAAAGTCAGTCCAATCTTGCGTCGTTGTGCAATATTTTGTTAAATTATCTTTGCAGTAAACCAGGATTAGTACATGAACAGGATTTAACTATTTTTTAAATGGAGGACTGTTTAAATTGTTTTCATTTAAAATCAATGCATCAAGGTTAAAAAAATTGTATTCAAAATTTATTTAAAAGCAAAAACAAAATTATCAAATTAAAACAAAAATGAAATCAATGTTCAAAGCTTCTTCCAATACAAATAAAATCTTATTTAAAAAGGTCTTCCAATATTTTTTTTGGTTTTAAGGGGGACTTTTTTTAACATTTATTTCTTCACAAAGTCCTAATCTTGGATTTTTAAAAATCAGAACTCGATTTTTTTAAATTATTTCTTCAGTAGTACCTGTGGCATGATTTGGGTTTGATCCTTGCCTGTGCCATCTAAAGTCTGTCAGTTACAATTTCATTTTTGGGAGTGACATCCTTTTCAACTTTCATACATTTCAAAAAATTACCTTTACAATACAATTGATAAAAAACTATAAGGCATTATTAGGTTTTGTTTGGTAGTATTAAATGGGGGTATGTTTCCAAGACATGGCGTAAGGTAAAAGTCGTCTTTATACCAAAAGCCGGCAAACCCAGCCATATTGAACCTAGGGACTTCAGACCAATAAGTCTCACGTCTTTTGTACTTAAAACACTAGAAAGACTTATCGACATATACATACATCCGCAGTAATTTAAAACCGGAGACCATATCACCCTTTCAACACGCCTACACAAAAGGTAGAAGTGTAGAAACGGCACTACACTACGTAATTAGAACCATAGAAAAATCACTTGACGTTAAGGAATACACTCTTGCTTCATTCCTGGACATTGAAGGAGCCTTCAATAACGTCCACAGTAATGCAATCGAGAAAGCACTTAATGATCAACGTATAGAAGAAGTAGTTATCAAATGGATCATGAGTATGTTGAAAAACAGACAAATACAGAGCGAGCTTGGTAACGAACATTTAGAGATGTACGCATCTAGAACGCAAGGTGGAATTCTCTCACCATTATTATGGATCTTAGTGATGAACGAGATCCTAATAAAACTTAGAAATTACGGTATAGTAGTGGTAGCCTACGCTGATGACTTAGCGCTTTTGGCGACGGGTAAATACCTTACCACTATTAGCGAACAATTACAAAACGCATTATCAAAGGTCAGCAACTGGACCAAGAAATGCGGTCTTAATGTAAACCCCCTTAAAACAGAACTGGTTCTTTTTACAAACAGGAGGAAGATCCCTCCGTTTATAATACCAAAAATAGATAATACAACATTAAAAATCTCCGACCGAGCTAGATACCTCGGAGTTATATTGGATAAAAAACTCAATTGGGGTCCAAATATCCAAGAAAGATATAAGAAGGCCACAATCGCACTCTACTCATGTAACAAGATTCTGGGTAGAAATTGGGGACCGAACCCCAAAATAATCATGTGGATGTACACTGCCATTGTCAGACCGATTCTAACTTATGGCAGCTTGGTTTAATGGAAAGCGCTGGAGAAATCCACGAATCTAAAAACACTTACCAAAGTACAAAGAATGGCTTGTATCTGTACTAGTGGTGTGATGAGGACTACCCCAACTGCGGGGTTAGAAACGATCCTCAATCTCCCCCAATAGATCTATTCGTCCAAGAATCAGCAGCAAACAGCGCCCTCAGGCTCAGTCAAACTAACATCTGGAAAACTAGCCAGAGTGGCCACGCAGCTATTCTTACGAAATACGTAGACAACAATATCTGCACAGATTATATGAGCCCCTATTTAGATTTCAACAAATCTTTTAGTACTAGGTTCCCCAATAGACAAGATTGGGAAATTAGTGTGCCCTACACCAACGACTCAACAATTACCATCTACACCGATGGCTCAAAAATGGATACCAGAGTAGGTGTAGGCTTTTACTCTGAAAGCCTCAACCTTGCCAAAGCATTCAGGCTCCCCGACTATAGCAGCGTCTTCCAAGCCGAGATCTTGGCAGTGAAAAACGCTGCTAAACATATATCCATGATGGCGATATCACACGCGGACATCACTTTTTTCATTGATAGCCAAGCAGCAATAAAAGCTATCTCTGCCACCCAAATCAAGTCGAAGCTTGTCTCTTGCTGTCGCGAAGAGCTAAAGGTTCTTGGCACACAGCATAACGTAAGACTCTGTTGGGTTCCTGGCCACAGTGACGTACCAGGCAACGAAAAGGCGGATGAACTTGCTAGGGAGGGCTCCACACTGGAACCCTCTCTGATAGACCATCGTATAGGGATACCGTTATGTGAACTGAAACATAACGTCAGTAAAACCATCATTCAAAAATCCAATGACAGATGGAATCTCCTAGAAACCTGTGTTAACACCAGGAAGCTATGGCCTAGGTACGATAAGAAAAGGTCCGATTGGATCTTAACTCTTAATGAACCCTCCCTAAGATCCCTTATCGGTATTATTACAGGACACAACTTACTCGGCTACCATAAGAAGAAGATGGGGCTCAGTACTGATGACCTTTGTAGAGGCTGTGGTGATGAAAACGAGCATGAGGACACTGCTCACTTTCTCTGCCACTGTCCTTCACTCTGTCTTGCTAGGAAGAAAACTCTAGGCAACTTCTTCTTTAATGAACTAGAGGAACTATCAGAACTGCCAGGCAAAAACTTACTTAACTTTGTCAAGACCTCTAAATGGTTAAACGAACCACATGATTCATAGGTTATTATATCTTTTCAGGAAGTTACAACACTTCAGGGTACCACAATGGATCTACATTGATCTAAGCGTGATGGTAATAACATCAACTGTCAGCCCGTTCAACCTAACCTAACATTGGTTAAAGCTTAGTTAACCCGCCATTGGTGACGCAAATTTGACTTTGATCAATGGTGACGCCGGTCTCATGGACCGGGTTTTTCAACTGAAGATTTTTCGAAATACTAATATTTCGTGTTTTTTTTTTAAATACATGCGCCTTGACAATAAAACAAAGATATTAAATCAACAGAAGATCTTTTATTACAATACACAAATTCACAAAATTGTTTTTTTAGAGCATTAAAAAATAAAAGTTTTTTAATAATACATTTTTTAAAATTAGGTAAAAAATTGAAAATTAGATATTTATTAATGAAAATTAGGTTTTTTGGTCTCTCGACATTAGAAACTTTAGTAAAATGAACAAAAATTAGTATCCTTACAAAAAATAAAAAAAAAAGACATCTCAAAAAACTAAATACCTTCAGGCAAACAGCTACTGCAATATGGCACTACGTGCTATAAAAACAAATATTGTTTACATTTTTGGCAAAAGTACTTCGTTTTTTTATTTATTTTTTTATCCGTACTCATAGTACCGGCCAGTTCTTGAAAGACCCGATGTCCCAGGTCCACCTTCCTCATTTAAAATCTCTGAAATCCTTTATTATTTTACTTACATAAAAGGTGACGCACGGTCTCATGGGGTAGTCAAAAAAACACACTACGTGTGCTCACTGCAAAGTTTCGACGTCAGCTGATGGTGGGGGACGTGCAATGCGGCAGCTACTCGAAAAGGCAACAAAAAACAATAACGGAGAAGAAAGTTATTCGCATTTTTTCGCACACCCGGTCTCACAGACCAGTAGGTCACCATTGGCGGGTTAAGCGTGAAATTTTTTTGGATTACAAATCTTTAAATTAATGTATGTACATCGCGGTTTTATGAAGTCAGCACCACGTTAACTTCTGCTGCTGTTTTTTTTTTTTAAGTTTATTGGAGTTAACATTATTCTGTTAACACATAACAGAAGTGGTTTCCCTTAAAATCCCATTACTAAAAACTAAATTTTAAAAAAACAAGATTTTTTTGCGCTGATCAGCTGTTCTCTGAGTTACCAACTTATTGTTTTTAATCCTTTCGGGACGGGAGTGGGACGTTTACATATAAATATTCATTGTTCTGTACCACTCTCGTACCGAAAGGGTTAAATATGTTTACACTCTGGTATCGAAGAGCTTTCAATTGCGATATATTTTATTTGGCTACATAGGTTAACCGAAGATTTGCTTAAAAAAGCCGCGATCGTGTATGTCAGGAGAATGCAGCCACCTAGACGCCTGTCATCTTCATATTAGTTATCAGGGAGTCGAGGGCTTCTGGATAGAACCAATTTCAAGTAGTTTTCCAAAAGTCTAAAAACTTAAAAAAACTCATTTTCAGCGACCTCTGCAGGACCAATGCGGCTACCTACAGGTCTGTCGAAACCATATTTGTATTCAGCGACAGCGAGTCCTAGGCGTCAAGATGCAATGCATTTGAAGTGGTTTCTCTCCCTATTTTAATTTTCGAAAAAGTTGTACTTTCAATGCACCTTTTTCGGAAACGCGGGCACTACATTCTTGCAAACGAACGTTTCTGTTATCACCATTACTGAGAGTACCTGTAACTTTAATATTAACTGGTTTCCTTTCACGGCAAAAATTAGCCTTACCACTTAAAGTTTAAAAATTAGTTATAATACGTTTTTTTACAAAAAATCCACGAATTAATACTAAAATAACAAACATCGAAAATTTGTCACAAGGTTTACCATAACTGTGGAGTGAAAAGAAGATGAAAATACTCTCGGACAAAGGTCTATCCCCCACTGTTATAGGTGTTAGAGGGATAATTTATCAGAAAATTGAATTGACATGCAAAATCAAAGATTGGAACACAGCGTAAACACCTAAATTATTGTGATATTTTTACACAAAGCTAGAAACCCATTTTTGCAGTAACAAAAACAATGTAACAATGTTTTTATGTCATTACCTAATTTTGTCAGTCCTTGTCAATTAATGATTAAACACCATCCCATCATAGCCAAAATTAAAAACCTACATTGCTTTATGAGAAAATTGGAAACAATAAATTACATTTTTTCTCTATAGACAGAAAGACAGAAATTTTGTTGCCATGTGCTCATGACATACATAGGTCTTATAAATAATCCAGGTTTTCGACCTCGAGGGCTGAATGCACCATGACAAAAAATCGACAAAACTAGCAAAGTCTTTCAACATGAGTCAACTCTACGATTCAAGCTTACTAAATTTTCTTAATTTGGAGTGAAATTCCTTCTCTATATTATATCCAAAACTTTCCGAAATACAACCAAAACTACCGATTTGATAAATGCCTTTTAAATACTCTGCAATACCCGTTGAATACCTTATTTGAATATAGAGCACATTTTTATTTAACTCCTTTATTATTAAAAAGTTTCCTTATGTATTGTGGAAGTAATTGATTAAACAAAAAAGAGATTCCTTTAGAGATTCTCGAGCTCTTACCTGTGGCATTCTAACCAAAGCTTCTTAAAAAAACTCCTTTACTAAGAGCCCCCGCAGACTGCAGACTTTTTATCGGCCGATAGTTTGGTCGGGTTGGGCTGAAAGTGCGCACACCGAGCCAACTAAAAAGTTTGGTTGGTGAACAGGGCGCAGACTATCCAACAGTCTGCTGACTATTCTCGAATCAACAATTGTGATTTGGGCGACGCCATATTCAAAATACACACACACGACGCCAAATCACAGAGCGAACTGAACTATCGACCGACTAAACAATCGTCATGTATGCGCAGGCGTGTATGCGCCAATACTGATTAAACAGTTGGCCGACAGATTAGTTTGAATGTAATCGGGTAGCATATCAAACTTTTTTATCGGCCGATACTGAATCGCTGTAGTGTGCGCATATGCATTCCTCTCCATACTGATTAAGAAGTCAACCCAACTATCGGCCGATAAAAAGTCTGCAGTCTGCGGGGGCTCTAAAACTTGACTTAGTTTATCAGCGAAACTTTCAGCAACGACAAAGAACTTAAGAATCCTCACGTACTTACAGACATGGAAAAAAGTATTGGCACACCTGTATTTTTAAAAAGTAACTTATTTTTTTAAAAACTATTGAGTATTTTTTTCAAATTCAGTTTATAATAATTTATTTTATTTTTTTATTTAATTTTATAAAATACTAGCTTTTACCCGCGACTTCGTCCGCATAAGATAGTTTTTTTTGGATATTATTATGAAAAAACCTGATCTGTACTTTTTTGTACCTATGTTTGAGTTGTGCTCGCTCAGCGTCTAAAAGTCTTCATGCCTGTCTTTCATCTTCAGTTTCAGCGGCTCTTTGAGTTCCGTGACGCTCAGCATCTAAAGATCTACGGGTTTCACTCTGAACTTTAGTCTCAGAAGCTCTATGAGCCCTATGGCTCTCAGCATCTAAAGCCAAACGAGTTTGGGTCTGTTCTTCGGACTTTTGGCTTCTAGCTATTTTCGCAGCTCGAGCTCTGCTAGAACTACGCGCTAGATTAGATTTATGTTTTCCAGGCATATTAGCGTGATATCAAGCTTATCTTTAACGAAACCAAGATTAATTAAAAATGTAAAAGAAACGGAGATTATTTAAAAGCTTCTACATATTTTAATTAAGTAAGTATTATAACGACTGTCGTAACTCTTTACATTTTAGTTTTACTTACAGACTTAAAGGAACCAAAATAAATAGAAATTAAGTAGGTGTTGTATACCCTTTATTATTTAAAAACTAAAAAATAAACACGTATTAATATTAAAATAAATACGCAGGTGAACTAAATAAACTAACTTAAAACTACCTACCTACTTCTGGTAAAGTAAATGATCAAAGACGAACCGAGTAAATCATTAAGTATTAAAGAAACAATTAAATTTACACGACAAATAAAATATTTGCACGAGTTCTCTGTAATTTGCATGAGTCCGAAAACGGCGCGCGTGTGCCCTCACGTATGTGCCCGTTCGGGTAGACCCACTCAGTGATGTCCTCCCCCCGCGCCGCACTACCGCCGGCACCCCCACCTGCCTCGTCTACCGCGTGCGACCCCCGCCCGCGCACTCGCCCTGCGTCCCAGCCGAAACAGAATTATCAGAAGTAGAAGACAGACCCAGTGAATTATTTGTTGTACCTACATGGCTCATGTTTGGCGATGAAAGGTTGAGCATAGCAAAGTTTAGGTTTAAAATTATTATTTGTGGAACTTGGTGGGAGCCACAGTTTGCGTCTAACGATGAGGGCTTGAGGGACGTGGCGCGCGAGGGCCCCGTTAATATACATGTATCATAAGTTTAACATGTTCGACAACTTATTTCATAAGGGTTTTTGAATGCTTTGTTTCCCCGTAATACCAATTTTACCTATCCAAATATTATTCAAATATTTGTTAATTTAGGAGTGAAAGCGATCAGATTAATTTTTCCCATAGGAATGCGTTGTTTTTCCGAGGTCAAAAGTAACTCATGTCCTTTCTTAAGTCTCAAACTATCTTCTTACCAAATTTCATTTAAATCTGTTCAGTAGTTTAAGCGTAAAAGCGATCGGTCCAACTGAATTTTCCCATGGGAATGAGTCATTTTCCCGGGAGAAAAAGTAGCCTATGTCCTTTCTCGGGTATCAAAATATCTCCATACCAAATTTCATGCAAATTGGTTTAGTAGTTTAGGCGTGATTGAGTAACAGACAGACAGACAGAGTTACTTTCTCATTTATAATATTAAGTATAGATGTGACAAAAAAAAAAAAAAACAAATTAAATTTTTTTTAGCAAAATGCATTTAATTTAATAAAGAAACAAAATTAATAGCTAGTTGGCATACCCTTATTCTTAACGACTTCTTTGAGTCTATTTTGCATTGAATCAACGAGCTTTTTTGTTGTTTCCTGACCAATTTTTGGCCATTCATCAGCAAGCACTGTTTTTAAAATGGGATTTACTGGTAATAGCGTGTTTTTTGATTCTTCTATCTAACACATCCCAAAGATGTGCAATGGAATTCATGTCTGGAGACTGTGGCGGTGTCTTGAGAGTATGAGGAGTATTGTAGAGGATCCTTTTCTTGACGATCACATGAGCAGTATGTTTCCGATTATTGTCTTGCTGAAAATAGAAACTCCCAGCAAGACCCTATTTCTCTGCACTTTTCTTGAGATTATTCTTAAGCATATTTAGAAATACCATCTTATGCATAGTGCCATCTATAAAAACTAATTGCCCTAACCCCTTCAGAGTACTAAAACTGAGCTTGGAAGAAAATTACTTCATTATGGCCGGAGATTTGAACGCGAAACATGAAGATTGGGGAAATCAAACAAATAATCCAAGAGGTAATCATCTTTTTAATTTGATGAATCTTCACGGTGTTGAATATGGTGTTGACCTGCTGGCTACTGAAAGGCCATCGTTCCCAAGGAGCGGTTCCTTTCTGGACCTTTTGCTGTACGATAACAGACTGACAATAACGGACAAAGTGGGTAATCACCCTCGAAACTGTTTACAGACAGTTGATTACGACAGTGACCACTGCGGACTCGCTGCTGTAATTCAGATTCCGAACGAGCTTGTGGAATTGGATGAATTCGTTCCAACGCATTCTTACAATTATAGTAAGATGCGATGGCCACGTTTCACCCAAGTCCTTGCAAGAGAACTTCGTTCGAGTGACATAGCCCCACCAAACAACAGAAACTTGACAAATACAGAAATCGACCAACACCTTGAACAGATGGACGAGATAATAAAACGAACAATGGAACGGACAATACCGAAATACAAGGAACGCGACCAAAACAACGTCTACAGTAACGCGACTATAGACGCACTACACAGACAAAAAAGCAGACTACTGACAAGACTGAAAAACTTGTACAGACGATTTACAGACCCGTACGACCTGGAGATTAGGACACTGAAGTCGTCGATTAAAAACGTCAACACCCTGATCAAGGAAAACTACAGGTTATCTATTAATTTGTACTGGGACAAGAAAATTCGGGCCGTTAATTCTAGCGACCCGAGTATGTTCCCTAAGATTAATAAGATATTTAGGTTCAAGGACCAGAACGACCTTCCGTGTCTTAAACTCCTGAGAACAGTAGAGAACACAGACGTACTTCTGACAGCGCAAATTGATCCTGAGGAAGCCGTCTTGGATGATGACTTCTTTGTGATTGAAGATCCGCAGGAGAAAGTGGAGACAGTTGGTGCTGCTTTCCAGCAAGTGTATAAGGTGAATGCTTGCACTCGCCCGAACCACGACCTGGAGAACAGAGCCTTACTTCATCACTTCTACCTGAGGAATGATATTTCGCATTGGCGATCCGAGAACCGTGGTTTTACCCGGTTTGATGACGACTTTTTAGCAAACGCTATAATCGCCGATCGAACGGGCCCAAGTCCCTTGCTCATCACGAAGGTAGAACTCCAGCTCATCTTCGATTCAATAAGGAATAAGAAGTCAGCAGGTGTCAACGGTATATCCAATATTGTACTAAGACACCTATCGATTGAAGCAATAGACATCTACACCACTCTGTTCAACAACGCGCTGAATAATGCATATTATCCAGTGCGTTGGAAGACAGCAGTGGTTTATCCTCTCCCGAAAAAGGGAAAGGACAACTCCAATCCTTCAAATCTCCGGTCAATAAGTCTTCTTCCAAACATCAGCAAGGTATTTGAAAAGGTAATCAATAGGGCTCTGGCTGAGTGGGCTGCGGACAACAGTATAATTCCGGATAATCAGTTCGGGTTCAAGGCAGGACATGACACTATTCATGCCGCGTCTAAGCTCGTTTCTGATATCCAATGGAACAAGTCCAAGAAACAATGCACGGGTGCTGTTCTGGTTGATTTAGAGAAGGCCTTCGACACCGTATGGTTAGAAGGGTTGTACCTCAAACTCACCAGACTAGGCATCAGTAAACCATTATTGTATATGCTTTATGATATGCTCAACGGTAGAAAGTTTGTTGTCAAGAGTGGCAATGTAACTTCTACCACCACCTTTGAAATTAAAAACGGTCTTCAACAGGGAGCGGTGAACTCGCCGATCCTCTTCATCATTTACACCAGCGATCTGATAGGTAGCTTAACTAACGCAATTGCGTATGCCGACGACCTGATTGCATACAGAACGGCTCGAAAGGTTGAAGTTATTAGAATTCTGTTGCAGCGTGACTTCGAGAAGATTCAGCGATACTGCGACGATTGGAAACTGAAAATAAATGTCCAAAAGTCGGAGACAATCTTGTTCCGGACTCCGTTGGCTAAAGCCTCGCGAGATACGTGTAAGAATTGGCGCAAGATGGTCATTGTTGACCCGCACGGGCAGGCATTGACGAGCAAAAGTGTAGTGAAGTACCTCGGTATCTGGTTGGACCAGTATCTATATTTCGACAGACATATGGATGCTGCTCTGACTAAGGCCAGAGGAGCCTTCGCTCTGACGAAACGGCTGTTTCCAAATGGAGAAGTTTCGGGTGTTCGAGAGACAGTGTCTTCGGCGCTGTCTCGGTTTGTATCGGACACCGGAATCTTCTTATCTGCATTATTATTCAAACGAGGTTCTATACAACGGGGCTCGAATCAATAGAATTGACAATTTCGTGATAAAACTTGTTCGGGGTCACATTGCGAGGGCTATGACTTCGACCAACAATTTGATTTTCGGTCCGTTCTATCCGAACGACAACTACTTCGACAATGCACGCTTGAGCGGCTTTATCCCACCAGAGGCATTCCTCTATCTAGACCAGTGCGGCATGATACAGGATAGATTGGCAGTACCGCTTATCTACCACGTCAGGCGAAAAACCGTAGACCGGCGGCTCCTGTATGAACGGGGCATCCTCGCTCGTGATGGAGCGGAGCTGCTTCGGTTCAGTAGGGCTGTGTCCGAAAAGGACCGCATTGATAGGGTGAAGCAGGAGAACCAGTTTTGGTGGCTTCAAACTGCAACTGATAATGGGTAATCCGGGGTGGGGTATTTTTGCCTTGGCCGGCTTACATACTTGTTTTAGTCTTAAGTTTTAGGTTTAAGTAGAGCAGGAATGGTGGCACAATAAAATACAAAAAAAAAAAAAAAAAAGTATAAAAAAACAAAATCTCATAAAATACAAAACAAAAAAAAAGAAATCAAAATACAAAAAAAAAAAAAAATGCAAACACATATCACAGACAATAGTATAAAAATCCACGATGGAATTACAAATAGAAGAACATAGTTGTTTTGCCGCTGTGGTTGTTCTAGTTTTAAGTAGTTTGTAGGTAGATTAGGTAATTTTAAGTTTTAAGTATGTAAGTAAAAACCCCAAAAAATGATAAAGATTTTAGTTTTTAAACTTTTCTAAAAAAAAAAAACATAAATTGAAATAAATAAAATAATCTTAGTTCGTAGGCCGAAAGGCATTAATTTTAAGAATCATGAATTTCTTAGAGCGCCCGATTAGGGCCAGTAAGTTATATTTAAGTAGAATTAATTAGGCTAGTTTCCCATTTTGTCTAGCATGTAAGTAGAGTTAAGTTTAAATGAATAAAAAAATGAATTTCGAAAAAAAAAAAAAAAAAAATTGCCCTAACCCCGTTGCCGACACACACCCCCATACCATGACTCCGCCACCTCCATGCTTGACTGTTGGAAGTAAATTTTCTTTGTTGTTTTTTGGTTTTCACCACACCAATTCTCGACCATCATTCCGAAACATATTAGAATTGCTTTCGTCGGAAAATATAATTTGTCCCAAAAGTCTGATTCCTTATTCACGTAAGCTTTTGTGAATTCCATACGTTTTATATTGCTCACTTTACTAATAAAGGTTTTAGACTTGGAATCCGGGAAAAATAACCAGCGAAATCGTTTTCCCAAATTGTTCGGAAATATTTGCCACTAATTCAGAAGACGTGACTTTCGGATTTTTTTTATAGAATTAACGACAGATCTTTCTTCTTTCCTGATTAACTTCCTGGGTCGGCCGCTTCTTTTGTTATTTTCTAAGCTCTTTGCATCTTTAAACCGGTTTACAATGCTGCGAACCGTATTACGACAATAACGCCGATCTTAGAAAATGATTTTCCTTTTGAGTATGCAGATCTAAAATAATTTTTCTTTCACTATTGGTAGTTTCCTTACCCTTTCCTTGGAATTTTTTTAACAATTGTTTATAAAAATTATAAAAAAAAAATTAGTAAAAGCACTTACTTGACAACGCCTTTTATTAAATGAGCACCTACGATACTAAGAAAATAATGAAAAGTGTTAAAAACGGTAAATTTTTAGTGAGCAATTATAGGGTGTGTCAATACTTCTTTCCGTGAAAAAACTGGACTTTTTTTAAACCATTAAAATCAATTTGTCTGTACTGAAAATGATGAAAAGTTGTATTTTTATATAAAATTTATTAGAAAAATAATAAATACAAATTATTTTATATGAATTTAAAGAAAACATATGTTAGTGTGCCAATAATTTCTTCCATGTGTGTAAATACTTAAAATCATATATGCAGTGTTCCGTGCTTTCTACGAAATAAATCACCTAACAAAACCAAAACTACGACCATTAGTTGATGACTTTTAACTATTGACCTTATAACGCCTCTAGAATCTCTATACAAAACACAAACTCATTTCTTAAATTTTTTAGTTTTTAAATCTCATAAATTAGGCTACTATTATTTTTAACCTTGAGGTTGAATAAAATAATTATTAAACTTACATTTTAATCCTCAATTCTATATACCTGGGCCCATCATCACAGGCTTTGCGAAGTCTTATATCTTTCCATCGAGACACACTTAGTTCATTTGAATCATAGACCAGTTTCATATTCAACAAATAAAAGAAATAAATGAAGATAAAACAAATCTTATACAAATTCAGAGACAACAACCAGAGCTACATCACCACAGCATCAACTTTGCCTAAGTAAATCAAACTGAATATATAGACATTACAATTAACCAGCCCGTCTGATGTCCGTCGTCCGTTCAAATGTACACTACAATACTACATACCTATGTATATAATTTGACCGGTTAAATTCGAATACGTTCGTTACTCTATATATGTATACCGCTGTGCCATCTACCGCCCGCTACCACCGCCCTCTAGTTCAATCCTCGCACTATAACCCATCTTTTCATAATATAAGAGTATTTATACTATATAAACGCGATTCACTCAATTCGCCCATCCAGATGAAGACCCCTAAAGGAGGATGTTCTGAAGTTTAAATCGGGTAAGTGGATGTGTACTCGTTTAAGTATCTCGCTGCTTTGGGAGAAGCAAAAAGAGATGTTTTCGTAATAAAGTGATGCCTTTGGACCACCCAAGTTGTTCTGGGCTTGTGGATGAAGAAAATTTCTTGATGGTTTCTTGTATAGTCTGAGAAATGTTCGTTTATTTTTGTCAAAATATCTAATCTTGATCTTCTGCACAATTAATTTTTCATAAACAAAATAATGAACAAAGTAAGTCAAATGGTATAAAAAGGTAATTTTATACAAATTAATTTGTCAAAAGAAAAAAGTACCAGCAATTATTTATATAAAATGAAAAAAAAAATGTGATATTCTTTTATTTTATACCATTTGTTTGTTATGCAACAAAATAATGAAAATAAATCAGTTAATTGGTATAAAAATTTAATTTAATATCAAACGAAAAAGAATCAGCAACCAATTTATTTAAAATAAAACAATAAAGGTATTTTTTTTATTCTATACCATTTATTTGATATAAAATAAAACAATGAAAATATGAATGAATTGGTATAAAAAGGAATTTCGTAATAATTATTATATCAAAAGAAAAATAAAACAAAAATTCTACATAAAGGAACAAAAATTATTGTATTTTGTTATTTTATACCATCTGTTTGTCATAAATCAAAACAATGAAACTAAATCAGTTAATTGGTATAAAAAGGTAATTTAATACCAAACGAAAAAGAACCATCGACCAATTTATTTAGAATAAAACGATGAAAATGTTTTGTTATTTTATACCATTTATTTGCTATAAAGTAAAACAAGGAAAAAATTAATCAATTGGTTTAAAAAGGAATTTGGTAACAATTATTATATCAAAAGAAAATGTAAAACAAAATTTATTCATAAAGTGACATGAATTATTATATTTTGTTATTTTATACCATTTGTTTCTTATTAAATAAAAAAGGAATACAATCAATTAATTGGTCTAAAATGATAACTAGAATAGTACGTGAACAGTAAGTCATATCTTAATTTAGATTCTTGACCCGTAAATGATGGCCATAATATTAGCCCAGTTTATTGCTTTTTTGGTAGATTCATAGTCAAAAATATGCAAGTTATACCAATTTGCAACTTTTTTCATGAGACATCATGAGAAAACATAAGATTTACACTAAAAAATGTAGGTATACTTATTTGGGTCTAACTTTGAATGGTATAATTGATAATCAATTGGCTTTTATTTAAAAGACATTAAAAAATAAAAGGGGAATTCTCAAAACCCAGATTTTTGTCAGCTTATGAATATTGTTGTGATTGGTATAAACTTTTACGTATCAAATAACATTTTAATAAGGAGTACAGAAGTTCAAGAAAATGAAATTAGATGCTTTAAAATATCATTTAAACGCAGCAATCCGTCCCCAGACTATTCAATTCCAAGATTTGTACTTGAAGGGAATATAATGACGCCAAAGCCCACTCTTCTGTAGGTTAGGTTAGGAGTACTTTTGCTTTGCATACCTTTAACTAAATTCAGCTACATTGTGAGACTTATATATGCATTTAAACGAACACATATTATACCTTCACAAGAAGACTTCATGAGAAGATTATTGCCTTTTGCATGTTGTTAGATGAGGATTTTTGTTTTTATTTTAAATAATTTGTTGTTGGTTATTCCATCACTCACTCAATAGAAGATGCACCAATCTAAGTTGGCATATAGAGTTAATGTTAAGAGAAGATTCAAGAGAAAATATATGTAAATACATCGATGAAGATGTTGGATAGACTTAAAAACACTCAAATAAAATCAAGTATGTACATATGACATGAGTACACTGTTTTTATTAGACAATGTGGCGTTTTATTTTATGTAGAAACTTGTTGTTCAAGGTTTAAAGATACTTAAGACTAAAGACACAATAATTTATTATTAATAAAACTATGCTTGGATATAAGAAAATAATTGTTTGACTATTTTTTTTTTTGCTACAGGGATATTAAATTTTAAACTACTATTCCTAAACTGTTTTTCGATTAGGTTCTAAGTAATTCTAGTCAAACGGTATTGGAAATGCTTCCCATAATAAAACTAATTCTTAATTCTTAAATTAAATAGAAAACTAAAACAGAATACAAAATTTTTCAAGAATCACAAGGAAACATAAAATGATTTTCCTCTATGAGCATTAATTCTACCTAGAGATTTAAAATGTTGCCTAATTTTTTTTCGTAACGAAATGTTTTACCATTGTTGAGATATTGAATTTCGTTAAAAATGTATTATTATATCAAAAAAAAAAAACGACAAATAGAAACAAAATAATGGTTATATGGGGGATACTCCTTTGAAACAATGTAAACATATTTTTTCTAATGAAAGAAACCAAATTAAGAAAAAAAACATTTTTCCAAAAATTTAATAAAAATTTATCGGTTCGTTTTTAAGAAAATTCGATTTTTTGATTTTTGATTTGGGGGCTACTGTTATTTTTAGTCTTAAGAAACATGGCAAACTTTTTTCGACTTCTCTACCATCGTAATGTCCTGTTTGATTAAAACCTGGAGTTCGATTTTTTTTTACGAATTCAATACTTGCCATATAGGTAGTTTCGGAAGTAAAATGTTGAGTAAGAGTGGAGAATTCTTGAACTTAAATGAATTTAATTTTAATTTTACAAATGTGCGACGAGTTACTTAAAGTTTTAATCGTATTGACGACCAGTGAGAAATAGATAAAGAATGACAGATGATAAACGCCAAACTAAAACATCTATAGAATGCAACAAGTTCGACAATGCCGAATAACGAATATGAGCGAATGCGTAGATCTTACGCTGCTATAAGTTTTGAACGGCTTGCGGAATCGTAATCTGTGTGCTTTTCCTCAAGAAGCGCAGCAATTCAAAAACCAAAATTAATTAAAAAATATTGGCAGCAACAAAACAAAGACGTCGGTCGATGAGTTTAACTTGTCAATTCAGTACATAATTCATCCCATAATTTACAACTAAAAATTGGTTCCGTTATCTGAAGGAATAATGTCATTGAACTATCAAATGGGAAGTAGAAAAAAGAAAATCTTTTATTTCCTTATACTATGATTTCAACTGACAAATCACAAGGCCAATTGTTGTAAATTTATGGAATTAATTTAGAATATCAATGTTTTTTCTCACGGTCAATTGTTTTTGGCGTTTTCGTGTGTATGAACAACTCCAAAGAACGAAAGTGAAAACATAGTTTACCATCAGGAAGCTTTAAATTAAATACATTTTTGCTATCAATTAAAGATATCAATTTTTTAAAATTAAAGTATTTTTTTTACTGATAAAGCAGCTGAATTTTCAATCATGATTAAATTATGTTTAAATTTGTATTGCAACCAGTCATCACAAATCCAAAGTTTAAAAAAAACGATGTAGGTATGTGATACGAAGTTCAACGGGTCAGCTAGTATGAAAATAAAAAGAGTGAATATAACGATAAACTTACTTTTGAACCAAGTAGTCCGTGTTTAAACGGCTCATTTTAAATACCATTTCACAAAGTTTGAGAGCTCGAGTAATTTGCAAGAATGTGTACTTAAACCCACCCGCCAAAATGTTTATCTTCACTCAAAAATGAGAGCAATTTGTAGGATGTTTTCAAGAAGTTAAAATGAAGCTATCCAAAGAAATTCAGTTTTGCCGAAAGTTTTTCGAAGTGAATATCTAATTGTCCTAGACTTTGGCTTATATTAAAACAAAAATAATAGGGTGCAGTTTGCGAGACTATAATAACCTTTTTCGAAAGTTTTTGGAGTAATTATAGCATTTTTTAATTAACATTTTAGCAGTTTTTATATCTGTTCCCTATTAGAGAAAATCAGTTTCCAATTGATTGATTAAACTCGCCAACCCCAGCCCTTCCTACACGGCTATAAACTGAAAATAACAAAAAAAAAATATACATACATCTGACCAAATGTTTAAAAAGATCGTTTCATGAAACATTTAACACAAGAGTACAACAATTTTGTTTAAATAACCGAAGTATGTTTGCCTGCTATTGAAGAATACTTCTTGGAGAATATGTGTTTTAAACAAGAATGTGCAACATTCCACACAACTCGAGCGAATATGGCTTCATTGCAAGAGACATTTCCTGGCCGCGAATAATTTCTCGTCTTGGCGATATCAACTGGCCACCAAGATCATGCGATTTGACACCGCTGGACTTTTATTTGTGGGGCTACGCGAAAGACCGTGTTTATGCAGATAAACCTTTAACTCTTGAGCACTTAAAAACTAACATTCGTCAAGTTATGGCTGAGATACCGCCCAATATTACCTCAAAAGAATCGATGCTTGCAACAATTCGCGTTGTGGTCATTAAAATGATGTTGTGCTCCACACATAATGTCAACGTTCAAACTTTATAATAAAAAAGAAATATCATAAACAAAAATATTTTATATGTTTTATTTACGTTTACTTTTGAAACCGCAAAATGGATAACCCTGTATTATTAAAGAAGCTAACCCAAGCAAGCTTTTTCGTACACCAAAACCTACCTACTAAATTTCTGAAGATCACTTGTTGAACTAAACTTCATATTGGTTTCATCTTGAAAAACTTACTATGTATTTGAACATGTATTTAAAACTCCTATCTTTTGGCATTGCTGCTATAGCCTTTAGTGTTGGAACTATTCATTCCACAATCGCAATATCATAAAGTACTTTGATAGTAACGGCCTAGGCCGCCAATTCACGACACAAAATAACTGCGCAAACTGAAATTTTACTCAAGTCGGTTTGTGCAAAACACGATACCATACAAGTGAACTGTACACTGCACAATTCTCAGTTTAAAAAAGTTTTCGTTCTGTAAACATGCGTTCAAAATTAGCTCTTTATAAAGGGTGTCCCAAAATTAACGCAAGATTTGAATTAAATAGAAAACGCCGTTTTTAGTCTTTTGATAGTTATATTTTTATTGACTCGTAAAGTACATAGGATAGGGTTATGTATGGAATAACACATCGGACAAATGGCCTCCACGGCTTTGCATGCACATGCGCACTCTTTTGTTGAAATTTTCCATGACCATTCTGCATAAATGTGGCTGAATTTCGTTGATGCAGCGTTGAATCTCCTCCTTTAATGCGCGGGTGGTTGTGGGCTTGTTGACATAGACTTGTGATTTCAAATAACCCCATAAAAAGAAGTCTAATGGTGTTAAATCACACGATCTAGGAGGCCAATTTTGATCACCGAAACGAGAGAGTACACGACCTGGAAATGTCTCATGCAGTAATTGAATTGTTTCATAGGCTGTATGACATGTGGCACCGTCTTGTTGAAACCACATATTGGACACATCAATATCATCCAATTTTGGCAGAAAGAACTGTGTAATCATGTCGCGATATCGAGCACCAGTAACAGTCACTGCTTGACCAGCATCATTTTCAAAAAAATATGGCCCAATTATGCCTCCAGCCCAAAATCCACACCATACAGTCACGCGTTGTGGATGCATTTGTTTTTCGACAATCACATGTGGGTTCTCCGAACCCCAAATGCGGCAATTTTGGCGTTTGACAAAGCCATCAAGATGAAAATGTGCTTCATCGCTTAGGATGATTTTGCTCGAAAAATCAGGTTCCATTTGTTGATGTTCAATAATCCATTCAACGAACTCTCTTCTCTGTCCATGGTCATTAGGCTTCAATTGTTGTGTTAATTGAATTTTGTAAGCATGAAGACACAGATCTTTGGTGAGTATACGCTGTAGAGAGGTTCTTGAAATTTGCAATTCTTGTCCACGACGTCGAATTGAGGTTCCTGGATTGTCAGCAACACTCTCACGCACTGCTTCGACATTCACATTTGAACGGCTTGTTTTTGGACGACCAGTGTGTTTGGCGTCTCCAACGGATCCAGTCTTCATGAATTTTTCAATTAATCTCTTCACAGTTGACGAAGTTAAAACACTATTCCGACCATATTTTGTATGAAATTTTCGAACTGCAGCCGCCAAGTTTTCACTATTTTTGAAATATTCTTTAATAATGAAGACACGTTGTTCTATCGTGTAACGCTCCATTTTTAATAACCCTATACTGTTAGCTGTCAAATTGCTTTTTTTTCAGGGTTGCCAACACTTCACTGCACAAATGGCGGCAAATTCAAATCTTGCGTTAATTTTGGGACACCCTTTATATTGCTTGCTATTGCAATAAAAAAAAATGAAAACTTTGCAAAAAAAAAAATTTGAATTTAAAAAGACAAAAATTAGATCAAACAGAATTATTAAAAGAACTAGAATAGGGTTTTTGGCCAGCGGAAATAGTTTTGAAGATTTAAAATTCTTGACAGCTATTTCTCCGCATAGAATTGGACACATAGTCATGGAAACATGCGAAGCCATCATCAAAGTTTTGAAGGAATACATCTATTGAAGATCTTCCTGGAGTACTGGTT
Source organism: Eupeodes latifasciatus (assembly GCA_920104205.1). NCBI lineage: Eukaryota > Metazoa > Arthropoda > Insecta > Diptera > Syrphidae > Eupeodes > Eupeodes latifasciatus. The sequence goes on along the minus strand of OV049925.1, from coordinate 42,532,092 downwards.
TCTTGATCTTCCAGGAAATAATACTATAAAGATGGTTCATATATGTCATTGGCTCCGGCACCAGACTTTTCGCTGCATTTAACTTTTATAATTCTTTTCTGTAGTTTGTCCGAAAATTATTAATTTAGTTCGACAACAGTGCCTCGGCCACTTTCTGGGTTTTTTCTTCAAGTTTTAGAACCAAGAGTTCATAGGCTTTACTTTTCATTATCCTGTTGCTATATTCCGGGCTTTTTATTTTCCATATAGAGCATCGGTTCCCATCGATCACTGAAATCAAACATCAGTAAGCGCGGTTATTAGACAGATGGGGGACAATCTCGCAACCTACCGCGTGCTGTTGTCATATGTTCTTTCTGTCTGTTGTTCTTTCTGCTCTGTCCTTCTGTCTTGTTGTCACCTTATATAGTCTAGTCAAGGTGCTGTGTTCTCTATTCTGTACATTTAGGTACTGAGTAGTATGTAATGTAGTTTGAATAAAGGATTAGACTTAAAGGGTTTCGAAGTTCAGTAAACACAAGGACACAAGCTGGTTGATCACCAGCAACATTGTATCTTCGCTGATTGAGTCCATGAAATGCATCAAAAATAATCTTCATTGATGAGGCTGATCTTCACTTCGGAAAATCCGAGAATGATTATTGAAAATCCTCTCAGTCCTCAAAATGTCAATGATGCTTAATGCGGTTTTTAGGGCTGTCGGGCGATGTGTTTGAATTATTCTTATTCAAAAAAGAGGACGACGAAACAATTACTTTGAATTGCGCTACCGAGCTGTGATAAGTGATTTTTAGTGTCGGAATTGAAATATGTTTTTTTTTTTTTTTTTCGAAATTCATTTTTTTATTCATTTAAACTTAACTCTACTTACATACATGCTAGGCAAAATGGGAAACTAGCCTAATTAATTCTACTTAAATATAACTTACTGGCCCTAATCGGGCGCTCTAAGAAATTCATGATTCTTAAAATTAATGCCTTTCGGCCTACGAACTAAGATTATTTTATTTATTTCAATTTATGTTTTTTTTTTTTTAGAAAAGTTTAAAAACTAAAATCTTTATCATTTTTTGGGGTTTTTACTTACATACTTAAAACTTAAAATTACCTAATCTACCTACAAACTACTTAAAACTAGAACAACCACAGCGGCAAAACAACTATGTTCTTCTATTTGTAATTCCATCGTGGATTTTTATACTATTGTCTGTGATATGTGTTTGCATTTTTTTTTTTTTTTGTATTTTGATTTCTTTTTTTTTGTTTTGTATTTTATGAGATTTTGTTTTTTTATACTTTTTTTTTTTTTTTTTTGTATTTTATTGTGCCACCATTCCTGCTCTACTTAAACCTAAAACTTAAGACTAAAACAAGTATGTAAGCCGGCCAAGGCAAAAATACCCCACCCCGGATTACCCATTATCAGTTGCAGTTTGAAGCCACCAAAACTGGTTCTCCTGCTTCACCCTATCAATGCGGTCCTTTTCGGACACAGCCCTACTGAACCGAAGCAGCTCCGCTCCATCACGAGCGAGGATGCCCCGTTCATACAGGAGCCGCCGGTCTACGGTTTTTCGCCTGACGTGGTAGATAAGCGGTACTGCCAATCTATCCTGTATCATGCCGCACTGGTCTAGATAGAGGAATGCCTCTGGTGGGATAAAGCCGCTCAAGCGTGCATTGTCGAAGTAGTTGTCGTTCGGATAGAACGGACCGAAAATCAAATTGTTGGTCGAAGTCATAGCCCTCGCAATGTGACCCCGAACAAGTTTTATCACGAAATTGTCAATTCTATTGATTCGAGCCCCGTTGTATAGAACCTCGTTTGAATAATAATGCAGATAAGAAGATTCCGGTGTCCGATACAAACCGAGACAGCGCCGAAGACACTGTCTCTCGAACACCCGAAACTTCTCCATTTGGAAACAGCCGTTTCGTCAGAGCGAAGGCTCCTCTGGCCTTAGTCAGAGCAGCATCCATATGTCTGTCGAAATATAGATACTGGTCCAACCAGATACCGAGGTACTTCACTACACTTTTGCTCGTCAATGCCTGTCCGTGCGGGTCAACAATGACCATCTTGCGCCAATTCTTACACGTATCTCGCGAGGCTTTAGCCAACGGAGTCCGGAACAAGATTGTCTCCGACTTTTGGACATTTATTTTCAGTTTCCAATCGTCGCAGTATCGCTGAATCTTCTCGAAGTCACGCTGCAAGAGAATTCTAATAACTTCAACCTTTCGAGCCGTTCTGTACGCAATTAGCTCTTCGGCATACGCAATTGCGTTAGTTAAGCTACCTATCAGATCGCTGGTGTAAATGCTGAAGAGGATCGGCGAGTTCACCGCTCCCTGTTGAAGACCGTTTTTAATTTCAAAGGTGGTGGTAGAAGTTACATTGCCACTCTTGACAACAAACTTTCTACCGTTGAGCATATCATAAAGCATATACAATAATGGTTTACTGATGCCTAGTCTGGTGAGTTTGAGGTACAACCCTTCTAACCATACGGTGTCGAAGGCCTTCTCTAAATCAACCAGAACAGCACCCGTGCATTGTTTCTTGGACTTGTTCCATTGGATATCAGAAACGAGCTTAGACGCGGCATGAATAGTGTCATGTCCTGCCTTGAACCCGAACTGATTATCCGGAATTATACTGTTGTCCGCAGCCCACTCAGCCAGAGCCCTATTGATTACCTTTTCAAATACCTTGCTGATGCTTGCAAGAAGACTTATTGACCGGAGATTTGAAGGATTGGAGTTGTCCTTTCCCTTTTTCGGGAGAGGATGAACAACAGCTGTCTTCCAACGCCCTGGATAATATGCATTATTCAGCGCGTTGTTGAACAGAGTGGTGTAGATGTCTATTGCTTCAATCGGTAGGTGTCTTAGTACAATATTGGATATACCATCGACACCTGCTGACTTCTTATTCCTTATTGAATCGAAGATGAGCTGGAGTTCTACCTTCGTGATGAGCAAGGGACTTGGGCCCGTTCGATCGGCGATTATAGCGTTTGCTAAAAAGTCGTCATCAAACCGGGTAAAACCACGGTTCTCGGATCGCCAATGCGAAATATCATTCCTCAGGTAGAAGTGATGAAGTAAGGCTCTGTTCTCCAGGTCGTGGTTCGGGCGAGTGCAAGCATTCACCTTATACACTTGCTGGAAAGCAGCACCAACTGTCTCCACTTTCTCTTGCGGATCTTCAATCACAAAGAAGTCATCATCCAAGACGGCTTCCTCAGGATCAATTTGCGCTGTCAGAAGTACGTCTGTGTTTTCTACTGTTCTCTGGAGTTTAAGACACGGAAGGTCGTTCTGGCTCTTGAACCTAAATATCTTATTAATCTTAGGGAACATACTCGGGTCGCTAGAATTAACGGCCCGAATTTTCTTGTCCCAGTACAAATTAATAGATAACCTGTAGTTTTCCTTGATCAGGGTGTTGACGTTTTTAATCGACGACTTCAGTGTCCTAATCTCCAGGTCGTACGGGTCTGTAAATCGTCTGTACAAGTTTTTCAGTCTTGTCAGTAGTCCGCTTTTTTGTCTGTGTAGTGCGTCTATAGTCGCGTTACTGTAGACGTTGTTTTGGTCGCGTTCCTTGTATTTCGGTATTGTCCGTTCCATTGTTCGTTTTATTATCTCGTCCATCTGTTCAAGGTGTTGGTCGATTTCTGTATTTGTCAAGTTTCTGTTGTTTGGTGGGGCTATGTCACTCGAACGAAGTTCTCTTGCAAGGACTTGGGTGAAACGTGGCCATCGCATCTTACTATAATTGTAAGAATGCGTTGGAACGAATTCATCCAATTCCACACGCTCGTTCGGAATCTGAATTACAGCAGCGAGTCCGCAGTGGTCACTGTCGTAATCGACTGTCTGTAAACAGTTTCGAGGGTGATTACCCACTTTGTCCGCTATTGTCAGTCTGTTATCGTACAGCAAAAGGTCCAGAAAGGAACCGCTCCTTGGGAACGATGGCCTTTCAGTAGCCAGCAGGTCAACACCATATTCAACACCGTGAAGATTCATCAAATTAAAAAGATGATTACCTCTTGGATTATTTGTTTGATTTCCCCAATCTTCATGTTTCGCGTTCAAATCTCCGGCCATAATGAAGTAGTTTTCTTCCAAGCTCAGTTTTAGTACTCTGAAAAGAATCTCGAGCTCTGAAATAAAGATAGTAGCCTGCGGAGCGTCAGCCGCATAAGCCGCAATCATATACATCCGCTTCCCTTGAGTGAGAGAGATGCATACGACGCAAACTTCTAGCGTCCTGAGCTTTCGCAAATCATTATTGTATACGACTTTATAATTAATGCCCTTACGTATGAAGATTGCAACACCTCCTCCTTGAGTAGAGCCGGGTCGATCCCTTCTTACGATATTGTAATTGTTGTTAGTCAGTTTATGTTTCTGGTTTAGCTTGGTTTCGCTAGCCATAAACACATCAGGACTGTGGTCTTTTAACAGCTGGAACAAATTGGCTCTACGTTCGATCCTAATCAATGAATTCACATTCAAACCTAGGATCCTAAGGCGCGTCTTCGGCAGCGCGCCCTTAACCCTGAATTTGCGCTTGGCCAGCCATCATAGAGTAGAGTTTATCTACTCTTCCGGCTTGCTCCACGATCTGACTTTGCAGTCCTGCCAACTGGCCTTGAATGCTCAGCAACAAGGACAGAATGTCTGGCTGCCCCGCCGGCGCCTTAGGCTCTTGAGCCTGTGGGACAACCGGTGGTGGAGCCTGTCTCGCTTTACCCATTCCTTTCGCAGATCTGGCGTAAGAAACATCGGGTCTCACGAATGAATTTGTTGTCGGAGCTTGTCGTACGGTTCGACTTTCTGCGGCTTTTTGGCTGGCCTGTTTGTCCCGTTTCTCTTGGACCTTAGGACAGCCCCGATAATTTGCGGGGTGCCCCTCGTTCACGCATATTACACACTTGAGCTGGGTCATGTCTTCGACCCGCTCAGTTCCTAGCCTACATTCACCCCTATTGTGGGTTTCGGCGCATTTCACACAGCGCTCCTGCATTCCACAGTTGGCTGCAGCGTGACCGAACCTTTGGCAGCGCATGCATTGCAGCATGTCGTCGTGCCTCATTAATTTTTCCCAGTGTATGACCTGGTAGTCTAGGACGGTAATATTCCTGAGACTCTCCAGTCTACTTTGGGGCGACAGAGTTACAATGAATATTGGCAATTTATGCCCCTCCCGTCTGGACCTTACCGTAGAAAAAGGCTTGACTCCGATGAATTCGAGGTCATCGCTGGCATTCTGACGGAGCTCAGCTAGGAGCTCTTCTGGTTCCGTGCAGGAACTGATGCCCTTCAAAAGGACCGTCTTCGGTCAATCAATCAATGCTTGCCTGCTTTGTTAGGAGGACTTCCTCCACCTCCTCGTCCGTGTATTCAGTGGACAGCCCAGCGAACATATTGCTGCCACCGGCCCTGTACAGTCCCTCCCCTTCTCCGGACATGTACTCCACAGAGTCATCGGAACAAATATCATCTTCGTATTGCCGTTGATAATTTTTCGTTGCCGTTGTCTTTGCTGCTCTTTGAGTGTCAACCACCTCAACTTGCAGCTTGGTTGAGATGGTGGCTGGCCTTTTACCATCCAAATTTGGCTTTGCTCTTGAGGTCCGCCTCCTCTTCTTCCTTCCTTCATTGCCTACGGTGTTTTCCACCGCTACTTTAGCATCTGATGATTTGGCCGAAGCATTTTTCAATGCCCCTGCTGCTTTTTCCTTTATTAGGTTTATCATCGCGACTCGATATTAGAATAAAAAAATTCCACCCAATGCAGGGATCGAACTCACGACCCTTGGTTCTCAAGCCAACACACTAGCGCTGCGCTATCGAACTTCTTATTTAATGAGTGACTAGCTAAGAATTTAATGACTTCTGTAATTTCCACAACACTTGTAAATAAACTCCACACTGCCTAAGTCTTTCCTGCTCGAAAGTCAGAGATCGACTGATTGAAATATGTATATTCATGTGGATGTCGTTTTTTGAACAAGTCGGTAGAAAAGTTTCCAGACCGTGTTATTTCTCAAAAGACGTTAGTGCAAAATTAACAATTTGTTGTTTGGAGAACATTTCCATCGTGCGTGGTATCAATGTGCACAATGAATTTGATCATATCTTGGTCCTTCTTTATCTAAGTTAGCTTTCCCTCAAAAAAATAAGCTCTAAAGTTTCGTTTATCTAAGAAAATACTTTTTTACCTTTAATTCAGCCTCATTTTAAGACTGGTTCGATTTTGTTTTAACTTACCTCCCAATCGATGTACATACATCAAAAGATTTTGTTTCATATGAACATTTAAAGATCTAACCTCTGTTTAAATTCGTCTAGATCGCCCAAATTACAAATCCCTTGATTTTCTACATAAATTGTACTTGTAACAAACAACTCTTCAATAAAGCGGTCTTCATCAGTCTCTCAAAAAATACAAGCCTCACACAGTGATTGAGTTATTCACTTTCCGAAAATCATTAGAATGAATTTTCCACGCCATTCTGCTTTTAGGTATACATATGTAGGGTAGGTACTCTGGCTTACTACTGTAGCTCTGTGGTGGCTAAGCGTATCATTACATCACACTGCCACGCATCACTTGGAGTGCCCTTGATGAACGTCTTTGAATTGTTTGGCCATCACTTCTCCATCCACTTCAGTTGAAAGGCCAGCACTTAACCTTCGTTGCCCACTGCTTAGCTCCTCCGCTCCGAGTCGGTATATATCCGTGATGTGGCTCCATATAGCATCTCTATACATATATATCTATCCAATCCACACATCAGAACTAGACTCAGAGCATCAAATGTACTCTAGAATGGATCAGTGCAGTGAGTCTGAGAATATGCGCAGTAGTTGTTCCTTATGTTAGGTGCATGATCTTCATTTGGTTAAAGAAGGAAAAGTGTGGATGCTCTGGGCAGGTCGCGGTAGAAGCGGACGTCTTCTTCGTTTGGCTTTAGCTATACACTATGAGCCCGACAAGAAAACCTTCAGTGACTTGAGCCCAGAATTCAACAAGAACTGAACCCAAAGACGACGACGACGACGAAAACGACGTCGGCGTCGACGTCGACGTGTGTGGTCTCTCATTGGGGCCATTTTGCAATGTTCGTGCCTATTATTCCGTCCATATCCATCCGATACATCCGCAAAGTATTTCGGGAGGGGGTTCTCAATAAAAAAATTCACTCGCTCTTAAACCCAAACTCAATCCCAATCCCAAACTCAAACTCATCCAAGAAGGACGTACGTAGAATGCAAACGCCAAGGCGCAGCACATGGATTGCATATGGCATGGGTTCGCGTTAGCGTTTGCGTTCGCCTTAGACTTCGCTTTTGCTCCTCGCAGATATGTATATTCCACAAGGACCGCCAGATACATATATATTTATGAAGGTATACAACGGGGAAACCGGGTGCACTCTTCGTTACGTTTTATTCCAGCAAATCGAATTAGTTATGATGGGAATTTGAATGTCAGCGTCAAGTTGTTTAATTTTCAATGCACGACCTCCAAAAAATCATGTTCCTCCATTCAGTATATCAAAGCTAGGTAGAAGTTATACACTGAAGAAGGTAGGTTAGGTAGTTATACTTTGTTTGTCCACTGTCCTTCGACAGCATCGAGCTTATGGAGATTGCGGATCAATGTTGAATGTGATTTCGCATGCGCTGCCTCACCGACACAGTGGCCAGGGCCGTTCCATCAGGGACTTCCGAGAAATGACCAGAATCAAAATTCATCTAATTACACGCGAAACAGTGAAGTGTTGTTGGAATTCGCTTGGATTGTCGATATCACGAACGATTAAGAACTGTTTTGACAATTTTTTGACAGCTTTTTTAACAGATTATAATTGCTGGTGGTCAGCAAGTGCTGATATAATGATGGGGGGATGTGAATGTGAAGTGTCGACACAATCCTCTTATAACCTTTTATATACCTACTATACGATGGGTAAACAGAGAAACGTGGTAATGATTCAGTGAAAGATAAGTGAAGTGAATGAGTTTGTCCAAATGATGGCAATGTGGCGATGATGACGATTGACGATATAATGATGAAGGTGAAGGTGAAAAAAGAAACAAAAGAGGGAGGAAGTGAGAAGTCAAAGTAGGTATACGAATGAAGGTTTTGTTGTTTTAAACCATCATCAGTGAATTGTGTGTATGGCAAAACATTGTTTTTTAAGTGTTGAACATTTGTTTTTGAAAGGAATTAATATTTTGGTAGCTTGACATGACTTCACTAGAATTGATTAAAATGACAACACATCTAATTCATGAAATTAAAATAACACAAAACTGAAATACTTTTATTCAATTGAAGGAATTTATAAAACTTGAATTAAGATTTTGATGAGCAATATTAAAGACATCGAAAACAGCTATTTTGGCAAGGAGTTGATTTCCGTTTAAAGAATCTTCTCTTGTGGGAGATCTTATGAATAGCCAATACAATTTTCAACTTCCCATAGGAAGTTATTGTAATGAGTCCGATTTGTCGAATTGAAAATTTTGACATTTCTCGACGTTTCAAGGTCCCTAGAGTCGAAATAAAAGATTTTTAGAAAGATGTCTGGGCGTGCGTGTGTACGTACGTCCGCGATGTTTTTTTCGTCGTCCATAGCTCAAGAACCAGAAGAGATATCGACTTCAAATAAATTTTGTTATATAGATAATAAGGCAGAAAGATGCAAAAAGGGCTCTCAAGAAAATTGCGTGGGTGGTTTTTTTTACCATAGCAGTTTAAAAAAAAGGTGACAATTTTGGTTAAACTTAAATATCTCATGAAGCAATGATGCTAGAGATTTGAATTAAATTTTATATTATATATTGTAACGTGATACAAAAGAAGCATATTTTTGGAAAAAATCCAATTAACAGTTTTTTTTATAAATCATAAAAACTGAAAAAAAAAATTTGTCACCTCGAAAATTTTACGACTAAAATATGATTTCATCTACAAAATAATTTTGTACAATAAAGAATAATGTTTTTGACATCTAATCAAATTTTTAAAAAAATCTAATTCACAGTTTTTTTTATAAAAAATAAAACCTAAAAAAACATTACTCAAAGTCGGTAAAAATTGATTTTCGACTCAAATATCTTTTCAAAACTTTGAGACATTGGCTTTAAACTACTTTTATCTTTCAAAAAATATTATTGTCAACATTCAGTAATATTTTGAAAAAAAATCGAATTGACAGTTTTTTTACAAAAAAAATAAAAACCGAAAAAAAATAACAAAAGTTGGTAAAAATTGATTTTCGACTCAAATATCTTTTCAAAAATTTAAGATAATGGCTTGTAACTAATTTTAACTTATGTTTGTTTGTTTTCAACATTAAGAAGAATTTTGAAAAAAATCAAATTGACAGTTTTTTTACAAAAAATAAAAATTAAAAAAAAAATTATAAAAGGTGGTAAAAATTGATTTTCGACTCAAATATCTTTTCAAAACTTGGAGATTATGGCTTCCAACTAATTTTATCTTATAAGAAATAATTTTTTCAATATTCGATAAAATTTTGAGAAAAATCGAATTGACAGTTTTTTTACAAAAAATATAAACCTAAAAAAAAAACAATACTAAAACTTGGTAAAAATTTACTTTCGACTCAAATAGCTTTTCAGAAATTAAAAATATTGTCTTCCAACTCTTTTTATTTCACAGAAAATATGGTTTTCGATATTCAGTCATTTTTTTTTTTATAAAAATCCAACAGTCCGTTTTTTCATAAAAAAAATAAAATCTACAAAAAATAGTACGCAAATTTGGTAAAAATTGATACATATAGACAAAATTTGGGGAGAGTACGACAACTAGCTCTTATTTGTTTTTGATCAAAAACTGAAAATTAGATGACTGTCTTCTAGTTCTTGAGAAAATTGAAAATTACCAAAATAAATATTTTAATTAAATTACTTTTTCCTTGCTTAAGTATTAACGTAGTCTTAGTTTGATAGTAATAATCGAATATGGATTAAGATACACCTAGGGTAAATTAATTTTTCTTAAATCGCTTTAAGCTTATTTAAATGCAAAAGAAACTTTGTATGCACCCCATCTTGCACCCACCGAACCGTAGTATTAAAAAATTACACTTTAAACCTTTTTTTTAACTTTTTTTTACTCAAAATTTGAGTTTAAAATTAAATTTTTCAAAAACTATGCATAGTTTTGACTTGATTTAAAAAAATGTATAATACTTAATCGTAAGTATTACCGTTATTTTTTAAGAATTTTTTTCCATTTTAAATAATAATTTTTTTAAATTGCCCCTCCTGCCTAAATGGGGGGAGATAGACCCCCCTTCCCATAGTAAAAAATGCTTGTTTTTAACTGTTCTTAAAACTTCCGTTATAATATCTTGTCGCCTAAGTTATCGTACTCTTGCCCAAAATTTTAAGCAAGACAAATCGGCAGACGGGATGGGAAGTTATCAGTGTGGGTCGCATCCCAGGCTCTTTTTATTTTATTTCTCGTTTGAACTCCTTTCCACCCCACCATATGGCAGATATTATGGACTTAACCAAAAACAGAATATAGTCGGTTGGGAAAGTCAAGATATTGATTACTTTTCTTCATTATTAAAAAAAAAACACTCATTCAACTTGACTGAAATTTAATGAATAAAATCGAAACACTTCACACTTTGTGCAGTCTGGAGAATGTAAATCGGCGGAAATTGTAAAACAATAAGTCTCATACCGAGAAATTCCACAAAGACTGATCTGATAGTTCTGAACAGCAGACTGCAACTCATTTATTTTTTCATTTTCGGACTAATGTTTTGAGAACAGCATGGAGCTACAAAAAGGGCAAACATTTTGTAGTCACAGTTTTCTCGACGGGGGCGATCACAATTGGCCATAGGTACTCGTATCTTGTGATTTAATGTGGATCTCCGCCAACAAATATTTTGGCATAATATCAAAGAAGATACGCGTAAGTGAATTTGTATAAGGCCCTACGAAATCATGAAGTTATGAGTTTTAATAACCTAGAGGGCTTGTCTATCCAAAAAGCTGTAAAAAAGTAAGAGATGTTTCCTTTTCCTGGCTTGAACTTTTCCATAAAGTCAGTACTAGGTTTGTTAAAGAATTATATTTAAAGGCTAATCAGGGGCTTAAGACTTTATGTGACAGTTGTGTTAATCTGAGGCGCAAATCTAGTTATGAACTCGTTACAATCTTGGACCTTACCTTAGAATTTGAATGGCACCAAATATATTGTTGTTATCGGCCTCAAGTTTTGCACTGCGCCCAATTGGTCGATCCTATTTTAGATTTGCTGATCACTATGCAAAAGGTTTTTTTTTATCGTCAACGGACTCAAGGATGGTGAAGTAGCTGGATCAGATAGAAAAACTGTTGAATCATACAAGTATGGATCGGACAATCTTATTCAAATGCATTTCGGTCTAATTAACAACGTATATTAGAAGATGATGTAATACAAGGTAGCTTTAAGGTTTTCAATTCAAAAGAAAAGTTGTGCAATGAATTTTGCGAACTTCAGGTGTATTTTCTTTTTAAATGTCTCATATATGGAATTTTCAACTCAATACTTCAGAATCGGCTCAAAAGGTGGATTTCGTCAAAAAGTCCTATAAGTGAATTTCAAGCGGCCTTCAGATCAGGTTACTCTTGATCACATATTTGTTAATCAAAAGCATTGTTGACTGATATCTTCCACGAAGTAAAAAGCTGTGTGTGCTCTTTTTAAAACAGTGTTTGAAAACTGTACGGGCTTGGAATGTCCTCAAACTTTGTCCAATTTATTCAAAAAATCTTTCGAAATACGGTATCGTAGTTTTGGAATGGTGCTGATAAATGTAAGTGATTTTCAACCATAGTTAATCAAGGCATCCCACTAGGGTCCGATCTGTTTGCCCTTTTTATTAGCATAGAATTTGCGGGACACTACAAAAAACTCTACAGTTAATCTATACTATAAAGTACTGGACCGATTTTAATAATTCTTTTTTCATTAGAAAGCCATAAAATGTCTTTCATCGCATACGCTGCGAAGAGTATTAATGATAGGACAAAAAAATGTTTTCTAATTTAGTGATTCATGGTCGTTTTAATTAGCATGCTTAAAACTTAAATATTTGTACCTATGTCTATCCGTGCGAAGCCGGGACGGGCCGCTAGTGCTAAATATGTTGCAACCATTCTGTTATCTGTGGAATGTCGTGGTTAATCCGGACAAATCCAATGTTGTGGAAATACGAAAAGGAGGAGGCAGGATTACCGAAAACGAAAAATGGCCTTACGAAGGGAATGATGTTGAGATTGTAAAATAATGCAAAAATCTTGGGATACTATTCACTCAAAATATGAAAACGGATAAACATTTCAAAAATAAATTTACTAATAGGCTTTTCACACCAAACCCAAAACCGGGTTTTCGGCAAAAAGTTTTCGAAAACCCGAAAATCGTTCACACCAATTCAATTTATAGGAAGCTATGTATATATCTAAATATTTTATGCAGGTACGTACCAGCACTTTTTGGGAACGTGAAATGTTAGTAAACGATGATGAGTATTTCAAACAACATTCCAGAACGAGCCGCAGAACTTTCGATATACTCTGCAAAGAACAAAAGGATCTGGTAATGCAAGATACAAACTTTAGCCTTATGTAGGTACTTATCAAGTTGATTTTCAGGAAGACAAAGATCCATACGAGCTCCAAAAGAACAAATGGGATCCCGTCATTGAGTGGTTTAACAAACGTTTCGATAGGAACATACAAAAAACTCTCAGTATATCACCACCCACCGTCTCGGATGCGGATAAAATGAAAATACCCAAGTACTTCCTTTCACACAGTGAACATGTTCTGTATGGTATGTATTCTCTTAAGATTCAATTTTTTGAAAATTCTTGAAGTGCAAACATTCTCCTAAGGATTTTTCTTTGCCGTCGACACCCTTGAGTCGATAATCCTTTCCTGTGCTGTGATAGAGCAGCATATCAGCGCAGACAAGGCCGTAACAATAGCTCGTCTCGAAGAAGAGTTTCAACTGAAGTTCTGGGGACGACCGACGACGGGTGGAATGGGCTCACGACATGAACCAACAAGAACTACAAGCTCGCTTGGCTGCAGCTATCCTCTTTGCTCACTTCAACCGCTCAGAACAATTCACCAAAGAGAAGCTAATTGTGTAGAAAATATACGATCAAATCAATTAAAAACAAAACTGTTACAACAAAAATTAATTTTATTAAAAACATTTTCTTTTTTCTTTCACAACAAACTCAATCCAAAATACTGCTTATGACTATTGCTTCTGTTGGCCAAATGTGCCTTCAGAATAGCCATGTATTGTGGCCGTCCAAGCAGCATATAGGCGGGGTTGAGAAGATTCTAACGATTTCATGTAGGTCCTTATGGCCGGACCAGAAAAGGTCAATTCCTAGTTCCAGATTCGTACCAAAATCACACTCGCCTAGCTTGTCCAAAGCATCGCTGTCCATCAAGGGGCGATAGCCCACTGTTGTGGTTTTATTCACTGGAACAACGATTCCACATTGTGGAATGTTTTGACGCAAATTTTCCTAGCTCGCTGCGACTTAGCTTTCACCAGAGATTTCCTTTCATACTTATTCTCCTCCACAAATGAACTTATCGCCTTTCTCATATCTTTCAAACCCTTGTGATTGAACGGAGTTACCGGAAAGTCTTTCTCCAGGTAGTAAGCGAAAGCGTCGAGCATATTTGTGGCAACGAATTCGAAAACGCATCCCTTGGAAACGTTATTACGAACTATGAGCAAGTCTTCCTTGTCCTTGGGGTCGTCACGCCAGTAGCCATAGTGAATTCCGGTTCCTCGCTTAACACTGAAAAGCCTAAAAGTCGAAAATTGCTTCAACAACAAATTTATAAAGCACAATATTAAATATCGTGTTTTTGAAACTGTAGCGAAATAAATTTATGCCTATGGTGCACAGGTTTGGGAAGGTTCCGAATATGAGTCTGTGGAAAACCTTTCAAGATATAGGTACTACCTTAAAAGAGCATTTCATCTCCCATGCAACTCAACGAATTTATGCTTATGATCGATAAACGGTAAAAAAGGGTGAGACAAAAAACCTTACGATGATGTTCGAGTGATGTAATCGAGTTGACGATGTTAATGTCATCATTTTAAAGCTCTTCTTTGAAAACTGTCTAAGAGGCTTAAATAAGTTACTGATGCACCAGCCCAGAGATGGGAGTTATATTTAAGTTTCGGACGTAAATAGGTTTAGGAGCTTGTAGCCAGATCAGACGGAGAGCAAAATTTCTTGCCTCTTCTCAAAAAACATACACTACACTACTTGTGGCATTTTTGGCGACATCGCGTATGTGATCGCTCCACAAGAGGTTGGTTGTGGTTAATGCACATACCGGGGATATAGAGATTTTAAGTTTCGTTGATGCAAGTTCCACTCACAGATAGTGGCAAAAGGAGGGTATATCTACCTTTACGATACAAGACAGCATTGGGTTTTCGAAGCATTAAATTCCACGCGGTTTCTTATTATATAAACAGCTAAAGATTGCTATCGTAAGGAAATCATTTATAAAAATGAGGAAAAGGTTCGGAAACAAAACGGAACCTTGGGGCATACCAGCATTTATATTATGGGTTTCAGACTTGAATTCGTCCAAAACAACTTGTATTGTACTGTTCGAAATAAAATTTCTAATCCAACGAAGAAGAGATTCGTCGATACCAAAAGCACGCATTTTCGATAAGTAAGCTAGATGCCAGACTTTATCAAATACCTTTGAAATATCAAGTGCAATAATCTTACTTTCTCCAAAACGATGAAAAGATTTGTTCCATTGTTCGGTGAGGTGAACCATGAGATCACCAGTGGACCTATTGCTACGAAAGCCGTTCCTCAAGAAAAAAATTAATAAGCTGATAATTAATCAGCATTTCCATGGCCTTAAAAGAAAGGGACGTTAGTGCTACCGGTCGATATTTTGCGGGAGAAGAAGATTAACCTTTTTTTTTGGAATTGGCTGAAGAAATCGTCGTTGTTCTTTGAAAACTCGCTAAGTTCATTTTCCGCAAAAATGAAATAAATACACCAAGTTCATGCAAATGACAAAATTTATATTTTCTCAAAACTTCTTAAGCTCTACGATGCACCATTTTTAAATTATGAAGAATTAAAACTCTCAAAAGCTGTTAATCTGCATATTGATTTCAAACTTTAAATGCAAATATCTCAAAACACAAAAAATAGACTAAGGGAGTTTTTACAAAACGGCGACGAAATGCTGTTTTCCAACTACTCAGAACGAGCCCAGAAGAATGGGAAAGTTAGAAAAGCTAACGCAGTGGTTTTTGCTAGCGTAAAACAACACCTCTTTCACGGTAGCGGGGATTCGGACCAGCGGATTTATGAATGTTGAGATCTTTTAGAACTCTTGCACCAGTTTAAGTACGAAAAAAGATTGGTCCCATAGAATAATTTAGGTGTTCTTTAAAATTGTTGTTTTATAAAAAATTGAAATAATTCTACTAAAGTTTGCTTTTTCAAAGCTTACCTTGAACAATTTTATCATCTTGAATTTATATTTATTACTCGAAATTAATGTTGACGAAGAAGAGAAATATTGAAAACAATTGATCAAAATTGCATATACATAGTTACATCTCAATGTCAAATTTCATGTTGACCTGTGAAAGCTATAATTATAAAATCAATTTTTAATTCAAGTACTTGAAAAAAATTATTTAAAAGGACACAATGCCCCCAATAATTTTTATCTTTTTTAGTTTGGTAATTTAGACACTGATTAATTCCTTGAAAAGAACAATCATGCAAATGTGTCTGTCAGTTTCTGTTAAACCTTTATTCCCTTGGTGCACTTAACAGGGTTAATAATACTTTTTATGATTTGTTTACTTATTTAATTTTAAATCATGTGCACATAAAATGTACACATACATAAATAATTTCGTTTTCAATGATCATTTAATTATCTATGTAATATATTTACCATAAACCTCTTAAAAACAATTAGCACCTTAGATTATAAGCCTATTAGGTATTACCTTAAGAATACTAGAACATGTAAAATCTACCAAGCCATTAACATGTCTTCGATAAAATAAATAATAGAACATTTATTTAGTGACAATGTACAAATATTTGACACTTAGAAATTTGAAGCGCCATGTTATAGGATCAAAATTCATGCACCTACTTTATACCTTTCTACTTTTGAAAAAAAAAAAACAACTTGTCCGTAATATTTTCAAATTTGTTTGAGGATCTTAAACTCTTTGAATACGAATTTAAGAAAAATGCATTTATTCAAATAATATTGACTTAGGACTGTTTGGTGCTTGGTGTTGTTGTATAAACAAAATCTGATACATAAAGAAAACTCTTGAAAGAAGGCCAACATTTTAATGCACGAAGTGTGGCTCAATTTTATCTTCAATCATTTCTTACTTTTTTGTATGGATTTTATACAGTGACCACAAAAAGATAAAGTACAGGTTTTTTAATGAGAAAAAATGAAAAATAAAGAATTAAGTTCAAGGTTTCTCGAAGATTCATATTTAGAGTCAAATGAGGACTCATAACTAATGAAAAATTCCGGAAGCTAAATAAGATACTAAAATTATTATAAGTTTATCTAAAAGACAAAGATTTATAATTTTGAAAAATCATCATAAAATTTAATGTTAATGGATGTTTTGTGTTTTACCTTAGCCTTAAAAAGCATGTTTTGGTTGTCCTTATACCAATTTTAAAGGGACATATTCTTAAAACCTGATGTGATTTACAAATTTTAGGACGGGATTCGAATTAAGGAGTACTCAATCCTTTAAAAAAGTATTATTTTGTTTGTGTGATAAAATACACTTCGTGTCACTTGAATAGGGACAAACTTTTTTCCATTTTTATTTGCCGATATTTCTTAACCCTTAGGTTTTTTTTTTAAAAGTACCTGTTTTTTTGTGTCACATGGATAGGGATAAGATCTAAATTTACCTATTAGCATGTTTTAAATCTTATAAAAGGATACTCTGATTGTTTGGGATGTGGATGAGAATGTGGCAGGGCCCTCTTCTGTCGCAGCACAGTCTTCCTCAAATAACGTCAAAGGTTTATCCCTAATGGAGACCGATGACTCTAACGACAAAGCTCTCCCCAGTGAGGAAGAAGATGAATTATAAGGTTCTTCTTCGTCTGATCTGGATGAGCTGGATTTAGCAGTGGTGGAGGTTGATCTGCCGATTTGTAGCCAAAATGCTGCAAATACTACAGATTAATCTCCAACACTCTAAAACGGCTTCGGCCTCCCTACTTCTCCGCCTGACAAAAACTGGAGAAGATGTCGTTCTCATCCAAGAACCCTGGATTGTGAAATCCTTGGTTCGAGGATTGGGAACTCCTGGCTACTACGTGATATATGTAACAGGAAAAGGTAACCCAAGGTCCTGCATACTAATAAAACGTAATCTAAATGTATTTTTACTCCCTAATTTCAGTGATAAAGACATCACCACAGCCAGTATGGTAATAGACAACCACACCTACTGGCTGGTATCAGCGTATTTGGGCCACGACCACCAGGGCCCACTACCTGGTACCATTCTGGAAAGGACGATCGCTGAATCAACTAGATGTAAAACCAACATAATTATCGGTTGTGACGCCAATGCGCACCATACTACGTGGGGTAGTACCGATATAAATGACAGAGGTGAGTCTCTTTTTGATTATATTTTAACAACTAATCTGGTAGTATGTAATGTAGGTAGTGAACCAACCTTCGTTACTAAAAATCGACAAGAAGTTTTAGATATGACTCTTGTCTCGTTACATCTCTCAAATAAAATATTGAATTGGAGAGTATCAAACGAGCACTCGTTCTCCGATCATAGATACATCCAATTCACACTTATTGAATAAGAGCTCCCAAAACCGATCCAATTCCGAAACTATAGGAAAACAGATTTGCCAAAATATAGGGCAACTCTGAAGAATCTGATTAAACCAGAACTTTCTGACCCGCCCTTGTGCGCTTTTGAACTTGATTAAAAAGTCGACGAGCTTACAGCAGCCCTTAATAAAGCCATGGAAACTGCCTGCCCCCTCACTATAGTGCAGGGAAAGAAGAAACCACACTGGTGGGCTACTGAACTGGGTATACTCCGGAAAGGCTGTAGAAGGCTTTTTAATCGTGCACAAAAGACTAGACATCCACAAGACTGGGACTCCTATAAGGAATCCCTCAAAAAGTATAAAAATGAATTGAGAATAGCCAAAAGATCCGCTTGGAGATCCTTCTGTAGCTCAATAGAAGAATCCTCGGAGGCATCAAGGATAAGGAAGATTCTCTCGACAAATCCAACCATGCCCAGTTGTCTTAAAAACTTGGATGGTACTTGGACTAACTCTTGCGAATAAACGCTAAACCTGCTACTGGACACCCACTTTTCTGATAGCTCCAAATACGTTAATACAACAAACCATTCTGGGTCGGGTATTAACTTAACTTTTCCTCAAGGTCTTGTTACAAAAGAGAAGTTGACTTGGGCTCTGAATAGTTTCAAACCTTACTAATCTCCAGGGCCAGATCACATCATACCAGCTGAGCTACAATTTACGACTGACATAACTTTGCCCATCATTGAGATGATATTTAAAAGTTGTCTAGATATGGTCCATATACCTCAGTGATGGAGAGAAGTAAAGGTAGTATTCATTCCCAAGGCGGGCAAATGTTCGCATGTCAACCCTAAAGATCTAAGACCTATTAGCCTATCATCATTCATTCTCAAAACTATGGAACGTTTGATTGATATCCATGTACGTAACAGCATTGATAAGAGACTATCGATGTCTCAGCATGCCTACTGCAAAGGGAAATCGGTAGAAACAGCCTTGCACACTTTGGTAAGAACTATCGAATACTCCCTAGAACAAAAACAATATACTATGGTGGCCTTCCTCGATATTGAAGGCGCTTTCAACAACGTTGACACATCCGCTATCACTTCTGCAAATGACGACCCTAAACGTCGAATACTCACTCTGTGAATTGATAAATCTAATGCTAAAAAGCAGGATCATCAACTCTAAGATGGGGGATTTTTGTACGAAAAGGTCTGTCAGTAGAGGCAATCCGCAAGGTGGTGTTCTGTCCCCTCTCCTGTGGAACATAGTGGTTAACGAGCTACTAATATCCCTTGAGAGAGAAGGCTACAGAGTGATTGCGTATGCCGATGATGTTGCTATCGCCGTCACAGGAGAACATCCTAATACACTGAGAGACCTCCTCCAAAACGCACTCAATATGCTCACTAGATGGGCAGATCACTGCGGACTTAGTATTAATCCTCAAAAAACAGACCTCGTCCTTTTTACGCGGAAATACAAGATCCCAGAAATTGTACCTCTCCAATAAAAGGTGTACCACTAATTTTCACCAATGAGGCTAAATATCTTGGTCTGATATTGGACAAAAAATTAAGTTGGAAACCTAATATTCAGGAAAGAGTTAAAAAGGCTACAGCAGCTCTTTTCCTTTGCAAGAAAGCCATAGGAAACAAATGGGGTTTTCAACCTCGCATAATTTATTGGCTATACACATCGGTCATCCGACCAATACTTATGTACGGGGTTGCAGTATGGTGGACTGCACTGGAGAAAGTCACTTACTACGACAAACTCAACAGAGTCCAACGCACTGCATGTCTCTGCATTAGCGGGGCTTTGAGAACCACACCCTCAGCAGCGTTGGACACTCTCCTCCATCTGACACCCCTCGACATTTTCAGCAAACAAGTGGCAGCGAGTACAGCCATAAGACTCAACGCCTCATCTCAATGGACCAACAACAATGTTGGGCATCATTCCATTCCATCATTCTGAACCTCTTTAGTTCTATACCAAAGTACATAGACTACACTATCCCAAAACCCCAATTTGGTAAAAACTTCCAGGTATCCATTCCATCCAGGGATGAATGGGAAGACAAAAAACTCCTAGATGACGAAAGCATCCATTTTTACACAGATGGATCCAAGAAAAATGAGGGAGTTGGTAGTGGTGTGTACCACTAAAAAAAACGTGATATCAACTTCTGATATACGCATCTTCTCTGACAGTCAGGCTGCTATCAAGTCTCTTGACGGCGTCTCAACCAAATCTCTAACGGCCCTCAATTGTCGATCGTCTCTTATGGAGATGGCGCAGCAATTTAACATTCACCTATGCTGGGTGCCGGGCCACAGAGACATCGCAGGAAATTGTAGAGCCGATGAACTCGCTAAAAATGGAACTGTCATACCTATTTCACCTGAAAGGGAGAAGATATGTATACCAATAGCTACATGTCAACTTCTGCTAAAAGAAAAAGCTTTCGAGATAGCAAACTGTAGGTGGCACAATTTACCAACATGCGCAGCCACAAAACTAATATGGCCTTCATTGGACCTAAAGCGCTCTAAAGATTTGCTATCCCAAAGCAGACTTCATATTAGCTCCCTAATAGGTGTCCTTACGGGACACTGTCTTATAGGCAGACACGCAATACGACTTGGTGTAGCCTCAAATGACTTCTGCAGAAGCTGTATGGACGAGGAAGAAGAAGAAACAATCTCTCCTCTCCTCTGCCCCTGCCCTGCTCTTTCACGAAGACGCAAACTTCATCTGGGAGAATACTCTTTTGAGGATCCCAGTGAACTAGCTATATCAGATATCTCCTTCGCTTTATAAAAAGCTCAAAATGGTTCGACTAGTGGGAAGTAATTCTCTAGATTCATGTGGTATTACAATGGGCCTTTCTTCTGGCCTATGTGTGTCGTTTTTGTATCCACAGCCACATTTACAAAACCTAACCTAACCTGATTGTTTGGGAGCTTATATAGTACAAGTATTAATTTGATAGAATTAAGAAGTATGGGAAGAAGTAAGGGTCTAGTTAAGGAGGAAATAGGCCAAATAAGAGGTTACCGGTATCTCGGAAAAACCACCTGTTTAATAGCCAGCAAAATTAGAAGAAGTTCAATTGTTGTATACAACTATTTCAAGGACCCATAGAGGTATGGAAAAAAACACAAAAGAAAAGTCAAGAAACCCACATCATTTAAGAAAAAGCGGGCGATAGGGAGATCTGCTTCAAATTCAAGGTTTTCCTTTAGTAAATTCAAGGCTGAAGCTGGGGTAAATGCTAGTAGATCGACTGTTGCTCGGGTGATACAGAAGGAAAGAATAAAGAAAAAAACACCATAGAATCCTGCAACCGTGGCATGATGGTTAGTGCGTTGGATTGTCATGCCAGAGGTCTTGGGTTCAATCCCTGCCTATGCCATCTACGGTTTTTTTTACGGGTACTGTAAGGAATTGACAAATTCTCCAAGAGTAATTCTTGTCATGAAAAGTGCTTTCTCACTTTCACTTTGCCACGAATCCGTTCGGATTCGGCTTAAAACTGTAGGTCCCCTCCATCCCTGAAAACAGTACTCGCACACAGGAATGGTTGAGATTTGTAAGTCACTAGGCCATAGTTCTCAACGGACTATTGCGCCACCCGGCACGAGTACGATAAGTTTGGCACCAAGATATAATAACGGTTTTTGGTAGAGGGGCTTAATACAAGCATTTTTTTACTATGGGAGGGGGGTCTATCTCCCCCCGTTTAGGCGGTAGGGGCAATTTAAAAAAATTATTATTTAAAATGGAAAAAAATAATTAAAAAATAACGGTGATACTTAAAATTAAGTTTTATACATTTTTTTAAAGCCAACATTCTGCTTTATTAGCCAGTTTTTAATTCAAGTCAAAACTGTGCGTAGTTTTTGAAAAATTTAAATTTAAACTCAAAATTTGAGTAAAAAAAGTTAAAAAAAGGTTTAAAGTGTAATTTTTCAATACTTCAAGATTATCTACCATTGTTTTTATTTCAGAATTTATTGCTTTTATTTGTTTTTGATCAAAAACTGAAAACTAGATGATTTTATGTCTTTTAGTTTTTGAGAAGATTGAAAATAACCACAACTACTATTTTAATTTAATTCTTTTTTTTTTGGTTGAGTGTTCTTATTTTGATAGTAACAATGGTAGGTGCGAGTTTGGGTGTATGCAACAGTAAGGTGTGTGCGAGTTTGGGTGTATGCAACATTGGGATCTGTAACCCCCCTGCTTGGGAACACTATAGGATTTGGGCATTTAAATAAGCTGGATTTAAGAAAAATTAATTTACCCTAGGTGTATCTTAATCCATATTCGATTATTACTATCAAAATAAGGCTACGTTAATACTTAAGCAAGGAAAAAGTAATTTAATTAAAATATTTTTTTTTGGTAATTTTCAATTTTCTCAAGAACTAGAAGACATAAAGTCATCTAGTTTTCAGTTTTTGATCAAAAACAAATAAGAGCAATGATTTCTAAAAAAAAACAGTAGATAATTTGAAAGTTTTGAAAAACTACACTTTAAACCTTTTTTTTAAATTTTGTTTGCATACATTTTTAGTTTAAAACAATTTTTTTCAAAAACTTTGCATAGTTTTGACTTGATTTAAAAACAAGCTAATAGACAAAAATGTTGGCTTTAAAAAAAGGTATAATACTTAATTGTAAGTATTACCGTTATTTTGTAATTATTTTTTTTTCATTTAATGTACATATTTTCTTAAATTGCCCCTACCGCCTAAACGGGGGGAGATAGACCCCCCCTCCCATTGTAAAAAATGCTTGTTTTTAACTGTTCTATACAAATCCGTCATTAAACTTTGTCGCCAAAGTTATCGTACTCTCCCCCGACACCCAATTTATTTATTTATAGAATTAATTTTGCAACAAATCACATCATGCAAAAATGAATTTGGGAACCTTGTGGATATAGCTGCTAATTTCATGATTTAAGAAAGGAAGAAATCTATCTTGAAAAACGGCACAGCAAAGAAGGCGGTGTAATGGTATTGGGAGCAATCACCTATGACAGCGGAGCTGGATATTTTTAAATCTCTAAAATGAACCCAATCACTTACAAATCGATTCTGGAACGAGATTTTCCGCAGTTTTTTGAATTATTTGGACAAAAATGGACTTTTCAACAAGATAATGCCCCAATACATACCACACGGACAACAAAAGTCTGGAATCAGGAACCTATTACCATGGCCCCAATATTCTCCCGACCTGAACATCATGGAAAACGTGTGGGGATGGCTTGCAAGAAAAGTCTACAAAGGACGACGGCAATACCAAAAAACCGAAGAGATTATTGAAGCCATTAAACGGGAATGGGCCCAAATTTCGCTCAATTATCTGACAGCACTGACACCACAGGTTACTTGAAGTAATTCAGAAACCAGGAGGCAGCACACATTACTAAAAATTATTTTAATCCATTCAATAAAACCACTATTTTTCTCTACTATAAGATTTTTATGTTATTTTCTTTACTTTAAAGGGTCTTCCAAGTATATTTAGATCTTGTCCCTATTCAGTATTCATGTGACACAAAAATACAGAGACTCTTTATAAGACATTCATTGGAAAAACCGTCATAAAAGTTGTATTTATCAACTTAATCCAAAAATGTTTGCTTGCAATATAAACTTAATACATACCGCATTTATTCCACATTTAGGTTTTTCCAAAACACCTAAGGGTTTAAGAAATATCTGCAAATAAAAACGAAAAAAGCTTGTCCCTACCCGTGTGACACGAAGTGTAAACTTAAATTTGTCAACCAGTGATATTATCGTATCAAATGGCTTCCAGCACAAAATTAAAAACTACAAAAATACTTAGAAAATGTTTAATAAAGTGCAAAATAAAATTACTTACCCGTATTTAAATTTATAGTTTTCAAATTATTATACCGCCAACCAACGAACAAATAAAAATAAATTTCTTTGTCAACACTACCGAGACTGACAGCGAAGCAAATTCAATAAAATTTAAATTTAAAACATAATTTTACTTAAAATCATTACACAATTAAGAATTTTTAATTTTCTTAAAAAATTAATTTTAATACACACTTATTATATTTTTATTCACATTTTTACTGCGAACTGAAAACAGATGCATTTAAATATAATAGAGTAAGTGTCGCAAATATGGCCCACGTTCGTAATATGGCCCACCGCAATATTTTTTGAATGAAACAAAGTAGGCACTCAATTGCCAGTTCAAATTATACACATTCAAACCGGTTTTGCTTCATTGTATGTCGGTGACAATAGCTGATCAGCGGTGCAAGATATAACAAGTTGTAATTTTTGTTCGTGTTTGATGTAATTTTTGGGTGAGTTTACTTAAGGATTATTAAATTAAAATTTGATGAAATTGGAAAGGTTTTTTCGAAATATATGTGAGGTTATATTTTATGTTATGAAATGTGAAATTAAAATTTTGATTGAAGTTAATTTAGTATGATAAAAATTAAAAAAAGTGAAAAAATCACAGTGTTGATAATATGGCCCACCCCAGGTGTATCAAATATGGACCAGTGGGCCATATTTGATACATGAATTTAACTGAGCCCTAATGTTTTTTTTTTTTTTGTTTTTGTTTTAAAGAATCATGGCTTCAAGTTCTAAGAAACCCACAAAGCAACGACAAACTTGGCTGAAAGAAGATATGATTAAAGCAATCTCTGCATATAAAGACAAAAAATGGGTTTCTTAAAAGCGTCAAAGGAATTCAACGTGCCTAAAACAACTTTACGGCGTTTGGTAGCAGAGAATAATAAACCTTTAGATAAAGTTGTGAGTGCAAAACTAGGAAGAAAACCCATCTTTCCGCTAGAACTCGAAGAGTCTTTGGTTGATTATACTCTACACATGGAAGGAAAACTCTTTGGACTTACTCGCAATGACATAAAATCATTAGCATTTCAACTGGCACTAAAAAGTTTGTTTTCGGATGATAAGGGAGGAGAGGAATGGGTGCAATGCGTCGTATGCACAATGTGGGCCCATGAAGACTGCTCGGGCAATGAAAATAAATATTTCATATGTTAATTTTGCAGCAATTAGGCTTTAACATATTTGAAAACCATTGTTTCAAATATGGCCCACCCTGGTCCATATTTGAAACCAAGTGGGCCATATTAGGAGCCTTTTTTTAAAAATTGCGAAATGAAGTTGATTTAATTTTTTCTCAATATCTTTTTTTTTAACTTACTATTTATGTTTTAAACTTGTAAAGACTGAACTAAAAATAATTTGTAATACTAAAAAAAAATATATACATATATGACTTCGAGTTAAATTTGTCGTTTTATTAAAAAAAACTTAAGGGTGGGCCATATTTGCAACACTTACTCTACATATTCTTCTTTATCAAGACGAACTAATCACAAGAGACCAAATTCAAATTTTAAAATTAAACCGCCAATCTAGCAAATAACACTACCGAGCCCGAGCGACCAACGAAACGAAGAGGCAACGACCGCGACGTAAATGAATGGACAACAAATTTAATTGAATGCTTATTCACATTTTACAAGAAAAGTCAACTTAGATTTGGAATTTACTGATAGCTTTTTACAAAAACACAAACTTTATCACTTACTTAACATTTTGTTTGATTGTTTTTTACCGCACATTGAAATTAAAAATTATAAATTAATATTTTCCTTTTAAATTCGAGATGGAGACAATCGCGAGTACAAGAATTTTACAAACTCCTTTTCTGCCAATTACCAAAGAACAAAAATAAAGAGAGATGAACTTTCTTTAATTAATAGTCTACTTTCGTGGGTTCAAATAAATGGATTCCAAACTCTTCCAATTGTGGTGAACTAAAACCCTGGTTACAAGAGTGGATTGAGGATTCGAATCGAATCTGAATTTAGATTTCGATGAAGATAATGGTTTGGTTACGCTGCAGCTGTATCGAACCATGAATGAATGATTGAATTCAAATGGAATAGTGGTGAAATCCATTATACAGGGTTATCCATTTTGCGCTCTCAAAATTAAACGGAAATAAAAACTAAGAAAATATTTGTGTTCGCATCATAGTTCTTTTTTAATGGGTAATTTTTTTGAGGTTAGGATTTTCATGCATTAGTATTTGACAGATCACGCGGGATTTCAGACATGGTGTCAAAGAGAAAGATGCTCAGTATGCTTTGACATTTCATCACCTGAAGCCGAACGATCTGCCACAACGTCGAATTTTCAGTGAATGGGCCCTAGAAAAGTTGGCAGAAAATCCGCTTTTTTATCGACAAATTTTGTTCAGCGATGAGGCTCATTTCTGGTTGAATGGCTACGTAAATAAACAAAATTGCCGCATTTGGAGTGAAGAGCAACCAGAAGCCGTTCAAGAACTGCCCATGCATCCCGAAAGATGCACTGTTTGGTGTGGTTTGTGCGCTGGTGGAATCATTGGACCGTATTTTTTCAAAGATGCTGTTGGACGCAACGTTACGGTGAATGGCGATCGCTATCGTTCATTGCTAACAAACTTTTTGTTGCCAAAAATGGAAGAACTGAACTTGGTTGACATGTGGTTTCAACAAGATGGCGCTACATGCCACACAGCTCGCGATTCTATGGCCATTTTGAGGGAAAACTTCGGAGAACAATTCATCTCAAGGAATGGACCGGTAAGTTGGCCACCAAGATCATGCGATTTGACGCCTTTAGACTATTTTTTGTGGGGCTACGTCAAGTCTAAAGTCTACACAAATAAGCCAGCAACTATTCCAGCTTTGGAAGACAACATTTCCGAAGAAATTCGGGCTATTCCGGCCGAAATGCTCGAAAAAGTTACCCAAAATTGGACTTTCCGAATGGACCACCTAAGACGCAGCCGCGGTCAACATTTAAATGAAATTATCTTCAAAAAGTAAATGTCATGGACCAATCTAACGTTTCAAATGAAGAATCGATGAGATTTTGCAAATTTTATGCGTTTTTTTTTTAAAAACAGTTCTCAAGCTCTTAAAAAATCACCCGATATTATAAGGTTTGAACGTTGACATTATGTGTAAAACATCATCAATTTTCGATCACTTTTTGACACATATTGGGCGGTATCTCAGCCATAATTTGACGAATGTTGGTGTTTTTAAGTGCTGAAGAGATAAAGGCATAAACACGGTCTTTTGCGTCGCCCTACAAAAAAAATCCAGCGGTGTCAAATCGCATGATCTTATAGTGGCCAGTTGATATCGCCACGACGAGAAATTAGACGGCCAGGAAATGTCTCGTGAAATAAAGCCATATTCGATCGAGTTGTTTGGCATGTGGAACGACCGTCTTGTTGAAACCACATATTCTCCAAGTTGGTTATCATATGACCATAAAGCTCCAAATTGACGGTGACAGTCGTTCCATCGTCATTTTTTGAAGAAGTAAGGTCCAATCAAACCTCCAGACCGAAGAGAGCACCAAAAAGTGACTTTTTTTTGGATGTAATGCCCTCTCTTCAATTACTTGAGGATTTTCAGAACCCCAAATACGTCAATTTTGTTTATTAACATACCAACCGAATGAGAAATGTGCTTCATCGCCGAAGAAAATTTTGTTCGAAAAATCGACATGCGCCGTCCACCGCCTGTTGTTCAAGCACCCATTCGACGTATCTACGACGTTGTGAATGGTCGGCTGTCTTTTGTTGTTGTGTGAGCTGAAGTTTATATGGACGTAGGTGTAGATCCAAATGCAAAATACGCCGTGCAGTAGCACAGTCTTAATTCCTAAGAACGACGAGGAATCAACACAATCGGGTTTTCGGCAACACTATCACAGCAGCGATATATTCAGTGGTATACTAGTGAATAGATCTTACAATATCTGAAACCAATCCAGTCTCTTTGCCAATTGATTGTGTAGTTGAACGATTATGTAAAATATAATCTCCTCTTAAAGAACGATATGTGGCATTGTGCGTTAGATAAGCGATGCATTTTCGATAATTTCAGACTTTTACTTAGTTTAACAACTTAGTTTGACATATGTCGAATTCCAGCCCTTTGCTTTTGAAATCGCAAAATGGATAGCCCGTTATAAATATTTTATAATTATTTGGCTCTTTCTAAAAATTTGACTAAATTTGAATAAGGTTATTCTTTGTTAAATCGAAAGTATTCAGTATTTGCTCGTAAAATATTCGAGGTAATAAACATTAGTTGCTTTAATTATTGCTAAAAACTTTTGAATTGAATATTCATTACGTTCATATCAAATTGTTTTGACGTCGGAATCTGCAGTAGAAAATTTAATTGGTGTCGATAATGGTTTTAAATAGTGATATATTTGATATCAACGAAATTTTTCACTTTATTTTGAAGCTCCTATAGTAAAAAACCACTCGGTGAATTTTCTTAAAAGCCGTTGTTGCTTATTTTAATAATAATTCTTAAAATGTCGAAAAAATCTGAACTGATTATTTAAATACAATTGCTTCAAATGGGAACTTAAATAAATGGCGTTTTTCTTTTTTAGTTCAGAGCTGAGCACTGAGCAGAGTCTGACCGAACAGAGTAGAGTAGAGTAGAGTAGAGTAGAGTAGAGTAGAGTAGAGTAGAGTAGAGTAGAGTAGAGTAGAGTAGAGTAGAGTAGAGTAGAGTAGAGTAGAGTAGAGTAGAGTAGAGTAGAGTAGAGTAGAGTAGAGTAGAGTAGAGTAGAGTAGAGTAGAGTAGAGTAGAGTAGAGTAGAGTAGAGTAGAGTAGAGTAGAGTAGAGTAGAGTAGAGTAGAGTAGAGTAGAGTAGAGTAGAGTAGAGTAGAGTAGAGTAGAGTAGAGTAGAGTAGAGTAGAGTAGAGTAGAGTAGAGTAGAGTAGAGTAGAGTAGAGTAGAGTAGAGTAGAGTAGAGTAGAGTAGAGTAGAGTAGAGTAGAGTAGAGTAGAGTAGAGTAGAGTAGAGTAGAGTAGAGTAGAGTAGAGTAGAGTAGAGTAGAGTAGAGTAGAGTAGAGTAGAGTAGAGTAGAGTAGAGTAGAGTAGAGTAGAGTAGAGTAGAGTAGAGTAGAGTAGAGTAGAGTAGAGTAGAGTAGAGTAGAGTAGAGTAGAGTAGAGTAGAGTAGAGTAGAGTAGAGTAGAGTAGAGTAGAGTAGAGTAGAGTAGAGTAGAGTAGAGTAGAGTAGAGTAGAGTAGAGTAGAGTAGAGTAGAGTAGAGTAGAGTAGAGTAGAGTAGAGTAGAGTAGAGTAGAGTAGAGTAGAGTAGAGTAGAGTAGAGTAGAGTAGAGTAGAGTAGAGTAGAGTAGAGTAGAGTAGAGTAGAGTAGAGTAGAGTAGAGTAGAGTAGAGTAGAGTAGAGTAGAGTAGAGTAGAGTAGAGTAGAGTAGAGTAGAGTAGAGTAGAGTAGAGTAGAGTAGAGTAGAGTAGAGTAGAGTAGAGTAGAGTAGAGTAGAGTAGAGTAGAGTAGAGTAGAGTAGAGTAGAGTAGAGTAGAGTAGAGTAGAGTAGAGTAGAGTAGAGTAGAGTAGAGTAGAGTAGAGTAGAGTAGAGTGTTTAGCATTTTACTCCGTTTACTCTGTTATTTTATTCTGAGCTTACAGAGCGCGCTCTGAACATGTTCAGAACTAAAAAAGAAACACGAGTTTAAAGTCTGAACGATCAGAGCTCAAAAAGAAACACAATTATTTTTTTGACAGTTCGAACTCTGCTCTGAACTAAAAAAGAAAAACGCCAAAAGTGTGTTTTTGAGGTACCTATATAGAATGTAGAGGTTGGCAATACTTTTTTAACCGGCAGCCATTTTGTCAGCTGTCACGAGAATAATTTTTAATTTTGTTGAGCATAATAAATAATAGAACTTTTA
The DNA here is from genome assembly GCA_920104205.1 of Eupeodes latifasciatus. Classification (NCBI taxonomy): domain Eukaryota; kingdom Metazoa; phylum Arthropoda; class Insecta; order Diptera; family Syrphidae; genus Eupeodes; species Eupeodes latifasciatus. Next base: position 42,502,285 of record OV049925.1, on the reverse strand, counting down.
GTTGAATGGATACGTCAATAAACAAAATTGCAATGTTTGAAGTAATGATAAGCTTCAAATGTATGTACATATGTTGAGACACTGTTACTTCCACCAAACCTGAATATATTGAATATATAAATATTTGCTTCAAACTTTATTGAAAACGATTCTGGCCAGATTAACGTTACAGTCAATGTTGAGCGCTGTATACAGTCATTTCATTATAACTGATTTTCGTTTGAACAAGAAGTCGCAAATAAACACAATTTGTGCCACAGTTGATTTATTGAAGGAAACGTTTGGTAACCGAATAGTTTCATATTACAGACTCGTGAATTGGCCTCTAAGATCGTGCGATTTAATGCCACTTGACTATTTTCTTTGGAAATTTGTGAAGTTGCTAGTCTACGCCGGTAAGAACAAAACAATTGACAAGTCTTAAAGGACAACATTCAAAGTATTAGTGCCGACATACGGCCAGAAATGTGGGAAAAAGTCATAGAAAATTGCACATCCGAACACCCCTGAACCACCCATACGTGTTGGTCATACCTATGTCATACTTAAATTGCTAAATTATTAGATAGAAGATTATATTTTATGTTAATTTTGTTTTATTCCAGTTCAAAGTTATATACCTCTAAAAAATCACCCTTTATAATTTAAAATTCAATAGAATTGTTAATTAGAAAAGATACAAATTATACTATACTAGCTTCGCCCGAGGCGTTACTCTCATGTGCAAAAGGTTATATTGAGCCAACTTTAAAAGGTAGATATATGTTGTAGTGGACTTTTGTTTAGAACTATTAAACTATCTGCAGCGCACGCAGTTGAAGCTCTCAAAAGGCACATATATCCTCAATTTTGAAACATTTTTTATCAGTGTTCCGCTAGTAATAATCTTAGCGTAATTTAATATATCATATATCTTTCCTCAATAAATGGGTTATCTAATACTGAACGAATTGTTCACATCAGACAAGTAGTTCCTGAGATAAATGCGTTCAAACAAACGAGCAAACAAACAAACTCTTCAACTTTACACTGTTATTATATATTAATTATGATCATGAGTTGAGTGCCCTATTATTTCTATTTGTTCCCTTCTGGTTCCATTTGGCCAACATTGAAGACACTTCAGAGTTTCTTAATCGGTACATAAAGTTTTGTTGACCACTGTATGGACCTATGCTATATCTAAATAAGTAGTGGCGCTACGGTATCAAGTCAACAACTCACAAGTTCATATAGTTTTCACCTCGATTTGTATTTTGTCAGAATTGTGTTACTTGACCATACCGAGAAAAGGAAATCCTTTTTTTAAGAAAAATACATAATTACTTTTCACAACTTGAAGAACTCTTGAATATTTTGTCTTAATTTTGATTAGAAATGTCTACAATACGTTCTTAACACGAATTTTGCTCTGTATCCCACTTTTTATGGGTAGGTATAGATAAAGATTTAAAGTCGATCTTAAAAGTCTGAAATTAATTTCATTACATCGTGTAAATGTCACAAAACACGTGACAAAACACACGCAAAACACCTTAAGCCACGATTTGCAGGCTTGTTATACACTTAAGTCTTATAAGCACTGTGCTCTGAGATCTGTACTCTGATGACGTGATCTCAAAACTACTTTTTGTCATTCATCATTGTAAATTATGTATCATTTCGTGTTCAAATTAAGATTTCACTAAAGATATTTACAAAAAACTCAACACCACGATCAACTCCATATGTAACGTCGTCGTCGCGTTGTCGTCATTTGTTCCAAAATGCTGATGACGATATTGTTGATGATGCGACTATGAAGATCATCTGTAGGTAAGGTAGTAGATATTTAAAGATACAAGACTCTCAAGCCAAAAGTGTAAATTGAACAAATTTACATTACCTTAACTCATCATAACCAACCTATCTGCAAGTGTATCTTAGCAATTCACCATCAACATTCACCATTCTAGGTAATCGCGTTGGATCATATTTCATATGTACATATATACCCGGCGGCGGCGCGTTGACTGGCGCATCTATAACTCCCAACTCCGTAAAACCCATAACACAGCTCACTTGTCCAATGGATTTGTCGCACTTTGCAGTTTTTTCGAGATTAAATCCGTCAGTTGCGTCGTCGATCGCCAATCGCACATCAAACATCTTTGGATCTCGTTCGATTGCGCATTCGAGTGCAAATATTGCTCCGTTCCGTTTCGTTCGATCATATGACTTTTATATGCATAAAAATAGTGATGCTGTGGAGATCTAACGTTATATGGTGCGTCTGCTGGTTTAACACAGTGCCACACCAAGTTCGAATTTTATGTGGGTCTTCATTTCTACAACTCAAGTCTCGCATATATTCTCTCCATATAAAATATAATCGTGTTGATTTATTGAGATTTGTTTTGACTGCATGTCCGTATGAAGATAAATCGTAATTACCTTACGAATGAATATATACCGACTCACGGATATACGAGTATATGTAGATACCATTACCGACCACACTTTGTTCAACTTCACATCAGATATACATATAAAAGAGTTGCCCTCCTGTGTCGATAAATCATTACAATTTTATTCTCAAACTAATTTTTACTTTCAATTTGTTGTTGTTTTATTAATACTTTTTCTTTTTTCAATGGAAACAGACATTAATAAATTACATTTTATTGTTGGTGCACTCTGTGAAAAGTGGAATTTTAATTATGATCGATGGCAATTCGATTAATTGAAATGTGTACGAGTATCAATATAGATAATTGTAGGTATATAATATAGTGTATGTTTGGTTACAAATTTTATTCAGCAGAGTTAACGAATTAGGTTTACAAAAGTGGGTAGAAGTTGACAGATATTTAAGGCCCGTTTGCTGATACGACTCATAACTATTTAAGTTCCACATAAGTTACTAAGTTCTGCTTAATGGTTTGCACAGAACTCAAAGTTTGACATAAATGAACCTTAGTGAAACTTATTTTATGGGGAAGATATAGTAGGGCATAAAACCTTAAGTTTCACTTAGGAGATTATGTTGTGTGTTGACATTTCAGTAAATTGTAGTGCCAAAAAAGTAGTTCTTTGTTCAAACTAAAATAAAATAATAACAATGAATTTTGAATTGGCCGATTTGCTGGAAGATGATGTGGAGGTCCTTGAATTGATTGAAGTTGGTGTCCCCCGTCAGGTTTACGATAGGAATGAGTACTTTTTTAGTTTCGATGAATTGGCCTTCTACAAAAGATTTCGTTTGACTAAAAAGATGACTATCCAATCCATGTATTATAACAAATCGGGAAGGATCTAGAATGGCCTTATAACAGGTTTGATAGATGACTTTTATAAAAAATCGTTGAACAAAATTTTCCGTCTTCCAGAAATAATTCAATTTCACCCATAAACCAGCTATTGGTAGCTCTACGACTCTTTGCTACAGGCAATCATCTTTTAAGTATTGCTGATTTTGGAGGGATGCATGTTTCAACTGTTTCAAGAATAGTTTCAAGAGTTGCCACAGGAATTGCAAAGCTGTATAGGAAATATATTAAAATTCCATCTACATCATCAGAAGTTTCACAGGTTAAAAGGGATTTTTTTGATATAGCATCTTTTCCTTCTGTTATTGGTGCTGTTGACGGAACACATGTTAAAATTCAGTCTCCAGGTATGATAAAATATGGTTTCATTTCACACGAAATTCAAATTTGTCTCAGGGGGGTCCGATGCAGAAATATTTAAGAATAGAAAAAGTTATTTTTCAATAAATGTACAGGGAGTATGTACTGCAAAAATGGTGTTTACTGATGTGGTTGCAAGGTGGCCTGGTTCTGCTCATGATGCAACAATTTTTATTAGCAGTAAAATAAGAGCCAAAATGGAAAGTCTAGATTTTACTGATTGCGTTATTCTTACTTATTATATACAGTATAACTTTACGGCAGGTGATTCCGCTTACCCACAAAAACCATATTTGATGACATCATTGCTCAGTCCCCGTGACACGGCAGAACAACTTTATACGAACAAGAGGTCCTATAGAAAAATCCTTTGGAATATTGAAAAGACGGTTTCCTGTACTGGCATACGGCTGTCGTCTACAATTAAAGACGACATTGATAATTATTGTGGCAACATGTGTTTTGCACAACATACTTCGATATAATGGTGTGTCATTAGAACCTCCTGAAAGCGTAGATTTTGACCCAGAAGACATTCAAAACGCAATTAATTCAGAAGAGATCTCATGCACTAATATTTCGCAGAATGGAAACGATAACCAAACTTCATCGAACGGTGGGATGCAAAAACGCAAAGACCTGATAAACAACTATTTCAGAAGGTTGTAAAATCGTAGAGATAATTTGAAAGAACATAATTTAATTCACAAACAAAATAAAATACATGCAATTCTTGCACAAAACAAAAACATAAATTTCATTTTAAAACAAAATAAAAATTAAAGAAATATGAATTATGTACCCTTGGAATTACATATACATAGGTATATTAAAATGTTTATTATTTAGGATTAAGGTTTCCCAAATCCTTAAGAATACTACATGTCTCACACTTTCTGAACGAATCACTTTTGATTTTTTTAAGAAATTATGTCTTTATTTCTATATCCAATTTCAAAGAACGTTTTCTTAACTCGTGTTCAATAGAGGCTGTATATTTCTTTTGAGTCGCTTCCTCTTTTTGGGTATCATATTTAAGCTTTGCAAGCTCAATTTTTATTTCTGATAGCTGTGAATATTGCTCGGTTATTTTGCTGCTAGGTAATGTTGAAGCAACTGGTCTGCGCCTTCCACGCCAGTTACTTTTATTTTCTGTTTTTGTGGTTAAATTGTCAAACTGCTTTTTATATCCTTTGGACATAAGAATGCTAATTTTTGGGCTATTGTCATCAATATTTTCATAAATAACTTCCTGCTCATCAGATATATTCTCATGACTTCTCTTTAATTTTGGATGTATCGGGTTTCTCAATTGACTAGGTTTGTATTTTCCCCAATCCTTAATTGGTTCATCATCCTGCCTTTCTTCAATCTGTAAATTCAAAGAATACATACATACATACATAATAAAGTTAATAAAAACCAACAAAATATTCTTCTTACAATGTTTGTACTGGTTCCGGGTTCATTTTCGAACAACTCATCTGCACCATCACCATCAAAAATGTTTTCATATCAGTTATTGTTTTTGGATTCATAATGGATATGGCAAGATCAAAGTTTTCATCGCGTACATTTATGGCCTTGCCACCTCCAGTCTGAATTCTGGACATTTTTTCGTCTGCGGCCACCTTCCTAATTTCTTTTTTATAGCCTTGGTAAAATTTTTTAAGTGCTTCGACGGTCCTGTAGCATGCTGAATCCGAATGGGAATTAAAATTCGATGCTATTCTCTCCCAAGCTGTTTCTTTTTCCCTCCACGTAACTCCATCTGTTTTTTTATTTTCAATTATTGCTTTTTCTTCATAAGCACATTCTAAAAGTGTTCGCTTTACTTTTAGAGAAAAATTAGGATTTCTTGTCCTTTTTTTGTCAGCCATTATTAATAAATTTTGAACAAACACAAAGCGTCTTACAATCTATTCATAAATTTACCGTTTTTGAAATATCACACATCCTTTCACACAATTTGAATTTTTTGACATTTTACATCTAAGCGAAGTTAGCTATGTTTCATTTTATGTGTAACTTAGTAAAGTGGAACATACAAATTTTCTGACAACCAAAAATAAATTATGTTATACTTAGAATTTAAGATGTACTTAGTTATGGCACAGATTTAAGAAGAGTATCAGCAAACGGGCCTAAGAGATACGATTTAAGCTGGGTACACATGAGGAATATTGACGGCTTTTGTAAACAAAATTTTGAAATCAAGGTAAAATATGTAGCTCAAAATATAGAAATTTATTGGATTTCTTATTATTATTTCTATTACTAATTAAACTGCTGTAAATGCAGCAGTAGTCACCTACTGTTAATCAAATAACACGACCGAAATGATATTTGTCCCTCAAGGGCCTCAAGTGTGACTTGGCAATATTGAAAGGTTTATTAGTTCAGATTTTAATTTTGTTATCAGTCATCTTAACTCTAAAATAATAAAGAATACAAAAACTTTGACAGATTTATTGGATAAGTCGAAAAATAATGAAGAGTGCGGGATTTGCACACGTATTTTGTATAAAGAGCGGCTTCAATTGTTCTTTAAAAAATGTCAGAAATGTTGTTGCAGATAGATTTGGAAAGGAATCCATAAAACAAAATTAAATGCAAAGGCACTTCATATATAGACCGGAAAATCTGGTTTTCAATCTGGTTTTCTTAAAAGCTGAAACGTTAATTTATACACGCACACATCTAATATTTGAATCAATTTACCACACACATTGAAAATTGGAATCAAATTTTCCATGAATTTATCAGAAACTCAAAAAGTATTGTATAAAAATGCGAACAACAAATTTTAAAGTGCAAACGTGACCTTAAATGAAAAAGTTTTTTGCAACTGTGGGTTAATAAGAAAAATGTATTAAATCTGATGCAGAATGTGGGGATAACCTTGAGTCGAACTGGATCTTGGAATGAAACCATGAATGTCTTCAAAACCAAGGCAAGAACAGCAGCAGCAGTAACCGAAAAAGCTATGAGGAGCCCTTACATGGAAAACTGGGAAGGAAGAATCAAAGTTTATAATTCAACAATTAAATCGACTTTGCTATACTGTGCGGAGATATGGGGTCTGGAAGCTGGAGACAAAATTGAAGTTATTCAAACTTCAGTTTTAAAGAAGTTGCTTGGTCTAGCTAAAAACACACAAAGCAATGTGGTTCGCTTAGAAACTGGTACACTTCCATTAGAATACGAGATAGCGAAAAGAGCTTTGCATTTCTGGGAAAAACTGTTGAATGCCTCTGATGAGCGCCTAATTAAAAAGTGTTACAACGAAATCTTGAGAACCCATAACAACTCCCAACGACCAAACTGGGCAACAAAATTTAAGGCCGCCTTAATGAGTAATTTTATGGATATATGGGAACAGCAAAATTTATTACCTGTTCGTCAATACTATGTAAGCATCCTTGAAGACAAGAAGAGAAGCATTATAAATGAAGATTTCAGGAAGGCATCTAACTCAACTTCTTGCTGCTATTATGCTCCTTATTTAGCGAACATACAAGAACCAGAATATAAACCGGCTCCGTACCTGAATTCATCCTGCAAACCATACGTGCATAAAGTCTTAGCGCAAATTAGGTGCGCAAACAGATATTTTTTTTTTTTTTTTTTTTTTTTTTTTTTTTCGCAGGAAGGTGAGAAATCTTCAGAGACACTATAAGCCCGATGCTTATAGTAGTGTCAGATTTTTACTGACTAAAACTCACCTCCCTTATCTTCTATATTATTACTACAACTAAGTCCAGCTTAACAAGTAGTTTTAGCGTCATTTTGTTCGCGTTTTGTCAGGAAGCTCCCCAACGAGAGGACCTGAAGATTCCACAAAATTCGAGTGGAGAGATTAATTTGTTTGCGCTAGATCAGAAGGTCTTGTTCGGTGCAGACGCCGAAAAACGAACGCCTCGCTAACAGATTGTTGGATTAAGTTATTACTATGATTTCTAAGTCGTGATCTTAGCTCTGTAGCAAATTTTTTAATTTCGTTTTCTACATATTTTATATTTAAATCTCTATGTAAGTCGCTATTTCTTACATACCATGGAGCATTTACTATTATTTTAAGTACTTTGTTTTGGTATGTTTGCAAAATTTGTATATTTCTTTCGTTGGTACAACCCCAAAGTTGTATACCGTGCGTCCAAACTGGTTTCAGTACTTGCTTATAAATAAGAAGCTTGTTATAAACGCTTAGATTGGAATATCTTCCAATAAGCCATGTCAATTCGCGGAGTTTATGATATGCCCACAGAATAGTTTTACACGGTGATAGACATATATTTGACCCAATGAACATTTGCACATTGTGTAATACATATGAAGATGTTACAATTGAACACTTCCTTTTAGGATGCCCAATTTTTAATGCAGTTAGATACCACTTCCTATCCCCTATGAACTTAACTGACATGAATAGTATAATGAAAGTTGAAGATCAAAACGTTGCACTGAATGTATATAAATATGTTAGAAACTCGCTTAACTTAAGAGCTTTTATCCTTAACGAATGATAAATCCAGGTTTCAGTTTAAGTAATAAAAGTAATTATTTTTTTATTTTCGTTATAATTGTTGATTCATATCTTACCTTATTGTTCTGTTAGATGAATTAAAATTATATTGCACTTACCTTATGAAATAATGTAATATTTACATAATGCCAATCAATTTGTAAAAGCTAAGCTTATAAACAAATAAATATATCTATCTGTATATCTATGTGGGGATTATAAACTAAATCAGAAGTTTTGAAATTTTCTGTTTTATTCTGTTATGGTTCTTTTTAACAATATGAAACAATAAGCAACAAATGTAAACCTTTAAGTTAGATAAATATTTTTTGTATTCAGTTTTGGTCAAAACTTAAGTTTTTCTGTCAAATGTTTTTGCAGGGGTTATTACTCTGTCTTTTTGCATTTAAAGCAAAACTTGCACTTTGACTTGACTAGGTTCGATGTTAGCATACCCTTAATTCAAATTTTTGAACACCTTGTGTACAGCCGGAGACCGATGCATTTCTGTCGCTGTATCGTGCCCTTTTCAAACACCTGGTGCTATTACAATTATTTGATTTCGGTGTAGATGAAAACTGTCCGAAAGCACACAAAGGATTTTTGCCAAAAAAAAAAAAAAATAGCTTAAGACCGAGAACGCAGCAATAGATAAAAACTATGATTCGTTTGGTTCAAGACAAAGACTTTAAACAAACTATAGCGTGTATAGAAGGAAGACATTAGGAAGCTAGCATAGAAGACCCAAGATGCTTACTAGTGAGACCTCTGTTTCACTCCCATTTTCAAGTATTTGTTATTCTAATTTTGGTAAGATTCACTGATGTCTATCGTTTTTAAAGAAATAAGTCCCTAACATACCGTCGGCATCGGTAAATATACTATTCCGATAAATTGTTCGAGATTACGGGAGGGAAAAAAAGAAATATTAAATGCATAGAAATATTAACATTTAGAAATCTAGTTTTTATCATGTTCAAAATATTTTGTTCCGTGTTCAGGAAATTTCTTAATTTGAGTTGAAAAATGTTTGATTACTGTTTTGTATGCCAAAAAATCACTGGTGGAACTCAGGGCTAGATCCACTTAGAAAAGAATGCAGAAAACTCTTTAACAGAGCGAAAGCTTCTAGAGACATGTCTGACTGGGATTCATATAAAGAAGCACTGAAGATATATACAAAAGAACTGAGGAAAACTAAACGATCGTCCTGGAGAAACTTCTGCAGCAACGTAGAAGATTGCTCTGAAGCATCCAGGTTGCGCAAAATCCTCTCCAAAAATCCAATCATGCCAAGCTGCTTGAAAAACGCCTCTGGCCTCTGAACCAATTCAAACGAAGAATCGCTCAACTTGCTGCTAGACGTTCACTTTCCTGGTAGCTCTAATATTATTAATAACATTGCACCTAATAATGGTGACAATATATTACATCCCCCACAAGGTCTAGTCACTACGGAAAAACTCAAATGGGCTATTAACAGCTTTAAGCCATATAAATCTGCAGGTCCGGATGGTATAATTCCAGCTGAACTGCAAGAAAATGCAAGTTTTCTAATACCCATCCTAGAAAACATCTTCAAGTGTTGCCTTAAATTGGCATACATCCCGATGTCTTGGAGACAAGTTAAAGTTGTTTTTATTCCAAAAGCTGGAAAATCCAGCCACGTTAACCCTAAAGACCTAAGACCTATCAGCTTATCATCATTCCTTCTCAAAACTTTTGAACGTTTGATCGATATCCACTTAAGGGCAAGTATTGATAAGTCCCTCCTTTCAAAGGCTCAACACGCCTACAACAAAGGGAAATCAGTTGAAACGGCTCTACACAGTATAGTACGTACAATCGAATATTCCCTCCATCATAAAGAGTACACCTTAGTTGCCTTCTTAGATATAGAAGGTGCATTTAACAATGTCGATCTGAAGGTAGATAAGTCGATCAGCAAAATTGATTAATCAGATGCTGATAAGCAGGATTATCAATTCAAAACTGGGCGATTTTACTGCACAAAGGGGTGTCAGCAGAGGTACGCCACAAGGTGGAGTCCTATCGCCTCTCCTCTGGAACTTAGTAATAAATGAATTACTTATTACTCTAGAAAGAGAGGGATACAGAGTGTTTGCTTATGCAGAAAATGTTGCTATTGCAGTAACGGGTAAACATCCCAATATACTGAAAGAACTCTTACAAAACGCTTTAAATAAGCTCACCATATGGGCAAATCGGTGTGGACTAGGCGTTAACCCCCAAAAAACCGACCTTGTCCTCTTCACAAGGAAATAAAGGGTGTCCCAAAATTAACGCAATATTTGAATTTGCCGCCATTTGTGCAGTGAAGTGTTGGAAACCCTGAAAAAAAGCAATTTGACAGCTAACAGTATAGGGTTATTAAAAATGGACGTTACACGAGGGAACAACGTGTCTTCATTATTAAAGAATATTTCAAAAATAGTGAAAGCTTGGCGGCTGCAGTTCGAAAATTTCATACAAAATATGGTCGGATAGTGTTTTAACTTCGTCAACTGTGAAGAGATTAATTGAAAAATTCATGGAGACTGGATCCGTTGGAGACGCCAAACACACTGGTCGTCCAAAAACAAGCCGTTCAAATGTGAATGTCGAAGCAGTGCGTGAGAGTGTTGCTGACAATCCAGGAACGGGAACCTCAATTCGACGTCGTGGACAAGAATTGCAAATTTTGAAAATGATGCTGGTCAAGCAGTGACTGTTACTGGTGCTCGATATCGCGACATGATTACACAGTTCTTTCTGCCAAAATTGGATGATATTGTTGTGTCCAATATGTGGTTTCAACAAGACGGTGCCACATGTCATACAGCGCGTGAAACAATTCAATTACTGCATGAGACATTTCCAGGTCGTGTACTCTCTCGTTTCGGTGATAAAAATTGGCCTCCTAGATCGTGTGATTTAACACCATTAGACTTCTTTTTATGGGGTTATTTGAAATCACAAGTCTATTTCAACAAGCCCACAACCACCCGTGCATTAAAGGAGGAGATTCAACGCTGCATCAACGAAATTCAGCCACATTTATGCAGAATGGTCATGGAAAATTTCAACAAAAGAGTGCGCATGTGCATGCAAAGCCGTGGAGGCCATTTGTCCGATGTGTTATTCCATACATAACCCTATCCTATGTACTTTACGAGTCAATAAAAATATAACTATCAAAAGACTAAAAACGGCGTTTTCTATTTGATTCAAATCTTGCGTTAATTTTGGGACACCCTCTATTATGAACGGGGTCGGTTACCATTAAAGTTTTATCTTTGTTTTAAAGGCCTATCAACAATATTATGTGGGAAATATCACATCGTTTAAATAGCCGTCGCGGCTTCACTGATGGGTGGGCCGCATTCGAAAGGTCCAGTTTTTTATGACTGAACTTGACTGAAGGTACCTATCGATTATTTAGCCTTGAGATGAATTTTCGACCAAAATTTGGATCAACTTCTAACTTCAGTTGGATTTTGTTTGGATGGAGACCCAAATCACGACCCAAGATTCGGCATGTTGTGGTCTGTGATAGGCCAAATTCTTGTGAGCGACGCGGAATTGGCTGCACACTTTGGTTGGCTGATTATGCATTGAAGCGGTGGACTCAAATTTGGTCAACAAACGCTGAATAATAGACTTGGAAGGAACTTCATGCGCCCCATAATAAGGGCGCAACTCATACATCGTTGCTACTAAACAATACAAATTTGGATAATAAAGTTTTATCATTTGCCGCTGTAACTTGCCATGATGATCTGTCTGTAGTAACTGATTAAAAGAAAATATTTTAGCAGAAAGTAAAAGAAACAATATGGCCGCCACTAGCTGTCAAAATCAACGCCGGGCAACATAAAATTTAGAACAGAGATGTGAATATGCAATATTGAACTGTTTATTTGGTACTCAATTAAGGAAAACATTTGTAGCAATTTTCTAAGCTTAAAAGATGATTTACTGATTTTTAAACAATTTTAACATCGTACTATTACTTAACAATTAGCTGAAGTTAAAATAGCGGAACAGCTACTTTAACTTTTAGCAATAATAATATATAATAAAAATATAATAATCCATATGACATCTGTACAATTATGCTTATAAGAGCAATAGATGAAATGGTGCAGTCAAGAGTTGGGAACTCCAATTAATAGGTCCGTTTAAACTTATTAGCTTTGTTTATTTTCACGAATTGTCACTTTTCAGACATGTTTGGATGACAGTTTTTTAATAAAAGGCAATTAGCAATTTACTAGTTAGCAAAACGGAAAGAAAGGTTTAAAATTTTGGAGTCCTATATAGTAAATTGCTAAATATTTAGCAAATTGCTAACTAGTAAATTGTTAAACCCTTAACAAATAGGTTGTTTAAAATTGTGCGCTATATTTGACAAATCGGATCGATAATAATTACTTCTTATGGGAACTAAATTTTTTTTTTTCAAGAAAATTGGTCTCACTTTCCGCGGGGTTTAGTTGAACCAATTTACCTCGCACCATGTTCCAGTGTCTACGGCCCGATTAAGATACCTTAACCTCAAAATGAAACTTTAATTTATTTTTATAAGACACAGTTTACAATTACATAAATACATACATATAGCTAAATTGTTTATTTACCTCATAATTTTCTTTTTAATATTGTCCCTATAAAAATCACAACAACAACAACATACCAATTGGCTATCAAAGGGTCTAAAGCATCATGAAGAAACCTTCTGTTTCTGTTATGCTTCACCTTCAAGTACCTATAGGTACATTGTAAGCAATTTATATACGATGCATATAATGGATAACATTAAATTATGTTCATTTTGATTTAATTTATTACGTGTCAGGTAATTTGATTAAATTCAATCTGATGCTTTCTGCTGCCGTGACTTCTCCTAAACAATAGAAGATATAAACTCAAAACAAGTCGCCGTCAAATTTTTCATATATGTATATGCGATGCGATCCATTGCGTAAAGCGTACCACAACAAGGTACACACAAAATATACAGAATCCTGAAAAAAAACGTCCTCTCAATTCATCACCACATATAACATCGGATAAGGTCACATCTCGCGCGGCTTAAATGGGATGCATATAATATGTAAATACAAAAGACGGACTCCAAAGAACGCGCTGAACAGAACACATCGTACAATCACAACACACCCAGCTGCAGCGCGCATCCATTGTCATCCGCCCGATGACGTCCATAATACGTAATAATCCGACAGAGCCCTCTAACGATTACATGACTTTGCACTTGGGTGGCTGGACGGATCATCATCATCATCAATGACCAACCAACAACAACTCTTGGTCTTTTTGATGGCAACATCAGAGGCTGGAAGCTGAAGCTGATATATGTTTGTGGCACGACCGACCGTTCGCTCGTCGTCGACGACGATAATCATCGTCGGCTTCGATCGGATATGAGTCTGCTTTGTGGCAGTTTAAGCGGTGGCGCGGCGGCGGCGCTCAGGGACGTGCCGGAGTCCAGTGTGAGATTTTTGTACCAAAGACAGACGCAATTAGTCTTCGTCATCCATTATCCGAAAAAGCGAATAACGCTCAGCAATTATTATTGTTTGCTATAGAAGTTTAGGTACGGTATAGTTAAGTTATAAGCGAGGGCAATTCTCTGGATGGAATTCATTCCATCAACTGCGATGGAATGGTTTTCAGAGACTTCGTCAGAGCCTCAGCTAATCTTGTCCACAAATTGATCAATATCGATGGCTGGGAATAATTAATTCCGCTTCTGGTCGATGATGTTGATGGCTTTGTATATTATGGTCTGGTCATTTCTTTAAGGTCTACAATATGTAATGTAGAGAAAGAGAGATTGGCTATGAAGTTTGATTAATTTAACTTCTCGGAGTTAAAATATTTGGAGGCGATGTTTGGTTCACTTTGATAATGATGACAAAGTAATCTGAGTTTTGGGTTGGATCGAAATTCCAAACGCGACTGAAGATAGAATGTCAAATAATGGGACATAGCTGTCACTGTCATCAGTGTGGCATTATATAAGTTGTGAACAAAATAGGTTGGGTTAAATTTAAATTATATATTGTGGGTACATTAAGATGAATAGGTAGATATTATTTGTTAAATTAAACAAATTAAGTGGCGCAACAGCTCGTAGAGAGCCATAGTCTAGAGCCTTACAACTCATCTCCTCACCCGTTCCTTTGTAAGAGTTATTTCATTGATAAGGGGGTCCTACAGTTTTTATCCGAATGGCTAATTTATGAGCGATTTTTTGTATATGTCGGTCGAAATACAAAGACTGATCCAACCAGGTACCGAGGTATAGGGCTGTACAGCGACACTGACCTAGTTAGCAGAATTAAAGTCATGTAGAGCGAATGGACATCAACGCTCCAGCCCGGAAGGTCTTCGAATCCAATCCCGTGGCGCACTCAGGTGGGTGAAGATGAAGACCTCAACCAACTTGGTGTGCGAAACTGGAGACAGCTAGCTTGGGACCGAGCTGGCTGGAGACGCATGTTGGTTGAGGCCCAGGTCCGCCCCGGACTGTAGCGCCACCTTAAGTAAGTAAGTAAGTAAGATTTTGAAAGCAAGACATTGAAAAGTGTAAAGTTTGACCGAGTTTTTGTGGTGAAAGACAGTTTTACACTGTTAAACGTCTCTTTGCCTAGTTTACAATTTTAATTCCATATTACATTTGTATACATTTTTTTGATTTGTCATATTCTGTTGTAACGTTTTTGCATAGGAAAAGAATTTTGTGCGTCCCATTTTTTCTAAATAAATACTTAATTTAAAAAAGAGGCTGGGATGCGACCCACACTGAAAAATTCCCATCCCGTCTGTCGATTTGTCTTGCTTCAAAGTTTGTAGGTTTTCGTGTTGGGTTAAAAAAGTTGTCAGTTGAATTATTCTTAAAAATTTTAAAATTACCAACAATATTTTTCATATAAAGAAATAGTTTAGTTTGAAAATCTAGTTTTGTTAAATTTTTACCAATTTTAGTAGCATTTCTTAAATTTTTACTAATTAGATGAATTAAATTAATTTGAGAGATATCAAGAACCGAACATCAATTTTTACCAAATTTGCGTACTATTTCTTGTAGATTTTATTTTTTTATGAAAAAATGGACTGTTGGATTTTTATAAAAAACCACTGAATATCGAAAACAATATTTTCTATGAAATAAAAAAAGTTTGAAGACAATATTTTTAATTTTTGAAAAGCTATTTGAGTCGAAAGTAAATTTTTACCAAGTTTTAGTATTGTTTTTTTGTTAGGTTTTTATTTTTTGTAAAAAAACTGTCAATTAGATTTTTATCAAAATTTTACTGAATGTTGAAAACAATTTTTTTTAAAAGATAAAAGCCAATATCTCAAAGTTTTGAAAAGATATTTGCGTCGAAAATCAATTTTTACCAACTTTTATTAATTTTTTTGTTTAGGTTTTTATTTTTTGTAAAAAAACTGTCAATTCGATTTTTCTCAAAATTTTTCCGAATGTTGAAAACAATAATTCCTATAAGTTAAAATTCGTTGGAAGCCATAATCTCAAAATTTTTGAAAAGATATTTGAGTCGAAAATGAATTTTTACAAACTTTTGTTAAATTTTCTTTTAAGATTTTATTTTTTGTAAGAAAATTATCAATTCGATTTTTTTCAAAATTTTACTGAATGTTGACAACAATATTTTTTGAAAGATAAAAGTAGTTTTAAGCAAATATCTCAAAGTTTTGAAAAGATATTTGAGTCGAAATTCAATTTTTACCAACTTTGAGTAATGTTTTTTTTTAGGTTTTTATTTTTTATAAAAAAAAACTATCAATTCGATTTTTCTCAAAATTTTACCAGATGTCAAAAACATTATTCTTCGTTGCACAAAATTGTTTTGGAGATAAAATCATTTTGTATTCGTAAAATTTTCGAGGTGACAAATTTTTTTTTCAGTTTTTTTGATTTATAAAAAAACTGTTAACTGGATTTTTTTCAAAAAATATACTTGTTTGGTATCACGTTACAATATATTATATAAAATTTAATTCAAGTCTCTAGCATTTTTGGTTCGTAAGATATTAAGGGTTAACCAAAATGTTCACCTTTTTTTAAACTGCTATGGTAAAAAAAACCACCCACGCAATTTTCTTGAGAGCCCTTTCTGCATCTTTCTGCCTTATTATCTGTATAACAAAATTTATTTGAAGTCGATACCTCTTCTGGTTCTTGAGCTATGGACAACGAAAAAAACTTCGCGAACGTACGGACATACGGACGTACGGACGTACGTACACACGCACGCACAGACATCTTTCTAAAAATCTTTTATTTCGACTCTAGGGACCTTGAAACGTCGAGAAATGTCAAAATTTTCAATTTGACAAATCGGACCCATTACAATAACTTCCTATGGGAAGTTAATAAAAATCATTGCATTTTAGCTAAAAATTCAGGCCGGAGTGTTCATTCCTCCATCTCTCCAGGCACGGCTTTTGTACCTTATCTCCACCTCGCAAAAGAGTGATACATTTTGGCGAAAGGAGAACATCACAGCAAAGTGTTTGATATGGGAATTTGTCATTTTTACCAACATCGTTTTCCTTCTAAAAGATTTAAACCTTTTTTAATTACCTCTGATCCCCCTTTAAAAGGATTATTTAGAAGACAATGACAAACTATACGGTCAACCAAATTGAAATCTTTTTTGTCCCGAAACTAGATTGAAAAATTGGATAAATCAAAATCAATGGTTAGTGGTATAAACGCACGAAATACTATAATTGCACTTTGATTAAATAATTTCCATTTATACGACAACAGTCCAACCTCCTAGATTTTCTTATCTTCAACCTGATAGGTCAATCATCATCATCATCATAATACCTACTCGTATACCCTCTCGAAAATTGAAGTGACCCGGAAGGACCAGACTAGTTAATTACAACAAATTAATCAAAAGTACCACGCACATCAATATCCTTCCACTGATATAAAATGAGTACGTACATTCACATTCATATACATTCTGAACTAAACTCTGACTGATTGACTGACTGATTACGTCAAATTGACTACTGGCCCTCAAAAAAATCTGACGAAAAAAAACCTATCTTTGGATATTCGGGCTTATATGTATGGAAAATAATGAAGAACATGAATAATGCCTATCATGACTCAAAATGTCAATCACGTTGTGAGTTATTTTTTCTTGGTTTTTTTTTTCGTCCTTCGAAAGGGTATGTTAGTCCTATTTATTTATAAGTAGGTAAATAATTATCTTGGATACCTTTAATCTGTTAAAAAAAAAAAAAACGAAAAAAGAACGATGTCGGACAATTATGGGATTTGAAGTTTCAACTGTGAAAGTACGGAAAATAAAGTCAAATGCATTAAGGACGCATACACAAACAATATGGCTTCTTTTTATGTGAAGCTGTACTGTGGAGTGTGGAGTCCTTTTTTAACATTTCTTTATTTGACATTGGAAGTAATTAAAGCCAAAATTTATACGTGGTAATGTTACCAACAATGCAGTCAGAAGATATAAACAAATGCTTCCGCTTAATTCGTAAACCACAAAGGCTTTATACAAAACCGGAAAAAGGTTAAAAAAAGAAGTAAAGGGTGTCCCAAAATTAACGCAAGATTTGAATTTGCCGCCATTTGTACAGTGAAGTGTTGGCAACCCTTAAAAAAAAAGCAATTTGACAGCTTACAGTATAGGGTTATTAAAAATGGAGCGTTACACGAGAGAACAACGTGTCTTCATTATTAAAGAATATTTCAAAAATAGTAAAAGCTTGGCGGCTGCAGTTCGAAAATTTCATACAAAATATGGTAGGAATAGTGTTTTAACTTCGTCAACTGTGAAGAGATTAATTGAAAAATTCATGGAGACTGGATCCGTTGGAGACGCCAAACACACTGGTCGTCCAAAAACAAGCCGTTCAAATGTGAATGTCGAAGCAGTGCGTGAGAGTGTTGCTGACAATCCAGGAACCTCAATTCGACGTCGTGGACAAGAATTGCAAATTTTGAAAATGATGCTGGTCAAGCAGTGACTGTTACTGGTGCTCGATATCGCGACATGATTGCGCAGTTCTTTCTGCCAAAATTGGATGATATTGATGTGTCCAATATGTGGTTTCAACAAGACGGGGCCACATGTCATACAGCCCGTGAAACAATTCAATTACTACATTTCCAGGTCGTGTACTCTCTCGTTTCGGTGATCAAAATTGGCCTCCTAGATCGTGTCATTTAACACCATTAGACTTCTTTTTATGGGGTTATTTGAAATCACAAGTCTATGTCAACAAGCCCACAACCACCCGTGCATTAAAGGAGGAGATTCAACGCTGCATCAACGAAATTCAGCCACATTTATGCAGAATGGTCATGGAAAATTTCAACAAAAGAGTGCGCATGTGCATGCAAAGCCGTGGAGGCCATTTGTCCGATGTGTTATTCCATACATAACCCTACCCTATGTACTTTACGAGTCAATAAAAATATAACTATCAAAAGACTAAAAACGGCGTTTTCTATTTAATTCAAATCTTGCGTTAATTTTGGGACACCCTTTAGTATCTATACACAAAATGGAAAAGTCTTTTATAGAAATAAAAATAGTCGGAAAATAGGATAAAATGGGAAATTCCTGCAATTTTAAAACGATTTTATTGTATTCGAGTAAAACAAGGGTGGTGTTTTTATTTTTGGATTGGGTTGAGTGCGAAAAGCACGTTTTTAATTTAGAATTTGACTTGACTGTGTTTATTTTATGGAATTATATTTGAAATTTTGTTTCTGTTAACTCAGAGGTATTTTTTTTTCAATTTCAATAATTAAATTAAATTTTCTTATATAACGGGTTATCCATTTTGCGATTTCAAAAGTATAGGGCTGGAGTTCGACATCTTTCAAAGTAATTTGTTTAACCATTTTTTTTTCCAGTTAAAAGTCTGACAATTACGAAAATAGATCTCTTAACTATCGCACAACATAAAAATTGTGAAAAACTTCTACAAAAATGGTGATTCTTCCACAGCCATAGATGGTTTACATAATGTCCAACTACACAAGCAAATGGCAAAATTCAGAAGAAATTTGAAGAGACTGGATTGTTTACAGATATTGTAGGCTAAGGCATGTGCATCATCGTACCACTGAAAATATCGCTGCTGTAAGTGAAAGTGGTGCCGAATACCAGAATGTGTTGATTCCTCGTCGTTCTCAGGAATTAGGACTGTCTTACGGCACATTATGGCGTATTTTGCATTTGGATCTACACCTACATCCATATAAAGTCCAGCTTACACAACAACTGAAGCCAGCTGAACATTCACAACGTGCGTCGTAGATACGTCGAATGTGCTTGAACAACAGGCGGTGGACGGCGATTTTTCGAACACAATTTTCTTCACCGACGAAGCACATTTCTCACTGGGTGGGTATGTTAATAAACACAATTGACTTATTTGGGTTTCTGAGAATCTTTAAGTAACTGTAGAGAGGAGATTAAAGTTACTGTTTGATGCGCTCTTTCGTCCAGAGGTGTGATTATACCTTACTTCTTCGAAAACGACGATGGAACAAATGTGAATGTAGGTCCCTTCCATCTTTGACAACATTACTCGCACACAGGAATGGTTGAGAGTTGTAAGTCACTAGGCCCTGGTTCTTCATGGACTGTTGCGCCACCTAATTTATTTTTTATTTATAATGTTCTATCGCATGACCACGCGCGCCGCGCCACTGGCCCATGCTGCGAAAGCGTTCACCAAAAGATTCCTTCTATAAATTGATTGTTTCGTTGCGTTAGCGCGAACCGAACCATTATTTTGGTAAAAATTTGTACAATTTGCAAAAGATTTTCAGGAGTAATTCTATTAATTATAAAATGACAAACCAAGCATAAACTAAGTGACAGCTGTCAAAAAGACAAACTTTGAAAAAAGTATTGCCAGATTGAAAAAAAAACACCCGTCTTATTAATTTCAACCAAACTTCAACTATATTTTCTATTATGAAAAAACACACCATGGGTTTTTAATCCAGGTAAGTCACGGCGCATAGGAAAGCACGCCACGAGATTAGGCGTATTCTCAAATGATTTCTGCAAAAGCTGTATGGATGAGGAAGAGGAAGAAACAATCCTTCATCTTCTCTTCACATGCCCTGCTCTGGCTCGAAAACGCAAGAATTGCCTAGTAGAATTCTTCTTTAACGATATAAACGATCTAAATCATATCAGCATAATCAGCCTCTCACGTTTCGTAAGAGACTCAAACTGGTTCCATTGAGCTAAGGAAGTAACCTCAAAATTCATGTGGTATCACAATGGGCCATTAAACTGGCCTAAGTGTGCCCGTTTCCATCTTGGACAGCCACTATAACCTAACCTAACCTAACCTAAGTCACGGCGCAAATATTTCACTAAAATTAATTCTCATCTATAAGAGTAACCATTTTTATATCCTTGGGGTTTCCCAACAGCTCTTTAAACTTAATATGTTTTGATAGTTAAGTTCACCCATCGTCACATATCACGATAACACACTTTGTTCCTTTTAACAATCTACTTCCATAAGACGACGACGTTAATCGAGTTCAAAGTGAAAATTTTATCATTCACATAAGTTTTGTCACTGAATGAAAAAGCAACTCTACGTAGACCTCTATACCCATGGTAAACATGTGCTGTACATATATGGTCTTACCCACCTCTCGATTATTATTATTATTATAATTGAAACACAATTAAATTAAGATTATCATATAGTCATTATCCAGCCAATTAACCTGAGCAACCTATTATTATCAATTTCGATAACGTTGACATTCGTGATCTGACCCAAAGTCGACATCGACAGCAATGTTGATGGCGAACGGCGACGGCAACTCCGACTCCGACATTCACCCATTGTGTCCCCAATCATTGTTTTCTTTAGATATAATTTTTTTTTGTTCAAGTCTGTCAAAACAGCGCATGATTACCAGCTCAACAATTAAATTATCTTATAATAGTTGTCCACAATGTCTATGAGGCTGAATGCAACACCTGCGCCTTTTCCAGTGTCACTTTATTTGCTGCTGCACCTTGCACATGCAGCGAGCATACCAACCAACTTATCGATCGCATAAGAGGTTATGGTTATAGAGGCGTATAGAGTAGGAGATACCTATACCTACTGGGAGTCCGCAACGCGACGCTGGGTCTACCATGCGGAATGCAGCTATGACCATTAGCATACCTGATGATGGAGGGACAAACAGCACATATCAGAACAGACCACAACACAGAACCGAAGGAAGACACAACAACAAAAAACGGATGAACAATTGGAAAATTATTCCTAGGATCACCAAACGCAGAAGATTCATGTTGGACATCCACCAAACTTGGATGATCGAAAGCATAGGTACCTTATATCCCAAGAAATACAACACCATCACCAACAACAGCTTCTAAAGTCTGAAGACTGACGAAAAAAATCGAACATCTCGAACGAAGAAGCACCCATGGGATATAGCCCTGGCATATACGAAGTATACGATCGAGCTACGAGGTACAAATACAAACTCCACCAACACAATCGCCTGACATTCAGATCAATTCTTGATCAAGATCAAGATCAGGACGACCGAGACTGAGACCGACCATCAGGCAGGCGAGCGAGCGAGGGTTGTATAGTTGTGTAGTAGCGAGCGAGCGAACACGAACAGTAGCTGCCTCTAGCTAGGTGGTCCAATTAGACATAATCTTGTTAATTAGGCTAAGTCCCATCTTTTCCACTATCCCATTCCCTTGCTGCCCTGCCTGACTTGTTTTCCTCTCGGCTCTCGACTTTCGGGTGCTCTCCCGATCCCGCATTCCCGTTTCGGAGTTTCTGTATTCCTATTTAAATTTTTCTTCATTTATTTATTCTCGCGGAGTTTTTGTGGACTTCTTTGTTTTTGTTTTATTGTTTTATTGTGGGTTCTCTGGAATTCTATTCCATATACAGTTCCGAATGTTTGGTATGATGGTATCCCTAAGTCTTCGATAGACAAAGAGAAAGAGATTGGTCGTCCCTTATAATTTAATGTGATCAAATGCATAGCATATAGAAAAGGCTTCAAGGCTGCGACTGTGAATTGAGCTGGAGCTCCCAGAGCTAATGAGTAATACGCAAAACATTTTGGACACATAGCTCTTAACTGGATTTGAGGAATTCTGCTTTTTTGGTTAGTTTAGGTTTTCTTGTATGGAAATTAATGTTATGGATCTATATAGTACCTATGTATATAGCTATGAAGTTGGTGGCTTTATGGCTGGTGGCTAACTCTGTGACTCTATAGCTCGGTCTTGGCATCAGTTCTGCTGCTTTATGGGTGATTAGTCAAACGGTTCAGATGTTCTATAACAAATGGTTTGTAGAGCACCCATTATAATCCACTCCACTCCACCCAACCAAAGGCTATAATGGGAGGTTATGTTCATTTAAAATTAACACAGGAACGAGTTAGACATATAGAGTATGGTCGTAGGGGACATGTGTTTGTTCATATTGTTTGAATGCCTACAAACTGTATACATCCTACATACGCTAGGTTATATTGAACCAGCAGCTGTGGGAAAATCAAAACAACTTTTTTAATGTCTTATTTTTTTGAATTCTTAAAGACGCTGAGGGGCTTTTTGTTCAAACTTAAGTTCTCATTAAAATCGAACTTATAAAACTATGTACAATTGCTTGCAATTATAAAATCTGTTTAATAGCTTTAAGGCTTGTTCTTAATTCAAAAAAGAGGCTGGGATGCGACCCACACTGATATCTTCCCATCCCGTCTGTCGATTTGTCTTGCTTAAAAGTTTGTCTATATGTATCAATTTTTTGCGTACTATTTTTTGTAGATTTTATTTTTTTTATGAACAAACGGACTGTTGGATTTTTATAAAAAAAAACTACTGAATATCGAAAAAAATATTTTCTGTGAAATAAAATAAGTTTGAAGCTAATATTTGTATTTTTTGAAAAGCTATTTGAGTCGAAAGTAAATTTTTACAAGTTTTAGTACTGTTTTTTTTTAGGTTTTTATATTTTGTAAAAAAAACTGTCTATTCCATTTTTCTTAAAATTGTATTGAATGTTGAAAACAATATTTCTTATAAGTTAAAATTAGTTAGAAGCCATTATCTCAAATTTTTGAAAAGATATTTGAGGCGAAAATCAATTTTTACCAACTTTGAGTAATGTTTTTTTTTAGGTTTTTATTTTTTTATAAAAAAAACTGTCAATTAGATTTTTCTCAAAATTTTATCAGATATCAAAAACATTATTCTTCGTTGCACAAAATTGTTTTGGAGATGAAATCATATTTTAGTCGTAAAATTTTCGAGGTGACAATTTTTTTTTTTTCAGTTTTTTTTTATTTATAAAAAAACCGTTAATTGGATTTTTTTCCAAAAATATGCTTCTTTTGTATCACGTTACAATATATAGGTAACATAAAATTTAATTCAAGTCTCTAGCGTCATTGGTTCATGAAATATTTAGGGTTAACAAACATTTTCAGATTTTTTTAAACTGCTATGGTAAAAAAACCACCCACGCAATTTTCTTGAGAGCCCTTTTTGCATCTTTCTGCCTTGTTATCTGTATAACAAAATTTATTTGAAGTCGATATCTCTTCTGGTTCTTGAGCTATGGACGACGAAAAAAAACGTCACGGACGTACTAACGTACGTAAACACGCACGCACAGACATATTTCTAAAAATCTTTTATTTCGACTCTAGGGACCTTGAAATTGAAACGTCGAGAAATGTCAAGTTCACGAATCTAAACACACTTGTTTTGAAAGAACAAATTTTAACGTTGTCAGTAATTTGCTAAAAAATATTTTAACGTATATTCAGTATTTGTACTCTAAAAGATTCGGTCAATCACTTGTCAAAATGGTACATCTGTTATAAGAGAGAAATTATTAAAACAATTTTGAAAATTAAATCCAGTAACCTTAGTAATATAGTGTAATGTAATATTATTTATGAACTTTCTATCTTTAAATCTTAGCATCATATAAATACCTTACCTTTTAAAGGAGATTTCCGAACTTTGACAGTTGATAGGAGTCGTATTGTTGAAGTTACATCGGCACACTTATCAAATGATAACAATGCTTCATGGAAATTGGAGTTCGGTTAACACCGTTTCGACCATTTTGCAGTCACTATAAGATAAGCGTCCTACCTTAGAAGACTTACTTACTTAAGGTGGCGCTACAGTCCTGTGTGAACTAGGGTCTCAGCCAACAAACTTGTCCATCTAAATAGATTGTCACCAATTGCGCACTCCAAGTTGGGTGAGGTCACTTTTCACTCTTGCACGCCACCTGATCAGCGGTCTTCTCTACTTCGATGTCCTGTGGGTGTGGATTCAAAGAGTTTATGGGCCGGAGCATTGGCTTCCATGCGATCTACGTGACGCAGTCATCTCAGTCGTTGGACTTTTATCCTTCTGGCAAAATCTACGCCGCGCCGCTGTACAGCTCGCCGTTCCATCTTCTCCTCAACTCACCTTCTAGTCATATACGGGACCGTAGATCACGCGAAGAACTTTTCTCTCTCGAAACGACCCAAGGTGCTTTCATCCGATTTTGTCATAGTCCATGCTTCTGCACCGTATAGCAGGACGGGGATGATGAGGGTCTTATATAGCGACAAGAGAGGACTTTGCTACTCAATTGCTTTCTTAGCCCAAAAAAACAGCGGTTAGCAAGAGCTATTCTTACGAGTAGTTTGATCTCAGCGCTAGTTTTGTTTTCTAAATTCATAGCGGCCTTGAAATCGATGAAAAGATGGTGGGTGTCGATTTGATGTTCTTTGTTTTTTTTTCAGGATCTGCCGTAATGTGAATATTTGATCGATTGTAGACTTTTCTGGTCTAAAACCACATTGATAAGGACGCATCAAGTTGTTGACGATGGGCTTTAGAAAATCACATATTACGACTGAGAAGATTTTTTAAGCGATGAGTAGACTGATTCCTCTGTAATTGGTGCAGTTTAAGGGTCTCCTTTTTTCAGTATCGAGCAAAATCTTAGGAGACTTATTACTAATTTCACTGGCTTCGTATAAATGGTCAACCAAAATTCGTCTCCGTAATTAACGTAAGATCATGCGAAAACCTCAACGCTGTCTGTATCCGAAACAGTCGATTTTACATTGCTCACTAGAACTAAAAAATTTCGCAAACCACTACTTGGCGAATTTTGATTCGACAATTGAACCTGCATCCATACAAAACTCAACTTATTTAGACGCTGAAGGTAAACGAAATTTTAACAACGAAGGTATGTGTCCACCGAATGTGCTCTGAAGGAGTTAGGACGAATGAGGCCAATTTCTAGATGAAAAAGTATTTCAATGAACAAAGTTGTCGAAATTCGGACAATATCAATCAAAATAAAATATGCAAGAGCGTGCAATGTAACCACAAAAAAGTATTGTTTGGTGTGGATTTCGGGCTTGGGGATTCATTGGTCCATAATTCTATGAGAGCGACGAACGTTTGCCAGTTGTCTCATCAATGGCGAGCACTAAAGGTAAATATGATTGCCAAATTCGTTTGGCCTGATTTGAATAGTATTAACAGGACGGTGGCACTACGTATCATTTAACGTATCATCATGGTCTAGTTACAGTCGGAAATGTTCGTGTTTCGTTTTCTGAAGTTGCAGTTGCAGGTTGGTGGAATAAAGTGGTCCGTACTTCTTTCAAAACGATACTGTTATTACTGTTTTTTTGTTTATCAATTGAATAACCATGATGTTCAAGAGCTGGTGGTTGTATCAAGATGACGCAACATTTTTCACAGCTCGTGCCACAATTGATTTATTGAAGAAAAGGTTTGGAAACTATATAGTTTTACGTTACGAACCTGTTCATTTGCCCTCTAAAATCGTGCGATTTAATACAGCTTCAATATTTTCGTGGTGATACGTGAAGTTGATAGTCTATGCCGATAAGCCCGAAACTTGACCACTTGGAGGACAAAATACGGAGCGTGATTTCCAACAAATATTGAAAAAAGTCATCGAAAACTAGACCTCCAGATTAGAATACATCGGAGCTGACCGTGACGGTTAAACTAGGTACGCCCTGCAGCGTTACTCGCATGCTTTATTTTAAATTTGGTTAGCATAGAAGGCCAACTTTAAGAGATAGACGTATTCTTTAGCAGACTCGGTTTTTAGAACTATTAAAGGAGGAAAATCCCGTTACATATAATTTTATAAAAACTTCAATCGTTTCCGCAGCGCAGGCGGTGAAAGCTCTCAAAAGGCCTCCGCACGCATTAATCTTAGCGTGATATGACATACCCTTTCTTAATAAGGTATGTCTAGCTCTTTCTGCCGAATTGTTCGATATCATCATATTTACTGAAACTTGGTTGACAGATAACTTTTTAACATCTGAAATGTGTAATTCAAATTATACTATTTTTAGAAAGGATAGGTATTCACAAACAACAGGATTAGAGCGAGGAGGAGGAGTCCTTATAGCTGTTCGGTCAAGCTTGTCCTGCAGGCCTATCGAACTCATATCTGACTCCTTACCTAATAGCTCCGATTTGGATGTTGATCAACTTATTATAAAACTTTCCTTGACTAATGAGATCGAACTTTGCGTAATATGTAGTTATATTCCACCTAGGAGCTTTATACATTTATATGATATACATCTTAATAATTGCTTAAGTATTCTTGAAAACCTTTCTGGTTCGCAGCATTTTTATATGCTGGCGACTTTAATCTTGGAGCAATACAATGGATTTTTGATCCAGATAAAAAAAAATTTAGTTCCATTTAATATCACAACTGAGATCGAAGCACAGGTAGCAGACTTTTTTACCCACTTAGACTCCATTCAGATTAATAGTTATACTAATGATTTGGGATCGCATATTGGATCTCATATTTGTTGACAAACATCTAAAATGTATCAGCTGATAAGATCCTTCTACCAATGATTCAGAACTCTATTCACCACTATGCACTGGAGATTAATCTTAGTCTTTACAGTTTTATAAAAAGAAATCGGAAAGATAATACAAAATTTGTTTATTGTTATAAAAATGCCGACTTTGGTGCAATCAACGCGTATCTAGGCTCATTTTCTTGGGGTGATATGATGAATCAGCCTAACCTTAATGCTGCTTATAACTTATTTAAACGTGTTATTAATAGCACAGTTGTAAGATTTGTTCCAAAAAGGAAAGTTTTTTTGTAATCAAATCCAATTTGGTTCAATAAAAGGCTATCTCGGCTTAAAAATCAAAAAAAACAAAGCATATAAAAGATATAAAAGTAAGAAAAATGATCCTGTTCTGCGTAATTTGTATCTCTCCTTCCAACGTGATTTCAATAGTCTAAATCTTACTCTTTATAAAGAATATATATCTTAAGGATGATAGTAGTAAATTTTGGAAATTTATAAACTCTAAACGAAAAACTACAGGGTTTCCGCGCTGTATGAGTTATTTGGGTTCTTCGACAAGTAAAATTTCTGAAATTTGTGATTTGTTTACGAGATACTTCAAATCAGTTTATGCTTTTGACATTCCGTCTCAATATCTGCCAACTGTTCCTCAAATATTTAGTCTTGGCTACCTTCATGTTAGCAAAGCGGAAGTTTTAAATGCTTTAAAGAGAATTGATGACACCAAGTCTCCTGGACCTGATGGATTATCACCATTTCTGCTAAAAAATGCAGCTGCTTCTCTAGCAGAACCTTTATCAATATTATTTAATATTTCTCTTCAAAGTGGATTATTTCTGAATGAGTGGAAAGTATCATTTCTAACTCCTATCTTTAAAGCGGGTTCCAAACAAGATATTTCAAATTATAGACCAATTTGTAAGATCTCAACTATACCTAAGGTTTTTGAAAAATTAATTTCCGACAAGATATTCTTCGTTGTGCGTGAGCATATATCAGTTTACCAATACGGATTTATAAAAGGCAGATCTACTTCAACAAATCTTACAATTTTTGTCAATTATGTTCTATCTAACTTTGAGAAAAACTCCCAAACTGATACTATCTTTACGGACTTTGCTAAGGCCTTTGATAGAGTAAGCCACAAGCTTCTTCTTCATAAACTTGGATGTCTAAGATTTCACTCGAACCTCCTTAAGTGGATAGAATCTTATTTAACAGATCGAGTGCAGATTGTAAAAATTGAGAGTTCTTTTTCAGACTATATTCATGTTGCTTCAGGAGTTCCGCAAGGAAGCCACATCGGCCCTCTGTTATTCCTTTTATTTATTAATGATATTTCTGAGATTTTTACAAATTCTCAGTGCCTTTTATACGCTGATGACTTAAAGCTTTATAGAAAAATAGATACTTGTCAAGACTGTATCCTTCTTCAAGACGATTTTTCTAGACTCTCCGAATGGTGTCAATTAAATTCTCTGCATTTGAACGTATCCAAATGCCAAGTTCTTTCCTGCTCCAGGAAAAAAAGATATCATTCATTTTAGCTACGGTTTGCAAGATGAAACTCTGCAACGAGTCATTCAAAAAAAAAAGATCTAGGTGTTATCCTGGATGATAAATTAACATTTAAATCGCACATTGATTTTTCAGTAAGTAAATCGAACTCTATGCTAGGGTTCATAAGAAGAAATGCCCGTGAATTTTCAGACATTTTTACGTTACGCAGCAGACATTTTTACGTTACGCAGTCGATCTTAGAGTATTGTTCTGTGGTTTGGAACCCATATTATTTAACGGCAGTAGTTAGAATCGAGAAAGTGCAAAAAAGGTTTACAAGGTATGCTATCTCCAAACTTAATTGGAATTTGGAAACGCCCAGTTACAGTAGTCGATGTTTATTAATTGGGATTAATACTCTCGAGCTTCGCAGGAAGTTCTTTTCAATTATGTTTGTTCGGGACATTCTCACATCTCGAATCGAATGCTCATTTTTGTTAGAAAAAATTGGTTTTCATATTCCCCCAAGAGATACTCGTTCCACTGTTTTATTTTATGTACAATTTCATCGGACAAATTATGGTTATAATGAACCAATATCTCGTAGCATCAAAGTGGCAAATTAAATTTGTCAAAACGTAGATTTTTTTGAAAATTGCTCAAGAGAGACTTTTAAACATAAAATTTTATCTCTTTTATTGAATAACATATAATATGTATCTGTAAATTTAAATAACTTTTCATTAACCCTTTTTGTTAATTTAAATTTCATATGCATTTATTTAAATCTTGTTTTTCGCATTTTAAAAAATTGTTATTTCTAGTCTGTAAGAGTTTTCTGATTGACTAATAAACTAAACTTTCTTGATAAACGGGTTGTCTAACACTGAGAATTTCGAATTAGACCAGTAATTCCTGAGATTATCACATTCAAACAAGCAAACAAACAAGCAACTCTTCGTATTTATAATATTAATATATATTATAATTCGAATAAAGTAAATTATATGTCAATTTAAAAAAGTCATCTTTGTTTCATCCAAAGTTCTATACCTCTTAAGCGCCCAATACACGATACAATTATTGTACCGATTATCGTACAAAAGTTGAATCGCATGCGATGATTGTATCGCGTGTGTAAAACAAAGTATCCGATGTACTGAAATCGCATGGTCGAATGCTATCGAGCGAAAACGAGAGGTTGCATACGGCTGCTTTGATGTGAATCGTTTTGACAGTTGATGAAATCGTGAGCTAGTCGTATGGTGAGTGTGCTCACTTTCGATATCGCTACCGATATCGGTACAACTCAAGTCGGTACGATAGATTCTATCGTGTATTGGGCGCTTTAGAACAAACTTTATACCCAGTGAGCTACGAGTATCCTAAATAACTTACCTCAGCCTTGTCTTTGATCCTTACTCAACAAAAATTTCTCAAATCAATCGGCTATAACAAATTGATCAACATCCATACAAGGTCAGCTGAGATTTTAATTTCGAAATTCGAGTTATTTCTTAATCTATAATTTCCCATAAAAGATTATTTGTATTTATATTTCTCTCTGATCCCATATCCAACAGTAATAAAATCATAAATTTAACTGGAATTCTCTCGCCTAATCAAATATCCATTAATCCATGAGTCCAAAGTCATTCATTCAGTCTTTTCATTCACACTTTTTATAATAAATAAATATAAACGAACAAACGAAAAACATTCCCCGAATCCTGGTTTTGTATTAATCCAAAATGTTTATACCAAACACAAATTTTGACACAAAAGCGACACAATAACTACAACAAAATGTATACATTTTTGTCTATTCAACCCTTTGTCAAAATTGTTCAAGAGTGTCTATTGGGGTTTCTTTTCTATAAACCTCCTATAAACAAATATCCATCACAGGCAAAATCAAACATAGTTCATTCAACGAAACATAATTTTATACGTAGATATGTATCCTAATTCAAAAAAGACGACACGTCAAATGATCGATTGACATCTCCCAGAAAAGAGGCAAACAAAAGATCACATTGCAGACGAAGAGGCCAAACCAAAAGACCACAAGAATCAAAAAGAAATAATAAAAAACAAAAATAAAACGAGAATATTGAGAAACCCACACCAGAAATTTGAAATACATATGTATATATAAAATATCAAACATATTAATGAACACTGATTTGGTACACAATGAGACATTGGCAGCTACTGAAGGCTCCCACTGTTGTTGTTGAATGAGCCTCTGCCATGCATTGATCCAAAGCCTTGCTTTCGAGTACAAAAATCGCTCGTCTTGAAATATCAGGCGCGTATCTAAGATTGATGCATGGTACTATTACTGGGTGGTTTTTTAAAAACATGGAAATTTTCTTATTAATAATTTATGGCATATATGTTCAAAAATCATATTCTTTACCTAAATAAAGTTTAACTTTTCAGTCACAAAAACAAAACCATGCTTTGTAAAATCATATTTTAAAAATTAAAGAACTTTTTCGTTATTTCGTAATACGAAAAACGTATTCTTTAATGAAAATGCTTCATCTGATTTCGTAAATTTAATGAACACTTTCATAATTTAAGGAATGATATTTTAAGAATATTTTATGAATATTAAATGAAACACTATCGTAAACGTACGTAAAACGCTATTTTAACTAAAAGTTTTCATAAAAATATAAAATTTATTCGTAAACGTATGATTTTTTTCATAATTTTATGAAATATTTTTAAAACAAATATTTGTACGTCATTCTATGAAGTAAATTTATGGGTTTATGTAAAATTTTATACGGAGACGTATATTTGTACGTTGTTTTATAAAACAAATTCATTGGTTTAATGTAAAACTTCATACGCCAACGAATTTTTTTACATCATTCTTTGGAATAAATTCATTAGTCTATGAAAATAATTATATAATTTATGTAAAATTTCATGCGCCAACGAATATTTTTCACGAAGTATTACCCGTGGCGTGGTGTTTAGTGAGTGCGTGGGACTGTCATGCCAGAAGTCTTGCATTCAATCTCTGACTGTGCCACCTTTCATGGGTCCTGTCTTTTGTGAGGAATTGTCAAATCCTCCAAGAGTAACTCTTGTAAAGAAAAGTGCTTTCTTACATAATCCTTTTGGATTCTGCATAAACACTGAAGGTCCTCTTCATCTCTGAAATGACTCCTACACAGGAATGGTTGAGAGTTGAAAGTCAGAAGGCTCTAGTGCTCTACGGATTTTTGGGTCACCTTATTTATTTTCTTTATTAAATAAATGCTTTGGTAAGACGTATGTTTCTTCATTTAATAAAATTAATTCATTCAAGGAAAGACCACGTCATGCACGAAAAACAAACGTCATACACTTGCTTCAACAAAATTGCAAAAGGCTTACGATTACGAACCTAACGTGTCGGATTTCCCTCCTCTCCCAATCAATGGAAGAGGGTCAACTTTTGTAAAACCGGTTTCAGTAGCAGCAGCAAATCCTAATGAGTGTGGAACATGGGCCAACAAAAACATTGTCAGCAATAATTCTGTAGATCTCTTTTCCATGGAAGAAATAAATAAGCTTACTGCGGAGATGATAACTTTGCTGAGTAATTGTAGATCGAGAGCAGCTGTTAAGTATTTGTATAGTAAGAAATGAATAGAACATCCATGAAAATTATATGTTGGAATGCTAAAAGCATTCGATGCAAATAAATAGAATTGTTTGCTTTTCTTAATAAGCATGATGTAGACGTAGGTTTATTATCTGAATCTGAAACTTGGCTAACCTTTAAAGATAAACTATGTGACAAAAATTATTTTTGTTATCGTCTCGATAGAGATGAAAGAAAGGGGCGGTGTTGCCGTGGTAGTTAAAAAAACTATCCGACATGAATTAATTCCTATTGTAAATACAAAATTAATTATACCTTTCGAAAATGCCACATCATTAAACATTTTGTCCGTGTATTTTCCTGGCGGTCCAACCAACCCCCACCAAACGTTATTATTTAAATAATGATATAAGAAAATGATTTAGTATACGTGGTACCTTTTTGATTGGTGGCGATTTTAATTGCAGACATAGGAATTGGGGTTGCTTGCGTGTAAACGCATGGGGAAATATTCTTGATAATCTTCACTGTAGGCACCCATTTAACATTCTGTTTCCTCCACATCCTACTTACTACCCATCTAATCGCAGATCAAATCCGTCAACATTAGACCTATTTCTTACTAATATGGCCAATCTTTTTGAACAGCCTATTGTCTTAAAAGAACTAGGTTCGGACCATGTTCCAGTGGTAATTAATTCTTTTTTATCACCTTTAGAAAATAAAACTGAAATGAATACAAAAATGAAGTAAGTACAAAATTGTCAAATCTCACAACTTTAAACGAATTTTCCGATTTATCTGATATTGATCAAAGTATCACGTTTTTCACGAATGCTGTTCATGAAAGCATAGACAAATCAGTTCCCAAAAGAGTAGTTAGTTCTGGGAGCATAAACTTACTACCAAATCATATAATAAATCTGATAAAACATCGAAATTTCGTTAAAAGAAAATGGATAAGAAACCGAGAATCTAACTTACTCGTTGCAGTAAAAACACTCAACATAATTATAAAAGATGAAATCTGGCACCATAGGAATCGATCTTGGAATCGAAAACTTGCGGGTTTAGATAAGGGAAGTAAGCCCTTCTGGAGTGTAGTTAAAATCATAAAAAAGAAAAACACCCACATTCCTGCTTTTAAAGTAGGTAACAATGTTCTAATTACGAACAATGAAAAATCAAATGTTTTATCAGAAACAAACTTCGAAATCTTAAAGCAAGGAAATCAGCTGGTTTTGATGGCATTAAAAATATATATTTGAAAAACTTACCAACATTAGGTTTGAAATACTTGCAAGTGTTATTTAATAAATGTCTTAAAATTGGCAATTTTCCAAACAATTGGAAAACTGGAAAAATGTTTTGAACAAGTTATTAAAGCTAGAATAAATTCACACTTAACCAATAATAACATTTTACCAAACGAGCAGTTCGGCTTCAGATTGCATCACAGTACAATCCATCAACTACATAGGATTAGGTACTAAACACATAAAAAGTAACTTAAAGTCTGGTAAAAGTACAGGTATGGTACTTCTTGATGTCGAAAAAGCATTCGACACGGTCTGGCATAATGCGCTTTTACACAAGTTGTTGATACTCAACTTCCCAGTGTTTTTTAATAAAAATAATTCAATCATTTTTACTTCAGAGGAAATTTAAGGTTTCAGTCAATAACTGGTTTTCTGAAAAATAAGGATCAGTTTTAGGCCCAATTCTATACTCAATATTTACTTTCAATTTTCCATTACTTTCTTTTTGTAAAACAGCAATTTTCGCTGATGATACTTGCATTTTCTCTTCGGATTCAGTTGGTTTCATAATCGAAACTAATCTGCAATCTAGTCTAAATGTTATAAAGGGTGTCCCAAAATTAACGCAAGATTTTAATTAAATAGAAAACGCCGTTTTAAGTCTTTTGATAGTTATATTTTTATTGACTCGTAAAGTACATAGGATAGGGTTATGTATGGAATAACACATCGGACAAATGGCCTCCACGGCTTTGCATGCACATGCGCACTCTTTTGTTGAAATTTTCCATGACCATTCTGCATAAATGTGGCTGAATTTCGTTGATGCAGCGTTGAATCTCCTCCTTTAATGCACGGGTGGTTGTGGGCTTGTTGACATAGACTTGTGATTTCAAATAACCCCATAAAAAGAAGTCTAATGGTGTTAAATCACACGATCTAGGAGGCCAATTTTGATCACCGAAACGAGAGAGTACACGACCTGGAAATGTCTCATGCAGTAATTGAATTGTTTCACGGGCTGTATGACATGTGGCACCGTCTTGTTGAAACCACATCAATATCATCCAATTTTGGCAGAAAGAACTGTGTAATCATGTCGCGATATCGAGCACCAGTAACAGTCACTGCTTGACCAGCATCATTTTCAAAAAAATATGGCCCAATTATGCCTCCAGCCCAAAATCCACACCATACAGTCACGCGTTGCGGATGCATTTGTTTTTCGACAATCACATGTGGGTTCTCCGCACCCCAAATGCGGCAATTTTGGCGATTGACAAAGCCATCAAGATGAAAATGTGCTTCATCGCTTAGAATGATTTTGCTCGAAAAATCAGGGTCCATTTGTTGATGTTCAATAATCCATTCAACGAACTCTCTTCTCTGTCCATGGTCATTAGGCTTCAATTGTTGTGTTAATTGAATTTTGTAAGCATGAAGACACAGATCTTTGGTGAGTATACGCTGTAGAGAGGTTCTTGAAATTTGCAATTCTTGTCCACGACGTCGAATTGAGGTTCCCGTTCCTGGATTGTTAGCAACACTCTCACGCACTGCTTCGACATTCACATTTGAACGGCTTGTTTTTGGACGACCAGTGTGTTTGGCGTCTCCAACGGATCCAGTCTCCATGAATTTTTCAATTAATCTCTTCACAGTTGACGAAGTTAAAACACTATTCCGACCATATTTTGTATGAAATTTTCGAACTGCAGACGCCAAGCTTTCACTATTTTTGAAATATTCTTTAATAATGAAGACACGTTGTTCTATCGTGTAACGCTCCATTTTTAATAACCCTATACTGTTAGCTGTCAAATTGCTTTTTTTTCAGGGTTGCCAACACTTCACTGCACAAATGGCGGCAAATTCAAATCTTGCGTTAATTTTGGGAAACCCTTTATATTTATTTATTATTATTTATTTAATTAATTGTCTATTTGTTTATTTATTTAAATATATATTTATTTGTTTGTCTATTTATTTATTTATTTATTGATGTATTTATTTAAAATTATTTTATTTTATTTACTCTTTTCTGTTCTATTGTTATTCTGTTGTTATTGTTATTATTTATTTAATTATTTAATTATTTTCTTTATTTATTTATCTTCTTATTTATTTAATTTATTTATTTATTTATTTATTGATGTATTTATTGATGTATTTATTTTAATTATTTTAATTAATTTATTCTTTTCTGTTCTATATCTATATTCTATATATTTTTACCTTCTTGTTGTATGCTTTTCTTTCAATATTATTTCTTTTTGTATTCTTGGTTGATTGATGTAATAATTATAATATTGACAGTAGTAAGGTAGCCTTATACCATGTTTCTGTAAATTTTGCAATTTAGTTTAAGAAAAAATATTATAACATTGATGCTACAATAAAGATAAAAAAAAAAAAGGATATTAGGAGTTTGAACTCGAAAAATGTCATTCATACGTTTACGAAGCGCTTCATTAATTTCTTTGGGTTAACGAAATTTGTCGTTGTATTTACGTAAGCATTTGGTTCAGTGTACATCAGGTTTTATAAATATGCTAATAGACAATCAAAAACCGGTTTTAAGGTTTAAAGATAAGTTGAAACATGATTTTGCAAAATACAAATCTTTTCCTTTTAAAATATAGCTTGAATAATTTTAGAATCTTACTTTGTTTCTGGAAATTCTTACAAGTTCTTTGTCTTTATTTGGCTTTATAGAAAGTTTTACGGATACTTGAACCTAATGCTTTTCCAGTTTTGAAATACGAACTTTGAATATGAGCTTCGATTTTAATTATGCATGTGCTCAAATTTAAAAAATACCCTTTTTCGATATTACTATTGAAATTTTTAAATTATTTCAAAAGGGTTGGTGATAATATCCCCCAAGATATAATCCCCAAAGGAAAACCCCCAAATCCATAATCCCCAAAACGAAATCCCCAGCAGCAAAATTCCCAAAGAGAAAATACCCAGGGCGAAAATCCCCAAGTGAATATCCCCAAAACAATTATGTTCAAGTATTTAATCGCATGATTCACTACTTGAACATAATTGTTTTGAATATATTAAATTTCATTTATATTGCATGAAATGCAAGCAAAAGATTTGGAAACAATAACATCATCCATTTCAATTTTTATTCCAAAATTAAAGAAATACTCGACACTACAAAACAACACTTAGACAGCACTAAACAAGCACTACGAATACAATGATTCTCTATCAATACTAAAGTCAGACTGAGAAGTGCATGCCTTCATAGTGATTTTTTTGTTTAGAAACTGTTTATCATTATCATTTATAAATATCACAATAAGATAATTTCATAAGAGTTTTTCTAAAAACTGCATGCATAAATGAAGATATGCACGGATACTGGGGATTTGGAGATTTCGTGGGGATTTTGGCAAAATAAATTATTTAGTTGGGGATTTTGTCCATTTGTCTTATGTCTCTGGGGATATTATCAAAATGGATTAAATTTGTTTGGGGATATTATCCCGTGGGGATTCTTTTTTTTGGGGATTCAATACGACACCCATTTCAAAAACTTGATGCGATTAATAACTTTGAAACCGTTTTACCTCTTTCGATTTCCTTTAAAATTAAATCTTACAACTTATGAAAACTTTTCGAAAATTATATAAAACACTGTAATTATTTAAATCGGAAAACTATCACAAATTTTATTTTAAGAAATCAAGAATTCAAATAGCCTCAAAAAGCGTTATGTTTTTTTTCGAATTTGAAAAGTAATATCTTCAAAATCTGACGTAATAGAGTGATTTTGGCATTTTAAAGTCGGATTTTAATTAAACTTATCAAAACCCATTGGAAAAGTTCAATTTGAGATACATACCTTAACGACCAGTTCATGATTTGAAACACATAAAACATTCGTGGCTTTAGATCGAATCTTTAAATTCAAAAGAAAATGTCTTCCAATGTAAGGCATCTTTTACACATGACGACTTTCATTTCATTTCATTTCATTTATTTCACATGACGACTTTCACACTGGAGTTTGATGGATTTTTCCAATACGGACAGTTTAAAAATTCTGTTATCTGAACTACTGAAATATACGGCAAATACATATATATGTAGATGCCTCAGCCGTCTTATCAGTAGCCTTGACTTCAAACAAGCCCGCAAGTGACGATTTTCCATTTTCCATTTTAATTCAATCATTCATTTACCTATGTTTCTATCCAGCTGCATCAGCGTAGCCATACACCTAACACAAATTCAACTAGATTACTCAATCCACTCTTGTAAACAGAGAATTAGTTCAGCATAATTCGATGAGCTTGGAATTCATTCATTTTAACCCAAAAAAGTAAAACTAAGGAACGCGACTAATAATTCAAAGCAATTGCATCTATCTCTATCTTTGTTCTTTGGTAATCGGAAGTAGCAGTTTGTAAATTTCTTATTCTTGTGTTCGCGATCGTCTCGTCGCGAATTCGAATTTAATTAATTTAAATGTTTAATTCCAATGTTCGGTGGAAAATATATCAAACAAAATGTTAAGTAAGTTGTAATAATTGAGTTTATGTAAAAATTAATCAGTTAATTCCAAAGCAAAGTGTTTTTTTCTTGTAAAATGTGAATTAGAATTCAATTCAATTTCAATTTTGTTCCATTCATCACATCCGTCGCGTCGCGTCGTCGCTCGTTGCGATGTGCCGTTGGATGTTTGTTTCCTTGGTCGGTTCGGTTCGGTTAGGTTAGTGTTGTTTTGTAAATTGGCGGTATAATTCGTCTTGATAAAAAAGAAAATATATTTTAAATACATATTTTTTCAGTGCGCAGTAGAAAAGTGATTCAAAGTGTTAAGTGTGTATTAAAGTTAAATTTTTAAGAAAAAGTTTAAAGTGATTTTTCGTATAATTATTTCTAAAGTTTTAATTTAATTGAATTTGTTTCATTCATTCATCGCAAAACGCGGTTGTTTTTGGTATATCTAGTGTTGTTTTTGGCAAAGAAATGCATTTTTAGTTGTTCTTAGGTTTGGAGGTATAATTTGAAATTATTAATCCAAATGGGGGTAAGTAATTTTATTTTGTTTTAAATATCTTGACAAAAATGCTTTTGAAAAATTACAGCTATTCAATTGCACCTACAAAAAAATTGAACTTTTAGCATTTTCAAAGTAGGTATTTTTGTAAAGTTTTTTATTTTGTACTAAAGATCTATAGATTAAATCTACGTTTTTTTTTTGTCACACAAACAAAACAATATTTATTCAAAGGATAAAGTTGTTCTGAAATCGAAACTTCCTATTGTAAAGGGTGTCCCAAAATTAACGCAAGATTTTAATTAAATAGAAAACGCCGTTTTTAGTCTTTTGATAGTTATATTTTTATTGACTCGTAAAGTACATAGGATAGGGTTATGTATGGAATAACACATCGGACAAATGGCCTCCACGGCTTTGCATGCACATGCACACTCTTTTGTTGAAATTTTCCATGACCATTCTGCATAAATGTGGCTGAATTTCGTTGATGCAGCGTTGAATCTCCTCCTTTAATGCACGGGTGGTTGTGGGCTTGTTGACATAGACTTGTGATTTCAAATAACCCCATAAAAAGAAGTCTAATGGTGTTAAATCACACGATCTAGGAGGCCAATTTTGATCACCGAAACGAGAGAGTACACGACCTGGAAATGTCTTATGCAGTAATTGAATTGTTTCACAGGCTGTATGACATGTGGCACCGTCTTGTTGAAACCACATATTTGACACATCAATATCATCCAATTTTGGGAGAAAGAACTGTGTAATCATGTCGCGATATCGAGCACCAGTAACAGTCACTGCTTGACCAGCATCATTTTTAAAAAAATATGGCCCAATTATGCCTCCAGCCCAAAATCCACACCATACAGTCACGCGTTGTGGATGCATTTGTTTTTCGACAATCACATGTGGGTTCTCCGAACCCCAAATGCGGCAATTTTGGCGATTGACAAAGCCATCAAGATGAAAATGTGCTTCATCGCTTAGGATGATTTTGCTCGAAAAATCAGCCGCCAAGCTTTCACTATTTTTGAAATATTCTTTAATAATGAAGACACGTTGTTCTATCGTGTAACGCTCCATTTTTAATAACCCTATACTGTTAGCTGTCAAATTGCTTTTTTTCAGGGTTGCCAACACTTCACTGCACAAATGGCGGCAAATTCAAATCTTGCGTTAATTTTGGGACACCCTTTATAACTTTATAAGACATCAGGTTTTTAAAATATAAACCTTTAAATACGTTAGAGACAACCAAAAATAGGGTTTTTTTAAGGCTTTGGTAAAACACAACATATCCCTTAATAATAAATTGTATGATGATTTTGTAAAAGTATACATCTTTGTCTTTTAAATAAAGTTTAAGTCATATTAGTCTTTGGAAATGTTCATTTGTTATAAGCCTTTCTTTGATTCTAAATAAAGTTTTGAGAAACCTTGAATGGTTTTGAAATATACGTTTTGGAGTTATTTTTCAGTATTGGTTTCGAATCCGAACTTGAATTTTAACTGGCTGTTTAAATTTTTAAAAAGCCTTTTTTAACACATATTAAAAAGATGATGTGATAGTAAATGAATTCAATACGAAAACAAAATTACTTTAAGTTAAGGGTAAATGGGCTGGCGATTGATTTTCATAGTTATTGCCATACTTAGATCAATGTAGACCCCTTGTGATGCCTTGAAAGTTTTATAACTTACCAGAAAAGTAAGTTCAAAACCTATGATTCTAGCTGTTGTAGTTTTGCAGTTTTGATAAAACCTAAGAGACGGGAGCGTATCGGAATCCGGCTTTTTAAAATCCCGTTTTTAAAAAATCCCGAAAAAAAGTTTTATAGTCCCGTCTTCTAAAATATACCGATTTTTTGAAATCCCGTCTTTTAAAATCCCGCTTATTCAAAATCCCGATCAATTATAATGCCGGTTTTTAAAATCCCGTCAAATCCCGACAATCCCGTTTTTTTTTTTCTACAAAATACGTGCATTAAACCAAATAACAATATGAATGAAATGTTTTTATTTTAAATAACTTGACTAAAATATAATAATATCGTAATTTGTTTTGTTTTAAATGTACATAAACATTCATTTTTGTTTACAATATTAACTATTGCATAAACAATATGCATCCTACAGCAAATCTTCCTCTCGGTTTTGCCACTATCGTTGACTTTGTTAATTGATTTGAGTTTGTTCTAAAAGAATACTTTATATTTTTATTTTTTGATATGTTGTATTTTTTAAAGCTTATAATGAAATGAATCTAGAAAAACATCTCATTTTTACTTTGTTTTAATTTTTTTCTAAGTTCGATTTTGCAATCAAAACTAGTTGTTTAATTTTAAAAAATCGCGCGATTTTTTTAAAATTAAACAGCTAGTTTTGATTGCAAAATCGGGATAATAAAAAACGGGATTATAAAAAACGGGATTACAAAAAGCGGGATTATAAAAAATCGGGATTATAAAAAGCAGGATTATAAAAAACGGGATTCTAAAATCGGGATTTTAAGAAACGGGAATATAAAAACCGGGATATCGAACCCAACCCTACAGGGGAGCGTATCGAAATCCTGCTTTTTAAAATCCCGTTTTTTAAAAATCCCGAAAAAAAAGTTTTATAATCCCGTCTTCTAAAATACCGATTTTTTTAAATCCCGTCTTTTAAAATATCTAGAAAAATATCTCATTTTTTAATTTGTTTTAATTTTTTTCTAATTTCGATTTTGCAACCAAAACTAGTTGTTTAATTTTAAAAAATCGCGCGATTTTTTAAAACTAAACAACTAGTTTTGATTGCAAAATTGGGATAATAAAAAACGGGATTATAAGAAACGGGATTACAAAAAGCGGGATTATAAAAAACCGGGATTGTAAAAAGCAGGATTATAAAAAACGGGATTTTAAAATCGGGAATTTAAGAAACGGGAATATAAAAACCGGGATATCGAACCCAACCCCTGCAAGTCGTATTGATTACCATGGGCGCCAGGAAACTTTTTAATGGAAGTTTATCAAAGCCAAGAGCTGAAAAATTAGTCTTTCAAATCAAGTTAGTAAATAAAAGAAAGGTTTTGTTTTCCAGATGGGAAATTAAAGTTATGTTTTATTGCCTGGAAAACCTTGGCCGAAGCCGGGATTAAAAACCAGGATCTTTTATAAAAGAGAAGGATACAAATTGAATTATTGAGATTGACAGAAGGTCAATTCTCGATAAATGTAGTGCAAACAAAAAAAAAGAAAAATTATAAATACAATAACAAAACCGATAAAAGAAATCACTCGAAGAAAATTATTTCGACAAGAAAAAAAAATCAAAAGCAGTAAACGCGTCCCGCAATATCGGGAAATTAACACTTCAACTCGAAGTTCAAAAGGACGAATTAGAAAAAAAAAATGAAGGACACCAAAAAGCAATATTCTTTAAAAAAAAATCTTTTGCGACTTCCCCAACAGCTATTGTAATCCTTCCTCAACGACTTTTCTTCACAGCAGAACACAAAAATCTTCAACTCAATAAAAAAAACTTAAGAAAAAAAAAAACTATCGTACCAAAAAATTACGTCTTATTTTTTAAATTCTTCACACAATTTTCGTTAGTCTTCTAATCGCTTTGGGCGCAATCCAAAAAGTAGCCATCATTATGGCGAGCTTGACCCTTCCGGCTACTTGCCCTCAGGCAATCCCCTCGGATCTTATGCGTGGTGATCGATCTGTCTCGGTCCCGCAACTTCCTCCATCCATAAGATTGGAGTGTGCGACCGAGAAGCCAGGTATCTTTCATCGCACGCGATCTACTTAAAGAGGTGATTCGATCACCCCGTAGCTCAGTGAGTGAGTTCAGCTCTTCACTTTCGAAACCATTCCAGCCAAGACTTTCTGGAAAATCGTGTGAAATTCCTCGCATTACCGAGTACCTACACGCGCTAGATTTTGGTTGAAGAAAAACTACTTATGTCGTGTTGAAGAAAGTCGGTAGGCAAGCCTATAATTAAAATGAAAGTTATTAAGATATTCTTGGAGTGATTTTTCTATCGTTAATACTTTATGGTGGGCCCTCGGCCATACTACGTTAAAGTTAGTGTGACTTTTCTACACACATTGTTGGGCATGGGTATATCGTCTTCATGCCTTGACGATATTGTTCAACCAATATGTGGGCCAACCGTCGTCGCACAGTTCGTTGGTGTGGAATCCTTTCGCACACTTTGTTAAGACCTGTTAAATTTGCTTTCCCAAAATGCTAGAAGAGCAGGTCACTGGCTGATGGTCCAGGTTTCTACTAAACTCTTCCAGAATTTTGAGGTCGCAGTAAGAATTGTTAAGGGTGGTTAGCAAAAAGGGAGGTGAAACTTGTTGTGGTAAAAATTACCGCAACAAAGTCGCATTTTTTTCTGTGTTATTCACAGGTTGTGGCCGGTTATAATAGTAGAGATATTTTGTCAAGATGCATACCGGATCTTGTATCGTCAAATTGTGACATAATTTCCTGGCTGCTGCGTAGGTTTCAAGGATTTTCCATCGTTTATGGGTTTCCTGGTGTATTTTGTTATCAATGATCTGTTTTAATTCACATGACGGGGTGCTTATGGTATAGTCAACATAAGATAGGTACAATGTGGTACCACCTTTCATCTCAAGTTCATCAGTTCTCTCATTTCCAGGCACATCACGGTGGTCTGGTACCCAGCAGAGTCTAATGTTATGCTGTGAGCCAAGAAACGTTAAAAATTACTTTCAAATCGTTTGTCTTTTTTTGTTAAAAACCGTTTTAGCATATAAGCATATAATTTCAGCGTTTCTTTGAAATTTATGTACGATAAGTAAAATCTAACAACTTATGAACATTTTTTGTAAATTTAATGAAATACGTAAAATATTTACATACATTGAATATTGGAGATAAGGATAATAGATTTTTGAAAAGCAGGATTGAGATTGGCGTTTGAGAATGTTATCAACAGTTCCGGATTTAAGAAAAAATGTGCCGATGACGCGATTATACATTGATTACATCAATACCTTGAGGATGATAATCGAATAGTGCGTCGAATCGAATACCGATCACCACTTCATCCTTTGATTTCGAGAAGGCTCTTGAAACAGCATCACAAGGGATTTAATCTGGCTTGCTTTGGCGAGGAAGGTTATAATAGATAAATGGAGGTACTTTGTCAGAAGAGTTTAAAGCTCAAAGTGCAATCGGATAGGATTGCATAATCACACCAATAATAGGCGTTTTTATTGGTAAATTTATACGCAGCGCAACAAAATCTTACACACTAAACAACAACAAAGAAATAGTGCGGATAAATAAGGCAGTAAAAATAGTGCATATAAATAGTTCAGATAAAGTTTTGGAATGCTTGGAATAGAATGACACTTCATCCAGTTCCAGAAATATTTTTTACTTAAAGGTTGGCAGGATTTTATTATTTGGGGATGCGTTCGTATTTTTCTTGTGCTCTGTTTTCACTAGAATAAAAATAAATTGGTTTGAAATATTAATCTACGATTAGACTGTCAACGTAAATATTCAATGCGTTGACTA
Source organism: Eupeodes latifasciatus (assembly GCA_920104205.1). Classification (NCBI taxonomy): domain Eukaryota; kingdom Metazoa; phylum Arthropoda; class Insecta; order Diptera; family Syrphidae; genus Eupeodes; species Eupeodes latifasciatus. The sequence continues at coordinate 42,458,159 of OV049925.1, read as the reverse complement.
CTTGGCATCACCCAAAAATCATCAATAATCACAGTTCTATCTCTTAATTTATTGACGTGTGATGTGTGTTAGGACTCGCCCAAAACCAAAGCGAAACATTTGATGCGAAAACACAACTTTCGTCATTGGTCGGGTTTAAAGGCTCTCCCAAACCAACGCGAAAGTGGCACATTCGCCGACGCGGCATTGTTTATTTGTCATTTTTGTTATCATTGTGAATGATTCGCCCTGATTCGCTTCGCGTCAGTTATCGCAGTGTAAGTTTATTTTGAGAAGAGAAAGTTTAATTGTGGCGCTGAATGTTTCGCGTTGATTTGTCCCTTTTCACACAGGAAAACTGAGTTGTCAGCAACTGGGAGCTTGTAGGCAAGACGGGCTTACGGGGAAGGACAAAATCTCCCCTCACACCCTTCTTTTGGCTTTTAGTGCCTGTCTACATTGGATTTTTAATGCTGGGTTTTATTATGTTCGTTGTGTCCATACGATGAAGAGAAAATCAATCTGCACATCCCTATCTCACACCCTTGAAATCTATCTATCTTTCACTCATACAATACAAAATCTTTCATGTTGAAACCAAGAATATTGTTTGCATTTGGGCTGTAATCTACCCATCTGTCTCTTTTTCACTCACATATAATCTACCTGTCTCAATGCTTTCAATTCATACTGAAATCTATTCTGACTGGAACTGCATGTACACATTAACTTGAACTCTTATTCAACTCTACATAAAAACGACAATACTTTTTCAACACATCCCTTGAGTACGTATTTTCAAAACTGGTTGACAGCTGATTTTGACATAAGTATGATTGCACAGATACCAACTTGAGATTTAAAATAAGAGTGCATATAATAGTGAACATATGTTTTATTCACACTTTCCATTACTGCACTTACTTTCCACTACTGCACTAGCTAATAATTTACCAATAAAATACGGCTATTGTTCTTATTGTTGATCAGTGATGTTCTGCGGTCAGATTTGACGGAGGAATAAAATTGTCTCTGATGAAGATACCTAAAACATCTAGACTACGCAAACGAGTTATGATTGCCATCTTATACGATAAAGGAAATCGTGGGGCTATGATGTTGTTGACTATGATGTTCAGCATCGAAACCTCTCCAGTCATCCTCTCTGATAAACATTGCTCAGCAACCAATAGAGAGTTCCTAGTATCTTGGCCTTATTTTCTCACTAAAGGTGGAACCAAAAAATATATGTATTTACAGCCCTATTGAAAAATCTAAGGCTGCGTTCGGGATGTTGTCCAATATTTAGAGGAATAACTCGCTCAGTTTGAGCCAAAGCTAAGACTTTTCCGCTAAAACATAAATTCAGTATTGGTATACTGATGCAGCATCTGGAAAAAATCACCAATAATTACTAGGAAATTGCAAACCGATACACAGGTATAATGTCAGGAAACCATTGCCATTGTCATATGAATGCGCAAATATCAGTGAATGCTGGACACAAGCTTCGAAAAGGTAATGGCTGCATTGTAGCACATGCAATGCACTGGAATCGACTAACTCAAGAAGGCAGAAGAGTCAATAAACTGAGAAGCACGTCGAGAAGAACAGACGAGAAATTGCCGGAAAACGCACATGAAGGTGGTTAGGAGTAGTTGAGGCTCTATGCCCCGCCAGGACCTAGTAAGTAAACATAGGATTTTTTCGCTAACAAAAAAAAACAAATTTTTGGAATCTCCATTAACCTAAAAAACGATTTTGGGGGCTTTGACCCTCCAAAAAATAAAGTGAACATACATACATCTTCCAATAATTCTTTTCTGTTGCATTCAAACTCGAACCTAAGGAAAGTTTTTTCTCTATAGAGTCAAATTCACCCCCCCCCCTTAATCCAGGCCTGCAAGAAGTTTCCAATTTGAATTAAATTTTAAAACGAACAAACCGGCCACAAAAATCCGATATCCGAAATCTTAAAAGCATGCGCGATCGTTTTTATCCGAATCTGATTACCCATGGGTGTGATCAATCGGCTTGGGTATGGTTTGGCGGGTTACTATCAACTCAATACGAGGAGTATGTATCTTTTACGAGTATAGGTACCTACGGATTCGACTTGGCTTAAATACATTTCGTCATGTTGTGTAGCACAGATGGACGAGTGGAGTATTTATACATGAAAGTGGTCAAATGAATAGATGGATGGATGGACGGATGGATGGATGGACGGCGACGGACATACGACAGACGTGGCGTGGATTTGCGGACTTTTGGACTTGTGGACTTGCTTTTAGGTTAGGTACTTTTGAATATAGTATAAATTTAAGGTGGCAATGCCGCCCTTGATTTGATTGTGTATGGCTCTCATTGAGAACACAGATTGCACAACATGGTGGGCAGTGCATTTGACAAATGCTTCTTCTCCTCGGTCGTCCGTTGCTTCCGTCGCGTCGCGTCCGTTGTCGTCGTCAATAGCTTCGCTTGTGCTTGTCTCAAAAGTTTAATATACTCCACAAGTTGTTGTCTTCAAGTCAAAAGGAGTGGAACACCCACATCGTTTGATTTTTTTTTATATTCTTAATTTTTTCTTCTGTTCGTCTCTCAAGAACGTCTTGAACGGATTAAGAAAATAACGTACGTACATACATACGACAACAAGGGAACGCACTAGATACAAGAAAATAAATTAAAAAAATGTAATTTTTATTTGCTTCCATTAAGTTAAGTAATACACTTTAGAGAGGATTACACAATATTGTGTATAGCTATAAAGGCCTTGTGATGGAGGCAGCAGCGCAATTCTCGGCGTTCCATATACATATCCAATCCATATGGGATGGTAATTGAGACATCGGTAGAATGTCATGCGTGCCGCAGCGCATCAGGTTGTCCAACGGACGACGCGACGGAGTAGGTAAAGTCTGCCTCTGCATGTGACAAGTTCACTTTGGGTCATGTAATGATTCGACGAGTGTGTGTACCGCCGCCGCCGCCGCCGCCGCCGCCGCCGCCGACGACGGGTGTATGCGAGTACCTTTCCAGAAGATGGGTATCTTGCTACAAAAGAGGGATCATTACAGGATCAAGTGTCAAAGGGATCGTGACTTTGTGTTTTTTTATATTTTTGTTGCTCTTTTTATTTGGGGCAATTTTTTGTTAAGCTTCGTGTGATTTCATCATCCGCATTCATGAATTCATCAAGAGAGAGAGATCAATCCACCATGACCACCCTTAAAAGATAATTCATTATTTTTTGTTTGACGATGTTCTTAATTGAAAGGAGTTCGGCGGTATGTATAGTATATAGGGTGTATACTACGTGTGTGTTTCGAGGCGAATCGCAAGGATTAATTGGACCACCTGGAAGGGACTCTTATTCTTATTTTCATTTGTATGTGATGGGTAGCCACTGATTGTGGTCGTAATCGGTTGTTTATGTTGATATAAATACCTACATGGGTTTTTCTGTCGTCATCGATGTTGTTTTTGTAATTTTATACCCTTAATTAGATTGAAAGTGGCTTAAGTGTTTAAAGTTTCATTTAACTGATGGCGGAGGGAGATAAAGAGAGAGAGAGAGAGCGGGTTTTTAAGCGCCTCACCTTAACTTTTGAAATGATTTAAAGTTGTTATACAATTTAACATATTTTTTGTTGGAAGGAGGGTAAAATTGGTATAAATGTGACGTAAGAAGTTCACTTTGATTTTTTCTGAGAAAATGATGGAGTTAAAGATCAGGCCATGATGAGAAAGACTAAGAGATAATGCTAAATGGAGTGAGATATGGTGACGCATGTTTCTAGTGTATTCAACATTTATCAAAATATTCCAGAAATGTATGCATCATGAATCCCACTAAAGAAGCCTCGAGGAGAGAGGCAAGAAAGGAGGCGAAGATGAAAAAGGTGATAAAGTATTCTGGTACTTTTTTGAATAGAAGGACAAGAGCTTCTCACGAGCTCTAAGAGCAGAAGAGGAACGCCAACTCTTCAGAAGAAGCATGAGCAGCATGCTGTTCAAAATTTTAAGAAGTTCAGAAGCAGAAATGAAGTTCGAAAGTTTTATGAACAGGTGAAACGAAATTCAAAAGTGCATAAACCTCGAACCAAAGGCTGCAAAGACAAAAGTGGAGAGTTCATAATAGAACTACAGTCAATGCTGAGGATATGTAAGGACTCAATTCTGTAGACTTCAACGACGAACCGCATTCCGCTGTCTGGCAAAATGATCTATTCAATATAGACAACGAAAGTCAAAGAGAAACGTCTTCCTGACTTATAGACGAAGTAAAGATTGCCATATCTAAGTTGACGTTGAAGCTTTATAAAGCACCTGGGGATAATTTGGTTATAGAAGCATGCTCCAACTTATCTGTTAAATATGGTCAGAAGAAAGCATGCCCAATGAATGGAACTTCAGTATTGGTTGCGCGTTAACTACAGAGGAATCAGTCTCCTTAACATCGCTTAAAAAATCTTCTCTGCCGTAATATGTTAACGTCTAAGGCCCATCCTTAACCGCCTGATAGGTCTTTATCAGTAGGTATGGCCTTAGACCAGCAAAGTCCACACTCATTTTAATAATCCAATTATGGTCGAGCTTGGAAAGAACCCAAGAATAGTTAACCAGGGGCGGATCAGTACACAGATTTTCACTAAAGCATAACACTAGTGGAAATCTGATATTGAAAAGTTCAAATTGGATTAGAGTTAGTACATATATTATAGGTAATTGTCCGAATTATGTTTTGTAAATTTTGAATATTGGAATGTTTGGTGAATTCAGAGTGGATCTTAGCAACATTCGTGGTCGTAGAAAGAATTTCTTTGCGCCATATGTCCACACTGAGACACACAGGCCAGCTGTTTTGGCATTTAGTGAAACTCAGATAGGTGAAGATTCTGATCATTTGGAATTTAATTTAAATCACCATGGATGAGCCGTATATATAAGAAATGATGTTGCATACCATCTTCAGCCACAATATGGTTTGTGCTCTAACACAAACTTTAACTTCATGTGGTTAAAATTTACGGTAGATAAGAACGTCATCCACACATGCTTTCTATATCGAAGTCCAAACTTGGACAGAAATTCAACTTTCAACGAATTTGATGCTCTGTCTGACTCCATCCAAAGAATTGTTGCCCATTATCCTCACACTGAGTCATTGCGGGTGATTTCAATGTACACAATTCTTCTTGGCTTCGCTATTCTGGCCAGTCAACACCCGAAGGAAGGTATGTTGAGGTCTTTGCTGAGTTAAATCAGTTAACTCAGCTTGTTGATGAGCCAACTCGAATCCCTGACGTTGCAGGTCAATCCGCCAACACCCTAGACTTGTTTCTTACCTCTGACCCTAATAAATACACAATCAGTGTATTACCGCCTCTAGACACATCAAACCATTGTATCATATCTGCAAATTTCTCATGTCAAAAAAAAACCCAGTTAAAGAAAAAACTCCTATGAGAACCATTTGGCAATATGAGAAAGCCAACTGGGACGGTCTCAATGAATTCTTCAGGAACTATAACTGGTGACTATGCTTCCTCGATAGTGACGTAGATTCTAGCGCAGATATGGTTACAAATTTAATTCTTTATGGAATGAGAAATTTTATTCCGAATATGGTAAAATCTATCAAACCTAAGAAAAACTCATGGTTTGATTCGAGCTGTAAAGAGGTTATTAGGATCAAAGATGTAAGTTTCCTGATTTATAAAGACAACCCTACTGAGGAAAACCGAAATAAGTTCAAACAAGCTAGAAAGACCTTAATGGTCATATTCGACGAACTAAATTTTTGCATGATCAGAAATTAAGGCAAAAAATACTATACAATGTCCCAAAGGTAGTAAAAACTTCTGGTCATTTGTAAAAAATGTACGAAACACCACGTCATCCTCGGTTCCAACGCTTGTCCACAATGACACTCCCTATGTAAGCTCGATTGATAAAGCCAATTTGCTTGCAGCACAGTTTGCTGTTAATTTGACGCTACCGGAGAGTGTAATGAGTCCTGTTCTTGAGAGCGTAAACGATTCTATGGGACGAATCTTCTTTCGCACTCGTGCAGTCGCAAGAGTACTGAAAGACCTTGACATACACAAATCCACTGGCCCGGATAGTATCCCCCTATTGTTCTGAAGAGGTGTTCTTCAACGCTGGCAAAACCACTGCGTAAGCTTTTCCATTTTTTCTACAGGTCTCTTTACGAGTGGATTGAAAATAGTATTTGTCCCAGCCTGTCCCTAAAAAGACGAATTCTCCTCTCCCTCTAACTATCGTCCAATAGCACTCACGTCTCTCCCTTCCAAGGTCATGGAAACGCTGATTAATTATCAGCTTAAGAAATATCTTGAAGAACGAAAGCTTCTTAATGACCGGCAGTATGGCTTTCGTAGCAATAGGTCCACTGGTGATCTCATGGTTTATCTCACCGAACAGTGGAACAAATCTTTACATCGTTTTGGAGAAAGTAAGATTATTGCACTTGATATTTCAAAAGCATTTGATAGAGTTTGGCATCAAGCTCTCTTATCGAAAATGCGTGCTTTTGGTATTGATGAATCTCTTCTTCGTTGGATTAGAAATTACCTTTCTAACCGTTCAATATACAAGTTGTATTGGATGGTTTCAAGTCTGAAATTCATAAAATAAATGCTGGTGTCCCCCAGGGCTCCGTTTTGTCTCCGACTCTCTTCCTTATATTCATAAATGATCTTTTGTCTGCCACTTCTAATCCATTAAACTGTTTCGCCGACGACAGTACCCTCAGCTTTTCATATTCGTTTCTAGATTCACATCCTTGTCCTTCGGATGTGGAACTTCAACGGTAGCGTATGATAAGCTCATTAAATTCTGATCTTGACAGCATTGTTCAATGGGGAATCAAAAATCGTGTGGAATTTAATGCTTCGAAAACTCAATGCTGTCTCCTGTCGTTAAAGTGTAACTCACACCCGATGCCGCTTTCTATGAGTGGCACTTGCATCCAGGAAACTAATCAACTGTCAATACTCGGTATGAGTATCACAGATCACCTTTTATGGAATGATCACATATTTGACATTGCCAAAAATGCTGCCAGGTGTTTAGGATTTCTCCGACGGTGCAAGAAATTTAGCACCCCTTCTGATCTGGCTGTAATTCACAAAGCCTTCATTCGTCCAAAACTTGAATATAACTCGCATATTTGGGCAGGAGCCCCTAAAACAAGTTTGATCCTTTTAGATAGGATACAAAAAAGAGCTTTGAAAATGATAGGCGATAGAACTATAACCGAAACATTTACATCTTTCGAACACCGAACAGGAATTTATTTTCAATTGATAAAATTGATAAGCTGTTTAGTCTATCTTGTAGCATTGTGCTTCGAAGTTCATTTTTTACCCGGTTCAAATTCGAAAATGAACGCTCTCCACTGCAGTTTGAAACCATCAAAGATAAAAGAATTCTACAGGCAGTTTCTACATTTGGATACGAGTATGTTCCCAATTTCATCCACTGTAATTAGACTGTAGAATTTTGATATTGTAATAAGATCTTCATCTACATCTTTTTTGAATTCTTTTAAATACTGTACGAGCTGCAAGCATTCTACCTCAAATTCTTCTGCATTAACATCTCTATGGTTTTTTGAAAACTGTTCGCAAGAATTTCTTGATAGCAATTGGATCGTATTTTTAATAACAAAGTAATAGTGTCAATAATTGGAAAAAAAGTTGATATTTTAAACTTTTCTTTCCCAATTAGCTGGACGGATGGTGAAGGACCATCAAAATATGTGGCACGCGAACTTCGTACTATCTTTCGTTGCAATAAGTCTTTATAATTAGCATCCGGATTCTGAATTTTGGCACACGCTTCAAATTTATCAAAATTCTCCCTTATAACATTTATGAAAGAACATAGTGAACAAAGCAAATTGGCAGCAACGTCAATCGTTATTGTTGCTTTTTGAAGGCTCTTGCTTGTTTTATGAATTCTTTCTAATATTGTGCTCCAAATTTCTGTTAAAATGAGGAACTCCAGTTTTGACGTTTTTTTAGACGGGCTTAGCGCTTCGCTTTCTGGAGCTTGCTCTGGATCTCTAGAGATAGATGTCAAGGCTTCAGTAATTTGCTTATAACCATGATGGAGCGCGTTAACCGCATCAGCTCGTGCAGACCATCTTGTTTCAGAAAGGCTTTTAAGAACTCTAAACATACATTCAATTTACTCTAAACATACATTCAATTTATATTCCAGCGATGGGTAGAAGCAGAAAAAAAGTTGTATATTTTTTGAATCACTTGAAAGAAACTTGTTGCCTCTTGCAGACAACCAGCCGCATGAAGCCTACTAAGTTAAGAGAATGTGCTGCACAAGGTACAAAGGTAGCAAATTCTTGCTTGCAAACCAGAATATTTTACCGAAATATTAGACGGATTATCATAGCTTTGTCCTCTACAATCCTCTATTGAAATATCATGATTTTCCAGAAATGTGAAGATTGTGTCAGCTAAATATTCAGATTTATACTCTTGAATATTTATAAATTTTAAGAGCCTTTCGATGGGAACACAATTTTTAACATACCGAATTACAAAAGTCAACTGGTCCATATGAGAAAGGTCGGGTGTACTGTCAACACTTAGGGACAAATATTTTGCCGATCTAATTTCACCTAAATTTTTTATTAGAACTTGTTTTCCCATTATATCAATGAATTCGTTGGAAATATTTGCTGATAAATAGGAAGTGTATCCCTTTCTTGAGTTTTCACATTTTTTTAAATGATCTGCGATGAATGAATCATCATGGGACAACTTTGTGTTTGTTTTTGGAGGCAGTTAAAAAAGTCAACATGTGAGCAGAACTGTGCAGTAGAACGAAAGCAGAGTTGTTAAAATAATGTTGACAGCGTGTGCAGGTGTATGATTAAAGATTCATGTTGCCAGAAGTTTAAGATGTTGAGGAGGAGAATTTCAACGGAATGGAGAGTAAAATGAAACTTGTTTTTCTGTTACTGTCTACTAACCTTATTTCGTTTTCTATACTTATTTAATTCTTGTATAGATTCATTCATTTTGAGTTGGTGGATTTGGGGCCAAATAATTGCGGGGCCCTGGGCCCTAGTCCACCAGATCCATGCCTAAAGACGCCACTGAGATCAGCTTCAAAATTATATATAATTTTTTGAAGTAACATATTCATAACATAAAGAGTGTCCCAAAATTAACGCAAGATTTGAATTTGCCGCCATTTGTGCAGTGAAGTGTTGGCAACCCTGAAAAAAAAGCAATTTGACAGCTAACAGTATAGGGTTATTAAAAATGGAGCGTTACACGAGAGAACAACGTGTCTTCATTATTAAAGAATATTTCAAAAATAGTGAAAGCTTGGCGGCTGCAGTTCGAAAATTTCATACAAAATATGGTCGGAATAGTGTTTTAACTTCGTCAACTGTGAAGAGATTAATTGAAAAATTCATGGAGACTGGATCCGTTGGAGACGCCAAACACACTGGTCGTCCAAAAACAAGCCGTTCAAATGTGAATGTCGAAGCAGTGCGTGAGAGTGTTGCTGACAATCCAGGAACGGGAACCTCAATTCGACGTCGTGGACAAGAATTGCAAATTTTGAAAATGATGCTGGTCAAGCAGTGACTGTTACTGGTGCTCGATATCGCGACATGATTACACAGTTCTTTCTGCCAAAATTGGATGATATTGATGTGACCAATATGTGGTTTCAACAAGACGGTGCCACATGTCATACAGCCCGTGAAACAATTCAATTACTGCATGAGACATTTCCAGGTCGTGTACTCTCTCGTTTCGGTGATCAAAATTGGCCTCCTAGATCGTGTGATTTAACACCATTACTTACTTACTTACTTAAGGTGGCGCTACAGTCCGGGGCGGACCTGGGCCTCAACCAACATGCGTCTCCAGCCAGCTCGGTCGCTAGCTAGCTGTCTCCAGTTTCGCACGCCAAGTTGGTTGAGGTCCTCACCCACCTGAGTGCGCCACCTGAGTCGCGGTCTTCCTCTACTGCGCCGTCCCTCGGGATTGGATTCGAAGACCTTCCGGGCTGGAGCGTTGATGTCCATTCGCTCTACATGACCCAGCCATCTAAGCCGTTGGACTTTTATTCTGCTTACTAGGTCAGTGTCGCTGTACAGCCCGTACAGTTCGTCGTTATATCTTCTCCTCCATTCTCCATCTATACGTACGGGACCAAAAATCACCCGAAGAATTTTTCTCTCGAAGCATCCTAAGACGTTCTCATCCTTCTTTGACAGGGTCCAGGCCTCAGCGCCATAAATGAGAACCGGGATGATGAGTGTCTTATAGATGGTGATTTTAGATGCTCGAGAGAGGACTTTACTTCTCAATTGCCTTCTAAGTCCAAAGAAGCAGCGATTTGCAAGAGTTATTCTTCGTTTGATTTCAGCGCTGGTGTCGTTGCCTGTGTTTATAGCGGTGCCTAGGTAGACAAAGTCCTTAACTACCTCGAAGTTATAGCTGTCCATGGTGACGTTTTGTCCAAGACGTCGTTGTTCAATGTCCTTTTTTGATGACAGCATATACTTGGTCTTGCCCTCATTGACCACTAAACCCATCTTCTTCGCTTCCGTCGCAATGCTCAAAAACGCTCCACTGACATCACGCTTTGATCTTCCAATTATGTCAATATCATCTGCGTATCCGAGTAATTGGATGGACCTTTGGAAGATTGTGCCTCTAGTGTTGACGGTTGAGTTTTGCACAATTCTTTCCAGAACGATGTTGAAGAAGTCGCATGACAGTGCATCGCCTTGTCTAAAACCTTTTTTGACATCAAATGCATCGGTGAGATCTTTTCCGACCTTGATGGAGCAGCGTGCATTCTCCATCGTCATTCTGCACAAACGGATAAGTTTGACAGGGATGCCAAAACTAGACATTGCTTTGTAGAGCTCTTCCCTATGGATGCTGTCATACGCGGCTTTAAAATCGATAAAGAGATGGTGGGTATCGATTTGAAGCTCCTGGGTTTTTTCCAAGATCTGCCGTAATGTGAATATTTGGTCGATAGTGGACTTTCCTGGTCTGAAGCCACACTGATAAGGACCTATCAGGTTGTTGACGAACGGCTTCGGACGTTTACATAATACGGAAGAATGGATTTTATATGCAATGTTCAAGAGACTGATGCCTTTGTAGCTGGCGTAATTTAGAGGGTCTCCTTCTTGTGTATTGGAGAAACTTTGCTGAGATTCCACTCATCGGGCATACTTTCTTCCAACAATATTTTGCGGATGAGTTGGTGCATGCTCCCTACCAAGTCATCGCCTGCTGCTTTGAACAATTCGGCAGCAATGCCATCAGCTCAAGCAGCTTTGTTGGACTTCAGTTAAGATATAGCTATCTTCACTTCATCGAAGGTGGGTAGGCGGAATTGTTGATCTGCGTCGCCTAAGTTGAGTGGTTCTACCTCCCTTACAGCGCGATTCGGTTCGTCATCGCCGTTATATAATTTGGAGAAGTGGGCTTTCCATATTCTCAACATAGACTGCGGTTCTACTACGATGTTCCCCTGATCGTCTTTACAGGCTTCGGTTCGTGGCTGGTACCCTTGGGAGTTCTTTTTTACCTTTTGGTAAAATTAACGAACCTCATTCCTGTTGTAACATCCCTCTATCTCCTCGATCGCGCGCTTCTCGTGCTCTCTTTTTTTCCATCTAAGAAGCCGGTGTTCCTCTCTCCTCCTCTGCTCGTAGAGCTCGCGAGCAGCTCTGGTCCTTCTGTGCAGGGCCGTTTTGTATGCCTCTTGCTTCGCTGCGTGCGCTTGCCGGCATTCGTCGTCAAACCAGGGGTTTCGCTGTTGTGGACGTGTGAAACCTAGCACTTCAGAGGCGGCATCTCTGATGGCTGCAAGGCAATGTTGCCACTGGTTTTCAATGCTTAATGCATGCAGCATAGGACTCCTTAAGAGGTTACTAGAGACTCGATCGGAAAAGGACATGGCAGTCTCTTGCGATTGTAGCCGTCTAACGTCGAAACTTCTCACAGTACTTCCTTGTTTTGGCTTAGACCGGGATATCCGTAGCCGTACCTTGGCTACAACGAGGTAGTGGTCCGAGTCAATGTTGGCCCCTCCGAACACCATTAGACTTCTTTTTATGGGGTTATTTGAAATCGCAAGTCTCTGTCAACAAGCCCACAACCACCCGTGCATTAAAGGAGGAGATTCAACGCTGCATTAACGAAATTCAGCCACATTTATGCAGAATGGTCATGGAAAATTTCAACAAAAGAGTGCGCATGTGCATGCAAAGCCGTGGAGGCCATTTGTCCGATGTGTTATTCCATACATAACCCTATCCTATGTACTTTACGAGTCAATAAAAATATAACTATCAAAAGACTAAAAACGGCGTTTTCTATTTAAATCAAATGTTGCGTTAATTTTGGGACACCCTTTACAATCTAAGATTTTTAAAAAATTAACCAATAACATCCATTTACCTCTCCTACACAAAAATATCTACTTCTTTTGTTTGTTCTTCAAAACACAAGTTGTAGGTACATTTACCTTTAAGAAATTTTAATTGTAAGTTGTCATAATAAACAACTAAGAACATGAGACTTTTAAAACCAATAAAACGTTCAATGAATCTTAATCAGAACCCACACATCGCCGCCGGCTTCCACCGCCGCGCCGCGGCCGCTGACTTTGTTTGACTGCACAGCAAATATTCAAGTAGGTAGATACTCTCGTTGTATATAGAACTAATTTAGTTCTCAAATTGAACACACAAAATAAAACAAAAATGCTAATCAAGGACACTTCCGATGACTACATTGACGGCGACTGCAACGATGACGACGGATAAAAGGATAATCCATTAAAATTGAAGTTCCGGAAATCGGATATTTATAAAGGTATACGACTACAACTTACCAACGCACCCCTTGTATTGATGGTTAAATCAAAAAGTATACCTATGGAAAGTATAAATATACGTATAGAAGACTCCCAATTCCAATCAACGCAGCTCATGTTTCGAAAGTCAATCCATCGCATCGCATCGCCCCGCCATCCATCCATATACCCATTTTCATTTATGATGTGAATAAATTGGAAATCAAAACTAAACGATTCAATTGATCAGGCTTCATGACACGAATCGACCCATTCAGATTCAGAATTATTGAGAGTTTCGAGCTGATGGGCGCATTATTGGGTCTGATGTCGAGATGGCGAGATTCTATGCGTGTGGGCTCGCTAGACTCTCTCTTTTTTTTTAGCTGTCACTGTCATGTGCGATGGACTGACTGACTGAAGATTTCGGTTCATTTGATCGTTTTCGATCATTGAAATTGAAAAATCTCCGTCAGGAATATCAATCAACAGCAAATGATCGTAGTTGGTGGGATTTTTGTGTTATTGATTATTTTTTTTCATTATTTTATTTTTGATATCAAAGTCAAGTTGAGTCTTTCAAAAATTGTAAGAGTCCGTGACATGCACAAGAGACTCTTAACTCTTAAAAGCAACAATAGAACATAGTGAGTATATGATTCCAGTTGCAGACACGCATTCGGTAAATAAAAATATTAAATTTTATTACTTAATTTCATATGATTATGGTTTTTTTTATATAAAGAGCGTTATAGCACTTTACTGCGCTTCGAGGAGATTTTCGAGAGGGAAACTTGAGAGGAAATAATAATAATTATTATTATATTGTTATATAATGGTTGAAGAGATTTTATATGTGACATTTATGAGTGTTTGGCGCCGATCATTCTTCAACGTTTAGAGTTGAATGTGAGATATGCATATGTATGATGAGAGTTGTGTATAGATTTTGAGTTTGCATCGTGTGAAATGTCAATGATCGAAAAACCTGAAACTTGAGACACTTGAGACTGAAAAAAGTGTGAATCATGTTAGAATTAATCATTAGGATACAAAGTAAGACATAAAGTAGAAGGTATATAGAATTATTTTATTCTGAGTCAGAATATATTTAAAAAAAAAAAAAGAAGATTTTGTGAGTTTTTAATGATTGGTATAAAGTAGTGTCTTAGGCTTAAATTTTTTAGTATCATATTTTGTTTTATTTTCGAAAGATAATTTCAAAATTTGTGAAGTAAGTTTTACTGTGAAATTAAGTCACGTTATTATTTCACTGGTATAAAAAATCATTGCTTAAAAATTTAAATGGTCGAAAACTACATTTTTTCTTTTGTTGTTAATTTTATAGTTTTTCGGTAGTTATGACGGACGATACTTAGGGCTTTCCCAATAACAAGTTTTATTTTGAATGGAGGCAAATTCCAATTTTAAAGCTGGCCTTTATTTACTTAAGGTGGCGCTACTAGGGCCTCACCCAACTCAATTGGCTTTTTAGCCCAAAGAAACAGCTGTTAGCAAAAAGTAATTCTTCGTTTGATTTCAACGCTTATGTTGTTTTCTGTACTCATAGCGGAGCTTATAGGTAGACAAAGTCCTTAACTTCCTAAAAGTTACATCTGTCGATGTTGACGTTTTGACCGAGATTTCGGTGTTGTAGGCACTTATTTATCACTAAACCCAGGATCTGTCGTAATGTAAATATTTGATCGACTGTGTAAATTTCCTGGTCTCAATCCACACTAATGATAGGGACCTATTAGGTAGTTGACGATGGGCTTTAGACTTCATATATGTCAAAAAAGACGGGATTGTTGGCTTTCGTCATCTATTGAATGGGCCATTCTGTCTGACAGTGGGATTTGGTTAGTTGTCGCCGTTATACAGTCTACAGTCAGTCTAGTCGTTCAATATCCTCAGCATTGCCTGCGGTTCTACTATGATGTTTCTATTTTCGTCGCGGTTCGCGGTTTATGCACTTGTAAATTTCATTTCTCCTGTTCATAGAACTTTCGAAATTCATTTCTGCTTTTAAACCTCTCAACATCTTCGACCGCACACTTCTCAAGCCCTCTATTCTCTTTCCTTCTGAGAAGTCGGTATTAATCATTCCTCTTCAGATCATCATAGAGCTCGTTAGTAGTTAGTTAGTTTCGCCTTCTGTGTAACTCCGCTTGCTTTTCGTACCTGATGTTTTGCTACATTTGGGTGTCAACATTTCTTATTAAAGCTGGAATTTTTTGTATTCTCTGATTGCACCTTGGCAATGTTGAGAACGGGCACTATTTCTATAAGATAAAATTACATTGTTACTAAAAATTGAACTATAAACGCTGAAATTTTTAAAATTCACTCTGATACTACGAGTATAACATTCACTGTGATTTTTTTTTTTTGATATTAATATAACGAATATTTTGGGTGGAATGCCTTTTAACAAACGTTATCAGATTATTTGAGCACCACAAATCACAATTCCGTTTATCAAAATACGAAAATAGTCTCCATCAATGAAGATAATCAGCCTTATTTTGACATTCTCTTTCGTTCGAAAGTTATTCGAATTCGTACGATACGTATTTTCACTTTCTAACGTTCATTTTGATTCGAAACTTAAGCAAACTTTGACATTCTAATCATTCGAAACAAACGTCATTTATTAAGCGTTTACCTACATTTTGAAGAGAGAAATTAAAAGAAAAACATGTAAGTTCTGTTTTTTTTCCGAAAAATAAAGAAAATGTAATATATTTTAATGAAAATCTGTTGATGTTTTAATTAAAGGTCACAGTCACACTCAAATTGGACAACGCAACGAGGGAACAGAAGGAAGTTCTCATAAAGCTGATGAAAGAAAACCCAGAAATCGCGAGGGGTTTTTTAACAAATAGAAATAGACGTTGATCGGTTTTGGAGAAATGCCGCCGATAAATTGAATAGCTACGGGCCCCCAACTAAGGACGGAGCTACTTGGAAAAAGGTGAATTGTTTGTATGTATGTTTATGTATGTGTTAACCAGCATTTGGGTTCAAGGTTTGGGCCGACTTCAAAACAAAAACAAAAAAAAAATTGGTGGACAATGAAGTCAAGAGGAAGCAGTCGGGTTTCAACGACAATAATTTAATAATCTTCACTGAATTTGAAGAAGCAATCAGTCAGGCTAACTGCACTTGCTGAATCAGTGAAAGGAATACGTGGGAATGTATTTGGCATAGCTCAGCCTCCGACAGAAGAGTCTGAAACTTTGCCAAAATCAAATGACGTGTCGATGACATCTTGCCATGAGGCCGAAAATGGGAGTGAAGATTTGTCTCCACATTGTAGTAGAAGGCCCAAAAAAGACACACCTGTGCAAATTCTACAAAAGCAGAATGATGTTCAACAAGTTTTTTTTGAAGATTTGTGTTCTAAACTGAACCACATTAAAGAAGAACTCCACCGAATAACCCGCTATTTACAGAGGACCAGCGATACACAAAAAGAAAATTTTGAAGAAAATCGTCGACATCATCTTGCCCTGGAAGATTTATTGCGCCAGAAGTTGGAGCTAAAAACAAAACTTCTAGATGTTCAACTTGACCAGATCAAAGCTAGGCTAAACACTTCAACTTAACAAGATGATTAAGGACATGACAACCTAAAATGAAAATGTGCTGTGAAAAGAATTCCTTTTTTATTTATTATTATTTATTTTTTTTATTGAAATTGTTTTGTTTCTGTTTTATAAATGTTTGTTTTTTAAATAAAATAAAAACTTAAAAGTAATTTAAAATTTTCTGTTACAAAAACGATGCAGCGATTCTGTCACGAGCGTTTCGAGCTTCGTTTAAATGTGTACTTTCATTCTCATCGGCATCAAAATCCATTAAAAGACTTTCGTTACGATCTTCAACATCAATATTTTCGCAATCTTGAACTTTAAAAAAAATGCAAATGTTGTGCAAGGCTGCGCAGACATTTACTATTTGAGCAGCTTTCTCTACAGAATAATGCAACTGTCTGGCCTTAAGACAGCATCTGAATCTATTTTTCAGTAAGCCAATTGTCCGTTCGTTGATGTTTCGTGCCTTGGAAAGCTGAATATTATACTTGCTTTCAATGCTTCCTGGAACCGGAGATCGGAATGGTGTCATTAACCAAGGTTCTAGTGGATACCCTGCGTCACCTTAATAATTAAGTGTGAAATATATCTATAAAAAATATTTACATTTACAATTTTGATGCTTCCTTACCTAAGAGCCAGTTGTTTCTTTGTTCTGTTCCGGTATATTGATGCAGTAGATGTGAGCGCGCTGCAGATACCTTCCAAGCTAAGGCATCATGCGTTGCACCAGGGTGAGTGGCATCCAAAAACCTTATTCTCATTTTATGGTCGCAGATCTATCAAGGTGAAAAATTGTATTCCACAAACTTATAAGAAAAATATCTTACTTACTATCATAACGTTCAAACTGTGGAATCCTTTTCTATTATAAAATAAGTGTCTCAGTTCCAATGCAGGAGATTTGATGGCAATGTGCGTTCCATCAACGCATCCTATTACTCCCGGAAAGCCAAATTTTTCGAAGAAATGTTGTCTCATCTCTTCCTTTTCCTCGTGGTTTAATTTAAAGTTAATCCATTTTGTGCCAAGTTTGACTTCCAGTTTATTTAAAACTATTTTTATGCACTCATCGGTGATTGGGACAACTTAAGTGTCGCATCTTTTCCGACTCCAAATTGGTAGCCTCCTTCGGCAAAAAAGCGCAAGGCTAGCATTAAAATGGGCGGTATAAAGAAGTTCCCCCCTGTATCTCGATGGAAAGCTCATCCAAGACATATTTAAATGCCCGTTTATTGAGGCGAAAGTTCCTTACAAATCTACAAAACAAAATCAATTTAGTCACCACGATTTATTTTTGCAATAGACAAATTTCACATCAATTTTATAGGTATGTACATATGTAGGTATACTTACTTTAAATCGTCAAACTCAAACGGATTTGATGCGCCCATAATCCTTCTTTTAAAAACATGTTCCCGTTCTTCGCCATTAGAATTAGCAAACAAAACTATTGCCACTGTTTACTTTCTCCAAAATAAATAAAAAACTACACCGATTTGAAGTTTATAAACTTTAATTAAACGATTTTAACGACTGTGTAACTTTTTGGTTCTTGTTGAAAATTGTGAAGTGTGACCAGGTGTGATTCAAATAAAGAGATTTAAAGTTACATTTTTTTGGTAATATATGTGGGACGAAAGCAAATCGAATTATAAGCACATTAATTATTTTATTAAATTTAAAGGTGCTGAGTTAGCTGTACAAAATTTTGTAATTTATTTTTTTTACTTTTCATATCAATAAACTTAAATTTATGTTCCCATATTCAAAGCTTCATTGATGGTTTTTTAAATAATTAACATCACTTGCACTTAGAACTTTATTAATTTAATTTTTCTTAAGTTAAGATATTTTTTGTTTTCCATCCAATTGTTTCAATGAAATTGGAAGTTTATGGAACAATTTTAAATTTTGTTACTTTGGTCACACTAAATAAGATCGAAACTTCAAACAGCTGACTTCGAATTCGAGTTCATTCCGGTTCATTTAATGTATTCATTCAATGATGAACATTATTCGTTAGAATGTCAAAATACAGAAATTTCATTCTAATGAATAGATCTATTCTAACGAATTGGCTATTCATTAGAATGTCAAAATAAGGCTGAATATTTCGATGAAAATCCAGATCAATTTGATGCAATTTAAGGACCAATCAGTGAAGATACGAAGTTGCTGGTACTTGTACGGCTTTATTTCCTAAGTTAACTGAACCATAAAAATGTTGCAAAATACGCTGTTATGTTGTTGGTGAAATTCCAAAGATCAGCTCAATTGTTTCCACCAGATTGACTAATGACGGCCCAGAAGATGCTTCATAATTTGTGTTAACAATTTCAAGGCTTGAATCTTGTATTGTTCCATTTTCAATGATGGATTAGGTTTAACTGGGTAAAATAGAAAGGATTTAAAAACACCATATATCGGGTTTTTCAATAAGAGCGCTATAAAAGTTTTTTTTTTTTTTTTTTAAATAAAACAAAAACTGTTTTGGATATTAATGAAATTCTTTATTCCTGTGAAAGTACGTTCGATGTCATTTTGTATGGAACTCGATTTCTTTTGCATGGCCACCACGGGCACGCTTGCAGAAGTCCGTACGCTGAACCCAATTTTCGACGGTTTTCAAGCATGGCCGATATTGCCGAAGTTCATCAATCGTCGGTCGCTGGCTTGTTCGGCATGGACCATAGACTTAACGTAACCCCACATGAAATAGTCTAACGGCGGCGTCAAATCGCACGACCGAGGCGGCCAAGCGACTGGACCATTTCGGGAGATAACATACGTTCTCCAAACTTGGTTTCAAATAAATCGATTGTGACATTGGCTGTGTGGCTTGTGGCGCCGCCGCACAGTGGGGCAGAAATGGCCATTTTATGATATCAATTATTTTTTAAGGTAAAAATGCTATTATGATGGCTGTTTGTGTTTTTATGACAAAGGTAGTAGTTTATTGAAACCTCTGGTACAGATTTAAATTTCGGGAATATTGTATAAACTAACCTGGAATCGCTTATTTTAAAAGTTTTAATTGACGAATTCTACTTGTTTAAAAAATAATTTTTTTCTAACCTATGATCACTTTTTTGAAGAATTTTAGTATTCTGAATTAGAATCCGAAGCTTAAAAATTCCAGCACAGCGCGTTTCTGAGATATTCTAAAACAATCTCTTCACGTTTTTGAGAAATAACAATATTAAAAATGTCAACAAAAAATGTTTTTAAATTCTTTTGAGATTTAGATCTCAGTATAATTTTTGAACGCAAAAGTTGTCGTGAGATCTAAAAGCACTTGAAAATAACATGTCTGCGACCCTTCTAAATTCAATCAAAATCCTGTGAATAGAAGTGATTTTAATAAACCTACTCTGCGGGACATATTATTTTAATATAATACAAGATTTCTTGCATATTCAGATTAAGATATTTCAAAAATGGGATTTGTTGGAATTTAGTAGTTTCGAATTCGTATTTAAGCAACGAAACCTTGGGTAAGAAACATTTGAGTACACAATTATGTTGTAATTTAGTGTTGTCGAAATACTAGGCTAACTTCTTATGACATTGTATTGATGTCGAGACAGTTTAGCTTCCATCATCATTGACAAAGCTTCTAAAGTAGACATTTTTTTAACTTATTACAGTTTTGCAATTTGTTTAAAAAATCTGGGGATGATGTTGCTTCTTTGACCAAATCAGCTTCTTGTTTTTGACCAGACGCTCGTAAGCTCATTTGAGCTGCAAAAACAAGTTCAGATGTTGGAACAGTATTTCGTAACTCTGCATGCCGTGCGCTTTCGTTTTGTCTGCTCTCTACTGTTGGCAAAATCAAGTGCAGGGCGTCCAACGGATGGGAGATATTTTTTGAACGAAAAGTTTTTACTGAGCCAACTTTTTTCAGACGAAAAAAAACGTTTTTTCATTCGGTGTGAGCGATCCCTTTTAATTATGAACTGGGATTTAAAATGTTTTAAAGCTACCTTTAAATTAGTGATGTGACTTGGGCTACAAAAACTTTTATTTTTTATGTAGGATTCAACATCTGAGAACTTTTGATCAATGTTTGTTTGCTTGCTCAAAAAATAAATTTCGACCAATATTTTTCTTGAGCATTGGTCTTCAGAACCTAAAAACAAGTTGCAAAGTGCAAAATGAGAAATGGTTTTCAAAAAAGTAAGGAGTAGGCAAAATAACATTTAATTTAGTGTAGATGTCAATTTACTTAATTTTTTTTATTTAAGGCTCAAAATTGTAAATAAAATGGAAAGCATAATATTTTTTTGGTAAAGTAAAAATTTTTCACAACCTTTTTTCATTTAAATAATTGTTTGAAAAGTTCAAAAATATTGTTAACTTGCAATTTAGAACAGAAAAGGAGAAGAGAAATTGTATTGAATAGAAGGACTATTGGTATAACAATTTTGAGATAATTTTTTGAAAAAAAAAAAAAAAAAATTGAAGCACTTAAAAACAATTTTATAATAAAATTTAGCTATCAGAAATTGAATATTGTTCCTAAAATGTTGTAAAATAAATTTATAAATAGAAGTAAACAATTTTTCAGCTTTTTAAATACTATAACTTTATTTTAAAAAATTGAAAACAAATATTTGGGGCAAAAGTCAAGCACTTTTGTTTTTTTGGTAGTATAGGTATATTGTTCCTGAAACTTTTCCCACTTTCAGACCTGCTTGACTTTTGCCCCAACAGAAGATATGAAGTGAAAAGTAAAAAAAAGCCTTAACAAAATTTCTTCTTTTCATTTCAATTATTTCAACATAAAGATTTCTTTTTTTTATATTTTTAAACTTCAATCATAATCTACATACCTTTATCTAGGTGTGACATTTTTTGAAACTTTTTTCCGATCTTAATTTTGATTTTATGAATAAAACTAAAGTTAATCTTTTTTAGCACTTTTTAAATAAGCGATTTTTGCACATTAAAAGTCTACTTTGAGGGGCTGTCTAACCTTGACTACGAGACATAAAAAAAAAAACCACACTCTTCATATCAGATTTTCCGTTAGCTTTAAGAGAGCGAACTTTATAATCCCGTTGCTTTAATTTTGCAAGGTGACCTTTTTATCATCACCATGTATGGAGCTGCCCCACTGTGCGCCGTTCTGTTGGAACCACATATCCTCCAAGTCCACATCATCCAATTGAGGCCAAAAATATTCGGTTATCATTGAACGGTAGCGATCACCGTTCACAGTAACGTGCCGGTCTTGATCATCACGGAAGAAGTACGGCCCAATGACGACGCCGCTCCGCGCCGTCGTCGTCGGCCCATAAACCACACCAAACTGTAATTTTTTCGGGATGCAATGATGACTCATGGAGAACCGTGTGGATTGCTGCCTTATCAATACCGCATATTTTGTTTATTGACGAAGCCATTCAGCCAGAAATGAGCCTCATCTCTGAAGACGAAATCCGAATCCTTTTCAAGTTGTTGCTCTGCCCAATTCACGAACATACGACGCTTCTGGTGGTCAAGCGGCTTCAGTTCTTGCGTCAATTTAATCTTGTAAGGATGTAGGCCAAGATCTTTTCGCAAAATTTGCCACAACGACGGGCACTTCTCTGTCTCACTAAATTCTATGCCTGTGGATTCAAATTTTTCCACGAGACGCTCAATTGTTGATCTGCTAGGACTATTATCACGACCATATAAATTGGACGTAGCGCTCTTAACGTTGAGGTCACTGACTCCGAATTTCGGTTGTAAATTTTAATAATTTCGACTCGTTTTTGGCTCGTACATCTTTCTATCATGAAATGGCAAACCTTACTGAAGAGAAATGTTAAAAGAGCGGCAAGAAATATGGCGTCGTTTACTGTCCATGTCGCTCTACTTTTGTAGCGTCCTTTTTGAAAAACTCTGTACAATCTTGTGTCGTTAAAAAGTATGTAATATACTATATAACGAACTACCATGTTGAGAATTGCTCTGTTAAAAAGCGTGCCAGTGAAACGCTGCAGACAAGTATTTAACGAGTTGTGCGACAGAAATCAGGTCAAAAGAGGAAACTTAGACGTATATGATGGTTCCAGCAAGACGGTCAACGTGGAATATTGCCACCGACATCAAGGATTGTTTACAAAAATGACAACCAATTAATTTCACGTACCCCTAAAAAGCTTATTGTCGGCGCATTCACCCGATTTATCCGTGGACGATGTTTTTAATGCAGATATTTCGAGTCCAAAGCTTATGAAACTAAAACACGGGACTTGGAAGAGCTGACATTATTGCATTCAAAACTGCGCTGTGATTTTTCTGACACACCTTCTATAAGTGGCGTAGCTACCGCCGTATCAGCTGTATCCATGTAACAGGGCCCCCGAGATATAGGGCCCCCCAAAGATTTAGAGCACAAGACGTGTGTCAAAAAATTCACTTAAATATTTAATAAAGTTTTATTACAAAAAATGTTCGGATGATCATTTTCATGTCCTACCAACCAACAATACTACAACTTCAACCTGCAAACACTTTTTTATTATTTATTTATTATGCCTGACACAGCCACCAACTCCAACATCACACAGAAATACAAACCAGGGACCAGCGCGGTAGATTAAAAAATACTAAGGTACTTGCATGAACTAACAGCTGAAAAATTCGAATACTCCATTCCGAACCCTGTATGTATCTGCAACCAAAAAAAAGTCCCGTTAATTGTCTGAGGGAACTAATCAAAACGAATTTCAACAAGTTAACTGAAATGTTTCATCTGTCTGTGCGTGGATATACATTTTAAAAATTTACTCTAAAGTATTTTTGTGATTATTTGTAATTAGATATTTGCGTTGCTTAAAATATTATTTTTGTGGAAAAATGAGTGAAAATAAAAGAGAGTATCTAAGTGGAGCTCTGAAAATAAAAATCAAGAAAAAAGAGATAATGAGATCAAGAAACTTCCTAAAATCACTTCGTTTTTTCGAAAACCAAATGTTGCTGCTACTTCAGATTGTGTTGGTATGTAAATTCTTGGTCGGATCGGATTTTGTTATAAGTATGTAAATAAAACTTCAGAAAGTGGTGAAAAGTTTATACAAATTCTATATTTCTGTAAACACAAGCAAAGCATTAGGTATATTATTAATCTTGTCGATAAATTCTTGTTGCTAGGTAATGTCATGTATTTGCGTATCTATCTTTTGGATGTTCAGTTAATAGAAATGCAATTCTGGAAAAAATTCCTACGTTTGTTTTTATGTAGGGAAGTGTGTAACTAGGTAAACGATATCGTAGTAGGTACATTCGTTCGATCATTAGTGCTAAAAAAAAAGGTTTGGGTGGCTGGGTGACTTGATGCGAACCATAAAATTGTTCAACCTAGAAAAAAACTCTCACAGAGCATTTATTTGGCAAATGGGCACAAACGTTTGATTCAAATGATTGAAAAATTCTTCAACGATTAGACATTTATACAAAACAAATTTTTCGAGGTTGAATGTTGAAAATATTCTATTTTGAATGAAATATATTCTGGGTACCTAATGCTTTTGTTCCCAATCTTATTCGAAAATGTATCGATCCTTATTTTAATTTTCTTTTCTTTTCAAATGATAAAAACCCGAAAAGGGAGCAACATTTCTGAAAGTTTTTCGATTTAAGCGGTTTTAACAATGTTTACTACAATTTAATTTGTTTTGCCTGTATTTTTTTTTTAATTTAGTTTTTATAAAAATTAGAATGAAAAAAAAATCCTAGAATACGTAGGTATATAATGTATGTATCTTTTTTTTTTGTTGATAGAAGCTAGTATCAGTATTTCTATACGTATAATTATTATAATTCCAGAATTAAATGGGATTTTCGTTTGGTTTATTTATTTTTTTATCCATAAATTGATTTTATTCGAGACAAAACTCAGATTGATTTTTATTTGCTATGGTTTTTGTTTAGGTAGTAAATATATATACGAAATGATGCACTATGTGGTATTAGATCAAACTATACATTGATAATGAAAACCTTACACCAAATCAATTTAACCTCAACAAAAAAGGAAGAACGAGACGAATGTAAAAATGTTATAAACATTTTAGAGACCTACGACTTTATTGTGTTGATGTCATTTTTTTCTTCGCTGTTTGATATTATAAGTCCAGTTTCCAAATCCCTTCAAGATGAGGAAAATGACTTACAAAAAGCAAGTATTTTGCTTCAAAATCTTTTAGACGGTCTAGAAAAAGAAAGAAATCAAAAGAAATTCAGTGATTTACTTAAAAAGTCCAAGGATTTAGCCAACTATTGGGGAGTGACGCCTGTCTTCAAAAATAAAAGGAGGAAAATAACGAAGCGCTTTTTGATGAGTTTGCAGAAGATCATAGAATTTCTGATCCGGAAATTTACTTCAAAGTCAATATTTACTATTTCCTGCTTGGACATTTTGATTGGTAAAACTTAGCAAAGATTTCATAGTATTAGTAGTATGTTTGAAGTGTTGGAACCGGTTAAGCTTTTATCGTTCTCAAATGATGAGATAAATCAAGGATCAAAAAAGCTAGTGGAAAAGTACAATACAGACATATCTGGTTATTTCTGCAATCAACTAATTGCTCTAAAAACATCCCTTAAATCCGAAATCCTCAACATTCATTCCATAAAAGAACTTGCTAAATTATTAGTCATCGAATTTAATAGTCTTGCTTCTAGTTTTCCTGAAGTAATAACAGCATGCTTTCTCTTTTTGACTCTTCCGGTAACCACAGCAACAGCTGAAAGATCTTTTTCCAAGTTGAAAATAATAAAAAATTATCTCAGAAAAAAATTAGATACAGGGCACCTAAAGGTCTAGCTACGCCCGCCACTGCCTTCTATAGTAAAATTTTGAAAGATGACAGCTTAAAAAGTGAAATATTGGAAAACCATATTTGATTGTATTGGTATAAAGAATTTTAAAGCATTTTTCCTTACATTTCAAGTTCCAATTTACTAAAAAAAAAATATAAAGAACAAAAGCAAAGAAAGCAGTGATTAGTATAAAATGCTCTTAACAGAAAAAAAAGTATTTAAAGATTTTATAATGTTTATCTATTTTCTCGAATAAAGACACTCTCATTACATTATACGTTTAGGGAGCGTATCGTAATCCCGCTTTTTAAAATCCCGTTTTTAAAAAATCCCGAAAAAAAAGTTTTACAGTCCCGTCTTCTAAAATATACCGATTTTTTGAAATCCCGTTTTTTAAAATCCCGCTTATTCAAAATCCCGATCAATTAAAATCCCGCTTTTTAAAATCCCGTCAAATCCCGACAATCCCGTTTTTTTTTACAAAATACGTGCATTAAAATTAAATAACAATGTCAAAGGTTTTATGTTAAATTACTTGACTAAAATATTTTAATATCGTAATTTGTTTTGTTCTTACTGTACATAAACATTCATTTTTGTTTACAATATTAACTCTTGCACAAAAAATATGCATCCTGATCCTACAGCAAATCTACCTCTCGATAACGGTTTTACTGCTATCGTTGACTTTGTTAATTGATTTGAGTTTGTTTTAAAAGAATACTATTTTACTTTATATTTCTTATTTTTTGATATATGTTGTATTTGTCAAAGGTTACAATAAAATGAATCTAGAAAAATATCTCATTTTTTAATTTGTTTTAATTTTTTTCTAATTTCGATTTTGCAACCAAAACTTTAATTTAAAAAAAACTTTAATTGCAAAATCGGGATAATAAAAAACGGGATTATAAAAAACGGGATTACAAAAAGCGGGATTATAAAAAAGCAGGATTATAAAAGACGGGATTTTAAAATCGGGATTTTAAAAAACGGGAATATAAAAACCGGGATATCTAACCCAACCCATACGTTTAGGTATGATTGGTATGAACTAATTTCATACTTATCTGTGTCAAAAGGTTAAAATCAACAATTCAAAAAATGTCTTCTTATTTCTTGACATGTGCACTTGTAGAGTCTGAGGGTCTTTATTATTCGCCCCTGGTTTATTGTTATAATCAAAAACCAAATACCTCGAAAATACCTTTGAAACACTTTTAATTGTTTTTCTTTGTTTCACACTTCTGAAATGTTATTTTGTTAATAAACACTCCTCTATTGGATCTTGACATTCAAAGGTCCATCTTTGGTTTCAAAAATCTATACCTAATCTAAGCCGGTGCAGCTTCTCTGCGGCCGGCGCGCGGTGGCGGCGCGGATTCAACAAACAACTTGACATTTTATTTTCAAGTTCAATTAGTCAAACTGATTAAATCGTAAGAACAACAACTCACCCATAGATTGGTTCATATGATTTGCAAAGTGAACAATTTTAAACAACAAAATCCTTGATTTCCTTTTTAAAAGTCATGTTCTTCGCTCTTTTCTTATTGTTGATGATGATGGGATTTATCTAATGTAGAGAATTGATTTATAATCTTTATATACAAGTCGACTGCATTCTTCCAAAGGTAAAATACATATATTTATCTGTGGTATTGCGGAAAAAGAAGAAGAGAGTACCTCCGAGAGTCTCTGGGCAATAATGAGCGTGAAAAGTGATAAATTATTCAACGACTACGAACTTGACACTTAACGCGAACAATATTGGCAATGCGGCAATAATGCGGGTTATTCAGCATAAGAACAAAAGTAACAATATGACAGCGACAGCTGCTGCTGTTGTTGTTGGAAATGGAAATGGAAGCATAGAAGATCCTGGGAACTGAGCGCATATATCTCAGACGGACAGAGACACCGCATGCGGAATCTGCAACTATTTACAAAACAATGTTCATCAATGAACTTTCGCCTTGGCCTTGAAGCACAAACTTTAACCGGACGCAGTTCATTTATCATCTGAAACCGTTCGTTTGTTATTGCGTTCGTTTCGAAGAGCACTCCTTTAGGGCACCACACTAAAAAAACCACAACAAAAGCCAAACCTAGTTGTGCCATATGTCAAGAACTTTATATTTATATACCAACTGTATACTACATCATCTATAGTCATATATAGATATTTATAGTTTTGTATATAAATGGCCAGTCAGAGAGGTGATTTTTATGAGGGATTATCTCACCTAATGACTTTTATGCTGACAACTGTCATACATCATAAGAATTTGGTGCTGGAAGAAGTGAAGTGGGTGGTGCGGTGAGGGGTAAACATCGGCGGCGCAATAAATATCCAAGAACAATTCACGCTGAGTGCGACACGGCACACGGGTGAATCACCTGTTGATTCTGGAAATTATTGCTTGATGTTTTTATTTTATATTTATTAAGAATAGATTTTTGTTTTAAATTGTGTCTCAGCAAACGATATGGAATTTTATTATAGTTGAATCATTAATTTGATTGGGAAAAAAAATAAAAAAACAATAATAATCGATTATGATGGTGAATCTTTCCAACAAATTATTATTCAAACTCACCCACATTATAGACATTATAAGCCCGTAGGAATAGTTAAATTATGATTTAGTCTTAAGTGCTAGTTTTAAATGTAGAAAACCATTTAATAGTATTTAAAAAGAATTTTATAACAATCATAAATTAACTCGTAAATATTCCACAAATAAATTTTAGACGAGTTTATACCAATAAGGGTAATAGCTAAACTAGTTTTGTTTATTGAAACACTAAAACATAAATCCTCAGTTTTAAATCCCACATTCAGACGATCCAATCGAAAAAAATTCAACTGTTTGAGGTTCTTTTCTGACAAATATCTTAAATTGGAAAATTGATATTTTATAACTTTATAAACCCTACTTACACGCCAGATTCTCAGAATTAAATTTATGGGATATTCAAAATGTCATTATTTGATTAATACAAGTGAGTTCTTTTTAATAAGTATTTACAATCCTTTTAAATATTTTAATCAATGGTTAGAAAGAAAATAATACGAATAAACATCGTTTTTTTTTTTCAGATGACTATTTTTTATGTAGTTTGTGGGATATTCGTTCAAAATGTATATAATAACTGTGGGTTATTCGAAAAAGGAGTATTATTATCAAGTGTAAAAGTAATTAATATAAGTTACAAAAATATTATAGATCATAGATTTTTTGAACTCACAAACTTGTGGGATATTGTTCTGTTTTTTGATAATAATATTGATCTTTTTTGCGAATATCCCACACATGAGGCTATGAAATATTAATTTTCACAAAAAACAGCAAACGGTGTTCATCCGTTTGAAAAAAAGAAAAATTGCACCCAAAGGGGATGTGTTTTGACTTGTTGAGGATTATGTATTTGGGATTTTGATTTTTGAAAATTAAAACTGTTTGTTGGTACTTTTCTGACATAGTTATTTCTATGAAGGTGGTTGCTACTGATTCCCAATTGTAAACATAAGCTCTGGAATTGTTTTAGTGGTTTATTTGGAAAAGCAGTATTAAGTATAATTTTAAAACTCTTCAAATGGTCAAAAATATTAAATTTAAGTTCTATAAATAATAACACATGGATTATTGTTGTAACTCAAACAATTGTGGGATATTGGAAAAAATTGTTTTAGACTTATTTCAATATTTATGACCACGCATATGCGAATAGTCTTTAAAGAGTTGGTAACATAATGTAATAAATATTCGATGCGTTTTCTGTTGATTTTAATAATTATGCTCTTTTTTCCGAATTTCCCAGTATGAGGTAATGAATTTGATATGACAAAAAAAGTAAAAACCATCCTGTATTAAGGATTCTCCAACCCAAAACAGAAACAAAAAAAGATTGCAACCAAAATCAACATTGTCCAGCGATTTAATTTTTATGTATTTGGGATTTTGATTTTTGGGATTAAGCAAGCTTCGAAAATTAAAATACTTTCATTGATACCTATTTATTTTAAAATGGTTTCTGCTATTTCCCAATTACATACATATGGGCCTAAGTTACGCTCCGTAATCTTAAAAATATACTCGTATTTATGGGATATTCACAAAAGCAGTATAAATAACAATTTCAAAAGTCATCAAGTGGTCAAAAATGTTAAATGTAAATTTCATGAATCAGTAACCCATGGGGTTTTATTAAATGAACTCACACATTTTTGGGATATTCAAACGAAAAATGTATTTAAATTTCTAAAAGCTTAATTGTTTAAGTATTTATGGTTGGGTGTATATAGCCTTATAGAAGCTGTTAAAGCAACATTCTGTTGCTTTAAATGGTTATACATAATAATTTCTAGAAAATCCCACATGTACCTGAAGCAATGTTATTTTGGATCCGAAAAATGCTAGCGATAGAAATAGTGTTCTAGTCCGAAAATTACACCCTTTCCAGTTCTTAGGCTTTATTTTATGTTTTATAAATCAATTAAAATTTAAAAAAAAAAAACATTATATGAAAAGCATCACATTCAGAATAATTAATGTCCGTCAAGCTTGAAACACAAACGAATTTCGAAGTTCTAATGATGCAGGAATTTCGATCGTGGTGTTTCTAACTTGACGGACCTGAATAATTATAATCACACCACAACTTTAAGCGACTGAACTTCTTCAACTTGATGCAATATTTTAAATTATTTGGGCTTTGTTGGAAATTTTTAAAGTGTATTCTAATTATTTGTGGGATATTCACAAAAAAATAGCCAGATTTTATCTTCAATTATTTTTACGTCAAATTGGGATTAAATGCATTTAAAGTGGTCCTTGAAACATATCGAAAAATGCAGAAATACATCTAAGACTGACTAAGAGTCAATTTTAAGAATGTTATGATCCATTTATGGGATATTCGAAAATATTTAGTATTTCTTATGCAAAGGAGCATCATCATTTGAAATACTTCAAGGCTTTTTTAGTTCTTCATCGCATTTAAGAAATATTCAATCAAAAAGTCGATCTATTTATTTTTACCAAATGATGATATTTCTTTTTGCGAATATCCCATAAATAAGATGCTAAGATTCAATAGGAAATTGGTATAGAATCAACCATATTGATTGGTAAATACCTGTGTACATCGACTTTCCTCAATATTTTTTGAAATAGTTTGCTTAGTCTTAAAGACACTCAAATCCCAATTCAGTTTTGGGCCTTATTCTATGCTGTCATCAGTTTCAATTATAATTTTCTCTTGGACCATATGCACAAATATTGACATCCGCTGGCAAGTACTGTCTTTAATCTTTTAAAAATGTTTCATCATCAGAAATAGGTATCCAATTAATATTTCAAAAGAAAATACTCAACTATCATCAAATAGTCACATATAGGTGCGCGCAGCCAATTAACACTAATTAGAGAAACTTTTCTTTAATTTAATTAAAGAAATTCCTTATTGCGGAGGTCTGTTCGCATACTCGTATACCTATACTTAAGTGGAATGCGCGCTCAATTTGCTCGATTGCGGGTGATCTCTCTCGTGATGTGTGTGGCCGGGCCACCGCCACTGTCGCCGCCGCCGCTGCTGTAAGTAAACCAACATCGGTGCAACGACAATTTCAATTAATCACTCTCGTTTAGCACATTTTAAAAATTGATTCAGTGATAATTTCCCTTTATATTCATTTCTTCCATCTCGAAAAAAGGTTTGTAGTTTGGAGAAACTTCCAACAGATGGTGTTGAAATTCCAACAATTGTCGAGATTCCTTCGCATCGCATATCGGTGCGATCCTCATCAGCCTCAAAATTCAGGCTTCAGAAGTTCATAGTCTTGTTGGCGGCATACATTAAACAATATTCGCCAAAAGATTTATTTCATTTGCGTTTTCGAAAATCACATCATATCTTTGCCTATAATGCTCAAGTCTCAAGAACTTTTTTTTCTTTTGGTGGAAGAAAATGTTGGTTATTGACGCGCCGCGCCGATCCGCGTCAAGGCAAACACTCACCCCTTTGTATAGTGATGTGACGCGCGGTATCATTGCCGCACGCGGGAAGCAAATAAATCACTCAGATCGCGCACTGCGCACATCATATCACATCGCCATCGCATACATCTCTCGTGTCGACCAAACGATTCAAATGATCCAATTAGCAATTATCCGTCTTTCTTATGGTTTTGTGTCTCTCTGATGTGCGATAATATACAAATTGAAGAAGTGCATTTATTTGGTGCAATTTCCACAAGAAGAAAATCACTGGTTATTATGGGGCTGTGATTGAGGCGCTAATTGCATGGCATGGTGTCAACTAGTAGATGCACACATTGCATGCAGTGCAAATAAATGTTTATATTGGTTGAGTAAACTTTTATTTTGTTTAGATGCATTTTGCTGCAAAGTGGCGGTTTTATTAGTTTATGTTTGGATTAATTAGGAGTGATTTGTATATATGAACATTATATTATGTCTTAGGATATACAAGAAAGTTATGTGGAATGATATAAGAGACGAATTAGAAAATGGCTTTAAAAAAAAACATACAGAAAACCGTGTTTTGTTTAATGTGTTGTATGCATTTTCCTAGGTTACTGAAAATTTTATCATTTTCTCGTTTTCACACTTTAACCCAAACTCATTTTCACAACTTTTAAGAAATGATAACAAATTTTTCGGACAATTTATAATAAAAACTAGCTGACCCGACAAACGTTGCTTCGTCATATGTATAAATAATTTCTAGAGAATATTTTGCTAGAAACAAATAACTTATTGTAAGTGTGTTAGGATGTGGTATATAAGTGGGAGAGGTTTAGAGCACTGTAAACGGTGACAAAATATTAAAATAACAAATCACCAAACAAATTTTTTTACTTTGTTAAAATTAATTCCTTAAAATTATATACTAATCGCTAATTATGACAATACTTCAAAAAAAGACAATATCAATCCCTTAATGCAAAAGAGTGTACCTACAATATTTTTTATGATCCCATCTTTCGCCAATACAAACAAACTGGATGGTTTGCGCACTCGAGAGCATGCCAATTGTCCGTGTGAAATACATGAAGTGCTCAAATCTAAGCCGCAGACAGACATCGTTTGGCCTTGAGAGTTATTGATAGATAGTCATTGCAAATGCCATTTTGAAATACGATTTCGATAACATTTTTCATCAATTTTAAATTACTAATACGCGTGCCGTTGCACAACCGTGGTGGGTTCAAATTACGAAACAAAATTACCGGAGGTCCAATTGTAAATTATGCGGTGGCATACCTGGTTAATAAAGGGTGTCCCAAAATTAACGCAAGATTTGAATTTGCCGCCATTTGTGCAGTGAAGTGTTGGCAACCCTGAAAAAAAAGCAATTTGACAGCTAACAGTATAGGGTTATTAAAAATGGAGCGTTACACGATAGAACAACGTGTTTCATTATTAAAGAATATTTCAAAAATAGTGAAAGCTTGGCGGCTGCAGTTCGAAATTTTCATACAAAATATGGTCGGAATAGTGTTTTAACTTCGTCAACTGTGAAGAGATTAATTGAAAAATTCATGGAGACTGGATCCGTTGGAGACGCCAAACACACTGGTCGTCCAAAAACAAGCCGTTCAAATGTGAATGTCGAAGCAGTGCGTGAGAGTGTTGCTGACAATTAAGGAACCTCAATTCGACGTCGTGGACAAGAATTGCAAATTTCAAGAACCTCTCTACAGCGTATACTCACCAAAGATCTGTGTCTTCATGCTTACAAAATTCAATTAACACAACAATTGAAGCCTAATGACCATGGACAGAGAAGAGAGTTCGTTGAATGGATTATTGAACATCAACAAATGGACCCTGATTTTTCGAGCAAAATCATCCTAAGCGATGAAGCACATTTTCATCTTGATGGCTTTGTCAATCGCCAAAATTGCCGCATTTGGGGTTCGGAGAACCCACATGTGATTGTCGAAAAACAAATGCATCCACAACGCGTGACTGTATGGTGTGGATTTTGGGCTGGAGGCATAATTGGGCCATATTTTTTTGAAAATGATGCTGGTCAAGCAGTGACTGTTACTGGTACTCGATATCGCGACATGATTACACAGTTCTTTCTGCCAAAATTGGATGATATTGATGTGTCCAATATGTGGTTTCAACAAGACGGTGCCACATGTCATACAGCCCGTGAAACAATTCAATTACTGCATGACACATTTCCAGGTCGTGTACTCTCTCGTTTCGGTGATCAAAATTGGCCTCCTAGATCGTGTGATTTAACACCATTAGACTTCTTTTTATGGGGTTATTTGAAATCACAAGTCTATGTCAACAAGCCCACAACTACCCGTGCATTAAAGGAGGAGATTCAACGCTGCATCAACGAAATTCAGCCACATTTATGCAGAATGGTCATGGAAAATTTCAACAAAAGAGTGCGCATGTGCATGCAAAGCCGTGGAGGCCATTTGTCCGATGTGTTATTCCATACATAACCCTATCCTATGTACTTTACGAGTCAATAAAAATATAACTATCAAAAGACTAAAAACGGCGTTTTCTATTTAATTCAAATCTTGCGTTAATTTTGGGACACCCTTTATAATGAGTTCAAAAACTCAGTTGGATAATTTACAGCTTCGGTAGTATCACAGACTGTATCAATAGATTTGTATGACACCAAGTCTCCTGGTAACAAATGTTGTATCTTGAGATTTAATTCGTTGACATCCACATTTTTTTGCTGCTAAAATTGCTCTTTCTGCCAGCCACTCATGATTTTTGTATATTGTCTGTGTACATCGGGAAATATCTGGTCAATGCGAGCATCTTGTGAATCAATAAACGTGCAAAAATCGACCGGTAATTTTATGCATCGAAATTCATCTGAAGTAACTTTTCCGTCGCCTATATCTAACAGTTGTTTTGAGAATGTTTCAGCGGATGGATCTTGAAGCATTTGAACACGCATACTTTCTTTTAGTTGTACTTTTTCAACATTACGCCACAGTGGCGATGATTTTAAGCCTACGTTGATCTCATCATCGTGCATTGAACGCGGAATAATGAGAAGTATTTGTCTGAAATCACCTGGAAAGACTGCCGCCAAATAGTTTGTCGTTGTTTTTTATATCTTTCAACGTCCTGTTCCATCTCTGACAACATTACTCGCACACAGGGATGGTTGAGAGTTGTAAGTCACTAGGCCCTGGTTCTCCATGGACTGTTGCGCCACCTAATTTATTTTATTTTAACGCCCTGTTCAATGTTTGTGTGCCGTAGTGCATTCATCTACCTCCATCCAATAAACATTGGCAACAGCAAATGCGATACCATTATTTGATCGTATTTTAGCAAGAATTAGTGAAGTAAGGAATGTTTTGCTAGCTCCACCTGGTGCATCCAAAGAATCCACCTTGTCCTGCGGAAACAGGGAGCATGATGTGGTCAAAAAGGGTTCTTTGTTCTTCATTCATTAGTGGGACATTCCGAGCAACAATCGCTGCCATTTCTACAGTTTTGAATTGTTGTTCACGATTCAATTCAGTTTCTATTAAATCAGATGCATTTCGGTGAATGCATACCGAATTGACTGAGTGGTAAGTTGGCACTGATAATGCAAAGATCCTCAATAGCAATCAATGCTTTATTGTACATAGCGTCACTGAATACTATCGTAAGATCGTTGCACCGTATAGGATGTTGATGCAATTAAACCATAGCACTTAGGAATATAAAAAATAGATAAAAACCTATTCTCAGATCTACCGAATGTATATGCAAAATTTCAGTGAAATTGGTTAAGCCGTTTTGGAGGAGTATGGCAACTAACACTGTGACAGGAATATTTTATATATTAGATAAGAAAATCATTAAGAATCGGTTGCAATTTGTAAAGTTCGAGCCATTTTTGAAAAACAAGATCAAAATTGAAAGGAAGACGTTGTTGTTTATCCTTGTCATGTATGTTGGTTTGGTTTTAAAATTTAGTGCTTACATGAAGAAATAGATGACATATGTTATTGTTGAAACAAAATTATTAAAAAAAAAAGTTTTTCACACTGAAGTTTTCCTTTTATACACTTCCACCGTAGATGAAAATCATAATCATAGGAATGACAAAAATACCTTCAACACGGTTTCTATTATTAAATACTTTTGAGGTCTTTCAAGTCTTTTTTTATAAATAGGCTAAACGAATTTTTGGTCTATCATTTTCTGGAAATCAATTGAAAAGAGATCTTGAAAATCTATATTGTTGCAAAGCTGGTATATATAATATATGTGTCTTGTCTACTTATCGTGTCCATTAGACTCTCGTTCAAAAAAGCGATTATTTTTATTTTACAAAGAAATAGCTAAAATATTCTAAATTTTAATCGCATGGAAATCTTCAAAAGACACTTGGCAAGAATGGGCATAGAATAGTGTGGGACTCTTAACACACTTAAGCCACCAGTTAATCAGGGCGAATTTATGCAAAGATCGACAAATGATTTTTCTTTCTTAATTTATAATTTACTTAAATATAGAAATACTTTCGAGACCTTTTAAGACTTTATTTATAAATTGTCTAAGCGAATTTTCGGCCTACCATTTTCTCAAAAACAATTCAAGAGATGTCTTGTTTATGGTATGCAGTGTCACAGCTTCGGTGGTAGGTATACAGAATATATGCTTTTACTTATGGAGTTCTTTGGGCTCGTTCAAAAAAGGGAGTATTATTATTTTTAAAAGAAAAAGCAAAAATATTCTAAATTTTAATCGCATGGAAATCTTCAAAAGACAATAGATAAGAATCGGTAACGCATAGTGTTGGACTTTTACCGCACTAAAACAACCCTTTAATCAGTTTGTTCTGGAAAGGTAAAAGATCTTTTCTATTAACTAATAAATAATTATTTTTTTTTATAAGCGCACACTCAAAGGGATAATACTACCCTTATTATGTAGACACAGTGTGAGCACTAGGAAATGGAGAGAGGGGTTGAAAGGAGGTGTCGGTGCACATTAGTTTTGAATTCCTGAATATTGCAATGACTGGGAAAGACAGAGTGTGGCAAGGCATTCCACATTCGCATAGTACGGCTAAAGAACGAATCTCTGTACGACAGTACGACCGAAGTTGGGCTCGAGGGTATATTGATGAGCATTCCTAGAAGCGCGTGTATTACGGTTGAACTGTTTAAGGGGAGGAATGCAACTGGCTATTTCTCTAGAGCATAAACCATTAAAATAACGGTAAAAGAGGGTGAGACAAGAAACATTTCGACGATGTTCAAGTGACGTATGTAATTGATCTTATGATGGTAATATCACCAATCAATCTAAATGCTCTACGTTCAATATTGTCCAAGAGGCTTAAGTAAGTTGCAGGAGCACCAGCCCAGATATGGGAGTTATACTCAAGCTTTGGACGTATATAAGTCTTGTAGATAACAGCCAGATCAGAGGGGGAGAAAAGCTTCTTGCATCGCCTTAGAAAACCCAAACATCTTGCGGCATTTTAGGCGACATCGCGTATGTGATCGTTCCACAAAAGGTGGTTGGTGATACATACATACCGAGAATATCGAGATGTTCAGTCTCCTCGATGCAAGTGCCATCTATGGATAATGGCAAGGGGGTATAATATCTCGCTTTAAGTATAACTCATCTCTTTTCTTTTTGATGCTTTTTGATGTGCTCTTTCCATTTAAGCTTTGCATCCAAAGTCATTCCAAGGTATTTGGAAGTATTGGAGTATTGCAACTCTGTACTATTTATAGAAATTGGAACATTATTTTTCATTTTGTTTGCCAAATTTATATACAATCTTTTTTTTTTTAATTTCGTTTGATAGACTAGTTTTGTGTAGTAGTTTTTGGCACCAATATTGCAGTATCATCACCAAAGGTGGCTATGATAGCGTTGATATCCACTGTAATATCCCTTGAATATAAAATAAACAAAGTTGGTCCTAGGACACTTCCCTGTGGTACGCTAGATTCTATTTTGTTAAATTTCGAGTAATTTTGGCCGTACCATACTCTAAAGAGTTTGTTCGAAACATTTGATTTGATTTCAGTATTTCGTAGGGAAAGTGCCTATGCAGTTTGTACTCAAGTCCCATGTTCCAAACTTTGTCAAAAGCAACATCTTGTTTTTTGTCAACTGCCCCACATTTTTCATTCGATATACTCGGTCTATCTTAGTGTGTTTATTTATAAATCCAAACTGATAGTTCGGTACAGGTCTTCTTTCTTCTACTTGTATTATTTTGCTGAACCTTTTCAGTAGCTGTGTTTCGAAAACTTTAGACATGATTGGTATAAGCGATATTGGTCTCTAAGAAGTTACTATAGGTACTGTTAGTGGCTTACCTTATTCAGGTATAACAATGACTTCTGCAATTTTCCAATGATGTTGTAACAGCTGCTATACAAATGTATATTATCATTATCATTCATTAATTTAACTATTTAAAATGTTCATTTCACTCAGTTTCAAATCAATGTATTCGAATCACTCTATTTAAATTAACTATTGTAGTAACCTTTGAAATTTCATTTTATTATTGAGAATTTTACTTTTGTCATTCGTTCTTAGATTTTCATACTCGTAGAATAATCTTGTTTTCTTTAAAATTAATAAATAATTTGTTTTAGTTTTCTAATACGCTTTCGTCTTTTAATTTTTTAACTTGAATTTTATTGAATGGGTGTTGGTCAAGCTTGAATAAAGACCATTATCCATAATGGAATATATCTAAGTTTAAGGCATGCGTTATTTAAAGACTTTCAAAACCTGAGCAGTGATATGATCGTACAAGCTTTTTACTTCATTGAGTGTCACAAAAAGAATTTTACACCCTTCATTCTTATCAGTTAGGAATCTTTTTTCTGTAGCCTTTACTGGGAACTGCTTAAAAAGGTTCGCGAGATGTTCGACAAAAAGATCAGCTTTTTTGTTTCGCTTCTCCAAACCACTTGTCATCTTGAGATCTTACTGGCGGGTTTTCTGTGTGTGTAAATTTTAGACGCTTTGCTGTTTCCCAGAAAGAGTATTTAATAGAAGCATCTATCGTCAGACCCTTCAGAAATCTACTTAGTGAATCATTTTTGAACTCACTGATTCTTTTTTATTTTGGTTCGTTACTAAGAACGAGGCACAAAATATGTAACTTCCTGTTTTGGTAAAAACATTCAATTTCCTATAAAAATGTCTAGGTCCTACAAATTTATTTGTTTGCCATAATAATTTTGACCGAAAAAAATAACAACCATTTCTTAAGGCGTACAATTTTCAAAACATTTTTTTTTACTCTGAACAATACAATTTTTGTATAGCTTCAAAATATGCAATTATTTGTTTTTATTTTGGGTCAATCAGGTTATCATATTCGTAATATTCAGTCTACCCCGAGTCTTCAGAAACGAGGAATCAAAATTTTAAAAATGCAGAAATTTATCAAGTTTTTTTTTTCAATTTAAGCCCTCTTTGTCGACATTATGGTTTATTAATTTCAGAAAATTTATATAAAAAATAAGACCGTGAAATGCTCTCGTTCGTTATTGATTCAAGTTTTCAACAGCAAAAGATTTTAATCTGAATCTGAAGTTGATGTTGTAATTTTGCAATGCATTTGATAGGGTTTGGCATCAGACTTTCTTATCAGTTTTCATAAATACTGCCTTCATTTAATTAGTTATTATGTACCTTTCGGATTGTTCAATACAAGTACTATTGGATTCAAGTCGAAAAACTACATA
Organism: Eupeodes latifasciatus; assembly: GCA_920104205.1. Lineage (NCBI taxonomy): Eukaryota > Metazoa > Arthropoda > Insecta > Diptera > Syrphidae > Eupeodes > Eupeodes latifasciatus. Next base: position 42,419,111 of record OV049925.1, on the reverse strand, counting down.
ATAAAAGTTGGTGTGTACCAGGGCTCTGTTCTGTCTCCAACACTCTTTCTAAGATCTCCTATATACCAGATACCACTTCTAATCCAATACATTGTTTCGCTGACGATCGTAATCTTAGCTTTTCATATTAGTTTTCAGACTCACATTCCTCTCCTTCAAATGTGGAAGTGCAACGGCAAAATATGATAATTAAATTCCGACCTAAATAGCATTGTAATGTCTTACCTCACTCTGTATTTCCCAGTAATTACAATATTCAGGGATTCAAAACCAATGTATACCACCTTTTAAACCTTCTCTCCCTTGTGCACTTATTATATACAAAATCGACGTTAATACATAGTTCTTAACAAAGTTCCAATCTTTATCTTTTAGGTACAGTTCAAAATTTGTCAGTAAAGGATTTTTCAATTGGCGCGGGTAGATTTTGGCGCCCCGTGGCGGCCATTTTGTATTGGTGATATTATTCAAATCTTTTGTTTAGTATTCAGTTGCATATGCCAAATCATAATGGCAAGTTACACGATTGAACAGCACGTTCAAATGATAAATCTTTATAATCAAAATGAGTGTTCGTTAACGCAAACGTTGCGCACATTGCGCCCATTTTACGGTAGACGTGGTTGCCCTTCACAGTTGACTCTTCAACGTTTGGTGGCCAAATTTGAGACGACCGGTACAGTAAACAATCAGCCAACACCCCTACATTCAAGAAACGCAAGATCGGCCGAGAAAATCGCCGCGGTCCGTGAAAGTGTACAGCAGAACCCGACACAGTCTATTCCTCGCCGTGCACAAGAACTCGGCCTTCCGCAGGCTTCAACTTGGCGAATTTTGCGTCGGGACTTGGGCCTACACCCTTACAAGATCCAACTGACCCAGGAGCTCAAAGTTCATGACCATAGACAACGCCGTTTGTTCGCTGACTGGGCTTCGAATCGTTTAGAGGAGGACCCCAATTTTGGCCGAAAAATCATCTTTAGTTACGAGGTGCATTTTTGGATGAATGGCTGTGTTAACAAGCAAAATTGCCGTACATGGGACGACAACAACCCACGCGAGTTTCACCAGATGATAATACATCGTCAAAAAGTTACCGTTTGATGTGGATTTTGAGCCAGTGGCGTAATTGGTCCGTACTTTTTTGAAAACGACATTAGTGAGGCGGTCACCGTCAACAACGGGCGCTACATAACGATGATAACTAATTTCTTATGGCCCAAATTGAACCATATGGACCTAGACGACATGTTGTTCCAGCAGGACGGCGGCGGCGCAACGCTACGTGCCACACAGCAAACGCCATTCCATTCCATTCCCTTATTAAAAACCCTTTATATTACACATAGTTTCCAGAATTTCTTAATCGTATAAATGAGTCTTATTAAACCCTTTATGATTTATATAGTTTTGAAGAAAACCTTGAGTCTTCTGCTTTCATAGTTTTACAGTTGAAGTTGAATTTTAGCTATCAGCACAAATGTTGTTATATAGGGTGTATTCATAAACGTCAGCCTAACTAAGAACTGCTTTATCTGCATTCATAAAGTCAGATCTTCGATCGAACTAACCTAGTCGAACTGCAGTACCTACCGTTCATAAACGTCAGACTGTCGTCAGCGTCGGGCAGATTGTGCAGCTGAATTTGTTTGGCTGAATTATTAAAATCATTTTTACAACAACAAAGAACAACGAAGTGGCACTGACTCGTAAAGAATGTAAGTAATGGCAAATATTTTGTTAATTTTTTTGATAAAAATAATTTAAATTATTGTTTTTAAAGAGATGATGAAAGTACTGTAGGTACTGTGTTGACAACTAACAACATTAAACTTTTAATTATTACAAATCGAATAAGCCATTTTGTTTTGTTTGGCAGCCATTTTTCTCTGACGTTTATGAACTCTGTTTACATACAAATCGGACTAAGTCAGACCTTTTTTTTTATAATTTACAGGCACTCAAGGGGTTATTAGTACCCTTTATATGTTTATATTTAAACACAGTGCGAGCGTTAGGAAAATAGGGTAGGATTTAAGAGGAGATACCGGTGCACATTGGTCTTAATGTTCTGAACATCAAAATGGGAGGGAAAAACAGAGTTGGACAAAGCATTCCACATTCTCGATGGGCGATTTAAGAAAGACTCTCTATCCTTGACAGTACGCCCGAAATTGAGCTCAAGGGTAAACTGATGAGCATTCCTGGAAGTGCGAGTATTACGGCTGAATCGTTTAAGGGGTGGAATGCAACTGGCTAATTCGACAGAACATTGTTTTGCAAAAATATATGATATGATAGATATGCGAATTATATTCAAGCTTTGGACGGATGAAGGCTTTGTAAATTACAGCCAGATCAGAAGTTGTGACAAATTTCTTGCACCGTCGGAGAAATCCTAAACACCTGGCAGCATTTTTGACAATGTCAAATATGTGATCATTCCATAAAAGGTGATCTGTGATACACATACCGAGTACTGACAGTTGATTAGTTTCCTGGATGCAAGTGCCACAGGAGACAACATTAAATTTTCGAAGCACTAAATTCTACACGGTTTTTGATTCCCTATTGAACAATGCTGTCAAGATCAGAATTTAATGAGCTTATAATACGCTGCCGTTGAAGTTCCACATCCGAAGGACAAGGATGTGAATCTAGAAACGAATATGAAAAGCTGAGAGTACTGTCGTCGGCGAAACAGTTAAATGGATTAGAAGTGGCAGACAGAAGATCATTTATGAATATAAGAAAGAGAGTCGGAGACAAAACGGAGCCATGGGGAACACCAGCATTTATTTTATGAATTTCAGACTTGAAACCATCCAATACAACTTGTATTGAATGGTTAGAAAGGTAATTTCTAATCCAACGCAGAAGAGATTCATTTATACCAAAAGCACGCATTTTCGATAAGAGAGCTTGATGCCAAACTCTATCAAATGCTTTTGAAATATCAAGTGCAATAACCTTACTTTCTCCAAAACGATGTAAAGATTTGTTCCACTGTTCGGTGAGATAAACCATGAGATCACCAGTGGACCTATTACTACGAAAGCCATACTGTCGGTCATTAAGAAGCTTCCGTTTTTCAAGATATTTCTTAAGCTGATAATTAATCAGCGTTTCCATGACCTTGGAAAGAAGGGACGTTAGTGCTATTGGACGATATTTGGAGGGGGAGGAGGATTCGCCTTTTTTAGGGACAGGCTGAACAAATGCTATTTTCCATCCGCCCGGAAAAAGACCTGTAGAGTAGGAAAGATGGAAAAGTTTACGCAGTGGTTTTGCCAGCGTTGAAGAACACCTCTTCAGAACAATTGGGGAGATACTATCCGGGCCAGCGGATTTGTGTATGTCAAGGTCTTTAGGTACTCTTGCAACTGCACGAGTGTGAAAGAAGATTCGTCCCATAGAATCGTTTACGCTCTCAAGAACAGGAGGACTCATGACACTTTCCGGTAGCGTCGAATTAACAGCAAACTGTGCTGCAAGCAAATTGGCTTTATCGATCGAGCTCACATAGGGAGTGTCATTGTGGACAAGCGTTGGAACCGAGGATGACGTGGTGTTTCGTACATTTTTTACAAATGACCAGAAATTTTTACTACCTTTGGGACATTGTATAGTATTTTTTGCCTTAATTTCTGATCATGCAAAAATTTAGTTCGTCGAATATGACCGTTGCAGGTTTTTCTAGCTTGTTTGAACTTATTCCGGTTTTCCTCAGTGGGGTTTACTGAAGACATTCTGCATTGGGAGTGCGTTCACAAATGCATCAGAAAAGAAACGCGATTGTAGAAGCGCAGATTTTCTGCGTTTATGAATACACCCATACTCTTTTTCAGTATTATTTTTCTATTTTTTTCAAAAAACTAATTGAAATGAAGAATCTTTTTTAAGTAACTGATATTAAAAAAGTATCGCAAAAGAGAAAAATTAAATTTTTCAAACAATCTGTCAATTTTTTGAACAAATTATGTTTAATATATCAGTCAGCATAAAATACTCTGCATTACCAAAAACCGAAACATATAAATAAGACACTATGCTACCCTTTTTACTTCATCATTCAATTGCTATAATATGTACTATAATGTGACTGAGCGAATCAAAATAAATTAATTGCTGTGGTCGGTCGCTGTTATCCGCTACCGCTACTGCTGGTGCTTCATCTTTCTACTTTCCCTTATTCAATTTCGGAGAAAAGAGTGTTTGCCTTGAGCGGTAGCAAAGGCGGCGAACGGCGGCGCAGCGCGGCGGCCGGCGCGGTGGTGCGCATTTCAATTGATTTATGAGATCTTTAGATGCTCGATTTAAATCGAATAGATCCCAACGCCATTATATTAAGGTCTATGGTTGGTACTCTGTCTTATACTCTGAATACTTTTGCTGCATTACGATATATAAACTATGACGAGAACACGACAACGACAATAACGAGTGCACTAAATGATTCAACTGACAGATGGTGGCTGAGGATGTTTATAGCCAAAGCAGAACCACTCATAAATGTTATGTATATAGGAATTTCTTTAGGTTAAATGCCTTATGCTCTATTGATCTTTTTATGGGGAAGCTGAATCTTTTCGGTGTCGGAATTTCTTAATATTTTCGTTTTAATGAATTGCCAAAAATAAGACTATGTAGCATCCTAATCTACCTACCAAAACGTTTTCAACCTGTTATCCTAAAAAAGAAAAAAAAACCTTCAGCAGAATGGAATATTTCATTTTACAGGGTGTTTCTTTTTTTATTTATCTCTGGCTACTATATGAACTAGAGGTGCATATTTTATCAACTATTTCTCATTCATCACTGTTTAGCCTTAACTTATGGAATAAGCAATTACCTAATAAGTTCTTAACATTAGGAATTCATAAGTCAATAATTTGCATTAACAAAAATACAAATTAGTCAAATCGACAAAAATTAAAAAAACGCATTTAAAGTGCGAATCGAATAATGAAATTAACGCAATAATATAATAGCAACGCAGTGCGAGGGAAATGTTCACTCAACACCTCTTGATGATATCTTCTCGGGAAGGAGTAAAGGAAAGTGCGTGTGCGTTTGTGGTTCGTACGAACGACGACGCACGGCTGATGATTTCCATTTCCATGCACTACTAAGTGTAATTCATTAAATTTTCCTTTTTCATATGCAGCGCCGCGATGGTCGATTATACACAACATGAATGTCAGACGCGACGCTGACGATGACGACGAACGTACGGCCAACCAGATAAACGAGTTTCTCCATAGAGCGCAAAGACACAGGACGACGACGAGTGACGACGACGCACGGGGCTCCACCAGCAATAGAAACCGCCAGAGCATGTCAGGCAGGGAGTCATCAGGAGTTGAGAAGCAAGAGAGGAGAAAGTGATGAAGGAGTCTTCTATGGGAGTGCGTTTGGTAATTAATTTGCATAATAGAAATCGCCCCTGAGCCCAGAGAGAGGGTGAGGGCGATAGAGGTGAACGAAGACTATCGTCCACCATCGCTGATGACGGTGGGTTTGTATTCGCATTCGCATTATGCAATTGGTTTTGCGCCCTCTTTTATAACCGACACCGACACACAGCCAAGCCAAAAGACTTCACATCAGAAACTATCCATCGGACTCCGACTCCAAACTCCGACTAGAGGCTTCATCATGGCATGATGGTCGGACAAATAACGCATTTCATTTGAACCGACAATTAATTTATAAACACTGCGTGAATTATGCGAATGCAGAGACCTCCGGATGGACGACTAAGCACATAAGCATCAGTAATGCAAGCGTCTAGGTCTGTTTGGATGCATCCAGGATGACGAAAATGAATCTTCTTGGTTGCTGTAGCTGTAGATGGTGGAGCCAGAACTTGCTGATGACAGATGAATAAAGTGATGGGTTTTCGGCGAAGTTCCCATTGTAAATTCGTAAATAAGTATACGTTTACCGTGAGTAGTAGTTCTTGAGGGTAGACCGACACAAAACTACATGCGCTGGTGGAGTTCTGATGAGCGATTTATTAGTAGGTCCTACATACCTTATTACAAATCCTTGACGACGAGCGACCAACGACGACGCCTAATGGGAGTCTGAGCTCTAGCTGTGGAAAATGGGAATTCATTTCGATCCAAATGAGTGAAGCTGGATGATGCGACATCATCACGTTAAGTAAACTTTGGGTCATTTGTTTATAATACGGCAATGCGAAGTTGGGTTGCCTCCGCGCCGCGCCGTCACCGCCGCCGTTACCATCACAATCACCATCATCGTTGTCGTAGTCGTTTTAAAATTGTCACCGCTTCACCACAACTTGTCTCATTAGTAAAGTGTTAAAACAATGTTTTGCAATCTTCCATGGTCTAGCCATATGTAGATAAATTAAAACCTTTTGGTAATGAGAGCCATAAAAGTTGGCGTTAATATGTTTTTTGGTTATGCATGCATAGTTTTTTTCGATTTTCTTTAATGGTAAGAAAAGTCGAAATATGTTGATTTTGTAAGAGAAATGATGTGTCAACGATTGTTTCTTGAATTGAAATTTTGATGTACTATACTATAGTATCGTAATTGACGTGATATATGAGTTTAAAAAAAAGTCTCTTAACAGAGAGAAAAAATTTGAATGACTCATCGGATGTGCTATGGTTATCTCCATGGTAGTTTAAACTTACACAATTTAATAGATCAGGTGCTTTATTACACCAGTTAAAAGTTGATGAACAAAATTAAATAAATTTAAATTAGGTGGCGCAACAGTCCGTTAAGATCTAGGGCCTAGTGACTTATAACTCTCAACCATTCCTGTGTGCGAGTAATGCTTTCAGAGATGGAGGGGACCTACAGTTTTTAAGCCGAATCCGAACGACTAATTTAAGAAAGCACTTTTCATGACAAGAATTACTCTTGGAGGATTTGTCAATTCCTCGAATGAGGCAGTCCCCGTGAAAAAACTTTTTTGTGGCACAATCAGGGATCGAACCCAAGACCTTTTGCATGACAGTCCAACGTACCCGTGGCACTAACCATCATGCCACGGGTACTATCTAAGAGTTGATGAATAAAGTCAAAATCATTACTAACCCTCTTTTGGGATATAGTCTGGATTTTAAGAAGCTTTATACGACGTACATAAGGAGGAAGGTTGTAAAGATCAGACCATGGTTGTCATCTTAAGGAGGAATGTATGAAGTTGCATTGAATCGATCCCATCCTATTCTTGTGAATCTCGTAAAAAGAAGTGCATACAATACATTTAACAAGTTCTAATCAGAGTTGGCTTTACTAACGATCAAGTTAATATGCTCCGTGAAATCGAGATTAGAATTAAAAACAACTCCAAGATCTTTAAAACTATGAACGTGATGTAGAATGCTGTGATATTTTATATATTTTATATTAAAATGTTACTATTTCATACACAAAGGGATACATCATTGATAGCTAAGATTAAGAGGTCCTAAATATCTACCTTGGGGAACTCCTGATTTGGAAATGAATGGGTTGTAGAAAGAACTTCTTAATTTAACTTAATTAGACCTATTTTGAAGAAAAGAAGAAATCCATGTCATGAATTGAGGAGGAAACCCAATTACCTTCAGTTTAAATGTGATAATATCATGAGAAAATTGGTCAAAAGCTTTAGAATAATCATTGTAATTACAGCCGAGCTCTTGACCCAGTTTTAACGTATTGGAGCACTTATGAAAAAATGCAATTGTTGAACGTTTTCGCAAGAAATCATGTTATCGATTACATAAAATATTTTTGCAATTAAAATTTAAACCATCACAAAACAATTTGTTCAAAAAGTTTCGGAATAACAGACAGTTAAGAAATTGGTCTGTAAAAACAAATGTCAGACTTGTTACCCTTCTTAAAGGCTGGTGTAATGAGTGCATCTGGTTGGGAATTTACCTGACCATAGAAGTAAGAAGGGGAGATGCTACTACTGATTTTGATATTTTTTTAAGTCAATTGGAGAAATTCCATCTGGCTCAGAAGAATAATCATCTTCAAGTCTTGCCAAGTAACACATTTTAACATTATTAAAGGTAGCCCGAGGACAGTCCTGCAAGTACAGAAAGAAATTTTCATTCTATTTTTATAGGAGTTGTCTATATGTATCAATTTTTATCAAATTTGCGTACTATTTTTTGTAGATTTTATTTTTTTATGAAAAAACGGACTGTTGGATTTTTATAAAAAAAATTACTGAATATCGAAAACAATATTTTCTGTGAAATAAAATAAGTTTGAAGCCAATATTTATAATTTTTGAATAGCTATTTCAGTCGAAAGTAAATTTTTACAAGTTTTAGTATTGTTTTTTTTTAGGTTTTTATTTTTTGTAAAAAAAACTGTCAATTCGATTTTTCTCAAAATTTTATAGAATGTTGAAAACAATATTTCTTAAGAGATAAAATTAGTTTGAAGCCAATGTCTCAAATTTTTGAAAAGATATTTACGTCGAAAAACTATTTTTACCAACTTTTATAATTTTTTTTTTTAGGTTTTTATTTTTTGTAAAAAAACTGTCAATTCGATTTTTTTCAAAATTTTACTGAATGTTGACAACAATATTTTTTCAAAGATTGAAGTAGTTTAAAGCCAATATCTCAAAGTTTTGAAAAGATATTTGAGTCGAAAATCAATTTTTACCAACTTTTAAAAATTTGTTTGTTTGGGTTTTTATTTTTTGTAAAAAAAACTGTCAATTCGATTTTTCTGAACATTTTTCAGAATGTTGAAAACAATATTTCTTATAAGATAAAATAAGTTTGAAGCATTAATCTCAAGTTTTTGAAAAGATATTTGAGTCGAAATTCAATTTTTACCAACTTTGAGTAATGTTTTTATATTTAGGTTTTTATTTTTTATAAAAAAAACTGTCAATTTTATTATTCTCAAAATTTTATCAGGTGTCAAAAACATTATTCTTCGTTGTACAAAATTGTTTTGAAGATGGAATTTTATTTTTTAGTCGTAAAATTTTCGAGGTGACAAATTGTTGTTTTCAGTTTTTTTGATTTATAAAAGAAACCGTTAATTGGATTCTTTTCCAAAAATATACTTCTTTTGTATCACGTTACAATATATAATATAAAATTTAATTCAAGTCTCTAGCGTCATTGGTTCATGAGATATTTAGGTTTAACCAAAATTTTCACCTTTTTTTTTAAACTGGTATGGTAAAAAAAACCACCCACGCAATTTTCTTGAGAGCCCTTTCTGCATCTTTCTGCCTTATTATCTATATAACAAAATTTATTTGAAGTCGATATCTCTTCTGGTTCTTGAGCAATGGACGACGAAAAAAACGTCGCGAACGTACGGACGTACGGACATAAGGACAAACGTACGTACACACGCACGCACAGACATCTTTCTAAAAATCTTTTATTTCGACTCTAGGGACCTAGAAACGTCGAGAAATGTCAAAATTTTCAATTTGACAAATCTGACCCATTACAATAACTTCCTATGGGAAGTTAATAAAATTTACTAGATAGCCATCAGATTTCCTTTTTGTATTGACGAATTTTCAAAAGCTTTTGAGGTCAAGCTTTAAAGAATTTTCTATGATTATAAGATATTCAGCATATAAATCAGGCCAATCACGTTTTCCATCGTAATCGGACACATTTACGAATTCCGAAAAACTATATCATGAAATCCGTTCGTAATGCAAAATTGTATGAGATTTTCCACTAAACGTATTTGAAAATAGTTTTTTTCGGGATTCGTAAAAATTTCCGATTAAGATCGAATTCGTGAACCAGCTGAGTAATTGGAGAGAGATTTACAACGAAGAGGGCAACATATACTTTACGATCTTTAAAGGACATGCTTTTTATGATATTTTTCCAAGCCTTGTTGCTCTTGTTTCGAAGCATTTAAGCTCTTTCGTATACCATGGATGACTTACTTTATTACTTAAGGTGGCGCTACAGTCCTTTGTGAACTAGGGCCTCACCCAACAAACTTCGCCATCTAGCTCGGTCCCTAGCTAGATGTTACTCGTCATTCCATCATCCACTACCCTTCTTTGCATACGGGGCCGTAGGTTACTCAAAAAACTTTTCTTTCGAAACGACCGACCCAAGGTGCTTTTATCCGCTTTTGTCATAGTCCATGCTTTCTGCACCGTATAGCATCATCATGTCTTATGTTGCGACACTTTGGTCTCTCGAGATAGGGCTTTACTATTCAATCGCTTTCTTAGCCCAAAGAAACAGCCGCCTATGCCTCAATGCTCGCAAGAGCCTCATAGACATCAAGATGAGTTCTAGTAATTGGACAGACTTTTGAAAGATAGTGCCTCTAGTGTTGACGTACTATTCTTTCAAGTTAGATGTTTAAGAAATCGCATGATAGCGCATCAACTTGTCTAAAGCCTTTTTTGACATAAAGGTTCTGTTAAGTTTTTTCCAAGCTTTATGGAGCAGGGCGAATTCTCAATGATCATCCTGCACAAACGGAGCAGTTTGGCAGGGATGCCAAAACTAGACATGGATCTATGCAGCTCGTCATATGCAGCCTTGAAATCGATGAAAATATGGTGGGTGTCGATTTGATGTTCTTGGGTTTTTTCCAGGATCTGCCGTAATGTGAATATTATATACAGCATGGATGACATAAATTACAACAAGTGCAACGTCATTTAAAATTGGTACATTCTCAATACCACAAACAGATAAAGATTTTCAGAAAGCTGCTGATAATTAGCTTTCGTAAAATCAATTAGAATATGAACAGTCATGCGAATTACAACTTCTAAGTAGAGTCAGATGAAAAATCTGAATTGAGTTGTCGATTTAATCCTTTCGGGATGCGAGTGGTCCGTTTACATATAAATATTCTTTGTTCTGTACCACTCGCGTACCGAAAGGGTTAAGGAATTTTTATTATTAATTATTATTAATACATTCTTTATTTCTCACTAATTGTTTACATTTTGTTGATATAAGAATTATAAAGCTTGACAAAAATGTTGCCGTCTGCCTAATTGACTTATTACGAGTTTTTAGTAAAGAGAAAGAAAAGGTTAAAGCTATATAAATACATACAAAAAAAATTATATAACATTTACAAAAATATATAAGTATTAAAATATAATATCAAATTTAATAAATTTTACATAAATACAAAAAAAAAAAAAAAAAAAATGTAAAAACATGTTTTAACAGATAAAGAGATTAACATTTTATTTAATCATCATTCAAAATAGTTTAAGATTTAATCGATGAAACTGTTGCGGTAACCTAAGGCATGATTCACATAGCGACAAAGAATATTCCAACCTGAGCAACAATTTAAAACAATTTAAAAGATCCTTCAAATGTAAGGAAACTCTTTAAGAAGTAAAGCCTGCGGATTTCTCGTAAGATTGGGCACACAGCAAGAAAATATAATCAGCATTTGATTTAAGATTTTTTTAAAATACTTCTGGCATACCGGATTCAGTATGGATTGCATATGTAGGTGTTGAATTATCCAGTTTAAAGATGCGCTTGAAAAATAAGCGTTGAATTACTTCAAATTCTTCTAAGTTTTGATAGCCAAAAACTTGATTTGCATAGCACAGGCATGTTTTAATGGTTGCTACAAACACTCTAAATTTAGTAGTTGCATCCACATACCTGTTGCAGAAGAAATTACTCCACATAAGATTTATGGCTGTTTTGGCTGCAGTGCATTTTTCTTTTACATGTGTGCGAAAATCAAGGTTACGAGTTATCAAGAAACCTAAGTATTTGAACTGATTTACTATTTCTATTGGTTCGCGTTCCAAAAACCATTTCTCTTGGGAAGTTGTTCTTCGATAAGTATTTTCGAAAACCATGATTTTCGACTTTGCAACATTTATACTTAAATCCCATAAATCACAAAAACGCTTGAGCTTGTTTATTTGTAACTGCAAAGCTATGGGATTATCAGCCAATAGTACAATGTCATCCGCGTATAGGAGCATTTTTATTAATGTTTCACCAACCTTAACACCACCAGGGAAATCTTTCGATACGTCATCAATATATAGTGCAAACATTAATGGACTTAATCCACAACCTTGTGGAACACTAGCACTTGTATTGAAGAAATTAGACATTCTACTTCCATTCCATACAGCAGCAGATGTATCGGTTATAAGAAGCTTATATAAGTTGAGAAATTTTGTTGATAAGCCTAGGGTAGACAATTTATGAATTAAAGAACTCCTGTTAACCGTATCAAAGGCCGCTTTTAAATCGACAAAAAAAACGTAAAGTTTTTTTTTGTTCTCTAAAAACATTTTGACTATAGTATAGTGAGTGCAAATAGTATATGGTCAACTGTTGATAAACCCGATCGAAAACCGGCTTGGAAAATACTAAGAAGATGATTCTCTTCAACCCATTTCGCCAACCTATGGTATAGAAGATGGGTGAATATTTTCCGAAGGCACGGTAAAATCGATATGCCCCTGTAGTTGTCTGGGCGCTGGGGATCACCTTTTTTAAATATTGCGCAAATCCATGCTCTTAAAAAAGATTTCGGAATAGATTCTTCCTCGAGAAACCTGTTAAAGAATAAATTAATATGAACCAAAAAATTTACAGACGAGTTTTTGTAAAATTCAACGGGAATACCGTCAATTCCCGCAGACTTATCATTTTTCATTGATTTCAAAGTGTCTTGCAATTCTTTCATTGAAATTGGCCCATCAAGTTCCGGGATTTTCACTAACGGTAGAGCATATTCAAACGTTTGGTGAACCGACGACGGATTCAGAAGAACTTTGAAGTGATCGGCACGTTTTTCAACTGCCAGCACCGAAGATGCCACATTTTTACAGCCACCTAACAACCTCACCTTTGAACAAAATGTTTTTGAGTCCTTACATGATGAGAGCCCGGTTGCTACACCACTGAAATAAAGTTTCCGTTTTTTAACTAAAAGCTGTTTATATTGTTTGTTCGCCTTTAAGTAAAGTGTTTTAAAAAACACGGAATTGTTCTTCCTAAAAAGGTTAAGAAGAGCGAAACACTTTTTGCGAAGTTTCATGCATTCCCAATCAAACCATTCAGCCACGAATATGTTACCACCTTGAGGTTTTTTTCTCATACAAGATGCTTGACGTACAATATCTAAAATATTTTCACTAGCCTGGTCATTAGGTACTCGAATTTTCTTGTTCAGGCAGGTAGTTTAACTGAGCATCAAGTCTTCGTCTATACTCTTCCGCGCGATTTTTAACCCACCTTATGCTCCTAATTGCGTTATTTGTCCCTACCATTACCCCTGGCAATATGAGGGAAGTTACTGTTGGCATATGACCAGAGTAATTCGCAGATTGAACCTCGAAGTCACTGATAATACTTAGCCAGGAATTTTTAATACAGCTCAATTCCTATGAATCCGTAGAGATAATATAGACTAATAATAAAAGCTCCTGTTAAGACGAACTCATTGATGCTTCTAAGTAAGGCTCGCCTTCTAATGTGACCCAGTTACTGTATATGAGAGATTCCAGTTACCTAAAAGAAGAATATTATTATCCAAGTTAGTGATGATAGCGATAGGTCCATGATATGATCAAGAGCAAGAGAAAGTTCACCAAATGCTGAAGCCGAACCTTGTGGAAGGATGTAGATGTTTAAAACAAATTAATTTTTGGCCTACAGCGATATTTCAATGTAAATAATTTCAACTGTTAGGTTAAAAGGGAATGTTATGGAAGTTGTACAAACATTATTTCTAATAGCTATTAAGACTCTGCCATTTATTGAATTTGTTTTATCCACATGACGGTCTTTTCTGAAAATTAAGAACTTTTATTAAAAAAGTTCCATGTCTAAGATAGTGGTGTTTCACTAAAAAGCGAACATAACGTATGGAAAAGCCTGAGAATAATTAAAAATCTTAGTGATTATGCTGCGAAACCCATTTAAATGTTTTTTTAGTAGATGGAGAATCAACAAAGTTGTTTGAATTTATGTTACTTTAAGTTTTAGGTCAACCATTTCTGCACCCGAATATTTACAGGAATAACAGGGATTTACAATATTCCGAAATTGCAGGAATAACAGGGATTTACAATATTCCGAAATTGAAAAGCTAATATGGGAAGCACACTTTTAAAAGAAATGTCTTACGCATCGTTTGACTATTTTTTACGAGCCCATTTTCTAAACATGCACTTGTTTACCCTTTGATGCGGCTAGCTTTTTAGCCGAATATTGAAGCGAGGAAAAATGCGAAGTGAACCAAACACACAAATGAAAAGCGATAAAATTGCAAGTTTAATATACTTTATTCTTTATTTGAATAAATGCGGAGATGCTATGTCGATTACAAATGATAATGGACTGTATCCTACGCCCGCACAGTATAGGCTTTTATACTTCTTTTGAGTACCATCTGTGCACCTGCATAACACTTGTTGTTGGTTGTTGCTACTGCTTCAGCTTAGTTAACTTAAACTAAGTCATCGTTGTCGGTCGCAACTACCGCTATTTGGGAGCGACGATCGATGATTGACAATTTGGTATATGTGTCAAGGGCAGCCGATGCTGTTGATGTTGATGCTCTGTGCTTATGTTCCATATCTGTAGTCAATGGTGCAAGTGTTACGAAAAATACAAGATTTGTATTTTTCGGTCGCAACAACAGTTACTTAGGTTAGGTTAGGTTAAAGTGGCTGTTGGTTTGGGACGTCCAACACACTTAGACCAAAGTATGGTCCGTTGTGATACCACATGGATCAGTTAATCAGCTTAACTCGTTGAACCAATTGGAGCTTCGAATGAAGCGTAGGAGACAAGTAATGTCTGAATTTTTTAGATCACTGGTATCGTTAAAGTAGTAGTCTCCAAGATGGATTCTACGTCTTTGTGATAAGGCAGGGCATGTGCACAGAAGATGAGAGATTGTCTCCTCTTCTTCTTCGTCCATGCAACTCCTACAAAAATCATTTGCAGGGGCTCCAAGTCGAATAGCATGTCTTCCTATTAAGCAGTGCCCAGTCAGGACACCTATAACGTAGCTAATGTGCAATCTACTCAGAGAGATTAATTGTTTTGAGCGCTTGGCGCTAAGATTAGGCCAAATTCGTTTAGTCGCTACACAGGTGGTGGTGTTATTCCACCTGAAGTTTGTTTTCTCTATGGTATCTTGCTTTAGCATGAGTTTACATGTAGCTAAGGGGATACCTATGCTAGCATTGTGAGCCAGCAGAGGTAAAGTTGTTCCGCTTTTTGCAAGTTCGTCAGCTTTGCAATTTCCTGGAATGTCTCTATGGCCCGGCACCCAGAAAAGGTGAATGTTGAACTGTGTAGCCATCTCCGTAAGAGATGATCGACAATTAAGGGCTGTTAGTGAATTTGTAGAGACAGAGTCTAAGGATTTTAACGCAGCTTGGCTATCCGAGAAGATGCGTATATCATTTGTTGATATTACGTTTTCTCTAAGCCAGGATAGGACTTCTTTTATAGCCAGGATTTCAGCTTGGAACACGCTACAATGATCGGGTAGACGAAAGGAGAGACTTAAGTTAAGTCTATCTGAGTATACGCCACCACCAACCCCATCCTCCGTTTTTGATCCGTCTGTGTAAAAGTTTATAGGACCATCGTCCAAAAATGATGTATTCTCCCAAGAAGACCTGGGAGGTATAGTCACTTTGAAGCTATAGTTGTTGAACTGAGGATGGGGTATGGTGTAGTCAATATTACTATTTATAGTTCTGAACGAGTTCAAAATAGTGGTGTGGCCAATTCCATTATTGATCCACAGAGAGGAGGCCTGAAGCCGTATGGCAGTATTAGCGGCCGTTTGCTTGCTGAAAAAGTCCAGCGGTATTAGATGGAACAGAACATCTAGTGAAGCGGAGGGGGTGGAGCGAAGTGCTCCTCCCATACACAGGCAGGCTGTTCGTTGGACTTTGCTGAGTTTATCGCGATTTGTCGCTGTATCTAGCGCCGTCCACCATACCACTATTCCATGAGTAAGGATCGGTCTTATGACCGAGATGTATAGCCAGTGCGTAATTCGGGGCTGTAGGCCCCATTTATTACCAATGGCCTTTTTACAGGAGAACAGGGCTACTGTGGCTTTGTTTATTCTCTCTTGAATATTAGGTTTCCAACTTAATTTCTTATCTAAAATGAGACCCAAGTATTTTGCTTGATCAGAGAATTTAAGTGGTACACCGTTTATGAGGGGAGGGTCAATGTGTGGGACTTTGTATTTCCTTGTGAAGAGGACAAGGTCGGTTTTTTGAGGGTTAACACCTAGTCCACACCGATTAGTCCATCTGGTGAGCTTATTTAAAGCGTTTTGTAAGAGTTCTTTTAGTATATTGGGATGTTTACCCGTTATTGCAATAGCAACATCGTCCGCATAGGCAAACACTCTGTATCCCTCTCTTTCTAGAGTAGTTAGTAATTCATTTATTACTAAATTCCAGAGGAGAGGGGATAGGACACCACCTTGTGGCGTACCTCTGCTGACACCCCTTTGTGTAGTAAAATCGCCCATTTTTGAATTGATAATCCTGCTTATCAGCATCTGATTGATCAATTCGCTGATCGACTTATCTACCTTCAGAGATGTCAATACACGTGCAATTGCAGATGTGTCGACATTGTTAAATGCACCTTCTATGTCTAAGAAGGCAACTAAGGTGTACTCTTTATGATGGAGGGAATATTCGATTGTACGTACTATACTGTGTAGAGCCGTTTCAACTGATTTCCCTTTGTTGTAGGCATGTTGAGCCTTTGAAAGGAGGGACTTATCAATACTTTCCCTTAAGTAAATATCGATCAAACGCTCAAAAGTTTTGAGAAGGAATGATGATAAGCTGATGGGTCTTAAGTCTTTAGGGTTAACGTGACTGGATTTTCCAGCTTTTGGAATAAAGACAACTTTAACTTGTCTCCAAGACATCGGGATGTATGCCAAATTAAGGCAACCCTTGAAGATGTTTTCTAGGATGGGTATTAGAAAACTTGCATTTTCTTGCAGTTCGGCTGGAATTACACCATCCGGACCAGCAGATTTGTATGGTTTAAAGCTGTTAATAGCCCATTTGAGTTTTTCCCTAGTGACTAGACCTTGTGGGGGTTGTAGAGTATTGTCACCATTGTTAAGTGCAATATTATTAATAATATTAGAGCTACCAGGAAAGTGGACGTCTAGTAGCAAGTTGAGCGATTCTTCGCTTGAATTGGTCCAGAGGCCAGAGGCGTTTTTCAAGCAGCTTGGCATGATTGGATTTTTGGAGAGGATTTTGCGCAGCCTGGATGCTTCGGAGCAATCTTCCACGTTGTTACAGAAGTTTCTCCAAGACGATCGTTTGGTTTTCCTCAGTTCTTTTTTATAAATCTTCAGTGATTCTTTATATGAGTCCCAGTCAGACATGTCTCTAGAAGCTTTGGCTCTGTTAAAGAGTTTTCTGCATTCTTTTCGAAGTGGATCCAGCGCTGAGTTCCACCAGTGTGGCTTCTTTTTACCTCTTACTTGTATAAGAGGGCATGCAGTATCTAGAGCTTTGTTTAGGGCTAATGTTAGATTATTGACTTTGTCGTCAAGATCTTCGATGTTGGAGGGAGTATTAAAAAGTTCAGGTTTTATTAAACTATTTAACGTTCTCTTATATTTTGGCCAATTTGTTCTTTTCAGATTTCGAAAGATCGGTTGGCAAGGTGGTTCATTTATAAAGTCAAACTGGATGTATCTATGATCAGAAAAGGAATGATCTTTAGATACCTTCCAGTTTAAAATATTATTATTAATGAAATCGGAGACAAGAGTTATATCTAAAACTTCTTGTCGATTTTTAGTAATAAAGGTTGGCTCATTACCAACGTTACTTACGAGTAGGTTAGTGTTAAGAATATAGTCGAAAAGAGACTCACCTCTGTCGTTTATATCCGTGCTACCCCATACTGTATGGTGGGCGTTAGCGTCACTACCGATGATGAGGCCGATGTTGAGCCTTTGTGATTCAGCTATCAGTCTCTCCAGAGTATCTCCCGGGAGAGGGCCAAGATGGTCGTGGCCAAGATACGCCGACGCCAGCCAGAATGTTCCTCTGGCTGTTTCCAGACTTGCGGCGGTGGTATCTCGATCGCTGAAATTAGGGAGTAAATATACATTTAGGCTGCGTTTTACTAATATGCAAGATCTGGGTTCATCCTCACCTGATGCATACAGCACGCAGTATTTGGGAGTCCTGATTCCTCGAACAATGGATTTAACAATCCAGGGTTCTTGAATCAGGACGATATCTTCATCGCTGCTGGATAAGCGAAGAAGAAGGGAGGCCGAAGCCTTTATGGAGTGTTGGAGGTTAATCTGGAGTAACCGCAGCATTTTCGCTACTGTTCTCCCGATCAGCCTCCAACACAGTTATGCCGGAGTCATCCATATCAGAGGACGATTCTAACAGAATGTCCTCATCTCCGCTTTCGTAGACCTCGGCCTCCATTGCGGAAAAACCTTGGTCGGTGTTTGGTGCTTCCACTGCTACTGGGGGTACCTGAGATGCATCGTCTTCCAATGAAGGAAGTGTGACCGATGCGCCAGGCACCTCAGTAACCGTTTCCGCTTGTGTGGGTGGGGGAGGGGGAAGGGTTTGTGCCTCGGCCCCATCTTTTTTGTAGACCCTTAGCGTAATTTCATCAAACCCAAACCTAATCACACCTTTTGATTGCGCCAGAGGAGAAAGGGACTCTGCATTGATGATCACAATTGCACCTTTATAGGGTCCCTTTGCGTCCTCTAGTTTCGCAACCTTCCAGTTGTGAGTAGGAAGGGTTGGATTGGAGAGCCGGATTACCTTGAGAACGTGGTCAGCTTCCTTGAATATGGCCGGAACCGTGATGCGAGCTCTTGGTCTGCAAGGAATGTCTTCCTTTGCTACAACCTCGAGCTTAGCACCAGGCCAGACCTCTCCAAGTCGGCTGACCGCCAGCGTCAGTAGGTCGCACGACCTCTGATCATCACAGACCATCAACTTGATGTGTCCCTGATGCCAGCCGCCATCTTTTGTGATGGGCGGTGGTCCCGGATTGTCAGACATAATGTCTATAAAACTGAAGGCCAGCTGACCTTTGGCCAATGTCCAGTTTTCGGCAGAGATCGTGCCATCTACATCATTTCTGTCGATGATCGCGACTACCATTTTATCCTTCAGAACGTCACTGAAGGACATTTTTGCCTTGCGAGGGTCGATTGAAGTGCTGATGTTTAGCACCTTGGGGCGTTTGGGTAGTGGAACACTACCTTCCATGGACCTTTGTCGCTTCGACGTTGAGTCTTGGCTGGTCTTTATATTATTTTTGGCCAGGAAATTCTGGGCCCAAGCTATCTTAGCGTCATGCTGAGAGTTTCCTCCAGCGCCTAGTTTTTCACCAAACGTCTGGAGAATCCTCTTAGCATTACGCAAGTCCCTGTAGTAGGCCTTGGAGGGTCTAAGCTTACGCCCATCTCCCCCAGGACCTTCTTTAGGAGCCTTTGCTTTGGAGGTAGAAGGACCTGGCATCACAGCCCTGCTACCTCCGACTCGAGGTGTTGACGATTTGAGAGGTTTACTCTCAGTGGTAGTAGAGGAGCCGTTCTTCACAACTGCCTCACTACAGGAAGAAGGTAATTTTACCGGATTATCCGATGTTCCACTGGCGACAACAGGGCTATGAGTGTCCACAGCCATGTCAGCACCAGTGGAAGAGGGATGAACAGCAGACAACTTTGCCGTCGTACTGCTGGCCGGTACAGCAGACAACTTTGCCGTCGTACTGCTGTTACAGTTACTTGGGAGCGACCGATGTTGATGATGTTGACTTCTAAGGTTTGTATTTTTCGGTCGCAGGTACCGCTAGTTGGGAACGACCGATGTCGATGGTGCAAAAACAGTGCAAGTGCATTGGATGGCCTTGGCATTGGCCTAGTTGTGAGTAGATGATGACTTCTGTGCTAGGGCAAGTGCGATTAACAACAACAGCTATTATTGGTTTTTGGCATTGACATTGAAGTTTTGGTTTGGTGCTAAAAGGAAACTAAAAACATTATAGGGTGATGTTTTGGGTGTTTGGTAACAACCAAAGTTAATTTATTGCGAACAGCAACACCCTTTAAAGGACTTACGTTCAAGACTATACAATTTGTAAGCAAAAACTTTTATTGTGTTTCATTTGAATGTTGTAAGCAAAGCTTCATTAAGGTTCTTTTTAGATTTGAACATAAAAAAAATAATAAGACCCTTAAACCTAATAAACCTAAGACTTAACCCATCAAAAATTAAAACACCATAATTTTAAAATTAAATATAATTTATTTTCAATATTTTATTGAATTTTTGTTTACTTAAAACATTATTTTTTGTAATAGCTATTAAATATACATATAATTAATATTTATGCATATTTTATAATTTTTCACAAATCTTGCAAACTATTTTATTTAATGAACATCAAATTATCTACAACTAAATAATACTTATATTCAAATTCAAATAGTTTTTGTTTTATTAATATGTATTATATTTATTTTATTTTAACACATAATACAATTTTCTGAGAATTCCCTAAATAATAAAACATACATAATTTAATTTATTTTGTTTTTTTTTGTATTTTAGATTATTTTTTTGTTTGTTTATTTAAAGAAGAAAAATATATAATAATTAAAATGTAGCATTATGTCGTTAATATCACAAGTTTTTTTTTAATTTGTATTTATATTTGAAAATATGTAGATATTTTATTTTATTAAATAATTTTTTCTTTACAAAACATAATAAATGATAAATAAATAAAATTAATAGTCTCATTGATGGATGCGATGATGTTTTTTTATATTTTTTTTTTTAATATTTTCTATTTTTTTTTTTTCAAAATGTACTTATATTTTAAGGTTTATTTACAATTTATAATCATGATATGAAAAAAAAAGAATATTAAATAAATATTGCACAAGGATCAGGATTGTTTTTGATATTCTTCTTCAATTTTTGTTCGTTCTTTTATTTGATGTTAATATTTATCCATCATACAATTGTCCATTCATTCTCATTTCCAATTCTTCTTCTTCTTTTGTCAATGGAACTGTTGTATGATTGTAAAGACCTTGAGCCATCAATTGCAATGCCAAAGGATTTTTCGATCCTGTTGATTTCTTAATTTTAGCGCGTTTATTTTGGAACCAAATTTTAATTTGTGCCTCATTTAGACCCAATTCAGAGCTCAATTGTTGGCGTCTACGTTCGGTTAGGTAGCGATTTTCATTGAATTCACGCTAAAAAGAAAGAAGAAAAACAAAAAGGATTTTCATTAGATTGAGTTTATTTGTTTGTATTTGTATGTTTTGAATATTGTTTGAAAATCGATTTTCATCGGTTTTTGATTTTTTGGGTTTTCGTTTGTTTACGAAAAAAAAAAAAAAAAACAGAAAGATAAAATGGAAATCGTTTTAGTTGCGGTTGGCTTCTATTCTTTCGTTTCGTCTTTTCTTTTGTTTCTTCAAACCACAGGTGGTGCGTGTGGTGTGGTTGCATAGGTAGGTATTGTTTTGTTTGCATAAATATTTAACCAAAACAACTTCAGGATTTATAGGTATATAGATACACAAAAATCCCTAATTCGTTACGATTGTCACAATATGGATAACAACATTCGATAAGGTTCAATAGACACTAAGATAGATGTACATTCGTACAAAAAGATACTTACTTTCAATCTTGCTAATTGTTCACCAGAGAACGCTGTTCGAGGTCTCTTTTCATCAACTTGAGTCTTGTCTTTTGGTTTCTTTGGACGACGATAACGTGGACCTATAAAAGAAAAATAACAAATTAAATTAAAAAAAAAAATTCATTAATTTATGTAATAGATATACAATATAATGAAAAAAGATACAATTCATTGCCATTCACTTTCAACACCTGCATCTGACATTGCGACTATGATATGTCACTCAAATTCAAACCCAATCAGTGAAAACCTGTCAACAATTCATCAAGATCTAGATACAAACAAAAACCACACATAACTACATAATATACATTTGTATCTATATAAGTTTAATAGATACAAAATTGAAAACAATCTCTGCGAGAAAAAAAAAAAGAGATTAAGTATCTAACACTTTCGCAAGGTCACTTATAGTAGAATATTTTATTATTATTTGTTTGTATCGGAAAGTAAAATGTCATCGGCTTTGTTGACATATCAAGTTGTACCTATATATAATGTCGCTTTTTATTGATAGACACGATGATGATGATGATGATGATGGCGGCATATCTTCTATAAACAAAAGTATCTATTACATGCTAATGTATCTAATTCTTGACAGAATTGCAAAAAAAAAATTATTGAAGATAGCTGGGTACGTTTTATAAATTGCAAATTTTCTTTGATTGTCATTGCATATCCGATTGAGATACTCCATTGTATGCTAATGAGAAAAAGATACAATATCTATATTCTTTTTTTTTTTTTTGTATTATTATTTTACGCATCATTCACGTCACAGAACAAAAGACAAAACAATTTTCGTATAGTTATATATTAAACTAGGTAGGTAGGTACTTTTGACTTTTTATTTTTTAATTATATTCAGTTTAAAGATTTACACTACGACGACGAGTGCGTCGTTGTATATATTATATATTCACTTATGGAACATATTCATTTTGTTGAACGCGGGGCAGATACAAACTACACCATCATCAAAATAATATGAAACAAAATTATATGAAAATGCTAATAGATACATTATTGTGATGGTGACTGAATGCAACATTGCACCGCTGCTGCACCACCGACGACCGCCACCGTCATCGCCACAGAGAGTACGTTTAAGTCCAAGCATATGTTTAACTCATAAAAATGAAAATCAACTGCAAAAACAAAAAAAAAACAACAACTCACTAACTTGAATTAATTAACGTCCATCATCACTAGCACCGCCGCTCTGTTGCTGCTTTGAGTATGATGATGGTAATACCCTTCTCTATAGTCTTTGGTTGGATGGTTTAATTCAGAGGCAACACAGAGGCAGCAGTGCAGCGCAGCGGCGGCGCGGGGGCGTGAATATATACAGTATTTACCATTTTACAAAAACAAAACTCAAAAACAAAAAGATAGAAAATACTGATAATCCTTAATCACATTTGTCAACTGTCAGTTTGTGCCACAAAAATTACAAAAACATTCAAAAAAAAAAAGAAAAGAAGAAAACCTACAAAATGGGGAAACACACACAATTCATTCGATGTGAATAATTTAATTTTTTTCTACCTAAATATTTTCTTATAGGTATATAAACTTAATTATATTTATTTGTTGTTTTTGTTTTTCTATATCTACTTGATATTCATATTCATAGACTGCCACAGAGGCCTAACTAATTAAAATAAAATGTGTGAAAAATATATATGTAAGTAGATAGGTTTAAGGTAGGTATATTTAGTTGAAGTTCGAGTTGGTGGTCTTTTCTTTAATTTCTTTGTTGGTTTTTGTTATGAGTGTTTTGGGCTTATTGAATCGTATTTAATTAAAACCGACAGGTGTAAAAAGACAGTGGGTAAAAACAAAGAAATCAAATAAAATTCATAATGATGATGAACTTATTAAAGAGAAAATATACAAAATGTTTATAGTTGTTAAATAGATTAAAATCATATATTAAATCATTTAACAAGATGATAGTTAACAAAAAAGACAACCTACTTATATTACATGAAATAAGACAGATTTGACAGTTTGTTTTAATAATGAATGATGAAGATGAATTAAGTGTAATAATTTTGGACACATTTGAATTTATTCTTCAGCATCATTTCAAAAAAAAAAAAAAGATTGAAACTTTGTTAGAGCAAATAAAATTTAAAGAAACTGTTCATTGGCATAGAAAATATTATTCTGAATTTTTTAGTAGTTTTTATACCATTTGCTGTTATAAATCAAATTTTATAGGTAAAATGTTAAATATCATGATAATTAGTATTTATTTCCGACTAATATTTATATTTTGATTAAAAGTTAAAAATAAAATTGCACTCTTAAGCGCTGTTATGTCGTTTATCTAAGTTTATACCAGTTTTATACCAATTAAATAAAAAAATGTAGCTTAAATGCGAAATGAGACTGCAAAATGTTTATTTGTAATGAATTTGAGCAATTTTAATACAGTGTTGAAGCGTCTAATGTCCTCTTTTTGATAATGGCGTAATTTTGACTTGACAAATGCCAAAATACGTATGAACTTGTCCAAAAAGTGGGCTATTCAAAATGAAACATCGTATTGGAAAATGATACCTACAAGTTGTTTTTTTTTGTTAATCTAAGTTATTTTTTAAGTGCTGACTCAAGGGAATTTTTGATATCCTTATTATGTTTTCCTAAATATTGCAATAACTGAGAAAGACAGAGTGTAGTAAAGCATTCCACATTCGCGAAGTACGGCTAAAAAACGAATCTCTGTTCTTGAAAGTACGACCAAAGCATTTCTTTAGGCGTGAGCATTATGGTTGAATCGATTGAGGGGAGGAATGGAACTGGCTATTTCTATAGAGCATAATCTATTAAAATTACGGTAAAAAAGGTTGAGATAAGAAATTGTACGACAGTATTTAAGGGACATACATACATAAATATTAATTTAAGGATATCAAGAAACTTAAATATAAGTTACAGGAGCACCAGCCTAGAGATGGGAGTTGTACTCAAGTTTTGGGAGTATATACATTTTATTGATAATTGCCCGATCGGAGGGGGGGAGGGGCTTTTTGCATCGACTTATTGAACACAAACTCATCTTGCGGCATTTTTAGCAAAATCGTGTCTGTGATCCTTCCACAAGATGTGGTTGAAGATAAACATACGAAGAACTCCGAGGTTTTCAGTCTACTTGATGAAAGTTCCACTAATATATGGATACTGACAAAGGTGATGAATTATGCTGTGACGACAAAAGGCAGCCTGGTAGCATTGAGTTTTCGACGCATTAAATTCTATTTGATTCCCTTGATTAACAATGCTGTCTAGGTCAGAATTTAAAAAGCTTATCATACATTGCCGTTGAAAATCCAAATCCAAAGATCTGGGTTGTGAATCTAAGAATGAATATGAAAAGCTGAGTAAGCTAAAGAATATTCAGACAGGAGAAAATGAGAAAGAGTGTTGGATACAGAACAGAGCCCTGTAGCACGCCAGTATTTATTTTCTCGGACTTGAACCCACCAAATACTACTTTTAATCTAACGAAGTATGATTTAAAGTTTACTTGATTAAAAGCTAAAAACCTGAGGAAGCTAAAGAATATTCAGACAGGAGAAAATGAGAAAGAGTGTTGGATACAGAACAGAGCCCTGTGGCATGCCAGTATTTATTTTCTCGGACTTGAACCCACCAAATACTACTTTTAATCTAACGAAGTATGATTTAAAGTTTACTTAATTAAAAGCTAAAAAGCTAAGGAAGCTAAAGAATATTCAGACAGGAGAAAATAAGAAAGAGTGTTGGATACAGAACAGAGCCCTGTGGCACACGAGTATTTATTTTCTCAGACTTGAACCCACCAAATACTACTTTTAATCTAACGAAGTATGATTTAAAGTTTACTTAATTAAAAAAAAATGTTTGCAATCAAATCCTTCGAAAGGGTTATAAAGTTTTAGTTGTACAAAGTTCAATTAAGTGGCATAAGTCTAAAGTTCTTTTGTATGTAAACTCAACTTGATTGCAAAGAATTCTTTGTGTTGTCGACTGTATATGCCAAAACTTTCACATATGGATATTAAAAGTGAGGTGCTAAAAACACAAGCTCTTTATTTGAAATTATCAAAAAAATAAGAAATTTATACCAATTAGGATTCCTTCAGATAAAAAAATCAGCTTAAAAATGTCTGTCAAAATTTTTCCGACAGTCTAAACAACATTTAAGTTGAATTCAGTAATCTGAGCCTGTAAGTTTACGACTTGACTCATTGAAAATAAAACCCGGATGACGTACAATTTTGTATCATTAAGTCTAAAAATTTCTATAATAAAATACCTTAATTAAATTGAAATAATATACAAAAATTATCATCACAATATAGTTCAATTGAAATCATTTACACGTTTTTCTTTCTATAATTAATTCACTGTATATTCTAACTTTTATATACTAATTGGTATAAACTCTGGTATAAATCATTACAAATACGATATTACAAACAAAAAATTAATATAATATTGCTATAGAATAAAAATTCCACTTAGATAGATTTTTATCTTTCTAAGTACAGAATAAAATATTAATTCTTAGTCAATTTCTTACTCAGTGGGACATTCCAATTCATTTAAAAAAAAACTGTCCATTAAACAATTAGTTTGAAATGTAACAATATCTAAGTAATTTAAAATCCTATATAGTAGATAATTATTATATTTTTGTTCCAACTTGATTTTGTCACCATCTCATCATTCAGTCTGATATTGATCACAATTTATATCTATTTTTAATAGTTTAATATAGGTAAACTTATAAATATTTAATAAGAAAAATGGCATAATTTTCCATTGTTGTGATGGCCTGGTTAACATTTTCATTGTTTCCTATATCGCGTATACGTGATTACCTATATAGTTACTTCAACCTTGTTACTTTAGATGGTAAAATATAGAAATGACTTAATAAACAGTATACTAGTGTAATTATTAGTAAATTTGTTTGTTTTTCCTCTAATACAAAATATCTTCAAGCCATTGTGTCATACTCATAGTTAAACTATCTTATAATCGTTATATACAGTTATAGCTGTTTCATATTGGGAAAATATCTAATCTGTTCATTTTTCTAAAAGTAAATCACTTTATAGTGCGATTAAGTGTTATTTTCCAATTAAACAATTTATTGTTTTTCAACTTAGCCACACGCGGAAAAACCAATTAGAAGTATCTTTATGTATAAAGCAAGTATCTTTTGTATATGCTAACAGTATAAATAAAAGATAAACTACTTTATAATTGAAATGATATGGGGTCTAATTTAATATACCATACCATCCGTTGAAACCTCTTACAATTATGATGATATACCTTAACCTAAGTTAGGGGATTTCAAAGAGACAACAAAAAGAAAACCCTTTTAAGCCAAGTTAACAAACATCACAACACCATGTCTTCATATTGTTAGAAAATGGTTGGAAAATGTCAGCCACTTTTGATTTTTCTTTCTTTTTCCATTAAACCTTGAATAGCTATTTATATAGATAAAGGTAGTTATGGGTATACCTAACCTATACTCGTAGATGGTTAGGTACAATATTATTTGTAAAGGGTTGGAAAATTATAGTTAATTGAAAATTTTCATTTGTTTGCAAACTTATAAAATTGTGAGAAAATTAAATGTGGCCGCAAGCAGTGTTGCGGTAGAGATACTTTACTTTAAAATAGATAGATAGATATATAGATATGAGTCTGTACTTATCTATAGATATACATAAATACTTATTTAAGTAAACATTGGAAAGCGCTGCCGCTGTGCAATTGGCACGTTTTCCTTAGATATACAAGTAACACATATGAATATGAATCTATAATTGTAATAATTTAAGGTCTTTCTCTTCAAAGGTAAATCATAGATACTTTATATTATTTTCTCTCCTTGCGTGTTAAAATTTAAAATAGATACAATTTTATTTTAAAGATTGTTTTTTTTTTTTTTTGTCGGTTTTTGTTGTTGTTGTTCTCAATCGCACATCACCACATTAACAGATACTTCATCATCGTTTTTCATAAAAACCCGTTATACTATGTATCTAATGTATCTCTCTCGAGCGCTACCTTATAATAGATATTTTTTAATTATATTGAAGAAAATCGATTTTTATTTTAGCAGCTAGTTGAAATTTTTATCTAAATCTAAATCCACTTAAAATATCAATTAGCAGGCACTTTTCCGTGGTGAACTGTAAATTTAAAGAGGGATGCATGATGGGATGGGGGACGGGGAAGTTAGCCCCCTGGTTTTTTTTCTCCTATATGAAAATGCAACATGATACGGGTTTCTTTTTTGTTGTTGTTGTTGTTGTTGTTTTTTGTATTAAAAGAAATGTGGCGGCAATTGAGTGGGACGTGTGTGCGTGATTACGCGTGTATCTTTCACCTAAATCTTTCAACAGATACAAGATACACAGATTTATCCACACAAAAAGATACTTTTCGGATTCATTTGTTATACCGCAGTGGCTGTTTTTTTTTTTTATTTTATTTTGTTGATGCTGTGATGCATTTTGGTAGCTCCTCTGAAGTTGTGGAACAAGGGAAAGAGGTTTGAGTGAACGAAAAACGAAAATAAGGATTCCGATTGGAGTTTAAATGCATTATTATGATGACGATGACGACAGGCCTTCGTTTTTTCACTTTCATTGAGATAAGAAAATACGGGTTTTTCGGTTTGTTTCTCATTTTTGGAATTGTTTTGACTCTCTGACTCTTATATAGACTCCTTGTGTGGGTTTATACACTGGACTCATGGACATGCTTTAGACCGAACAACAGTTATTGTATACGGTATATATTGTTGTACTCGGCATGAGATGAATGGAAGATAAAAGGAAAATCTTTTAAAAGCGATGCCGATGAGATGTGTGCGGAAGAATATACTTATAAAAAGAAAACAATATTATTTACATGTCCTTCGATTTTATAGAGTTGACATTTTAGTTTTTATTTTAAAAGGATTTGTTTTGTGTCATAAATTTCGATCTAATATTTTGTTTTCCTTACACACACACACACATCACATCATGTGGTATCAGTTAAGACGTCCGTCCGTCGGTATGGTTTCGGAAGTGTTAGAAGATATCTCATGCAGGCAATTTTATTGCATTTTAAATGGTCTGTTCACGGGTGGTTGTTTTCTTTTTTATTTTTGAATTGTTTTTTAAAGTTTTTTTTTTTCGCAAATATCTTAGTAATGGTTATTTTAAGAGAAAAAACATTTAAGGACAATTTTGTAGCTTATGAAATTTCCTATGATATGAATCAGAAAAATAAGGCTTTGACGAATTAGGTATCGGCTTGAATTTAGAATTTAATTATAAGAAACTGTCATTTTTGTATAAGTACTTTGACAAAGTAGAAAATACACTACTTGGAAGAGTTTTCTACAAACGTTATCAAGCAACTTCAACAAAGAAACAAATTTCAAACGCTACCAAGCTTTGGGCTTAGAAAATATTAGCTAAACATTGGATTCTAAGTTTTTATACCTAGTGTTTTTGCGACTTTGATTTCCAAGCAAGATGGTAAGCCAATTTGTTCCAGTTTTTAGGATACATTATTTGATGCCGTCAATAAGGAGATATATGAGTTTCGCTAAAAATTTCGATTTATTTTTGGACCAAAGACCATAAACAACGAGGAAAGCTGGAGTTCCACTTGATTACGTTCTTAGTCCTTTACTTTTTTATTTTTTACTTTCTCTGGAAAGCAATTGTTTTCAGCTGCTTTCAGCAGATTTGGTGTCATTTTATTTTGAATATTAGTTGGATTGCTGGATTTGTCAAATATTTCAGAAAGTAATGAAAAATGACCAAAGACCATAAACAGCGAGGAAATCTGGAGTTCCACTTGATTACGTTCTTAGACCTTTACTTTTTTTATTTTTACTTTTTCAATAACAATGTCTCTGGAAAGCAATTGTTTTGAGCTGCTTTCAGCAGATTTGGTGTCATTTTATTTTGAATATTATTTGGATTGCTGGATTTGTCAAATATTTCAGAAATTAATGAAAAATGACCGAATTGCTCGAAACTGCTGTCAATAAGGAAATAAATGAGTTTCGGTAAAAATTTCGATTTATTTTTTTACCTATGACCATAAACAGCGAGGAAAGCTGGAGTTCCACTTGATTACGTTCTTAGTCCTTTACTTTTTTCTTTTTTACCTTTTCATTAACAATATGTCTCTGGAAGGTAATTGTTGTGAGTTTTTTTCAGCAGATTTGGTGACATTTTGTTTTTTTAAATTAGTTGGATTGTTGGATTACTTAACTATTTCAGAAATGTATGAAAAATTACCGAATTGGTCTAAACTGGTCTAAAAAGCCTAACCTTCGAGATTAATTTCCTTTACCTACTTAGTAGAAATATAAAGAAGATGGTTCCTGGTTGTGAATTTTGTAGAAAAACATTTGACAATATTTAATTAAATTTCCCAATTTTAACAAAACTTCCCAACACTTACAGAACTAACCTTTTTTTTTGAAAATAATTGTCAAGCTTTTTTAAGCACTGCCCGTAGATGCAGATATTCAAAGTTTATTTTTTCTGGCATTTTGGTATCTGAACTCTTATTTAAAAGTTTTAAATATGAAGAAGAAAAAATATCTACTAACCTGAACTAGGACGATCACTGTATCGAGTGCAATAGACCCAAGCTGGCCACATTTGTCCGTTTTCGTCTTTTGTCGAACCGGACTCAGAACGAGTATCGTCTGAAGATTCCATTCCAGAATCACGACTCACAACCGATGGTGGAGGAATTGGTTGGGGGCTATTGCATTTTCGTGATGATGACGATGTATTCGAAGATGACGAACCAATTCCTGATGATGCAGTTGACGAGGATGACGACGACGAAGATCCCGAGGAAGTGCATGACATATTCGATGCCGGCGGTGGACTTGACATGCATGATTGTGTCGATGATGATGAGTGTTGTAACGCTGCTGGCGACGGTGATGACAACTGCTGCGGTTGTCCAATTTGAGAGACTGCCTTGCAGAGGCTACCGAGAGGTGGCATTTTTTCAGGAAGTGCTGACCCTGATGACATCGTCCCCGCCGGTGGCTTAGCACTTCGTCGCATAATCTCCTCATGGATTCGTGGATAGGCGACTGGGTTGAAGTAGTTAAGGAAACTCGCCCGTTCCAGCATCATTGCTGCAGCAGCGGCAGCTGCTTGTTGCTGCTGATGTTGCTGCCGGCTGAAGTCCAAGACATCAGCGGGTGGAGTTAAGCGGGTGAATGCAGATCTTTCGGGAACTCGAGCGCCTTCAAACGGCCGGAAAATGTTATTCCCACTCACCGGACTGGTCTGATGCTGTTCTTTCTTGTGCGACACTGGTGTTGAAGTTGAAGGTAGCTTTTGTGGATGACCAAAGCGATCGCTGAGAATGTTGCTGATCGAGAAGGTTATCGCTGGCATTGGAGCTGCTGATGATCGATGTTGAGACAGATCATCGTCATCGTCGGTTACACTGATGTCCTGTTCGTTGTCCTCGTCACCCATGATGGAGTCTGTTTCTTCTTCTTTGATTTGATGACGCAGCGGTGATGATTGGTCATTTGTGTTGGAGTCATGCAAACTTCCATCACAGGGACTGATCGGATATCGGAGCAGTGGATTCATGGCCGCATGATGAATGGCAGCCATTGTCATGCCGTGTTGGTGATGATGATGGAGAAGATGATTCTGTGATAGGCTCATGTCTAAAACGTGCATTGGAGGTGATGAGGTACTTTGAGGTGAATGTGGGGCACCGGGTGGACTTGGGGCACTCTGTGGACTACAGCGATCCTCAAGGGCCATTGCTTGTTCCAAAATAGGTATCACAAATTATAGGTATCAAGCACTCAACACTCAAAAACAAAACACTTTTTTTTTAAATATTAATTTCGAAAATTTTTTTACTAAAATGTTTTCAATATTTTCGAACTTAACTTCGAATAGGTATTATTTGATAGATTAATTTGTTTAAAAATCACAAAGATATTTTATTTATGATTCACACTTGTCACTTTTTACATTGCATAATAATAACGACGACACTTGTTCGAAATGTCAAAAACAAGATTTGAAATTCTATATGATGGTTGACGTTGACGCGCGAGTTTGATGGATGACAGACGTCTGTTCGCTGCGAGTGCATAAACTAAATTAACTAATCATAGCTCCTTATCGGCAGTGTTGAGTCCTCCTTGGCCTCGGTGTCGGTGTCGGTCTCGGTGGTGGCGCGGCGAAGTCGTCACAAACCAACAACTAATAGAACTGTTATGGTGGTAATTGAAAATTATGGCACACACAAGATATAGTAGAGACGGTAAGCGCACTGGCAGGGAGGAGTACAGTGTACAGTATACAGTACAGATGGCGAGCATAAAGGATAGAGCGAGAAACTATACCTACTACAAAAACAATTATTGAAGACAACACAAGAAAAACCCGCACAAAACCGAAGAAGAAGAAGAAAAACCGAACGAAAGCCGAATATCTTAGCTGCTTGACGTGTGTGACACAGTCAGTTGTCACCTGTAATCTGACAGTCGATTCGATTGAGTGAGAACTCTACGAGGACGACTGGATTTCGTTTCGAAAAACAAGAAGTTGAAAATGAAAATGGAATAGAGGTTGGCAAGAAGAAGGAAACAAGAATAGCAAGAAGAATAAGAGCGCAAGCGTATACCGATAGGGGGGAATTGAGGGATGTGAGTTGGGAATGTGTCGGTGACATGTATATCTCTATTAACTCGACGCACACATGCGCCATGATCATTCGATTGCCTAATCCATATACGATTGTTTGGGTGTGTTGGTGAATGCTCGAGGGGCGTGTCATTTTGTGGGCCATCCCTAAACAGCATGTTGTCTCGCTCTTTCTCCTTCTGTTCAGAGCCGAGGAATATATAAACACAAACAGTAAATGAACACAGTTCCTCTCACAACTCAATTAAGTTCTGTGAGAGAGGAGCGAACGCCTGTTTGTTTGTTTTTCCCTTGCACTATGTCACTTCATTTTGTCTATCTTCTTTCTTTGTCTTTCTGGCTGTGTTGTGTGGGTTTTCGATAAGAGTTGGCTGGATGAGAGAGAGAGAGAGAGAGAAAGAGAGAGAATGAGATGGGATTGTATTGTAATAATGACTGATTTTGAAGGGGAGATGTTAAGTATACGACGGACTACGAGTATGTGTATCTCAGTAACGAATTTATGTATACAATTGGGCGCGTCAAAAGGCAAACGCTTCATTTTCATCAATCAAAGTAAACAAACGGTAATTGAATAAGTGAATCTTTTAGATACACTTTCTTTGTTTTTTTAGATTGATTTTTGTTGTTGGAACGATTTTTTAGATTGATTTTTGTTGTTGGAACGATATAGTTCTCTTATTGAATTAACTGTGTTTGAAAGAAAAAATCAATTGTTTTTGATACATTTGGCAGGCACTTGGAGTGGCTGGCTGATGCAGATACAATTTATTTAGTGCGAGTGTGTATATTTTTATAGATAGATATATATGTAGGTCCATAGATAGATACTTATAAGTTGTAGTTATACCTATGCCTTTATATAGTTATGTAGGTACGTTTATTTAGGTATGTATATTTTTGATTCAATCAGAGCCGACAACTTTATTTTTGAACATAAGTGCCTACGGTATCATTATACATGGGTATACATACATATCTAACTAAACAGTCAGAAAGATTGTTAGGTAATAATTTTAAAATCCAGATGTTTGAATCTGGGGGGTTATAGATGAGGTAGAGGTGCCTACAAACATATTCTCACCAAGGAGAGTTTTTATACCTACCTAAATTATTTAAATCTATAAACCTGCAGACATATCTATGTATACACAAATGTGTTTTTAGTCCAGTTAATAAAGGTTTTCACCTCAAAAAAAATCCAACAGTTTTGAAACTTGGCACACTTACTAAGGGATGTCTGGTGATGACACGAAAAAAAGTCCCCAAGAATCCGACGTGAGCTCTAGCGGCAGTTAAGCGAAACATGGAGTTTGTTTCAGTTTTTCGCGTTTATCTCGAAAACTATTTGTCGTATCAAAAAATTTTGTTCCACAAAAGTAAAGCTCATTAAATTTTATAAAAGAAAACCCTTAATGAATTTTTTCGTATCTCTTATAGTTTATAAAATAACTAGCGGCAGTGAAGGTGAAGAGAAAAGTACGGTTTTTTTGGTTTTTCGTATCAAAAAATAATCTTTCACCTGTTAATGTCCTATATTGGTTCAATAGGTTTTCTGATGAGTGGAAGTGGCCTGCAAGAGTTAATGAGTTCTATATACGCCCCGGTTTCTGTTGAAAAGATGCTGCAAGGAAAAGCTTTCGCTAGAGCAGTTCGTGCTTAATGAGTCTCCTTCGTTATGTGCACTAAAACAAAATCCTCATTTGATCCATCTTAGTGAGAAACTACAAACAAATCTTAACAAACTCAAATCTAAAGGACCAACAGCAGCCTTATGGATTCAGTTGTTTAATATGATTACATTGCTTAAAGATTTTGGGTGGCTTAACACGAAGGCGTGGAATCACTGATAGTGTACTTAGCAAACGGGTTCTAGGGCTGACTGCTACTCATGAAATTTGCTCATCACTCGAAGAATTCACTGGCGTTCTTTTTTCTACTAGTGAGTAACATGAAGATTTTGGAGATGCACGTAAAATTAGAGATAATACAGACATTGCAAAGCTGTCAAATTAGTTCCAAAGTCATCCTCCATTTCCTGTTACAAATGAAATCATGTCAATAGCGAGTGCATCGTTGGAGATGATAAAGTAACTTGCTACAATCCCTATTCTCTAGGCATGCAGGCAATGAGCCATATAGTGGGCCAACGAGTTTCAGAAGTAAAACTGTCGCAAAAAAAAAATCGAGCACTCCCTTTGTCTTTTATGTCAAATTCTGTAAAGATTCGAGGTAAAACTGTGATAATAGATCCTTTGATGATATTCCAAAGAATAAGTATAAGTAAGCAGCCCGATGAAGACTTAAAGACTTATATAGAGTATGAGTTTGCTCCCTTTCCATTATCATTGTTTGATGAAAATGGGATGCGAAAAACAAAGAAATCAGCGCTATAAAACATATTTAAAGTATCCACAACAAATATTGATTTCCTTGCCTTTGACATTATTGTGGATGGTGTCTTCTTTCTACACAAAGTATTGTGGCCCAAAGATTCCGATATTTCAACAATTTGCCATTCCTACATTGAGTACCTTCAAAATCATTATTCGGCGAAAAGTTGTACTGTAGTGTTTGATGGTTACTCTTCTTTGGAATACAGTACAAAAATAAAATAAACTTAGTTCTTGTAGAAAATTATGTTGATTTATTTTTGAAAAATAAACTTAATGATACGAGAAACCGTTTTCAAGATAAGCATGAAAAAAATACTTGTTTTCCTTCAATGTGGATGGAGTTATTTTTTCCTTCGGAAATTTATTAAGCTTCAATTTTGTAGAAGATTTTTTTTTGATACGAAAAACCGAAAAAACCGTATGTTTATCTTCACTGCCGCTAGAGTTATTTTATAAACTATAAGAGATAGGAAAAAATTCATTACAGCTTTTTTTTATAAAATTTAATGAACTTTAGTTTTGTGACAGAAAAAATGTTTTGATACGACAAATAGTTTTCGAGATAAACGTGAAAAACTGAAACAAACTCCATGTTTCTCTTAACTGCCGCTAGAGCTCACGTCGGATTCTTGGGGACTTTTTTTTGGGTCATCACCAGACATCCCTTAGTAAGTGTGCCAAGTTTCAAAACTGTTGGATTTTTTTTGAGGTGAAGGCAATATCATATCATATCCTTTTAATTTAATTAATTTAGGGTCAAGAAGTTTTCAAAATATGTATGTACCTATATCTGCACCCATGATATGGAGCTACCTACAATATACCTAACTAATTGGTAATAACATAAATATAGATTACCTTTAGGTATACATAAAAGAGAGAGTGGCCTAATTTATTCTAAAAAAAATTGTAATGTCCCCCTTTCACCCCTTCTAACATTTTTTCCACCGGTTCAAAATAATTTTACTTTGTCGGAGTATTTTCGAAGTAAGGCTACTGTCTTATCTATTTTTAGTGGACTAAACTTCAAAATAATTGATTTCAGAAATTCTAAAACTATTTTAAGTCTAATTTTTGTGTGCAAAACAAAAATTTGAAGCTTGCATAATTTTTGATTTTGAAATGCGAAAAAAATCTATTTTTAGCTATACAACCGTTAATAGTTCAATGCTCCTTAAAGTAAGTTCAAAGCCTACATTTATGGAAATAAAGGAATTCGCATTTTTATTCTATTCTAGTAATTGAAGCTTTTCAAAACGAACTTAATTAGGTACCGAAAAACGAAAAATTATATTTTAAGCTTTCGCTGAAGCCAACATAAGCCCCAAATTTTGAAAAAAAAATATTTAATTTTGTCCGTCGGGATTTGCGGTTTTTAACTAATTTAATATACATAGATACTCGTAATTACAAATTTCTTCAAATCATATAATTTTTAAGTTTTAGATTATATTTTAAATTAATTTTTAAAAATCACTTTTAAGCATAGTAACACCAACAATTATTGTAATAGTAGTGCTAATTTTGTATGGGAATTTTTAACTTTCCATATGAAGTTGTTGTAAGCCGTTCAATTTGTTGATTTAAAAATTTTGACATTTCTCAAAGTTTTAAAGAAAGAATCTAAACGTTCGTACGCTCAGAATACTTTTTTTTTTGTCGGCCATATGTATGTCAGGAACTGGGAGAGATATCGACTTCAAATAAATTTTGTTTTTACAGATAAGAACATCAAAAGATGCAGAAAAGAATATTGAGTAAAAAAAGTGGTTGACTTCAAATATCTTTCAATCCAATAACGCTCGCGACTTTAATTAAATTTTAACTGTTATGTTTAAATGCTGAAAAGAAATTATTTTTCACTACAAATATTTTTCAAACAGTGAATGATATTATCTCCACAATAATTGTGTTCATCAAAGAATAACGTTTTTGACATCTGGTATAATTTTTAGAAAAATCGAATTTATTAAAAATATTTTCGACTCGAATATCTTGTCAAAAATTTAAGTTATTTGTTTTAAACTATAATGTTATCTCATAAAAAAAATTTTAAAATTTAATAACATTTTAAGAAAAATCGAATACCTATACAATTTTGTTTTATAAAAAATAAAAATCTACAAACATACAACAATTTTCGACTCGAACATCTAGAGAATAAATGAAGCCATTAACATCAAAATTATTTTATTACATACAAAAATATTTTTGTCAACACTAGGTAATTTTTTTAGAAGAATTCAAAAGTAATTTTTTTTTTTTGAAGAAATACAAATTTTACAAAAATTCTACCGAAAATTTTGTAAAAATCGGTTTCCGACTAAAATTTCTCCGGTACACAGATATTGAAATCAAATATATGCAAAATTGTTTTAAACTTTGAGTTATATTAAAAAATTGAATTGAAGACTTTTTTTTAAAAAACAGGAAAACCTCCAAAAAAACAAAATACTGTTAAGAAATGTTTTCCGACTCAAGTATCTTTAGATCAATGAATGATATTGCCTTCAAACTTTTATCTTACATAGAATGTTGTTATTAATACTTTGTTAAACTTTTCGACATATGGGCGCGAATGGAAAGTTATCAGTCTCTATTTTTTTATAAAAATACCCAGTAAAACAAATTCGATAAAATAAGTAAATAACTGTACCGCAAATCCTAATAAAAGAGCTATTATACTTACTTACTTACTTACATAAGGTGGCGCTACAGTCCGGGGCGGACCTGGGCCTCAACCAACATGCGTCTCCAGCCAGCTCGGTCCCTAGCTAGCTGTCTCCAGTTTCGCACGCCAAGTTGGTTGAGGTCCTCACCCACCTGAGTGCGCCACCTGAGTCGCGGTCTTCCTCTACTGCGCCGTCCCTCGGGATTGGATTCGAAGACCTTCCGGGCTGGAGCGTTGATGTCCATTCGCTCTACATGACCCAGCCATCTAAGCCGTTGGACTTTTATTCTGCTAACTAGGTCAGTGTCGCTGTACAGCCCGTACAGTTCGTCGTTATATCTTCTCCTCCATTCTCCATCTATACGTACGGGACCAAAAATCACCCGAAGAATTTTTCTCTCGAAGCATCCTAAGACGTTCTCATCCTTCTTTGACAGGGTCCAGGCCTCAGCGCCATAAATGAGAACCGGGATGATGAGTGTCTTATAGATGGTGATTTTAGATGCTCGAGAGAGGACTTTACTTCTCAATTGCCTTCTAAGTCCAAAGAAGCAGCGATTTGCAAGAGTTATTCTTCGTTTGATTTCAGCGCTGGTGTCGTTGCCTGTGTTTATAGCGGTGCCTAGGTAGACAAAGTCCTTAACTACCTCGAAGTTATAGCTGTCCATGGTGACGTTTTGTCCAAGACGTCGTTGTTCAATGTCCTTTTTTGATGACAGCATATACTTGGTCTTGCCCTCATTCACCACTAAACCCATCTTCTTCGCTTCCGTCGCAATGCTCAAAAACGCTCCACTGCCATCACGCTTTGATCTTCCAATTATGTCAATATCATCTGCGTATCCGAGTAATTGGATGGACCTTTGGAAGATTGTGCCTCTAGTGTTGACGGTTGAGTTTTGCACAATTCTTTCCAGAACGATGTTGAAGAAGTCGCATGACAGTGCATCGCCTTGTCTAAAACCTTTTTTGACATCAAATGCATCGGTGAGATCTTTTCCGACCTTGATGGAGCAGCGTGCATTCTCCATCGTCATTCTGCACAAACGGATAAGTTTGACAGGGATGCCAAAACTAGACATTGCTCTGTAGAGCTCTTCCCTATGGATGCTGTCATACGCGGCTTTAAAATCGATAAAGAGATGGTGGGTATCGATTTGAAGCTCCTGGGTTTTTTCCGAGATCTGCCGTAATGTGAATATTTGGTCGATAGTGGACTTTCCTGGTCTGAAGCCACACTGATAAGGACCTATCAGGTTGTTGACGAACGGCTTCAGACGTTCACATAGTACGGCAGAAAGGAACTTATATGCAATGTTAAGGAGACTGATCCCTCTGTAGTTGGCGCAATTTAAAGGGTCTCCTTTTTTATGTATCGGACAAACTATGCTGAGATTCCACT
Source organism: Eupeodes latifasciatus (assembly GCA_920104205.1). Taxonomy (NCBI): domain Eukaryota; kingdom Metazoa; phylum Arthropoda; class Insecta; order Diptera; family Syrphidae; genus Eupeodes; species Eupeodes latifasciatus. The sequence continues at coordinate 42,380,181 of OV049925.1, read as the reverse complement.
CATAGGGCATGCTTTCCTCCGACCATATTTTACAGATGAGTTGGTGCATGCTCCCTACCAAGTCATCGCCTGCTGCTTTAAATAGTTCGGCAGCTATGCCGTCAGCTCCAGCAGCTTTGTTTGACTTCAGTTTAGATATAGCTATCTTCACTTCGTCTAGGTCGGGTAGGCGGAATTGTTGATCTGCGTCGCCTAAGTTGAGTGGTTCTACCTCCCTTACAGCGGGATTCGGTTCGTCATCGCCGTTATATAATTTGGAGAAGTGGTCTTTCCATATTCTCAACATAGACTGCGGTTCTACTACGATGTTCCCCTGATCATCTTTACAGGCTTCGGTTCGTGGCTGGTACCCTTGGGAGTTTTTTTTTACCTTTTGGTAAAATTTACGAACCTCATTCCTGTTGTAACATCCCTCTATCTCCTCGATCGCGCGCTTCTCGTGCTCTCTTTTTTTCCATCTAAGAAGCCGGTGTTCCTCTCTCCTCCTCTGCTCGTAGAGCTCGCGAGCAGCTCTGGTCCTTCTGTGGAGGGCCGTTTTGTATGCCTCTTGCTTCGCTGCGTGCGCTTGCCGGCATTCGTCGTCAAACCAGGGGTTTCGCTGTTGTGGACGTGTGAAACCTAGCACTTCAGAGGCGGCATCTCTGATGGCTGCAAGGCAATGTTGCCACTGGTTTTCAATGCTTAATGCATGCAGCATAGGACTCCTTAAGAGGTTACTAGAGACTCGATCGGAAAAGGACATGGTAGTCTCTTGCGATTGTAGCCGTCTAACGTCGAAACTTCTCACAGTACTTCCTTGTTTTGGCTTGGACCGGGATATCCGTAGCCGTACCTTGGCTACAACGAGGTAGTGGTCCGAGTCAATGTTGGCCCCTCGGAATGTTCGGATATCCTGTATATTGGAGAAGTGTCGTGCGTCGATCGCAATGTGGTCAATCTGGTTGACGGTTGATTGATCAGGAGATTTCCATGTCCCCTTGTGGATATTGAGATGTGTGAACTGCGTACTAGCTACCAGAACGTCTCGCCCCGCAGCGAAATCGATCAGCCTGAATCCGTTGTCGGAGGTGGTGTCGTGCAGGCTGTATCTTCCGATTGTGCCACCAAAGATGTCTTCTCTTCCTAGCTTGGCATTAAAATCTCCTAAGACAATTTTAATGTCATAGCCAGGGCACTGCTCATATGTCTTGTCCAAGAGCTCGAAGAATATGTCTTTGGTGTCTTCATCTTTCTCCTCTGTTGGGGCATGCGCGCATATTAGGCTTGTACATACATACATAAATCGAGTTCTGCTTTTGTTGTTCTCTATAATGGAAGCTTAAGAACGGAATTTTGCAAAAATACAGTATTTTTAGATAATGTTTTGCTCATACAGCATTTTGAGAAGAAGAATTTTGAGATACAGTATTATCAGATACAGTATTTTGACAACACAGCATTTTGAGATACAGTATATTAACCATACAGTATTATGAATATACAGTATCATACAGTATGATACAGAATTTTAACGATACAGTATTTTAAAATACAGCATTTCGAGCCGCTCCCTATTTTGATCCATACAGTATTTCGACCCCAACCCCAATAACACTTAGTATGGCCTCATCCCATCTCGGCGCAATTCAAACATATGTACGTACAAAAAAGTACAGCTCAGGTTTTTTCATACTAGGTACTATCCAAAAAAACTATCTAATGCGGACGAAGTCACGGGTAAAAGCTAGTATTTAATATTTATTACTTTTTTCTTTGTTGTACAGCTCTAAATGTTTGGTCTTTTCAGTGCATATAAAAGTATTAGTGCAAATTGTTTCTTTGTTTAGGTAAGCTATGAAAATGATATTGGATGGCGTGGACATTTTTCTTTCGTTTTTGGATATAACAAAAATAAAAGTAAATTATACCCATGGTCAGTGATGGATTTACGCCTAGGCCCGTAAGGCCCAGGCCTAGGGCGGCAAAATTTATGAATTACTTAACACTTGAAAGCGTTTCTACATTTAAACATACCTTAATGAAAGGCACAAATATATCTTCGGTCTAAAGTTTCGGAACGCATCCAAAATCATAACTTCTGTTTGCCAATTTAAAAATTCAATTTAGAAAATCTACGTTAAATTTGAAATTGCGATAACAAACAAAACAGAACTGTAAGATAGAAAAATCTCACCTCATCTCTTTGTTTTTGTATCTGCAGGGATCAGTAATACTGATGATGCAGACTTTAAAAATTTTAGAAATGTTTACAGTGATAAAACAAGGTATTGTTTCAAAAGTTTATTTCAACGTACGCAAAAATGGAGCGATTCAACGCCGTGAGTGGTAGATTTATTTAGAAACTAAAGGCTCTGGGGTGGAATCGGCTAAGGTGATTGTTGATAAATGACAATCAAAATGATCGAATTTGATCTACGTAAGGTGATAGTCAAATTGATACCTAAAAAGCTGTCACAAAAAAATGTGATAGTCGATTTCAAACAAAAATGTTTATTCCGAATAGAGCTACCAGACGCTTACATAAACGACTGGAAAATTTGCTTAGTTCACTTTGTTTCTTTAAAAACCACATTCCTGTGACCGACAAAGCTTACGAAATTCGAAAAGAGCAAGAAAAGTAAGAATTTTATTCAAAATCAGCCAATTTGATACTTTTACTTAGATATTTTATAAGAATCAATTTAAAATTTCACCAAGGCAACAACGAATTTTGACAATTTGAATCTGAAATTGTTTAATTGAATTGAATTGAGTTGAATCACCTTACACAGACGCACGGAATGAAAATGATAGTCAATTTGACTATCAAAAAAATGATAGTCAACTATCACCTTAGCCGATTCCACCCCTGTATTTTGTTTTCCATGCTTATTATTTGGTAGAAGTGGTGAAATGAATGCTTTTACTGACGAAGGATTCCGTGACTGAAAAAAAATCAAAAGCACGCATCGAAGAACATGAAAATTCTGACTTTCACAAAACTAAAGTTAGTCATTTTAAAGCTTGATCAGTAGTTCACGGGCGTGTTGATCAAAATCTAATAAAACAACTCGATGAAGATATAATGGAAACAAATTTTTTACCGAGCAATTGCAATTATTAAATCACTAGCAATAAGAGGCCTGCCATTTCGAGGAAATTCAGAACGAATAGGAGATCCTCATAATGGGAATTTTTTAGTAACAGTATGACTCCTTGCTAAATTTGTTCCATTTTTATCTGAACATTTAAAATTGTATGCACACCCTGGTAGTGGGAATACATCGTGTTTATCTAAAACAATCTATGAAGAAATTATACTGTTGATTCAAAATAAAGTACTACAACAAATTTCTAGTGAAGTGCAATCTGCTAAGTATTTTGGTATAATTGTAGATTCTACGCCTGATTTAGCACATGTCGGTCAGCTTATTATAATTATACGACATGCATTTACGTGATAACGGTGAAATTGTTAAAAGGTTTCTAGAATTTCTACCAAATATCGGCCATAAAGCTAAAGATATTAAGGATGTATTGTTCAAATCTCTAGAAATACTTTACAAGAACTATACAATTTCTTTACTATATCTGCTTATCGTTGGGAAATCTTGGTGCAGAGTACAAATTTAAGAATTAAGAGTCTTTCTCAAACTCGTTGGTCTGCTCGACATGATGCATGTTACGCATTAGAAAAAGAGTGGTCTGCAATAATTGATGCACTGGAATTTATTGCCGAAAGCAGAGATGAGAAACCGACTACGCGATCTGAAGCTACGAGATTGCAGCGAAAATTACAACATTTAGAAAGAGAGCAATCCTAGTTGTTGTTTGGAATGTAATTTTAGGTCGTTTTAATGCTGCTAGTAAGAAGCTTCAAGAATCTCAAGCTGATTTATCATTCGTTGTGCAGTTGTATGGACATGAGAGACAGAAAATTTTTTGAATATGAAGAAAAAGCTGAAGCACTGTCTGGAGTTCAGGATTATTATCGTTATGATACTCGTCGCCACCAGAAAAATGCAGCCAGATGACTCACGGGTAAATGAAAGACCACCTTTTTCTGGACCAGAAAATGTTCGCACAAATGTTTATTACTCTATTTTAGACACTCTTAGTCTACAATTAGCCGGGCGTAAAAGTGCATCTGAAACACTTTACTTACCAATACTTCAATTTTTTCGACAATTAATGTGAAATAGATACAAACGAGTTGAAAAATCTTGCCAATAAATTAGTCAATAAGTATCCTGACTATTTGGAAGAGACGTTAGACAATGATTGTATTAATTTCCATTATCAATTCAAAGATTCCTTAGCAAAAATAGAAAATGCCATGTATTGCATTCTCGAAGTCTTCTAGATGTTTATCCAAATTTGAACATTTTTGAATTGATTAATATATAAAAAAAAATATTTATTTTTTGTCTATCTAAGGATTATAACTTATTAATCTTTCATGTTAATTAATTATTTATAAATTATACTTCAATAAAATAAAGTTATTTTGAAAAAAAATCATTGGATACAAATTTATGAAATAAAATTTAACAATAAGGGCGGCGCATCGAACGGGCCTAGGGCGGCAGCAAGCCTAAATCCGTCACTTTCCATGGTCAAAGTTTTTACATTTTTTTTTTCTGTTCACTTTGACTTCTTATTTTTGGTTTATACATATATTCTGGAAAAAATCTATTTTTATTTTATTCCACTCATTAAAAACAATTGCGAATAATTTGTGATGACTTAGAAATGTACAAAACGGGTGTTTTTTTGGAGGTATATAACCTTAAGTTGGAAACAATATTTTATATTTTCTTGAGCACTTAGACGACAAAATTCACCGCGATATTGGCGACATATGGGAAAAGTCATCAAAAATTATACCTCCAGATTGAACACGCCCTGAGACAGCCGTTGCGGTCATATGCCAGAAGATTATCTTTCATATAGTAAAGGAAATTTCATATCAAATTTAAAAAAATCTCTGTCTTGATTCATATAAAAGTTCTATACCTACCTCTTAATAAAACACCCATTATATGAAATGGATAAATCCATTTGAATTTTACAATAAAGTCTTATTTTCAAAAGAATAAAACATTTAAAAACTTAAGGCAATTATAAAACACTAAATTTCTTGTATCTACACAAAATATTAGAATCAAATTTCTAAATACAAAAAAAATATACAAAATGGAATGTTTTTTTTTTTTATTTTTAAATATTCATTAGTTTAATTTTATCGATTGATCGAATTCAAATAACCGTGAAGTAAATATTCACCTAATGGTTTTTTTGAACAAATTTCAAATAAATATATGTATGTACCTACCTACTTAACTACTGTTGTTGATCTAGCAATTAACTCTAGCACGCATCAACGAATATACCTACCCTACATATATTACTCGTATCTACTACCATACCTATGAATAATATTATAAGCACCGAAAACTAAGATTATAGCCTCATAAATTTTATCATTGATCATAGTATGCGTTTCGATATACGGAAATTGACTTATAATGATCGAGCTTTAATAATAAATGTTGCGAACTCACGCAATCTCTTAAAAACATAGGCTATAAGTGGTAAATCTATCTTTGTAGGTACTCGTACCTAGGAAAAATCACACAACTAAAATTGCAACACGCAGTTTTGCCTCAGGTAAAATATTCCTCTGTATCAATCGCTTCATTAAGTTTTTGTTTTCTTCTTTGAATTAATTGAAACGCAATTTTTTTTATAAAACTTGATTTCTAAATAATTTTCGATTGGCCTTTAAGTTCATGTCCAATTATCAAGCCTCTGTTAATAGGTGACCAACTCTGTTTGTCGCTTCATATAGGTAATCGAGTTTTGTTAACATCATGAGTCTTATTTTGAGAGGATCGTTGGTAGGTAAGGTACCTAACTTGTCAATTAGTGTTTGATTGAGTTTCATTCTTATTTGAAGGTTAAAAATGTATCTTTAAGGTATATATATTGAATTAAGCAATCTGTTAGATACTTTGTATTACTTCTACAATATAGTTTTATAAATATTAAATATACCCAATACACTTATGTGTTAATTGAAATGTACGTATATCTATCTCCATCTAATTTAACTCAATTTTAACGGTTGATGGAAGATTTAGGTTTTTAAAAATGTTGTTGGTAAAATTGATTAGGACTTTTCAGATGAAGGTGTTAACTAATATGGGTTTCTCGCTATATAAGTTTAAATAAAGACAAAATATGTTTACAAGTTGATCATTAAACTACCTATAATGTGATTCCCTGGCCTTAATACAAAGATACAACAAATATTGGAATGTTTTTTAATTTTTTGAATGGAAAATAAAAAGGGATAGAAATTTTCCGTTAAGTTTATGAATAAATGTTGTTAAAATATTATCAAATTTTGGGTCGTCTAATTCTAAGTATGCAAGGGCGGATCCAGACTTTTCATCAGGGGGGGGGGGGGGTGTTTCACACACTTAGATGAGTTTTTACTCACCGCTTAAAAATGTTCTTTCATGTTTTGTAAAGGAGGCTAACAAAATTTAAATAACATAATGTTAAATTCAAAAATGTTAAAAATTCAAAAATCCAGAAAAAGAGAGAGGATCTGATATGAAGAAATGTCGGGCTTTTTTTGACGTAGTTTTTTCGAACTCAATTTTCGGGATCTATTTTACTATCGCTATTAGTCTGCTTACTCGTATTTTGATCTTTAGGGAGTCAACAAAACTTAAAAACATAAATTAAAAAATTAAGGTAAACAAATAAGTTGGGAAGAAACGTTTGTGTGGCACTCACAAATTACACGCTTCAGAATCTCTTTTCACTTCAAATCTCAAGAGATTCAAAGCTTGTATATCAATATATATGACCCGTGTATATTTTAATCCATCCGATTATCATATACAGTCAAACTTCTTTATTTAGTGTTATACAAAATTCGTTATACAGAATTTTTTTTTTTTTAACACTGCAAGTGTACTTTTATATTTTCAAAAAAAAAGTATACAAAAAAACTCATTTTAAAGAAACGTATGTCTTTTTATTTTTTAATTAAAAACATATCAATTTTCGATTGCACATGAACAATTTATCCAGATTAAAAAAAAAAAAATTAGCTTTTTGTTTGATAATAGAGTTTGAGAGTGGTAAATTCCTTTTCCTGTTTATCTGCACCCATTTTAACATTGCTTTATCCACATTACCATATTTTGTTTTTCTTAGTTTTTTTTTTTGGCTTCTGTTTGAACTTTCTTCGGCAAACTTTAAAATTTTGCATTCATTCTTTAAAATTGTCGACAATGTACTAAACGATACACACCAAATTTTTCTGCAACATCTTTTTTCTTTTCTCCCCATTTAACTTTTTCTATCATCGATAACTTCTCTGATAGCGAAATAGCTTTGCGCTTCGACATTTTGGCAACAATTCTCGAGCTTAAAATGCCATCTCAAACAATTGACCTGTTGATATGCGTAACATTTCTACTACACATCCATGCATACACACATTCACTTTAAGAAAATTCTTCCCAAAACGGGGAGTTCCTTTTTAAAATAAGGAATACAAATCGTAGTAAACTTTGTTTTCAAATTTGAAAATTGACATTTCGTTATAAAGAAACAACTTTGCTTCCGGGCCACAAAATTAGTTCCTTATAAAGAGAATTTCGCTATAGAGAATTTCGTTATAAAGAACCTAATTCGTATGGGATATTTCTTGAGGGGAAGGGGAACAAAATGAAATTCGCTATAGAGAGAATTACGTTATAAAGAAGTTCGTTATAAAGAAGTTTGACTGTACCAACATTTTTTTAACATTTACCCTACAACAGCTTCTCTGTTTAATCAATGACAACAGCAACAGCTTTTCTGTATGCTTTATTTTCAAATAACATTAAATTAATTTTCTCACAATAGTCAGCAGTTTTCTTTTGCATTCATGCTCTGCTCTGCACTTACCTGGCTGAAATGTATTATGTTTCTTGTATCATATTATTTTTGTGTATTTTAGGAGTTTGTAAATTTAGCTAAGTAAGCAAAATTATTGTATAAATAGTATTGTAAGCTAATAAAATTTATCATTTACGATCAAAAGGTTGTTCTGCGTTATTCATTATTATTGCTTCCCCCCACCAATGGTAAGGGGCATTAATAGTTCACAACAAATTTCGCACGATACTTCAAGATACTATTGTACAAGCACCTTTTTGTACATCTTCACTCTGGTCAAGGTTTATGTACCCTGTCCAGGAGTCGGAGCAAAATAGTTCCGAATTAAACAACCCGTTTATTATGTTTTTCAATTAGCCATTAGTTTAACAAAAGTGTCACTTTTGCTGTTTTTGGGACATTTATGTTATTGAAATTCGTGTTTAAATATTAGTTCTAGAGCATCCAAAGCAAATTCACTTCAAAAGATCTTTTAGGATTTTTTGTATTCAACAGAAAACCAATTTTAAAAGAAATAAAATGCACGACTGGGTCGCTAGAACTTGCTAATTTCTTCCAAAAAGTTTGTTTAAAAATATTTCCTATATTTTAAGATTTAAAAATGTACCTGCAAAATAAGTTTTTTTAAATGCCATTTTATTTGTCAAAAAATCTAGATAAAATTATTTTTTTTTGAAAATCGTTTCAAATTTGAAATTTTGTCTTACAAATATTTTTGGTAAGCACTAAATAAAGAGCTTATAAATATATGCACATTTTACATTTAAATTTTGTCAACAAATGTTGACCCCTTTCTGAGATATCGAGTTTTGTAAATAAAATTAATGTTTTTTTAAAATAAAAAAAAAAATACATTTTTGATCATAAAAAATCATCATCAATTTGATCATCAAAAAGAGCTTGTACAGAAAGAGAAGATTATTGAAATCGGTCCATTAGTTCTTGAGAAAACTTAAAAACAAAATAAAGGTTTTTGAGGGGTACCCTTCTGGAGCCATACCAAAATATGTTTTTCTTGTAGACAGAAGCCAAATTAAGAACACAAAATTTAGAGAAAGTTTTAGAAAAATCACATGTCTGAACCAACAAATTTGTATGGGGACTGCTGTTATTTTTCGTATTAATAAAATGAAAAAAACGCCTTACACTAATCGGCTGAAAATCTCAATTTCAATCATAACAATTGTTTGGTCTGTAGGGGCCAGAAAAGACAGACGGAAGGAATCGGGGTACCCATTTTTTTTAGAGATCTCTACCGTGTCGTAATGTCATATTTGATTAAAAGCTCTAGTTTGAAATTGTTTACTAATGCAAAACTTGCTATATAGTTCCTATATATGTCGCAAGTAAAAATCACTTCAATAATCACTATTTATGTGTGTCAAAAAAATGTAATAATAAAATTGAATGCTAGTATTACTAAAGTTTTTTTCAAATTCTAAATTGATTGAAAACAAACATTTTAATTGTTTTTGACAGCAAACCACTTTTTAGTGAATGTCGTTAAATTACTAATAAATCTATAGATGAAATCTTTACTTTTACAACTTAACTGTTAACTGGATAATGACCCTACGACCTCCCCCCCCCCCTTGGATCCACCGTTGTAAGTATGTTGTATACGGTTTATATGTATGGAGTTTTCCAATAATAAGTTTTATTTCGAAGGACCCTCTCTATTTAAGCTGCTGTCATTTTTGAGGTGTAATCTTTTAACATTTGACAAGTAAAATTTAAGTCATTACTAAAAATGATAGAATTTACTCTTCAATAATGGATTTAAAAAAATTATGAACATTTTGCATACACAGTTCGTAATTTTCCCAGAAAAAAAATTCTGAATGTGTTATTTCTGCAAGAGTGGATCAATCAGCCACCGGATCGTAATGCTTGTGATTTAATACCTTACCCTTTTTTTCTTTTTATACATGTTTGCGTAGGTATTGATTGGTCATGGAAAATTTAAATGAAAAGGATATGGTGGTGCAACCGTAGCCGTGGTGGCTATTTGGCTGATATTTTTTTACTTTAAGGTGGCGCTACAGTCCTGTGTGAACTAGGACCTCACCCAACAAAGTTCTCCACCTAGCTCGGTCCCTAGCTAGATGTCTCCAGTTTCGCGTTCCAAATTGGGTGAGGTCACTTTCCACTTGTGCGCGCCACCTGATCCGCGGCCTTCTTCTACTGCGCTGTCCTGTGGGTGTGGATTCGAAGACTTTCCGGGCCGGAGCATTGGTTTCCATGCGCTCTACTTGACCCAGTCATCTTAGTCGTTGGACTTTTACCCTTCTGGCTAAGTCTACGTCGCTGTACAGCCCGTACAGCTCGTCGTTCTATCTTCTTCTCCATTCGCCTTCGATGCATACGGGACCGTAGACCACACGAAGAACTTTTCTCTCGAAACCACCCAAGGTGCTTTCATCCGCTTTTGTCATAGTCCATGCTTCTGCACCGTATAGTAGGACGGGGATGATGAGGGTCTTATATAACGACACTTTGGTCCTTCGAGAGAGGACTTTGCCACTCAATTGCTTTCTTAGCCAAAAGAAACATCGGTTAGCAATAGAGTTATTCTTCGTTTGATCTCAGCGCTGGTGTTGTTTTCTGGGTTTACAGCGGAGCCTAGGTAGACGCAGTCCTTGACCAAGACGTCGTCGGTGTTGTAGGTCCTTTCTTGACGACACCATGTACTTTGTTTTGCCCTCATTAACCGTTAAACCCATTTTTGCCGCCTCTGCCTCAATGCTCACAAAAGCCCCATTGACATCACGCTGAGTTCTTCCGATTATGTCAATGTCATCAGCATATGCTAGTAAGTAGACAGACTTTTGAAAGATAGTGCCTCTAGTGTTGACGTGTGAGCTCTGCACTAATCTTTCAAGTACGATTCTAAAAAAATCGCATGACAGCGCATCACCTTCTGTAAAGCCATTTTTGATATCGAAAGGTGCTGTTAAGTTGTTTCCAACCTTTATGGAGCAGCGTGAATTCTCCATGGTCATCCTGCACAAACGGGCGAGTTTGGCACGGGCAGCCAAAACTAGACATGGCTCTATACAGCTCGTCCCTGTAGATACTGTCATATGTGGTCTTGAAATCGATGAAAAGATGGTGGGTGTCGATTTGGTGGTCTTGGGTTTTTTCCAGAATCTGCCGTAATGTGAATATTTGATCGACTGTGGACTTTCCTGGTCTAAAACCACACTGATAAGGACCTATCAGGTTGTTGACGATTTGCTTTAGACGTTCACATATTACGGCAGAGAAGATTTTATAAGCGATGTTAAGTAGACTGATTCCTCTATAGTTGGTGCAGTTTAGAGGGTCTCCTTTTTTCAGAGATTTTTGGCTGATATAGTTTTCCATTATTAATGGCATATTTGTTTCAATATCAAAATGAAAACTTTAAATTTAAAAAAGTTTGAAAAGGGCAGGATTGATTTTAATGTGCAGAGATTTGATTTCAAAATTCCAGAATTGTGCAGAATTGGCAAAATCTCCAAAGGTTTCTTTTTTTGGTAATATATAGAAAAGTTCTTCTTAAATAATATAAATTTGGATTTGGCATAAATTTATAGGTCTTCTGTATTGCTGTTTCATTCCATAAGAATTTTTGAATTATTGTGTTTTATCATAATCAAAATCAAATCAACTTGGATTGGGATTGGGGTCGAAATATTGTATAATACTGTAATTAAAATACTGTAGGTATGTCAAAATTGTCTATTACAAAATTCTGTATAAACACAAATCTGTATGGAAAAATTCTGTATAGGAAAAAAATATGTAGGTATTTATAAAAATGTTCATATGGTCAATGGTTGTGATCCCCATAATTTTTTGCGATTAAGGTTATCGTAATGAACCCATTTTTCGTTTCCGAAATCCGTTCCTTTTTTTGCCTCTGAAGCAACTGTTCACAAACACTTAGGTTAGGTTAGGTTGGAGTGGCTGTCCAGATGTCATCGACTCACTTAGACCGCAAGGGTCCATTGTGATACCACTAATGAGGTTACTCATGGGGGAGTAATGAAAATTAAACAAACCATTTTGTGCTTTTAATAAATTTAGAGAGACACTTTGTGTCAATCGTTGCCAGTTCACTGATATTGTCGAAGAAGGGATTACCGAGAAAGTTATTCCTTCTAATGGAGAGTGCTGGACATGTACATAGAAGGTGTTGGACTGTTTCCCCTTCTTCCTCGTCCATGCAGCTTCTACAGAAGTCATTTTTAGGGCTTATATTTTGTCTGCTCAAGGATATCAAGCCTTTTGACCGATTTAAGTCTATGCTTGGCCATATTTGCTTGGTTGCTAGGCAGGTGGTACTCTGTGACCATCTAGCATTTGTTGCTTCTAGAGCATACTGCTTGAGAAGATATTTGCATGTAGCAAGTGGTGTTCCTATGTTATGTTTTTGTATAACATTAGGCAAAAGTGTTCCGTTTTTGGCGAGCTCATCGGCTTTACAATTTCCCGGAATGTCTCTGTGGCCCGGCACCCAAATGAGGTGAATATTAAACTGTTCTGTCATCTCATTCAGAGATGATCGACAATCGTGGACTACTTGTGAGTTTGTGGAGACAGACGCGAGAGATTTAAGAGCAGCCTGGCTGTCCAAGAAGATTCGTATATCCTTGCAAGATATAACGTTTTCTTTGAGCCAGAATAGTGCCTCTTTAATCGCCATTACTTCTGCCTGGAATACACTACATTGATTGGGAAGTCTGTATGGTAGACTGAGATTCAGTTGTTCCGAATAGATACCACTTCCAACTCCGTAATCGGTCTTTGAACCGTCTGTATAGAAGTGTATCACATTGTCTTCCAGGGGTCTCTCTTCTTCCCAGGAGGATCTTGAAGGGATGGACTCATGGAAGCTTTTACCGAATACCGTTTTAGGGGTGGTATAGTCTAAGCGATCTGGGATAGATCTAAAATTGTCTAGAATGGTAGTATGTCCAGTATTGTTACTGTTCCATTGAGAGGTGGCTCTAAGCCTCACACATGAGTTGGCTGCCACCATTTTGGAGAAGATGTCAAGAGGTGTTAGGTTTAAAATCACATCCAGTGCTGCGGTTGGTGTTGAGCGAAGTGCTCCTGTGATGCACATACCTGCTGACCGCTGGACTTTGATGAACTTATTTATATTTACCATCTTGTCCAGTGCTATCCACCATACGACAACTCCATAAATGAGTATCGATCTAATTACCGAAGTGTAAAGCCAGTGGGTTATTTTTGGGGAGAAGCCCCATTTTGATCCTATGGCTTTTTTACAAGTAAAAAGCGCTACAGTAGTCTTTTTTACTCTTTCATCAATATTTGCCTTCCAATTTAGTTTTTTGTCTAAAATGAGGCCTAAATATTTAGCTTGGTCGGAAAACCTTAATGGTATTCCTTTAATCTTATAGGTGGGCTGATCTGAGGAATTTTGTACCTTCTCCAAAAGAGTACTAGTTCTGTTTTATGTGGATTGACGACCAAGCCACATTGCTTAGCCCATTTTGTTAGCCTATTCAAGGCATTTTGTAGGAGTTCCGAGAGAACTTGGGAGTGTTTTCCAGATACAGATATTGCAACATCGTCAGCATAGGCAATCACCCTGAAACCCTCTGCTTCTAATGATGTTAGAAGGTCGTTTACTACCATGTTCTTCACAAACACTCGAACTTCGTTCAATGTCCTTCGGTTTGAATTTATATACGGAACCCAAATTCCTTTTTTCTAAATCATACCCATGGCTTTGAGGCATTTTGAACTCACTTCCTGTGTCACTCCTTATGAACTTGCCAATTCTTCTTGAGTTTGACACTAGTCTTCACTCAGTAATGTCTCCAATTCTGCACTTTCGAAAACTTTCTATCTTCAGCCACGTTAGTTACCATTTTTGAAGCGTTGGCTTCACTCACCTAACGTTCTCTTACTAATAGCGTTCTTACCACAACTGTCAAGTTACAAAAAGCAACAATTAATTGCATCCTTACATTTTCGAATAGGTATCCCTGTTTTTTTACCTGGACTCACGGTGTCAAGTTAGCATTACATACCCCCTCATCAAAATCAAAGCAAACACAATTTTTTGATTTTTTTTTCTTTCCACAATTTTAAACAAAAAAGCTACAATTAACTGCATAGGTACTCAGTTTTTTTAAATTTCGAAAAATGTAGTTCTAATTTGACATTAGTGTTCTTGCCATACGAACTTGAAAGCATTCGATGATTCGATTAGATTAGATTCTCCTGGAAATGGAGAGAATTTGGCTCGTAAATTGACATTTTCAAGCGAAGTGAACTTAAGAATTTATCACAAATCGCTAATGTTTGAATGGGGCTATGTTAACTGAGGTCCAATCTAAATGCCTCGCATCTGCTGCGATTTGCTTATTTCGAGTGCTACTTCCTGTTGTAGACACCTATCGCGAAACGGCGAGAGCAAATAATTTTATAATTTACCAAATAATTGTTGTTTGGTTTGTTGACGTAGAAAGGAAGAAAAACAACCAACAAGTCCAATATTTTGAACTCTGGACAGTATCTAACTACCTATTAGATACCTACAAAATTTCTTAGCTACTAATTTTCAATTCTTCAAAATTCACCGATATTTACACCGATTCCATGGATGGTAAGACGAACCGAAAATTTCTTCTTCTCTTCGTCTTCTTTATTGTACCTACATATGTATGTATATCGTAATGTTAATTTTTATTTTCAAAACTTCTTTTTTTTTTTAAATCACCTGCACCCAAATACGAAAATATTGTGTGAATTATTTTTCAAAAAAAATTACTTAATTATGATCATTCTCTGATTGCTGCAAACATTAAAATCATCTCCAAAAATAATCTCCCCTCTTTTAAATACCATTTCGCTCAATTCGCCCTAAATCGCCGCATTTCTGTTAATTCAAATTCAATTCAAAGAACACAACAAAATTTCAATCCACAACCACAATCCGATCCAAAACGAATTCAATGAAATTCAATTCATCCCTGAATTAAAATAAATCCATTCCCTAATTCATCCAACTGAACACAATACAAATTCATTTCCGTCGGCCATTAATCGTGAATCATGATTAGAAACCACATCAAAAACCGCAATTCATCCATTTCCCCTTCGAGGGACACACAAAATAAAAAAAAAACCATTCTACCAATCCGTTTACATTCGAAAGGGCACATTCCTCCATTGTTGATTTCTCGCTTACTCTTCTGCATTTTAAAGCAGACCAACAACAACAACAACCAACACTAGAATGCGCAGCAATGGCTGTTTGAAAACAAATTGTGGTTAATGCGTAAAAGAGACTTCCGTGTATTGTTTGTCCCTCCCACGCATTGCGGTAAAAAAGAAACCTTTTTCAAAAAATAAAACATAATAATGGGGAAATTTCAAACTTACATTTCCCATCTCTTTTCGTTGCACGTTAAACGTTGTTGTGCTTCAATTAAGTCAGATTCATTGTAAATTTTGTGTGTTTGTGGGGAATTACATTTGTCGATGGCGCGAAATCAGTGCTTTGCTTTTTGTGTGAATTTTTAGTTGAGATTGAGTTTGAGTTTGCTTTAGCTGATTGAATGGGTAAAGGAGGGGATTTTTAATTTGTTCAATCGTTGACGTTGACGCGTTACTGAATTCATTACTAACATAACAACTATGTAGCGTAGGTACCTATCGACCATTAATATGTTTACTTTACTTTGATGTGGCACTGTAAACACTTAACAGTGCTGTTTCCTCTTGCGTCGCGTGCGTCGCTCGTACCATTGCAATCACACAAAACCAACCATAATTAGACTTTTTAGATTTCTTCTTCTTGTGATTCCAATATAATTAATTGCGTAGATAGGTAGGTATATTGTTTCATTAAAAGTGCTTTTCCCCGGATGTTTGCTTTGAAAAAAAACTTTATAAGAATTATGCTTCTTGTAGGTATCTACCAACCTTCCGATGAACATTTTTGTTGACATTTTGAATTTGTGAATAATCAATTGTTCATATTTTTGCAGTTCGTCACACTGACAGGTTATTATAATTTCTGTTTTTAAGGTAGAAGGTATTTGTTCTGTAAATAGGTAGGTATAGATGTTTTGTTTAATTGGACGGGTTTGAGGGGAATGGGAGCTAGCATTTTTATTAATTTATTAATAAGTTTTGTTGGAATAGGTACCTATTAGATACTCGAATTAATTCAAATTCATAAAGAAATTCCAAGCTTTTAATTTAATTATGTTGGTACATACCTTAAGATAAGTATTTTGATATTTAAGTTTGAATATTGTAATGCCTTTAAAGAATACAAATGTTTCAGAGGCCCGACGGGATTATCGATTCAAAGTTGAAATTGGTTAACAAATTTTAACATTATGATGCCGTTATACCGACACCAGGTAGGTATTTGTTATGATAGTTGGATTACCTAAGCATTTTTAAAGAAGATTTTTTAGAATCGTTTACTAAAGTTGATGACTTACGCATAATCAAAAAAGTCTCCGTACAGCAGCAATTTTTTTTTTAAATCTCTAAAATATAGAATTTAAGATAACCAACATTTTTGAGAAATTCCAGAAATGACAGAAATGATATCAAAAAATAATTTTCAACAAAATATATAGAGTATTTTATTTAAAAAACTTAAAATAAAAGAAATTCACAGCACAATATGAAAAAATAAGGAACAAAAAAGTCTCCGTACAGTTCATTTTTTCGACGAAAAAACTAACAAAAAATCACTTAACTTAAGGCAAAAATAAACTTAATAACTAGTAGGACCTCCTCTGTTCCTGATCACTTCCTGCAATCTGTGTCTCATCGAATGGACAAGCTTACGGGTCGTATCTGGAGAAATGTTGTTCCATTCCTCAAGTAGGACCGTTTGAGGTCATTTTTGTTGGCGATTGTATGCTGCCGAACTTTTTTTTCTAAGTGATCCCACAAGTGCTCTATAGGATTGAGATCTGGAGACTGAGCCGGATGTTTAACTTGCGTACGAACATTGTACAGCAACCATTCCTTTACCACCATGGAGGTGTGCTTAGGATCGTTGTCCTGTTGGAAAATGAAGTTGCTGCCGAGACCTAGTTTTTGGGCACTTGAATGTAGGTTTTCCTTAAGAATATTCAAGTACCCAAATTTATCCATGGTATTTTCTATGAATATGAGGTTTAAAACGCCGGAAGATGCCATACACCCCCACACCATGACATTACCGCCGCCGCACAGTGGAACGAAAACATGAAAAAGTGGTCATCGGGCTGTAACTTTTGAAATAATGGATGGATTTTGAAACGGTTTTCACTATTTTGTACTTGAAAAATTATAGATTCATACTTTATTATAAAAATATATATATATATGGGTGATTATACAAAAGTTGGGTAACTCGATGTCATCAACCAATATATACAAAGTCTGATTATATTTTATTGAGATTGCAATTTATTTTAAAACAATGGAAAGACCTTTATTTAGTCACCCAATTTCAGTTCTTCATTTTGAATACAAGTTATTAAAAAAACACAATTAGTTCTTAAAACGTCATTCCTCTGGCATGTCACAACTCTGAAAACCAACCATTAACTGACTGTCTATTAAACATTATCATTTACATATTTAAACATATCATTTACTACAATCTGTGATGTATATAGTTAAATATATACTACAACTTTCATAATGCAGTGTTTTCCACTTTATTTAAAAAAATAAAAAAATTTGTGTTCAGTTTTATTCGTCAGTTTCTTGTGTGTTATTTAAATTTAAAATTCGTGCGAAATATCGCCGACTCAACGTCAAATCCCACTTTGAATTTTAATGTTGGTAATAAAGTTAGTTGCGGGTCGCACAATTTGACGGCCACCATAACTGTACCAGAGTTTGGGTTATGTTTGTTGCCTATACATACACATGCTTAGCCAGTCAACACGTCAGTTTTATGGTGAGTCGTTATTTTTTTGTTAATCTATAAAGTTTATTTTTATTTGTTGATATTTGAAATTACAAAAAAAACATTAGTCCAGATTATAATCTCAAATACCTATCGTCTTTTTCGTCAGTGGTGTGGCGTCAGTTCTGTGTCAGGTAAATTGTTATTGTTCTTCATTTCTTGATCATTAGTACTTTTAAGATGAATATTGTTAGATTTTGTTTGTTGATTACTTTGAAATATTAAGTAAAACTATGTGAAAGTAGTAAAAGATATGTGAATAACGTTACGTTAAATGTCAAAAGCCTGTTTTGAAAACTGATGTAGTATTTTCTTCTAGTATTACATATTAATAATTATTTTTAATTGTTACTAAGTGATTTTAAGTGATCATTATTAAATCGTAAGAGATTTTTACTAATTTGTATTAAATTTCATTATAATACTTTCAAAACTGTGTATACTCGTCAGTCCTCTGGTAGTCAAATTCTGAAATTTTTAAATATCTTGCAATGTGCTCAAAAAAGTGACTGGCCCGATTGGGAACAATATATTAATTAGATTAGCTATCATATACACCCGAATTTATAGAAGTTTGATTTAAAAACTATCGTAAACAAAATATCCTCAAAAGTTACCCAACTTTTGTATAATCACCCATATATATATAAATAAATATATCATATATGTCACTGTTTAAACATTTAGATTTCTTTATGTCAGTTATTATTATTATTTATATTGTAAAGATGCCCCTACCCCCTTCTCCAGTCAACAAACTTATTTTATTTAAGCTTTCTCAGCTCTGAGGGAGATTTTTAAAAACCCGCCAGGGAGCGGGGTCGGACGCGGTCGGATCCAATTTTTTTAAGATATGACTCCAAATAAGTTTCAAATTCATTTAAGACTACCCAAAGTCCGAGCATTTTCGAGCATTTTTTTAAAAGCATCTTCAAACATGAAATTAGGATTTTTTAAAAATACTCACAAAAAGAGTTTTTTTAAAGTTAAAACAACTTTCTTTTAAAGATTTTTTTTAATTGATAAGCTTAAATGAACCAATTTCATACCTACAAAATTTATTTCGAAAATAAAACATAAAAAGAGTCTGAGAGAAACAAATTACAAAAATGCGTTAAAATTAAATTTTTTTTGGTTTTAAAAATAGTGCATCTTTGAGTCCCTATTATTTGAAAATTAAAGAGTGTACATAAAAAAACTGTTTTATATGTTAAAGAGGCGACAATTTTCTATGCATATCAAACAAAAAATATTTCGAATAATGAAAATAAAAAATCACCCAATGTCCGGAATTTTGTACTAGACGTTCCACTGTGCGGCGTCCATCTGAACCGAAGATGTTATATTTACTTTCGTCAGTAAATATAATCTGATCCCAGAAAGAATTTTCTTTCTCTAAGTGTGAGATAGCATACTCCAGTCTAGCTTTTTTATTTGCCTCTCGAATGAATGGCTTCTTCCGGCACACTCGACCATGAAAACCATTTCTGGTTAAAAGGTTTCTAATGGTTTGGGGCGAAACATCAATTCCATCGCTAGTTTTCAATTTTCCAGCGAGAACTGGGGCACTTTGTTTAGGATCTTCCACAACACTCCTTAATAACCTCTTCTCCGTACGACGATCAATCTTTTTTGGACGGCCAGATCTTGGTTTGTTGGCAATTGTTTTTGTTTTTTTTATAGCTTTCTACTACATATTGAACTGAGGAACGCGGTCTATTGACTATTTTGGAAATTTCGCCCAACGATTTTCCCTCATTCCTCAAGTCAATTATGATTTGTTTATTGGCCAAGGGTATTTCCTTATTTTTAGCTGCCATTTTTCTTTCCTTAGGTGAAAAGAAATTTTTAAGCTGAAATTTCATTAAGTATACTAAAACTTACCAAAAAAAACAAAAAAATGTGATCATGAACCTTTCACTGCCAACTACATAAAACTAAATAACATAAAAATGAGATCTGTACGGAAACTTTTTTGTCTCTATTTTCAGGGCCCTCAACGTTATTAAACTCATAACGGTATCCTTCGTTTATATAAATGCATGGAATTTTGTTTGAGAGCGAGAGGAGAACACGTGCTATCATCAGTGTTCCCACTTTAGCTCTATTATTGCACATTACTTTTTCCCTTGCAGAATTAAAAAAAATTAACTCCGTACGGAGACTTTTTGGACTATGTATGTTTAAATGGATTTTTCTTCTGTTAGTGGTTATGCAACATTTTGCATCTCGACCGTCGGGTTGGGGTCAAAATACTGTATGGATCATAATACTGTATTTAAAATACTGTATCTCATAAATCTGTTTTTCAAAAAAACTGTATGTACCAAATATTGTATGATCAAAACTCTGTATTTCAAAATGCTGTAAATAGGATGAAAAATAAAGATCGCTTGGATGATGTAAAAAAGTATAGGTACCTACGCACTTTTTAACATTATCAAAACAATTTTTATTTTTCAGTCGATTTACAGCATTTTAAAATACAGAATTTCGAAAACAGAATACTTTTTTAAAGAATATGCATCATAATAATTTTTCATTAGCATAATGTTCTAATGTAGGTACTTCCCTTGAATAATAACATAATGTACCAATGATAACTCATAAGTCTTTGAATCAGTGATGGAAATCGACTTTTTTCGATTGTACTGAAAGCTGAAACAAAAAAGTACTGAAAAAGACCAAATAGTAATGAGCTCTTTTAAATGGATTAAAGTAAACGAACACACAAATTCAAAAACAAAATGTATGTAGGTATTTATTAACGAGAACAAAAACAAAAACAATTAATTTGTTATTACATATTTAATATTAAATGAACATAAATAAGAAAAAAGGAACTTCATTATTAATAGCTAGATAAATATCGGACGGATCCCCATATCACAGTTAGGAGTTTTCATTGAAACTCATCATTGATAGTTTTTTACTCTAAAAGTTCTTCTTTTTGAAGTGGTTTGTTTGAAACATTTTTACTCACAAGATTTTTATTAATTATGAAGCTGTGACAACATTCATTTTTTATCAGATTTTTCGTTTCTAGCAGTGCCGAGCACGTTTGCATTTGCAAACGATTTCTTAATTTAGTTTTGATTATGTTTTGCTATGAAAATATTCTTTCGTTTAAGAAAACGTCATCGAAATCAAATCTTTTTCTAATGTCTTGCAGAAATGTAATGTAAAACAATTTAGTATGATTTTTAAAGCTTTGAATATCTGTTTCCCTTAATTTGTTTGAATTGTATAGGATTTCAGATTCGGTGCCGCAATATATTTCCATAATAGGTAAGTGGTTTTCTAAAAGATTAATTGAGTTTATCGGTTTATCATCAAATGCTTCCCTTTTCATAAAATTTCTGCAGAGTTGTTTAAAAATAGATTTCAATCTTGGAATTAAGACGTGCACTCTTACATCTTCGGATTGTATTTCCAAGTTAACATTATTAATTAGTTTTAAGATATAAGATAAAAAAGTGAAATATAACTTAACATTTAAGTCCTTAAGGTTGGAAGGTATGAAGTTGAGGTTTTGTTTCTCATAATTGGATTCAAATTCACCAAGTCCAAAGTAATAACACAAAGGGTCCCATTGCTCTAAGATGCGGTCAAGTGCTGCCTATTAACACAAAAAAATTAGCATAAGCGCAATTTTGAATGCATTCTTTCAAGTACCTGACGGGAAAGCCATCACGTAGCACAATATTTTAAAATTGTGTGTAAATTAGTTCCAAAATGTTCTTGGAACTCTTGGAATTCCAACCTTCTGCTAGAGCTGTTACAAAAATGTCGATTTATTTCCTTTATTAGCTTATCGACTAGGTCTGGAAATTGTTCTGCTGCAGCCTTCAATGAAAGATTTAAATTATGACATCCGCAGCCATTTACAATGAGACTGGGGACGACTTCCCAATTAATCCGGGCCTGTCGACAGCCCATTAACCTAACCTTCATTCAATAAAAGTGGCGGTATTCGCGGCGGGTGGAAATGCTGTATTTTAAAATACTTGTATATGATCAACATTCTGTATGATACTGTATGGTATAATAATGCCTTTGGTTAATATTCTGTAGGGTTGGGGTCGAAATACTGTATACTGTATCTCAAATTAATGTATTTCAAAATACTGATGTACACAATACTGTATGATCAAATACTGCATCTCAAAATTCTGTATTTCAAAATTCTGTATAGGTATCAAAATTCTGTATTTCAAAATGCTGTAAATAAGGCAAAAAAAAAATAAAAAAGTGCGAACTTTTTAACATTATCAAAACGATTTTTATTTTTTAGCCTTATTGACAGCATTTTGAAATACAGAATTTTGAATACAAAATACGTTTTTTTAAGAAAACACCATTATAATTTTTCATTAGCATAATGTTTTAAAGTCATTCCTTTGAACAATAACATATATGTATGTATGTATGTTTGTACATATGATAATTCATATGTCTTTGAAATAATAAAAATAAAAACAACATAAACGGTATCTTCTTCTTATATTCTCTTTCTCATTTTCTTCTTCTTATAGTTATTTGTATCTCTCTCACATTTGTTCCTATCATATAATCAACAATTGTACCAAACTAATTGATCTGTCAAAACTTCCAGCAATGTAGGATTATGAGATACAGTATTTTAACAATACAGCATTTTGACCCGCTCCCTATTCTGTATTTCAAAATACTGTAAATTAAAACTATACTGTATCTCAAAATTCTGTATTGACAAAATACTGTATAGTGTATCATAATACTGTATGTTTTGAAAGATCAATTATTTTGGTGCAATTTTGCATGCAATTGTTGATTATGATAGGAACAAGTCATGTAAAAATGTGAGAGAGATATACAAATAATCAAGAAGAAAAAAATGAGAAAGAGAAAATAAGAAGAAGATACCATTTATTTTGTTCTTGTTTTTATTCATTCAACACCGTTGGAAAAAGGCTTACTATTGTACTGAATTCAGTACTATTTGATTTTCTCAGTACGTAAGTACATCTTTGCCATTTTCAGTACTATTTTGAATTGTTTGTACAAAATTGATTAATTCCTTTACTAAATTTTCTTTTATCTTCACAACTTCACTTACAAAAAATTATGTGCGATGCGAACATACCCAAATCACAATTACCCAATATGGGTATTGATGAAACGTCGGAAACTTTCCGACGTCGTAAAATCGTAAAGATTCCGACAAAAGTTTCATGAACGCCCATTTATATAAAAATTATAAAATTGCATTAATTGTTATAAATGAAATGGTGAACAATTTCGGTGGATTTAATGAAGCGTATGAAAAAAAATAAATAAAAATGTTGTGTATTATTGAAATATTTGTTGATGTCAAATTTTGATATGTAAAATCTCATAATACCTTCATACAAAATTTTTCACGCTTACTATATTTTCATTTACGACGTGATCGTTAAGTATTTTCATACAAAATTGTGACAATTCGTTTACGACGTCGTAAACTTTCCGACGCTTACTATCGTGTCAAAGAAAAACATAAAAACATCGGAAAATGCCAACAAATTAGAAATATCCCTAAGTCTTTTCATCGCAGAACATAATTTACCGTTTGCAGTATTGGATCATTTAAATATTCTTTTAAAAAAAAAACCTATCTGACTCAGAACTGGTCAAAAAAATGGCCATGAATTGATACAAAGGCCAACAAATTATCAAAGAAATAATGGCTCCGGAAAATTCGAAAATTATTTCCGAAATAACAAACCGCCAATATTTTTCATTAGTTGTAGATGAAAGTACCGATATAACTATAAAAAGAAATTTGGCGGTGGTTATTCGAATATACGACGAAAAGTGCCATGATATTTTTTTGACACTTACTGAAGTTCCTGACGGAAAGGCTTCCGGAATTTTTAACACAACTAAAAATATTTTTGAACAAAAAACAACAATTACTTGTGTGTACTTAGAAAAATGCTAATCGGTTCAGTATAGTTCGATAGAACGAAAAAACCTGTAATTGGCTTACAACTTTCATGTGGGTGCGGTGGCGTAGTGCGTAGTGCACTAGCTCCTCACACGCTAGGTCGCTTGTTCAAGCCCAGCTCGGGCAAAAGTTCTTCAAAAAATTAAATTGAACATAAAGCGATTAAGCACCACTAAAGGAGTCTGATGATCGGGTTGGCCCCCGTGAAATAGCTATAACTCCAGCCTATGAACTTGGTGGTAGCACACACAAGTTGTTGTTGTTTCATTCTAAATTTTCAATTGTAAATCCGGCAAGCAGCTGCCTTAAACTGCAAGTATAAAAATTTCATACAAAACCCTTAGAAAAAAATATTTCATTTAAAAACATGGTTGGATTCACCGCAGATAATTGTCCTGTTATGATGGGCAAAACAAACGGTGTTCAGGCAAAATTTGGGGGGCTAGGGGGGACTGAAGCCCCGGGCCCCGCGGAAACGAGGGCCCCATCCCATTAAGAAATTTAAACCGTAAAACCGCGATATTCAAACTGTAAAATCTAATAAACCCCAAAAATAAAGAAAAGAAAGATGCCGTGAATTCTCTAGCGAATAATTTTGCTTGTATTTTTAATGCGTTAAGCTGCTTAGCTGTTGATCAAAATCAAAAATTAGATACTCGGCATGAAGCTTCATCTTTAAAATCGAAAATTATTAAACTTGAAAATGCCTTCATGGTGGTATTCTGGCAAGAGATTTTAAATACCTAGATTTGACGCCACCAATTCGTATTTGCAAAAAGTGGAACTAGATTTAAACGTAGCTAAAAACATGATGTTGTCTTTGATTGAATATTTAAAAAATACACGAGATAATTTAGGTAGGCATATAAAAGCAAATTCTTTTCATACATCAAAAATTCTTCTGAAGGCTGAATTATTGTATTTTAAACCTTTGCCAATGATGACAAATGTTTTTTGACAGAAATAGCTTTTAAATCTAGTCTTTCGACTTTTAGTATTTTTTTTTTAAAATTACTTAAAACTGAGACTCAAAATGTTCAGTAACGAGTGTCAATATAGAAAACTTAACTGGTTTCTTTTTCCCAAAATATTTGAAGATGAGCTCGGTCTCTATAAAATAATTCGTCAAGTTCTTTAACTTGTTAGTGTTTGTTTATATACGGAGATTATAGTTTCAAGAAAACAAAAAAAAAACTTGACAAAATTGGACTTAAAAACACATGACTTCAGGTGCAAGTGAAATGTCTCTAAAGCCCAAACAATTAATTTCCTCGGACTACTTACTACTGGTTATCATAGCTTGCTTCTTTTTTGTGACAAAGATAAAAGTGTATGTATTAAGTATTCAAAAACTGTCAATATAAGTTAATTTTAAAATTGAATTCAATTATATGACATTTTCAACATTTGTGTTTATCTCAATAAAATAACAAAAGCTCTACGTTCGTTCTACATAATAACCTCAATTATGTATTTAACAAAAATTCGTTATAACAACTACAACGGAAACGTTCATTCATTCATTTCGGAATGTATTAAATTACAAAAAAAGTTACAAGTAACATTTTTGTAGGCCATAAAAATTGTTTTCGTTTTGTTGCAACTTTTTTAATACTCTCTGTTATAACAAGACAACAACTTGTGTGGTCTCGCGATAATTAAGAACGTCACGTCGCGTAACGTTGCATCTTTTCGACTCCTTATTCCCCTTTTCCTATATATTATGTTATACACCGCTTCAACGTCTTCCTAAATGTATTGAGTACGTATCTGTCTTATTCTCCGCACCTTTTTGTATTATAGGTACTCGTATTTATGTAGCAATAACACAATATAGATATCGATGCCAATAATAATTATATTTTAAATTGAAATCTAAAAAGACCCCCTGTTGGGTCCCTAAATTAAGTTTCATTACATATATTCTAGCTCTTGATATGCTTGGCGCTATGATGTGCTCTGGCTTACGAAGTATGTATACGTATAATGAGTTCATTACGACAGCACACGTTTTAATGAGCTTTCAACGCTTTATGTTGTCTCAACCAAACAACTAACCAACTTACCTACATATATGTATATATCTTTACCTTTGACGTATAAGCAACGAAAACCAACGTAAACGAGACGTGATGATTTCTTTTGAATTCGTTCTTTATTCGATCGCTCCTTCTTTTCCAATGTTGTTCGTGATGTTTATCTAGATCTTTGTTTTATATATAAGTATCTTAACATTTATTTTTATACTCAATTTGAAATTGGCCATCGAATTTAATGGCGCACCCTGTGTTTACAGGTATACCTACGTCTCAAAACTTCAGTCAAACAATTAAGGGAATTTTTTTGATTTTAAATCGTTGTAGATTTTTATTACTAAAAATGTATCATTTCAACTCTCTTCTGCTTTAAAAAAGGATCATTGAAAAAATATGAAAATCATTTTCACACGTCCTTGATAGTTTTTTCAAGACAGACTTATTATATCGTCTTTTAAATTAAATTGTCCTTTTCGAATTGAGCTACTGAAAATTTATCATTAGCCACCCAACTTGAGCTCATATACTGAATTCAAGGTCAAAGCGTATATCACACTCGACGATAAAACTATTTCCATCTCCAATGACACTCAATTGTTTCCTTAAAGATCACAAAAATCTGATCAAACATCTACAGATGTATTCCTTAAACGTTGTTAGGAAGAAGGAACAAGGACAAATATCAAACAAAAAACCAAAGTAGCAGTCGAAGTCTATAATAAATAGAAGAAAGGACAACTAGAAGCTCAGGATAATAAATTTTCGCATTTTCTTCGCTCTTATTGTTTGTGTGACCACAAACATTAAACATCTCTCCCAAAAACGAACACAGCATTGATCACTCCTGTACCACCCGGTGAGGTCCACAAAGATATGTATGAACTGAACAGAACTTGCATATTGCATATCCGTATCCTTTAGCAATTTTGTTAATTCACCTTGTTTGTGCGTTGTTTTTTGTCAGTTTGTTGTTTTCTTGTTGTTATTGTTTCTCTTTTGCAAAAGACACAGGGCCCTGCGGTGTTGGTCATTATCCTGGCGTAGAAAGGATGAAGGCTACAAACATCATTCTCGTATTTAGGATTTCCAGGCTTCATTTAGCATAGACATTACTTCTGTTGTCCTTGGGTTGGGTAATTTAAGACTTTGAATGTTATATGCGCAATTTGCACTGTACAGTATACACTCTCTGTCTCTATAAGTATACTTATATATATCCCAATTGTCTTGGTATATCCTTTCATGGTCTATGGTTTAAATCGATTAGCTAAAGAATATAATTCTCGGTTCGTTCAGAGAGTGTCAGGGATTGTATAGGATGAAATTTAATTTGTAAAAAGTAAACAATTTATGTTTGCAAACTTTTGACCTTAAGTAGATTATAGGTATGTACTCGTATATACCAGACTAAGACTTTATGCATAATATTTTGGAAATGTTTGGATTATAGGTGAGACTTATCCGTTGTAATCTTCTAGGATTTACATATATATACACATAGGTAAGACGTTTATTTAAATATATAAGAAGTTTATCCTTTTCTTATAAGATGATGGTGAACGCTTTAACAATGATAAGGCATGTCTAGAGTTTATATAAAGTGTTTAAAAGGAAATTTTGAATGCACGCTTGGAAATGTAAAATATATTAAATATTATGTAATTTTGTGATCTGTGAAGGAGTTTTGTTGAAGGTTGTTATGTAATTGTTATACCTCTTATCGAAAAATGAATTAAATGCATTGAATAAATTAAGGGTACCGAAGGTAGAAAAAAACTATGTAAAACTGTTTCAAAGAGATTAAAATCAAGACTTTTTAAAAACAGCAACAAATTTACTGCATTAATAGTTGATGAATTTAAAAGTACAATTTATAGTTATACCTTACATTTTCAATATAAAAGTTATCAAGAGTTTTTCAATAAGATGTTTTATTTTGAATAATATGGAGGTTTTTGAAGGCGTCATCTTATGACCGCTCATCTACTGAAAAAGCTCAGCGAAAATAAAGGGGTAATTCAAAATTTGAATATTATATTTTTTTTTTAATTACTCACTTTATTTATAAAATTGTATAGAAAAATAAGGCTCCCTGAAATTACGCCAAAAAAATAAAATGGAAAAAACGCCAAAAATTCTCCATACAATTTTTTGGCTTTTTTTTCCTAGGAAAAAGAACCCAAAGAGTTTGGTGTTAATTCCGGATTTTTTGGCTATTTTTTCCGAAAATTTCTTGGCGTTTTTTCCTTTTAGAATAATGAAAAAAGGCCAAACAATTTTTGTTTGGAAAAAACGCCAAAAATTTGCTTTTGGACTTTTTTTCCAAACAAAAAAGGAAAACTTTTTGGTTTTTTTCCAAATCTTAAAGGAAAAAACGCCACAAAACAAACTTTTTGGCTCTTTTCCCTAATCGAATAAGGAAAAAAAGCCAGAAAATTAACCGTTCGTTCTTCCAAATCAAAAACAAAAAAGTACATGTTTGTCGAATGTATTCATATGGTATACAGAAATATATAACGGGAAATAACAGTATTTTACATGTTTTTCAGGAATTTTGAAGAGCATATTTTATGTTTTAAATTTTTTAACGTGATCAGTAGTAATTGATAGTTTGTTGTTTCCCTAACGCGAGTTGAAGAGCATTTTCATAAAGTGATGGACAAAATGGAAAGTTTTGATTATGAAATTATAAGTGGTAAACAAAAAAATAGCAATCTTTTTTACGCAACGGAACAAAAACAAATAAAATAGGTGACGTGAAATAACGCCAAATGAAATAAAGCCAAATTCAAAAAATTTTGATTTATTGTCTAGAATAGCTACTTTTGCTAAAAAGTTTTTTTTGAATTGATAGCACGGCGGCGCGGCGTACTAACAGCTAGGTACGTAAGGGAGGGCATGCTGCCCCCCTGCAACCCCCCTGCTTGGGGTCACTATAGGATTTGGGGTGGGTGCGAGTTTGGGTATATGCAAAGAACACAAATGCGTTGTGATTCTTTCATAACTGTGAGCGTACGCGTCGCGTTCGCTCGCGCTACCGTTCGCCGTTGCGGCGCGTTGCGCGCGGGTTTCACCGCGCCGCTCCATGTTACGTCGTACGTTCATATTCTTTTATACACTTTTTGGGCCTTAATTCCAAATTAATTTTGGAAATTAAGCCAGAAAAAGCTCTGTTTATTCTTTTAAGGCTTAATTTCCAAAACTAATTTGGAAATTACACCAAAAAGTTCTTATTTTTTGGCGTTTTTTCCAAAAGTTTGGCGTAATTTCCACACTTTTTGGCGTATTTTCCTTTTTGTTTTTGGGCGCTTTTTCCTATTTTTTACCCCAAAATTTTTTGGGCTTTTTTTTTCAAAACAGTTTTGGGCGTAATTTCCTATTGTAATGACGCATTACAAACCTACAACAAAAACACTAACAAATTACATGCGTTCTTTCACTACACCGAGCATTGAGTTCACACTCAGTTCAACTTGGCCAAAACTCGGTGACATTAATTTGTAAAGGTGATTTTGTCATTCGCAAAAATATAATTCACACTAGGTTGCTACCAAAAGGTTGCCTAGTAGAACCGAACGAGACCAAGAAAAACATCGATTAAAACAAAGGAGTGAACGAAGAAGTAAGACAAGAAAGTTCAACGTTAAGCGAGGATTAGAGGTAAGTAGTTTGGATATACACAGAGGCTTCCCCCCACCAGAGGTAAGGGGCTTTTGTGAAATATTCAAGTTTAATTAATTTACCAGTTCAACGGTAAGCAAGGATTAGTGGTAAGTAGTTTTGAATATAAACAGAGGCTTCCCCCCACCAGAGGTTAGGGGCTTCTTGTGTAATATTCAAGTTTAATTAAGTTACCAGCTTCGGCTGTGTGTTACCAGCTTCGGCTGTGTGTTACCGGCTTAGGCCGTGTGTTACCGGCTTAGGGCGTGTGTTACCGGTTTCGGCTGTGTGTTACCAGCTTCGGCTGTGTGTTACCGGCTTAGGCCGTGTGTTACCGGTTTCGGCCGTGTGTTACCAGCTTCGTCTGTGTGTTACCAGCTGCGGCTGTGTGTTACCGGCTTCGGCTGTGTGTTACCAGCTTCGGCTGTGTGTTACCGGTTTAGGCCGTGTGTTACCAGTTTCGGCTGTGTGTTACCAGCTTCGGCTGTGTGTTACCGGTTTAGGCCGTGTGTTACTAGTTACGGCAGTGCGTTACATACGATAAGAGGCGTTTTACCCGCGCAACGACGACAACCCCAGTTCGGACCGAATTGACGGAAGAGACGAACCCCTCGCCGCCTGCTGACCGACACCTACCGCGGAGACTACTTCGGACCAATGAAACAACCCGAGATCCAGATGAGAAGAAGTATTATTACCAGAAATCTGAATTAGATAAAAAAAGAACGTTAACCCCATAAATGAAATAAATTCAAAATTATATAAAGTTAATTAGAAATAAAGACAAGGACCTATTGATGTTAAATTTTGGTGTTTTATTTAACAAACCCTGGACACCGTGAGCATACCCCAGCTGAGAAAATTTAAAACACCCTCACACTATGGCGTAATTTCAGGGAGCCGAAAAATAATTTTCTGCAGAAAAGCTACGGCTTCGCAGATAATAACTTAATTTTAAATGAAAACTGAAAAACTGAATATATATATATATATATGTATATATAAAAAAATAATAATAATAATTCAGAACCATTTATTATAGAAATATTAGAAAATAAGAAATTTGGAAATAAACATTGCACAATAAACCAAGTACATCGAATTACGACTATGTGGTGGAAAAAAAACTTGAAGAAAAATAAGTATGATCGGCTATATTCTGCATGTATGATGCTGTTCAAGCCTTTCACTTTCACAATTCATAGGAAATGCAACTTTTGAGCGCACACACTGCATATGGACCTTTCCAAGCAATCCTACTAAATACATATGTTACGATCGGAAACTTTTTTTTTTTTAATAATAAGCGTACACTTAAGGGGATATTACTACCCTTATTATGTAAAAACACAGTGTGAGCACTAGGTAAGGGAGAGAGGGGTAAAAGGAGGTGTCAGTGCACATTGGTTTTGAATTCCTGAATATTGCAATGGCTGGGAAAGACAGAGTGTGGTAAGGAATTCCACATTCGATTAGTACGGCTAAAGAACGAATCTCTGTACTTGACGGTACGACCGAAGTAAGGTAAGAGGAGTATTACGGTTAAACTGTTTAAGGGGAAGAATGCAGCTGGCTATTTCTCTAGAGCATAAACCGTTAAAAAAACGATAAAAGAGGGTGAGGCAGGAAACTTTACGACGATGTTCGAGCGACGTAAATGATCCTATGATGGTATTATCACCAATCAATCTAAATGCTCTACGTTCAATACTGTCCAAGAGGCTTAAGTAAGTTGCAGGAGCACCAGCCCAGATATGGGAGTTATACTCAAGCTTTGGACGTATATAAGTCTTGTAAATAACAGCCAGATCAGAAGGGGAGAAAAACTTCTTGCATCTCCTTAGAAAATGAAAATATCTTGCGGCATTTTTGGCGACATCGCGTATGTGATCATTCCACAAGAGGTGGTTGGTGGTACACATACCGAGAATATCGAGATGTTCAGTCTCCTCGAAAGGGGTGTATATCACGCTTTAACGATACAAGACAGCATAGCGTTTTCGAAGCATTAAATTCCACGCGGTTTTTTATTCCCCATTGTACAATGCTGTTAAAGTCGGAATTTAATGAGCTTGTCATATTTTGTTGTTCCAGTTCTACATCCGAAGAGGAGAGATGTGAGTCTGAAAACCAATATGAAAAGCTAAGAGTACTATCGTCAGCGAAACAATGTATTGGATTAGAAATTACAGACAGGAGATCATTAATAAAAATGAGAAAGAGTGTTGGAGATAAAACGGAGCCCTGGGGCACACCATCATTTATTTTGTGGTTTTCAGACTTGAACCCATCCAGTACAGAGTACAATACGAAATAAATTATTCGAAACCTTAGAAAATAGAAGCCGGTGTACCGCAAGGAAGTGTTCTAGGACCAACTTTGACTCTTTTATATAAATGGGATATTCTAGTGAATATCAACGCTATCATGGCCAACTGTGCTCATGAAACCAACCAAAAATTGCAAAACAAAGTTCTTTGTGGGGTAATAAATGCCCCTTAGTATATAAGAAATAGTTTTCACACCGACTCCGAAATGAAGGTCGTTATAAATGTACGAGACGAATGTTCTGAAATTACGGAGGATCAAGCCTTTTGACAGCTGTTGGCCTAAAAGCTTTGGGGAAGTCTTATAACTAAAAAACTTCCTCTAAAGTCCTCATTAACCGGAGGTTTTAATGCGGGAAGTGTCCCACAATAAGGATTGGTCCTGATTAACCGGTGGTTTTAATGCGGGAAGTGTTCTACAATACTGGGTAACAATTCTTACAGAGTGTCTGTCTTCTGAATATTTCTATCGGACAAAAACAAACATTATGGTCATGAAAAAGTTCATAAAATGGATATTTAGCTGTATATACTGATTTCCCTAAAAAAATCATGTTCATTTTATACTGAAATGAAACATTTTTTTGGATACAAAAATTGTTAATTAATTTAATTATCAAAAAATATCAAAGAAACAAAAGAGCTGTGCTACGAACCTAAATTAAGGATGCTTTAGTTTTATTTACCTATGGTTAAAAAGTCGACTACTTTTCCGCCATTGAATAATAACGAAACTGAACTTATTTTAAAAGTATTTAAGATACCATGCACGTCCAGGGGTGGAATCGGCTAAGACGATAATTGATTTTAAACTTCTTGAGACATATAGTTCTTTTGTTCTCTCTATACACCTTTCCTTCTGAAAATTATAGTGACGGCTATTGTCAAAGTGGTATTGGCCAAGGGCCTATTTCATAGACATTGAAAATTGGGACAGGTGACAATTTGTTAATATACAACTTGACAATTGTCAAAATCTGTTCTATAAACAATTTGACAATTTTGTAGAATTGTAGGAAAATATCGGACAGTTGCCATTTTTTCGACAATGACAATGAATTTTTAAGTATTTTTCGACAATTTTCAGTAATTTTCCGACAAATATGTATACTGACAATTCGTTTATAAATCATGACAATTCACATATTTGTTAATATTGAACTGACAATTGCGACAGGAAAACTCAGTTACGGTCAAGTGTTGACAGTGAAAATACATAATATGATAAACGATATATTTTCAAGTGAATGTGATTTTCGATTCTCTACATATAATATGTACGTCACCGGTGCCCTAGGAATTTTAAACAAAGTATAAATAATGATTTTGAATCATTAACGGCCTAGAATTTAAAGCAACATTTTTAAAACACTTATTTTTATAAGAATGTTGTCTATTTTAAAACTCTTGATTTTTATTTTGTTTTATGCACTTCACTCTTAATTAATTAAACACGATTTTGCAGACTGTGAAATTTTAAAATTTAAAGAGTGCCAGGGTTTTGTTACTTTTAACATCGAAAAAATTGGTCAAGACACGATGAAAATTGCAACATAATCCAAATGTGACAAGTTTGACAAATTTGTAGAATTGTCACCTGTCAATTTTTTATTAAAAAGGGGTCCAGTTCTCCCAGATTCCAATTTTAAGAACTGATGTTACGAATTGAAGTACAGACCCTCCGCCGTTAATATTTCATTTGGGGATAAACTAAAAGTTGACCTTATATCGCTTATTTAATATTTAACTTTTCGATAGCAAAATGATAAAATGTATTTATTTTTTATATGGGAGTATTTCCTTTTCGGTTCTTTGGTAAAGAACATTTTTCTAAGTATAATCCAAAAACATTCCTTACATAAAAAGATGCTACAATGTTTTGACCACTTTCTGCAGATTTATCTTTTGTATAAAAGAAATGTCTCCTTTTGTGTAGAATTACATGAGCTACAATGTGTACCAACAACTTTTTATACACATTTTAAGTTTTCGAGCATAGTTAGGGGAAAACTATAATTCACACGCCACTTAATATCTCAAAAAACTTTGCTTCACTCTATATGTTTTGTTCGTTTTATGAAGTGTTAAGGAAGCTTAATTGAAGCTTTCCACCAAAAGTCAACTTTGTCCGAATTTTTTGGAAGTGAATATTAAGTTTTTTTAACCTTTCAATTTAGCTTCTTCTATAAAATTAACATTGTAAACTAAATTAAGGAAGAATTCCAAAATTTTTCTTTCCTTTAAAATATCCTTGTAATTTAGAATTTTCTCCCCATAAAACCTATTTTAAACTTACAAATAATTAGGTTCTTTGTAAAGTACAATAACTTAATTCCTAGTATAAATCTATAATAAATCTATGGCATCGCATATGTACTGCACGTATACTCGTTCCTAGAAATTTAAAACAAGAATGCACTGGATAACGAATGTATAGGTATGGAATATTAAACACATAGAAGACGAGTTACCAGGATCGAATGGAATGTCAGTTACATGGCTTGCAATCAACTTGCATTCCGCATACCCGAACACAGAGCAGACAGGATTGCCGCACAAATATAATTCCCCCCCCCCATCGCATAAGAAGGAAGCAGATAGTGTATACTGGTAATTATAGGATGAACGTTGAAATTATACCTTATTTTAAACAAAGTCCATTTGTATATCCTTATCTGGCAGAGCATTTAATTAAAACTAAACTCGAGCTCTGTTCCAACAAAATGCACTATTTATTTATATACTCGCGTCAGCAGCACTCTTCATTGCCATATTTCCCCCTTATCTCTCTCTCTCTTTTTCACTCTCTCTTGTCTCTCTATCTGTACAGAGATACGAGTATATGTAGCTTTGTGGTTCTTTTGGCATTTAATTCAAAGTCCCCATAGTTGCCACTCGCCACCAACCATCAGACAACCTAAAACAACCAGAAACAAATGGCCAAAAAGGAAACACCAATCCTTACATGCCCCGCAACTAACAACAATAATAGCAACAACAACAAAACACCATAATATAAGTATGTAGAGGCAGTCGTGGCAGCCATATTCAATTCACAGCGATTCGTGTTAATATTTCAATCCTTATCGCGCACCAAGCTGCCTGCTGCTGCTGCTGCTGCTGCTACTTTTGCTAAAGCTGGCTTGGTTGAGCTGGTGTGGAAGTGTGGAAGTAACCTTTCCGCCGTGCTGCACATAAATTTCATCGGAATCCAAAAAGGAGGCAATGAGCCACCACCATCATCACCATCATCATCATCCAGAGACCGAGCCCCATACCTCGCGACCAAGCCAACTGATAAGCGCTCCAATGCATGGTGCGGTGGTGTTCCATTGCTGCTCAATGCTTAGCCCCGTGCGAGCTACTAACGAGCATCATTTCATTCCATGTGCGCTGATGATGGCTTGAAACTAGCTGATGCTCCTGCTGCTATCTTATAACTGCCAGTTGCCACCAGGAGCTGCTAGCTACCTTCGATAAGTAAGTTCCCGGGAATCGCATTCGCATCGCATCGGGCAAGTGAGACCAACCAAACCAAAAGCACCACAAGGGGACACCAATCTGCCGAAAGTCGTTTTTCACGCGTTTTATGCACCACCGAGGAAAATTGCAGACGCTCGGTTCTTGGACTCGTTATTATTCATATGGGAGCATCAGCCATGGGTTTCCACATTTGGATTCGTTCCTCTGAATTGCCTGTTCTGGCCTGGCCTGGGTCTCGTCTCATTTTTCTGGTCTGGCATGTTGTGTTATAAAACTGATGATGTTTGCCGCAGCAGCAGCAACACACAATTTGCATTGGTGTTAATCAGCAGCTTGGTCTCGAGGAACAAAAACAAAAACACAAAAACAATGTAAGTATCCTCATCGTCATCCCCAGAGAACAAAGAGATGA
Source organism: Eupeodes latifasciatus (assembly GCA_920104205.1). Classification (NCBI taxonomy): domain Eukaryota; kingdom Metazoa; phylum Arthropoda; class Insecta; order Diptera; family Syrphidae; genus Eupeodes; species Eupeodes latifasciatus. The sequence continues at coordinate 42,344,402 of OV049925.1, read as the reverse complement.
AGAAACTTCTGGAATTGGCTTATCCTGGGCACTTTGCATTTTTGGTCGCGCTGTCTTTGTCACCTTTGTGTGCTCTGTGCTCTGGTGCACTGTGTTCGCGATGCCTCTTCTGCCTGTTCTGCCCGACCAGCCGTGGGAACAAACAAACTTTATGTCGTGCCCCGATCGATGCCGTGGCATTTTGTGAAGATTTGTGGACCCACCGCGAGCTCCGCTTCCACGTCCTCATCACAACCATTCTGTCGAGTCGCGTCGTCTTTCCGATGGCTATTAGCACCTCCAGGCCGTTTATCAATTTTAAACAAGGATTGTTCTCAGAATTTTGCGTTGCGGCATATCTATTGCGCGGATGCACGGAAACGCGAGTGCATCTGGAGAGATTGATTAGCACAGCAGCGTAGGAATCTCAATTACCGATGTCAACACGCACACGCGCGATTAATGGTCCAATTGCGCATTGAGTACAACCATTTTTCACGGCAACATTAGTTAGAACGATAGAGCGAGCATAAAAGCATATACCTACTGCATATATACACGAATAACGATTATAGAAGAGCTCCTGCTCTTTCTCTTGCTCCTGGACCCGTATCATCGTATCATCGTTTGCTAGCTACATATATGTTGCCACCATGCGGATGCGGCAGCCTAATTGAATGTGCCACATTTCCACAGTCGTCACGCACATCCATTTGCTGCGCTGCTCTGCGCTGTGATTCGATGGCCGTTGCAAATCGCTAAATATGTTAACATGCGGAGCAATTGCAGTCAGTTTGTGAGACGCGCAGTAAACATACGTTAGTACGTGTGTATCTTAAGGTTGAGTACTGTATAGGCAAGGCAGGTTTTTATGCCCGCACAATTGCGGTTGCTATTGAACTTGATGGATCACTCTTGGGTCTTGGGTCTTTCTTATATGATGGGGATCTGCTCGGATGCGCACTCAGCCTCAGCCTCTACAAGCAGAGTGCACAGCACAGCGCAGATTGCTTTAAATTCCACGAATGTAACTCGTTTTCTCCGTACGTTTAAAAGTACGCTCAACAATATCTACAATTCTCATATCAGTGTGTGAGTGAGCGGGAAATTTGCGCGAATGTAAATTCAAGTTGCTATATCGTAATCGTTCGTTTTCTATATTTGCGATGATTGCGTTAAATTCGCAATCGGATTTTCATTAGAAGTTCACTTAAGTGAAGTTAATTATCTTCTCTTACCGGACCGCTGAATGACGACAAACGGTGCGGCGGCGGCGCGGAACGGCACGGTGAAGATGACGACGACGCACGGTGCAGTGGATAAGGTGATGGGAAAAGTAAAGTAAAGCAAAAATGTGCCGCAATTTATAGGTTCCGGCATGCCATCAATTTTCTGTATGTAAAGATATTCCTTAAGCGGACTGCTACTACTTTTTTGTTGCTTTTTAATCCGACGACGGGAGTTAATAGGGATTAATTAAAACACATTAGTTTTTTTCATCGCTTTTGAGATTATATAAAAAGTAGGTATAGCATTGTATTGAAAGATTGGAATTTTGTATGACGAGTTGTTAATATAGTTTGAGCAGGAAAAGAACAGTTGTAGGTATACTAAGCGATTTTTTCACACCCATTGATCTTTATATTATTAAAAATTTGAATTAGCAATGGTATAGAAGTTTGCTAATAACGCGATTTGATAGAAAAATTAGGTTTTGTGCGTTGCGGCTGTTTAACAATCTAACGAGTATAACGTTTGAGCACAGATGTGAAATAAATACAGTATTAAAACGTTAACGAAGCATTTGTCAAAGGAAAAGTACCTATAGTTATAAATAATAATTGCAAGTCTATAATTTGTCGTTAATTAGACATGACAATCTTAAATATGCCATTCAATTGTTTCTACTTTTTGTTATTAGATTTGGTACTTTAAGAAGTCGTGTACCCCTTAGAAGTTATGCCATAAACCGTTATAAATACTTCTTGAACCAACGCAACGAATTGGTTTAATTGTTTAAAAATGATGACAGAAGTGTTTTATATTATGTTTCTTGTATAATTCTTAAATTCAATATTCGTTTTAAAAGAGATGCAAAAAAAAAACATTAAAAAAATCGCACATTTCAATTGGCAATTTGGCCATATTTAGAGTAATATTGGTTTTTGTTGCGTCTAGAGTTCGGGGATTATTCGCGTACATGCGGCAAGGGCGGATCCAGACTTTAAATCAGGGGGGGGGGGGGTTGGCTTCACACACTTAGAAGCAGGCTAACAAAATTTAAATAACATAGTGTGCACCTTAATCAATACGTTTACACATTTCAAGGGCTAAAGTGACAACTTTAGTTATCAAATTAGTATAGAACACTGTTGTACAATGAACCTTTCTACATTCTAAGAATCCAACAGTTTTCTAAATATCTTTGCCATATTTAAGAGCTAAAACGCAATAGTTTAGAGGTTTTTTTGCTGCATTTCACGCAGAAATGTAAGAAATTGTTTTGAAACCTAGCTTTTTTTCGAAAAATAAAATATACTTTTCTTGTTTCCATTTCTATTAATGCGAAGAACACTACAAAACTTGAAAATCCAGAAAATGAGAGAGGATCTGATAAAAAAAATGTCGGGTTTTTTTTGACGTAGTTTTTTTCGAACTCAATTTTCGGGAGTCTATTATTACTATCGCTATCAGTCTGTTTACTCGTATTTTGATCTTAGTCAACAGAACTTAAAAATTGTAGAGAGAAAAATGTTTGGTTCTTGAATTTAGCCATTAGGTTAACAAAAGTGTCACTTTTGCAGTTTTTGGGACATTTATATTATTGAAATTCGTGTTTAAATCTCAGTTCTAGAGCATCCAAAGCAAATTCACTTCAAAGTAGATTTATTTAATTTTTTAAGATCTTTTGTATTCAACAGAAAATCAATTTTGAACAAAATAAAATGCACGACTGGATCGCTAGAACTTGCTAATTTCTTCCAAAAAGTCGGTTTAAAAATATATCCTATATTTTAAGATTTAAAAATGAACCTGCAAAATAAGTTTTTCTCAAAAATTTAAATGCCATTTTATTTCTTAAAAACTCTAGATTAACTTATTTTTTTTTTTGAAAATCATTTTAAATTTTGTCTTAAAAATATTTTTGTTAAGCATTAAATAAAGAGCTTATAAAAATGTGTACATTTTACATTTAAATTTCGTTAAAAAATGTTGACCCCTTTCTGAGATATCGAGTTTTGTAAACAATATTATTATAGTAATATTATTTTTTTAAATAAAAAAAATTACATTTTTGATCATCAAAAATCATCATCAATTTGATCATTTCATCATCGACAAAAACTTGCACAAAAAGAGAAGATCATTGAAATCGGTCCATTAGTTCTTGAGAAAACTTAAAAACAAAATAAAGGTTATGAGGGGTACCCTTCTGGAGCAATACCAAAATATGTTTTTCTTGTAGAAAGAAGCCAAATTAAGAATACAAAATTTAGAGAAAGTTTAAAAAAAATCACATATTTTAACAAACAAATTTGTATGGAAAGTCCTGTTATTTTTCGTATTAATAAAATGAAAAAAACGTCTTACGCTAATCGGCTGAAAACCTTAATTCCAATCAACACAATTGTTTGGACTGTAGGGGCTTGGACAGATAGACAGACATACGGAATCGGGGTACCCACTTTTTTCGACTTCTCTACCATCGAAATGTTATGTTTGATTTAAAGCTCTAGTTCGAATTTTTTTACTAATTCAAAACTTGCTATATACATAGTTCCTATATGTCGCAAGTAAAAATCACTTCAATGATCACTATGTGTGTCAATAAATGTAATAATAAAATTGAAGGCTAGTTTAAGGAATTTAAAGGCAACTTAATATAAAATTGATGTTTGGTGAATGTCGTTAAATCTATATATATAAAAATGAATTGCTGTTCGTTAGTCTCACTAAAACTCGAGAACGGCTGAACGGATTTATCTTATCTTAGTCTTGAAATGTTCGTGGAGGTCTAGGGAAGGTTTAAAAGGCGAGAAAAAAATCGAATAATTTCGGGGAAAACCCTAAAAACAGCCCTTTTCTATTTCCCATACAAAGGCAGCGATATGGCTGTCTTCGCTGTAACCAATGCAAATGATGAAATATCGCATATGGCGGTATATTTAGAAAATGGTCAACGATTTTATTTTAATGAATCGAACGCGGCAGACAGAGCGGCACGTCCACCATCGACAACATTAACAAGTTTCTTCACAGTCTGTCAAACTGATGATTTTGCTCGCACTTTGCTGCATGCTGACATTCTATTACATATGGAAGGCATCATCGAAATCGTTTTAGCGTCGAAAACAAGGAACACCAGTTGAAGGACATCCAAATGTATTTGCTTCAGACGCTCTCGGTCGCATCTACAGAGTACATCCAAATAACGATGAATGTTATTATTTGCGATTGTTGTTGGTGAATTTCCGTGGTCCGACATCATACAAACAACTGAGAACAGTTAATGGACAGCTGTGTGCGACTTACCGTGAGGCATGCCAACTATTAAATTTACTTGAGAACGATTCGCACTGGGATGATACGCCCAAGGATTCCGTAATTTCTTCATCGCCGGCCGCATCAAGTTCGTACATTGTTTGCGATTATCATATCGACATGTTTCCCCTCGAATCCAAAAGATTTGTGGGTTAAGTATAGAGGTGACATGTCTGAGGATGTTTTGCATCGTGTGCGCGCCGTGAAACTTTGAATCCTACACTACAAATGACTGAAGAAATTTACAATGAGACATTGATCATGATAGAATTTATGTGTTTATTGATAGCAAATAAAGTATTGTCGTGTTTGGGAATGACAAATTTTCCGCTATTAAATCAACAACAAAGAATTGCGTACGACACTTTGATAGAAGCTGTGAACAGTGGATGTGGTGGAATTTATTTCCTTGATGTTGCCGGAGGAACCAGAAAAACGTTCTTAATTTCATTGCTTTTAGCGAGGATCAGATCGCGAAATGGTGTTGCTCTATAGCGTTGGAATAGCTAGAATAGCTGCGACTCTGCTAGAAGGCGGACGAACTGCGCATTCTGCCTTGAAATTACTATTAAACATGCAAATTATCGAAACACCAATTTGCAACATCGCCAAAAATAGCGCAATGGCCAAGATCCTACAGGTATGCAAATTAATTGTTTGGGATGAATGCACAATGGCCCATAAGAGGTCACTGGAGGCGCTGGACAGGACATTGAAAGATCTTCGTGACAACCAAAATATTTTTGGTGGGGCCATGATTCTGTTGTCAGGTGATTTTCGTCAGACTCTTCCAGTTATTTCCCGATCAACTGTTGCTGATGAACTAAATGCATGCCTAAAATCATCGAATTTGTGGCAGTACGTAAAGACACTCCAATTAATAACTAACATGCGAGTATTTTTGCAACATGATGAAACTGCAAATGTGTTTGCGAAGCAGTTGTTAGATATTGGAAATAATAAACTTGCAATGGAAACCTCGACCGGATTCATCACATTACCCACAGATTTCTGTCACATCACAGATTCAAAAGAGGAGCTTATTCAGCGTGTTTTCCCAGGTATAGCGCAAAAGTTCAATAACCATAGTTGAACGAGCAATATTTGCAGCGAAAAATAAAGATGTCGAGGATCTTAATGCGACCATTCAGAATTTTCTTCCAGGACAGTTGGTTTCCTTCAAATCAGTCGACACCGTTATGAACCAGGATGACGTAGTCAACTATCCCACGGAGTTTTTAATTTCACTGGAATTGCCTGGATTACCACCTCACAATTTGCAGTTAAAAGTAGGATCAGTTGTCATCATGCTGCGTAACATTAATCAACCTCGACTATGCAATGGAACAAGACTGGCTGTGAAAAAGCTGATGAATAACGTCATTGAGGCAACAATCATAAAAGTAAAATACAAAGGAGAGGATGTCTTGATCCCACGAATACCGATGATTCCAACGGATTTACCATTCGATTTTAAACGCTTACAATTTCCAGTACGCCTGGCCCTTGCGATGACAATAAATAAATTGCAAGGACAGTCTTTAGAAGTTTGCGGAATCAACTTGGAGTTTCCCTGTTCCGAGCATGGACAGTTATACGTCGCGTGTTCGCACGTCGGAAAACCGTCTTCTTTGTTTATTTACGCACCACAAAACAAAACAAAAAATATAGTTTATGAGAGAGCTTTAAATTGATTAACAAATTGTATCATAACAGTGTGTGTCTGATAATAAAAATTTAAACCTTATAAATAGCCAGTATTTTAGGAAAACTCTGTTTTTTTAAGTAAGCAACATGATGTGTCGAAAGTTAAGGATTTTTACTTTCAACTAGCGATTTTGTTTTTATTTTATAAATGTTGACGTTTCAAACACTCCATTTCCAGCTGTAAAGTTAATCAGCTTTAGATTTTCATAACTCCAGCAAAAAAATTAAAGTTGAAGATACAATTTGGATATTGACATAGAAATATTGATTTTTTTTTTGTTTATTTTGATGTAAATAATACAAGGATTTTGTTTAAACTGTTCCGAAATGAAGTTTGAATTTTCATATTTTAATTGGTTAAAGTCCAATGTAGTCTTAATAATAACACGTTATATAAGCATTAACTTAATTATTAAACTAAATTTAATTTTAAATTATTAAAGAAATTGCCCTATCGCACAATGCACGAAAAGTGACTACGTTTAAATCACTACTTTGAAATAAGTTGCAATAATTTTAATGCGCTGTTCGATTCCTAAGCGATCCATTATTGAAAATGACAAACATTGAACTAATAAATTAAGAGAGCTGATTTTGATATCCAAACCACAAAATAAATGAGCCTTTACTATAATTGAAAGTGAATTTGACTATTCTTTAGTATACATATATTTAATCAGCATGCAAAGACTAAAACAAGGACAATGTTTGCGTAGGATGTAAACTTATTTTTTAATGCGCTCTGTTTCACAACCTAAAAACTAATTTTTGACGTCAAATCATCTTCAGTGCTAAGGCTCATTTCTGTCACGAAAACATACAAACCTTTTAAGCAAGACAAATCGACAGACGGGATGGGAAGTAATCAGTGTGGGTCCTATCCCAGCTCTTTTCTATAAATTTTGAGTTAAAACGTGATTTTTTTTCGAAACTATGTACTAAAACAACTTAATTTATAAAGAGGATTTCTGGCCTTAAGAAAAACTCTATAAGAAAAGCCTTATATTGTCGTTGTTTTCTAATGATTGGTTTTGTGTTTCAAATCACTTCCCTACAAAATAGCAAACTCTCTGTTTTTTTTTTTAATTTACTATAAATCCGTTAACTTTTTTGTTAAAATCGTATTTTAGCTAATTTTTGAAAAACTGTAAATGGAAATCCTTGGGTCTATAGACACAAACTTAGCCTCAAGATAGTTGAACATAATTGAATTTTGAAAAATGTTTCCTGAGATCACAAAAAAAAAGGAAGAAAAAAGTGAGGAAACTTCGAGATTTTTCAGATTTTAGAAAATATTGCGTACGAAATTCGAGGTCCGAAACTTGGGTTTTTGAATTATACCAACATCACAAGCAGCTCACTAAAACATTATAACTGCTGGATATCATATGCACTTATACTGAGTAACTAGTTTTTTTAATTTAAATGTGCTTTTGTGAAACTTTATATATCTTAAACAATGGAAGCTGTCGAAAAATAATGTCAGAAATTCTCTTCATTTGACATTGTTAAGTAGGGCAACTACAGTCAATTTAAAAGTCATCCCAATCAAAAAGTACTGTTTCTTCAAACTTTAATCATAAAAACTAAAAACAAATTACCTCACAACACAATAAAATTAACTTAATAACAAAATTTCATCCATCCATCTCTTCAAATGATTCCTCTCAATTACTCATAAAAGAAAAATTAAAGATTTCATTTTTGCAGTTCCCAGAAAACTCTCTATCTCCATCACCGTATCATCTCATCATCATGATATCATGAAGAAATCGACCTAATCATCTCCATCTTTCAATTTTAATAACATCATTTTAATCTCAAACGAAAATGAAAAAAAAAAAAGAAAATTATAAAGAAAAACGAAAAGAAAAAATACAACAATCAACTCGACAACTCCTAATCAAAACACAATCAAGGCTTCAAAATGATGATGCTCCATGTCCAAACAAAAACAAAATTAATAAAACAAGGGCGTGACACCTTCTTGAAGTTGAATTTTGAAAAAAAAAAATCTTAAAATTTGAAAAATGGACAACAAAAACCTAAAACTAATAACCAGGTGTGATGAAAAACTGCTTGTTGTTTGGACAGACCCTAACCTGGTTGGCTAACAAAAAAGAACAATACGAAAATAGAAATAAAAACACATACATCTTCACCCGGTGTTGTCCAGCGGCGCGGCGGCGCAGTACCTACATAGAGGTACCCCTCAGAGCAATAAGATCGTCTTCTTTTCAGCTTTAATGATGATTGCGTTGATGCAGCAATGGCGACGGACGACGCACGTGATGGTAGCTAGAATCATGTCTAACGTACTTTAAGGTACCCACACCTATTTCGGTAGACAATTTCATTTGGACAAATACCGCATTAACTCAGCTGCCGCTTTATACCAGTATCGTCGTCATCGTTGCTGTTGTGCCTTTTGTCGGCTAATTCAATTCAAGTCGACTTTAAGGCCGGTGCGCAGGCGCACTTAAGAAAGCACAAACGGCCACTGATTTTACCATTTAACCACCGCTACACTCTGAAATTTACGATAATTTCACAATACTTTCCACAGTCTGCTGTATTGCAGTCCGCATCATCCGCACTTTGATGTCGACAAAAAGCTACGAGGAGACGACTGCTTTGATTGTTCACGCCACCATCACGGATTAGTGACAAAGAGTTCCTTGGAACTGTTTATTCTCACACCTTTGGGTGTCACCTGATGCGTTCTGCGTGGTATCCGTATCTGCAGCAATCCTCGACTCTACTCAAGTAGTCGTTATCTGTTCGACTGTAATGACTGTCAACGGACAAAGTGGCCGCGACTGGATTTCTTTTGTTGCAGAAGCAATCACCACACCACCACCGTTTGGCTTTGATGTCGTCGAATGCATGTTGTATGGGTTGGAAAAAGATGCAACTGTTTCGGGTCATTGGTCTTGTTAATGTTTTTTTTTATTCTTATTGGTGGATATTTAAAGAATTCGATCAAACGAAATATACATACATATAATATATCTATAACAGCGTTGCGTTGATATACAAAAAATACACAAAAATCATAAATAGAATCCCAAAAATGCAATTCCCTTGTCAGCTCTCTGATATCGAGGATGGATACCGTGAGATCATTTCGGCACTGCTTCCACCGCCGCCGCGCCTCCACCACGTCCGCCACCATTAGCCGATATACGGATTTAGTATGTATTGTGGCATGGAGATGACCCAAAAGGACCGTGCGCCAAAATCATCGTGTGTGGTCTGGTCCGATCCGATGGGATCTGTATAAGCATCAGGCCAAAGCGCAAACTGGTAGGAATAACAACAACAAAAAACAAAAAAACATACGAAGAGAAGAATTTGCCACATATTTATACAACAAAAGTCATTTTTGAATGGTGGAGGTTGCTTCTGATGATGATTCGAAGAGTTATCTAGAGTATGCAAGTCTTAACGTCCATTTAACCACCACACGGCTGCTGAACATTTAAATATTGTGATGGTGATGTGATGCGATATCCTTGGTAAGAAACTTTGGTGCCGCATGATCAATTGTTGCATATTTTAGTATATCCATATACAAGACTTATATGTAGACAATATACCCAGAGAGCTCCTTTGCATAAGAAAGGGGCTATTTATTTTATGATTAATTGATTTCTTTTGATGATGTTGTGTTAAAGTAAATGATAAACATAATCAAGAATGCAGGTATGGGAATATGGGAAACATTGAAAAGGTATTCACTGAGAATTCTATATACATATGAAGTTTGTAGACTTGTAGTGAGTTGAATGAAAAGCATGAGATCAAAGGACATGTTCAAATTTTGTTCTATTTATGGACACTTTCAAGGCTAATTTTGTCTTAAACTTTCAGATTACAATTTTTTTTCCGTCTTCTAATTCAGTTTCATAATAATTCGAGTTATTTAAGCACATACTTTTTGTTCTATGAATCTATATATGAAAGAGCTGAGGTACGAACCTTAAACAGTTTATGAAAAAAGAAAATTGCAAATTTATTATAAATAGGTTTATCGTCAGGACCAAGATAATTAACATAATTCAAATTAACCATGAGGAGCAAATTTAGGGCCTTATCTTTACTCCAAAGGCTTTATGTCAATACTGACAGCCAGCAGCGGTACAAGTGCTGAAATCAAACTCTTGTCAACAGTTGCTTCTTAGGCTTAGAAAATAATTACCTCTAAAAGTGGTTGGGAATTGATTTGTATATTGTATACATAATGTATACAATAAATATAGTCTTAATATGAAATAAATACATTAGATAAACAAAATAATGGCACATAGTGAGCCTATAACTTTATACATTGATTTAGATTTAAATTTAAATGTTGGTTGGTTGTTATCCTCGAGGCCTTCCGTCACGGTTGTCATTGGTGATTTTTTGTTGATTGATGTGAGGGTTGGTGGCAGACTTAGCCACGTCGTCGGTGGGTTAACCCGGAGTCAGCGTAGAAAGCGACGGCGATTTTATTACTTCTTCATCCATAATGTCCATAACGCTGAGGCACTTATGCTCGGATAGTCGTAATTTGGTTGTCATTCTTCTAATAAGCTGGTTTGGGTGGTTGGATGGTTACCTACTAGTTTCTTAGCAAAAAGTAGTAAATAGATGTCCATCAGAGTCGTTATTCTCCTATCTGAATATACATATATGCTCGTTCCTGTAGTGCTTTTGAAGCTCCCTGTTAAAGATAAGCCCAGTAAAGATTCTTAATATCTTCCTTTCGAAGGCTTTCAGCTGTTTCATGGCTGTTTTTTAGTTTTAGGCTTTTTCATTTGAACACTTTGGGATCATCTACGAACGACTGTTGACGGTAAGTGCAATTTAATACAATAAACAGTCCGAACACAAAACAAATTAAGGTGCAACTGGAATCGCAACTATATCAAATATTGGTCATATACAAATTAAGTTTGATGATGCACACAAGTGGAAGAGGACCTGAACACAACTTATAAATCTTTAAAAATTGGACTTATTGCACTAGGTACACTTAATGGTTAACCTCTGGGTTTATTCTTTTATAAGAAAACCCTGAAACAGTTGAAGTTTTCTTTATATATAATCAATGTGGTGTATATGTATGTTTATAGCATTGATTCGGGTTTGGCTTCTTTTGGCTTCTTTTGTCTTGTTATAATTGTTGCCATTGACTAAATGGGATGCCATTTGGTGAAGGAACCTATTAATGTCCTGTTTTACACCCTTTTACTCGTTGTTTGCTACATACGATACCCTCATATCTTCTTCCGATGCATTTGCAATAAAGTCTTCATGAAGATTGGTAATTTTTCGAAGTTGCTCAAGTAACACTTTTTGTTGGTACTCATATATTTCCTTGGAGTAGTCATCGAATGTTTGTTCAAATTCTTCCAAGTCTTCAACTATGGCGATGACTTTAAGCCTTAGTTTTTTTCAACTTTTGCATCTGAAGAACATCTGTACTGTCTTTGTTCTTTGCTTCACTTTCATTCCTTTTTTCCAGTTCTGTGATAATTGCATCTAATTTTTTATTTAGTTCTTCTTACACCAATTTCACTCGGTTATATGTATCCCTTTGCATGTAAGGAGTGTCTTTCCTAATTGTATAGAAACTATTTTTTGATGGTTTGAGTCAAACTCAGACTATAGTGCACTCAGACGTTGGAGTCTTTCTTCTTTTTATCTGAGGGTTTTGCTTGACGCACCGTCCTTACCAACATTTCTATTTAATGTTTTAATATCTTCAGTTAAGGTTTTTTGCTTGGCTACAATAATAAAAACTTCAGTTTCGTCCAACATGATTATAGCACTTTTTTTTTTGTATATATTGGTTTTATTTATTTAATTTATATTTATTATCACTTGTTTTTATTCGTAATTTGTAGGTATTTTTTCTCGATTTAGATAACTTTTTGTAGATTTGTTATTTAAAATAATTACCAATGTCAGAAGCCTTGGTAACGCTTCACTGTTTCTTCTTCTCGAAAAACCAATGTAAAGTTGACAATTCGCAAATTAAAAATTCCTTACCACTGGTGGGGGGGAAGTAAAAAATAACGAATTGGTAGGTTGTCGTTTTAATAGCAAGTGCAGTTTATTATTATGAATTTCCTACTTTTACCATATACAAAATAAATGCTTACTGAACTTTTTTCAAATAAATAAATGCTGACTCAAAATTAATATGATACAATTTTTTTTTACACTTCAGAATTTTTTCAGAAAGTAGTAAGCTTATAGCAAGCGTCAAACTACGATCAGAGGCTCATCATAAGTGCATGTGTTAGTTGTTAGTAAGAAAATAATACAATTTTAGCCTAACACACGCACAAAATACAAAACATAATAATTATTAACATTTAACACGAATTATTACAGTACAAAAAATAAAATAAAGACGTTTACGATAGTGGAACACTGGTTCTAAACAATGATTTTAATCCCACCTTATTTAAATTTAAATCTATCGATGAACAGTTTAAGTTATATAAAATGCTCATTCGACTTAATGCTTTATTCTTCCCATAGTTAGTTCTATGGAAGTCAATATGTATAAAATCAAATGTACGCAGGTGATGAGTTCCGCTTCGGTAATTCAAATGTACACAAGATAGAAAATAAGGTGCATCAATTTCACCATTAATGACAATGCCGAAATTCAATGAAATATGAATATGCTGCTGTTGAAAGTGTATGCCGTTGCGTCGTGATGACGACGACGCGTGCAGTGCTTTTTGTTAGTTGTGTCATATTGGTTGGAATATTATTGCTGTTGTTGTTACAACGCAGTGCTGTTTGTGGGTGGTGTCATCTTTGTTATATTATTTTTGGATTATTTCTGTGGTTGTCACAACATGACTCTTATAGAATAAAGGAAGAAATTATGTTGGGGGTTATTGCACTAAGACCTAAGGTGCCTGTCGAATTTAAAGGGGGATTTTCCAGATTTATATTCTCCTCGTTTTTTGTTCTATCTTAAGTCTTATCACATTTTCTGCCTCCTTTCAGAAAATTTCTGCATCAAACTTTCAAGACATTCTTTACCCATTAGTGTTGGAATTTCAAGTTGATTTTTTGTAATGTTGAACCAAATTAAAAATATTAAACTTTGATTAAGGTAATACCATACTTGCTGATTTTTACCATTAAATTAATTTTAATTCACACTATTTACGATTGATCAACATAACACCTAGTAAAGGGAGTCCCAAAATTAACGCAAGATTTGAATTTGCCGCCATTTGTGCAGTGAAGTGTTGGCAATCCTGAAAAAAAAGCAATTTGACAGCTAACAGTATAGGGTTATTAAAAATGGAGCGTTACACGAGAGAACAACGTGTCTTCATTATTAAAGAATATTTCAAAAATAGTGAAAGCTTGGCGGCTGCAGTTCGAAAATTTCATACAAAATATGGTCGGAATAGTGTTTTAACTTCGTCAACTGTGAAGAGATTAATTGAAAAATTCATGGAGACTGGATCCGTTGGAGACGCCAAACACACTGGTCGTCCAAAAACAAGCCGTTCAAATGTGAATGTCGAAGCAGTGCGTGAGAGTGTTGCTGACAATCCAGGAACCTCAATTCGACGTCGTGGACAAGAATTGCAAATTTCAAGAACCTCTCTACAGCGTATACTCACCAAAGATCTGTGTCTTCATGCTTACAAAATTCAATTAACACAACAATTGAAGCCTAATGACCATGGACAGAGAAGAGAGTTCGTTGAATGGATTATTGAACATCAACAAATGGACCCTGATTTTTCGAGCAAAATCATCCTAAGCGATGAAGCACATTTTCATCTTGATGGCTTTGTCAATCGCCAAAATTGCCGCATTTGGGGTTCGGAGAACCCACATGTGATTGTCGAAAAACAAATGCATCCACAACGCGTGTGGATTTTGGGCTGGAGGCATAATTGGGCTATATTTTTTTGAAAATGATGCTGGTCAAGCAGTGACTGTTACTGGTGCTCGATATCGCGACATGATTACACAGTTCTTTCTGCCAAAATTGGATGATATTGATGTGTCCAATATGTGGTTTCAACAAGACGGTGCCACATGTCATACAGCCCGTGAAACAATTCAATTACTGCATGAGACATTTCCAGGTCGTGTACTCTCTCGTTTCGGTGATCAAAATTGGCCTCCTAGATCGTGTGATTTAACACCATTAAACTTCTTTTTATGGGGTTATTTGAAACCACAAGTCTATGTCAATAAGCCCACAACCACCCGTGCATTAAAGGAGGAGATTCAACGCTGCACCAACGAAATTCAGCCACATTTATGCAGAATGGTCATGGAAAATTTCAACAAAAGAGTGCGCATGTGCATGCAAAGCCGTGGAGGCCATTTGTCCGATGTGTTATTCCATACATAACCCTATCCTATGTACTTAACGAGTCAATAAAAATATAACTATCAAAAGACTAAAAACGGCGTTTTCTATTTAATTCAAATCTTGCGTTAATTTTGGGACACCCTTTATAAGTCATAGAGTTTTGTGATTTTATGATAGCTCAACTATCGCAGTTTAATTAACTATATGTATTCCTATTATAAGTGTACGTAATAAAAAATATTCCTTTCTCCATCATCATCAAAAACATCAACATTATCTTTACCTATGGCCAAAATTACTTGATGAAAAATTTGTAATTCAATTCCTCAACACTATAACTAGGTATAATATAATACGAGTATATATAAGCCGCGTCGCATCGTCGTCGTTTGTACGTTCGTCATCACGCAACTGACGCGCACGTTATAAATAATCCAGCGTATCTTACTTTGCCGATCTTTTTAACTTTGGCGCAGAGGCGGAAGATGATAGGTGCTAGCAAAGCCATCCGTGTTGATGATGGTTCTTCATCATCATCGTCGTTGGTGTCGTCATATCGTCGTATCGTAGTCGTTCGTCGTCAACCAACAACATGTTGTCTCGGTTTGTTGCAAAAATTGTGCACGCGTTGGTTGATGATTGTCGCCACTGTTAGCATATAAGTCTAAAGGTATAATGATGTTGGCTCTTCTATATAGTACGCGTACATAATATATCGTATCGTATCGCGTATATATTAAATTTGCGGAAAAAGGAGGAAAATTCAATTTTCGCTACTGAAAACGGTGGCGCAACAGTAAGTTGTTTGGCCAAGCCAATTAACGAAGCGTGAATGCACAAGAGAACTCCTTAAGACGACGCAACGACGACGACGACGACGATGACGCGACTAAGGAGAAGGCCGAAAGCCGCAAAATTACATACTTTTTACTTACTTTGCATGAAAATATCAAATTGGATGTATCTATATAGCTTGTTGGAAAGACTTTGATAGTTATGTCCGTGGTCCTCCATGGTCCGCGCGTATGTAGATAGAATTTCATCAGGCAAAATGGAAATTGAACAAATTAATTTTCATGAATTAATTAAGAATCTTACTTTATTACCGATTCGATGGATGATGTGGTCTTTAACTTGTGTACCTTGATCTGTTTATAGGTAAACAGCGTTTGGATTTTTTAATGGCAATACCTCAGAACAGAGTTTGAAAATTTGTTTCAGAGTTATATGTTTTTACATATAGGTATTTCCAGGAAACCAATTTTCATGACATTCATATTTGACATTGAACCTTGCAATTTTCTTATCCTTCAGCTAAAGAATCAAGGAGTCAATCAGAGTCTTTCTCATAAAATCTAATTCGTTTCAGTGCAAAAACAAACAAATTCATTCACTTTTGCTAATATCCTTATAAACAAAAAGCCAACTAAATTGATTACTCGTATACTCGTATCTATAGATAGGAGACAAGGTTATACGAATAGGTTCTCCTTTTAAGGACTTATATGATGGTCTAATGACATCTCGGCTGCGCGTGCCTATTGAATACAAAAAAAAAAACCATAAACTCACAGAACCATTAGGTAGATAGATAGATGCAGTAATTCCATTCTATACAAAGAAAGAAGTAGAATTTCCTTCCAAGAATAAGTACGTGCCACGCGTACACTACTGGGCAACATGCTGTCATCGTCATAAAACAGGCACGCGTCCGACGGTAACCTCTACGAGTATCTCTGTGTAAAATGTTTAATTGCTCAAGAAGCGCACCATCATATACACCATAACACAGGTTGTCATTTCAGAATCGTAGTGCGGCATTGGTCTCAATATATCGTCTTCGTCAGCTAACGCGCCGCGGCGGCGATCTTTTGTCTTTTTGTATATTCCATCAAAAACAATCTTTTCACATGTCAAAATGTCACAAGAAGTAAAATTTACTTTGCTTTTTCTTTGATGGGTTTCTTGAAGACACAGCAGCAGAAGAAGAGGATATGAAGACACGGGACCTAATTATGGTTGTTAATTTTTATGTCTTATGTCTCATATTGGAAATGACCTCGGAAATGTACCTCTGGTGTATTTAGTGTCAGTTTATTCGAGTCAAGGACAGTTGAATGAGTTTATTAAAAGATGTTTTCTTTTTTATTTAAGGAAATCACCAAAAAAAAAAAAAACCTTGAAATAAAACAATACTCGAATAGTTTTTGAAAAGTATCCCAAAGCAAAGTTGTAAACATAATAATTGTTTATTTTATTACATTAGTAGCTCAAAGGTCATAATAATACAAATGGTTTTAAAAATTTCAATGAAAAATGTTAGCTACTTAAAACTGAGTTAATTGTACTTGTATTTTGTTGCAAATTTCAATTATAAGAGTTACTTTCTATAAAACTGCCTGACTTTTAGCTACTATATGAAAAACTAACCTTGAAATTATTTTCTTTTTAAATGTGACATTTAATTAATGGAAATTTATATGTATTCCCTTAGCTTTTAGACCATCAGACGAGGCTAAGTACCTGGGTCTTATTTTAGACAAAAACCTAAATTGGAAACGCAATGTCGTTAAAGAGTCAAAAAAGCTACTGTAGCTCTCTTTTCTTGCAATAAAGCTATTGGTAATAAATATGGCTTACAACCCCGAATCACGCATTGGCTATACACATCGATATACAGACCAATTTAATTGACGGTGTGGCAGCATGGTGGACTGCATTAGAAAAAGCTATAAAAATAAATAAATAAATTAGGTGGCGCAACAGTCCGTAGAGAACCAGGGCCTAGTGACTTCCAACTCTCAACCATTCCTGTGTGCGAGTAATTGCAGGGATGGAGGGGACCTACAGTTTATATGCCGAATCCGAACGGCTAATTTGAGAAAGAAGTACCCGTGAGAAGAGTACC
Organism: Eupeodes latifasciatus; assembly: GCA_920104205.1. Classification (NCBI taxonomy): domain Eukaryota; kingdom Metazoa; phylum Arthropoda; class Insecta; order Diptera; family Syrphidae; genus Eupeodes; species Eupeodes latifasciatus. Next base: position 42,326,910 of record OV049925.1, on the reverse strand, counting down.
CGTGAAAAAAAACTTTCGTGGTACAGGCAGGGATCGAACCCAAGACCTCTCGCATGACAGTCCAACGCACTTTTTTTTTTTTCAAATTCATTTTTATTAATTCATTCTTAAGACTATCTTAAAGCTAGACAAAAATTCATAAAACTAGCCTAATTATCCATAACTTACAACTAACTTACTGGTCCCATACGGACACTCTAAGTTAAACAATAATATTTAATGCTAATGCCTTTCGGCCCTAAGATCTATTTAACTTCAATTCATTTTATTTATTTGTGTATTCATTAGAAAATTTAGCAAAAACTGATGTCAATATCCTTTTTTATTTTTACTTAAAAACTACTTAAAATAAGGTCCTTAATATAAAACTTAAAGCTAACTAAAACTACCTATTCTACCTATAAACTACTTAAAACTAGAACAACCACAGCAGCAAATCTAACTATCTAACGTTTTTTGTTTTTCATATTTTGTCTTTTTTTTATTTTTATTTGTTTGATTATTCCATGATTTTTTTTTTTAATTTTTTCTTTTTTTTTTTTTGTATTTTTCTTTTTTGTATTTTTTTTTGTATGTTTTTTTTTTTTTTGTGCCACCATGCCTATTCTACTTAAAACTAAACCCTAAAACTATAAAACAAGTATGTAAGCCGGCCAAGGCTTAAAACCCCATCCCGACTACTCACTATCAAGTGCCGATTGAAGCCACCAAAACTGGCTCTCCTGCTTCACCCTATCAGTTCGGGCCCGTTCGGACACAGCCCTACTGAACCGAAGGAGCTCTGCTCCGTCGTGTGCCATGACGTCCCGATTGTACAGGAGTCGCCTATCCACGGTTCGTCGTCTGACGTGGTAGATTAACGGAACTGCCAATCTATCCTGTATCAGACCGCATCTATCTAAAAAGAGGAATGCCTCTGGTGGAATGAAGCCGCTCAAGCGTGCACTCTCAAAATACTCGTCGTTCGGATAGAACGCCCCGAAAATTAAACGAACGAGTTTTATCACGAAATTGTCAATTCTGTTGATTCGAGCCCCGTTGTATAGGACCTCGTTGGAATAGTAATGCACGTAAGAAGATTCGGCTGTTCGATATAAGCCGGTACAGCGCGCGTCGTAAACACTGCCGCTCGAACACCCGAAACTTCTCCATCTGGGAAGGGGCAACGTTGAACCACACAGGACAACCATAAACGATCATCGGCCGTATGAGGGCCATGTAGCAAATTACCTTCACTCTGGGGTCAAGCCGACTGCTAAAAAACAGCCGTTTCGTCAGAGCGAAGGCTCCTCTGGCCCTGGTCAGAGCAGCATTTATATGTATGTATGTCGAAATATAAATACTGATCTAACCAGATACCGAGGTACTTCACTACACTTTTGCTCGCTAATCGCTGCCCGTGAAGATCAACGATAACCATCTTGCGCCAATTCTTGCACGTATCCCTCGTGGCCCCAGCCAACGGAGTCCGGAACAGAATTGTCTCCGACTTCTGGACATTTATTTTCAGTTTCCAGTCGTCGCAATATCGCTGAATCTTGTCGAAATCACGCTGCAAGAGAATTCTAATAACCTCAACATTTCGGGCCATTCTGTACGCAATTAGATCGTCGGCGTACGCAATTGCCTTTGTAAGACTACCTATCAGATCGCTGGTGTAAATGCTGAAGAGAATCGGCGAATTCACCGCTCCCTGTTGAAGACCATTTTTAATTAAGAATGTTGTGGTAGAAGTTACATTGCCACTTTTGACAACAAACTTTCTACCGTTAAGCATATCATAAAGTATATACAACAATGGCTTGCTTATGCCAAGCCTGCTCAGTTTTAGGTAAAGACCCTCTAACCATACGGTGTCAAAGGCCTTTTCCAAATCAACCAGAACAGCACCTGTGCATTGTTGTTTTGTTTTATTCCATTGGATATCAGAAACGAGTTTAGACGCAGCATGAATTGTGTCATGACTCGCCTTGAACCCGAACTGTTTATCCGGAATTATTTTGTTGTCCGCAGCCCACTTAGTCAGAGCCCTATTAATGATTTTTTCGAAAACTTTGCTGATGCTCGGAAGAAGACTTATCGACCGAAGATTTGACGGGTTGGAGTTGTCCTTTCCCTTTTTCGGGAGAGTCCAACGCACTAACCATCATGCCACGGGTACGCTATAAACCTCGACAAAATAAATAAAGTCCAACGTTCAGCTTGCCTATGTATAAGCGGAACGCATTGCACGACCCCATCTGCGGCACTCTACACCCTACTCTACTTAACACCTCTTGATTTATTTAGCAAACAAAAAACTGCAAGCTCTGCTATTCGCCTTAAATCTTCGTCGCAGTGGATTAACAACAACATTGGCCACTCCGTAATTCATTCCAGGAAACTGTAAGGCAGATGAACTCACCAGGAATGGTACCCCATTCTATCACGTTTGTCAAATGCTCGCATACCAATCGCTATATGTAAGCTATTGCTAAGCAAATCGCATATAATATAAGCTCGATAATCGGTGTCATAACCGAGCGCTGTCTAATAGGAAAACACGCCAACGCGGCTGGGCGCATTGTCAAATGAATTTTGCAGAAGCTGTATGGATGAGGAAAAGGAGGAAACAGTTTTTCACCTTCTCTGTACATGCTCTGCTCTAGCTCAAAAACGCAAGAATTACCTAGGAGAATTCTTCTATAACGATCTAAACGATCTAAGTCATATTAATGTAATCTGCCTCTCACGTTTCGTAATGGACTCAAACTGGTTTCATTGAGCTTAGAACAAAGCCTCAAGATTCATGTGGTATCAAAATGGGCCATTAAACTGGCCTAAGTGTGTCCTATTCCATCACGGACAACCGATTTATGCTAACCTAACCTAACCTAGACCATCATTTCATTAGGCTTGGTTCTTTTTTATCTCCGAACATTATCTCGTAGTCTCGTAATTCTGAAACGGTCTCTATTTCGAAATTAGTAACTACATTTAAATTTGAAACCTCCTTTTTTCAAAAGAAAAAATACAATTTCTAAATATTCTTACATCAGTAAAGATTCTGAGAGCAAGTTTATACGACTCCAGGTCTATAAATGTATTATATTTTACAATTAATTTTTAACTGATAATGATGATGATAAAGCTTAATGAATATTATGGTAATTAGTATAAAATTACCATCTCGAATTGTATGGCTATATATAATTTAATAATGCGATCATAAATAATAATAAAGAAAAACACATTAAAGAGTTTATATAATTTGAATTAACTCGATAATTACTTTGAAATTTTTATCACACTTTATGAACATTGCAAATAGAAAAATTATCGAGTTAACGAATCGTGCAAAGTTATTGCTTTATAACAACTGACAGCTAATTGAATTATGGATGTTATGGAAAGTTTTTTTTTTTCTTTCAGTAAGTTTTTTTTTTTGTATGGTTTCGGTTTATAATTTTAACTTTTGAAATGCAAGTTAGGTTAACATAATTATTGCTATATGTACATACAATGTACTTTTATAAAAAGTAAGGTAAATATTTTTTGTTTTGTTTATGGTAATTGAACTTTAAAAGTAAAATTTTAAGTTTCGAGTTTCGACAATATAGATAGTTAGGTAATTGTGCAATAATAAATTAATTTCAATGAACATTTGGAAATAAATATTAATTTTATTAGGGGGTATACAATTTTTATTAAATACAGTTAAGTACTTTCAGTTTTATTACGAAAAGTGTAAAAAATTTTATTATTTTAATTTTGTTCTTATTAAAAATCTATATTAAGGAAAGTAATGAATGTAATAAGTAAGAAGTAGACCTTCGAATAACTTGAAACTAGGATACAATTTTTCGGCCCTATATTTAATAAAAAGGGGCGTTTTGAATTTAAAAAAAAATGGATTACTCATTTATGGATAACTTTATTGTTATGTGTATACTTTTTAATGAAATTCGGTGATAAATACATTTTGTGGAAAAAATTGGGATTTTTAGTTTTTGAAGAAGTTTTTGTAAATATTATGATTTAAACAAAAATTAATATGAAGTTTCTAGTCGATTAAATAGAGGAATGATACAAATTGTTTCTAATGTTGTTTATCGGATGTGTAATAACACTGCAATCATAACATTGGGTCGAAAAAATTACGTTTTTTCCTGTCAACCGAACAAATTTTCTTTCACATCTGGTTTTTAAAATATGCCCCTTTAAACGGGTGTTTCAAGGCTAAGGTACGACACGCCGTATACTTTGAGAATAAATTGCATGATGATTTTGCAAAGGACAAATCTGAAAAGATTAATGTTCCTAGAAATTCTCATTAGTTATAAGCCTTCATTTGACTTTATAGTTTGGCAATACGAGAAAGCCAACTGGGACGGTCTTAATAATTATTTTAGGATCTTTAACTGGTCATTATGCTTCCTTGATAGTGACGTTGACGCCAGCGCTGATATGATTACAAGTTTGATTCTCCTGGGAATGAGAACTTTTATCCGCATAGTTTAATGCGAGCTGTAAAGAGGCTATTAGGGTCAAAAAGGTAAGTTTCCGTTTTTTTAAAGCCAATCCAACTGAGGAAAACCGGAATAAGTTCAAGCAAGCCAGGAATACCTGTAACGCCCATATTCGATGGACCAAATTTTTACATAACCAAAAATTACGGCAAAAAATACTGCGCAATGTCCCAAAGGCAGTAAAATTTTTTGATCATTTGTAAAAAATATGAGGAATTCTTCCTACGCTGGTTGTCAATGATACTCCATTTGTTAGCTCTTTAGGGAAAGCTAATCTCTTTCCTAGGCAGTTCGCCGCCAATTCAACGCTACCAGTGAAAGTTATGATTCCGCCTGTCTTCAAGCGCGTTAGTGATTCTATGGGGCCAATCTTTTTCGCAATCATACTGTGGCTAGAGTCCTTAAAGATCTTAACATAGGTACATAAATCCGCTGGTCCGGATGGTATCCCCGTTATTGTTCTGAAGAGGTGTTCTTCAACGCTGGCAAAACCTCTGCGTAAGCTTTTTCATTTGTCCTACTCCTCAGGTCTCGTTCCGAGCGGATGCAAAACCGAATTTGTCTTCCTCACCCGCTAATTACCGACCGTCCCTTCTTTCAAGGTCATGGAAACGCTGATTAATTTTCAGCTCAAGAAATATCTCAAAGATCGAAAGCTTCTTAATGACCGACAATACGGCTTTGGTAGCAATAGGTCCACTGTTAATCTCATGATTTATCTCAACGAACAGGGGAGCAAATATTTACATCGCTTTGGAGAAATTAAGATTAGAATAATAGAATAGAATAATTTATTTCTGTTCAAGTATAAAGTTTACAATTAGTGTTTATAAACATATGTAATAAATAGAATTTGACCCTGGTTTAAACCGTCTGCCAGTAAAGAAAGTAAGATTATTGCACTTGATATTTCAAAAGCATTTGATAGGGTTTGTCATCAGGCTCTCTTACCGAAAATGCGTGCATTCGGTTTTCATGAATCCCTCCTTCATTGGATTAGTAATTACCTTTTGAATCGTTTAATACAAGTAGTATTGGATTGGTTCAAGTCTAAAAACCACAAAATAAATGATGGTGTGCCCCAGGGCTCTGTTCTATCTCCAACACTATTTCTCATTTTTATTAATGATCCCCTGTTTGTAACTTTTAATCCAAAACGTTGTTTCGCTGATGATAGTTCTCTCAGCTTTTCATATTCGTTTTCAGAATCACATTCCTTTTCTTCGGATGAGAAACTGCAACAACAAAATATGATAAGCTCATTAAATTTCGACCTTAATAAAATAATAAAAAACCGCAAGGAATTTAATGCTTCGAAAACCCAATGCTGTCTTGTATCGTTAAAGCGAGATATACCCTCTTTGCCATTGTCCATAGAGGAGACTGAACATTTCGATACTCTCGGTATATCACATACGCGATGTTACCAAAAATGCCGCAAGATGTTTGGGTTTTCTAAGGCGATGCAAGAAGTTTTTCTCCCCCTCCGATCTGGCTGTTATCTACAAGACTTATATACGTCCAAAGCTTGAGTATAACTACCATCTGGGCTGGTGCTCCTGGCAACTTATTTAAACCTTTTGGACAGTATTGAACGTAGAGCATTTAGATTGATTGGTGATAATACCATCATAAGATTATTTACGTCGCTTTAACATCGTCGAAATGTTTTTTGTCTTACCCTCTTTTACGGTTATTTTAACGGTGTATGGTCTAGAGAAATAGCCAGCTGCATTCCTCCCCTTAAACAGTTTAACAGTAATACTCGCGCTTCTAGGTATGGTCATCAGTATACCTTTACGCTTATTGTAAAAAAAAATATGTTGCTTTAAGAAATCTTGAATTTAGTGCTTTCGTGGTTTTTAAAAATATGTTTTAAAATAATTTGAAGTGCTTATTTCGAATCCCAACTTCGATTTCAACTCTAGTTCTTAAAATGTCCGTCTTGCAATAGATAGATAGATAGATAGATTTTTATTTACTTGCAATTATTTGTACAATTTCATTAACAATCTTTAAAGCATGGTTTTGCCGTCTGCCTGATTGACAAAGTTTTAACTGTATTAAAGTTTTGTAATTAATTAAGTTGCAGTTGAGTTAACTAAAAATTTCCATCTCTAATTCTGCTTCTATAAATAAGTGCTGTTTTGCAATATATAAACATTTTAGACACGTCTACTTCATTTAAGAGAGCTAAAGTTTCATTTTCTGATAAAAAGTCTCTACCAAGTACATTTCTTCTAGTTTCTCTCAGGACTGGACACCTTCCGACAAAATGAAAAATATCCTCTCGTTCAGCCATGTTGCAAATATCACAGAGCAGTGGAAGATCTTCGCGATGTGGAACGTAATTTTTGTTTAGCAGTTCACCTCTTAGCCGAAACATGTTGGAGATTTGCTCTACAGTATTTATGTCCTGGAAGTAGTTTCTTTCATTAAGATTATAATTCAGCCTGCTATAGATCATCCGATGAAGTGAGCTGGTTGCCTGTTCTGTGAACACATTTCTAAATTTTTCACCCAGACGCCTAATTACCTGGTACAGTGACGATTTCCATGTACTCTGTTCACTGAGATTTAAAGTTACACCTGTATCTTCTGCTAGCCCAATCCACTCCTTAACCCATCCTGTTTTACTTTGTATCGCTTGTAAAGCTGCTTTTTTTGGTAGGCGATTGTTGGGCATATTCAGTACTTTCAGAACGTAATCGACTTGCAGCTTCAACGTTTTTATGAAGAGTGGGTATAAGCCTGTTTCCAACATTATCATATGTAGTTTGGGGTGCATGAAGGAAGGCGGAATATTCGTTTTAAATAAAATCTCAGGAGTTTTTCCACAGTCTCAAATTTCTTTGCTCCCCACACTTGGGCTGCGTAAAACAGGATTGATACGGATACTGCTTCGAAAACTTTATATTTACTGCTATGCGCTATGTTTTTGTTGTTGAAACATTCTTTCCATACCACGTTAATCGCGGTTTTAGCCTTAAGAAGTTTTTCGTTGAGGTGTTTTTCCATACTTAAGTTTTGGGTAAAATATACTCCTAAGTATTTGTATTCTTTTACTCTTTCTATGTTCTCATTGTTGAAGTACCATTGTTCACTTGAGCTTAACCTTCCTCCACCTTTCTTGATAACCATCACTTTCGACTTGTTCAGGTTCACTACCAAGCTCCATCGTCTACAGTATTCCGAAAATCGATTTATCATAAGCTGTAAGGATTGCTGTGAGTTTGCCAGCAAGACTATATCATCTTTGAAGAGTAAGGCTTTAATGGCCTCTCCAGCATATCTAACACCTCCTGGTAATGCGTCAGTGATGTCATTTATAAATAGTGCGAATAAGCTAGGACTGAGAGCACAGCCCTGTCTTACTCCCGACTGCGTCTGGAACCATTCAGATACCTGTTTTCCATTCCATACCGCTGCTCTCGTGTCTGCGTACAAGTTCTGTATAACTCGTCCAAACTTAAACGACATCCCGGATTCAAACAACTTGAACATCTTTAAGATCCACAAAAAAAGTGTATAGCTTTTTATTTTTTTCCAAAAAAGACTCAGCAATGCTCCTTAGAACGAATATATGATCGATGGTCGAGTAACCCGACCTGAATCCGGCTTGAGACTCACATAATAGATTATTCGAGTCTATCCACGTATTTAGCCGCTTTAGTAGAATCGCAGTAAAGTCTTGCAATATATTTCGAAAACTTGATGTTGTGTTGCTTAGAGGACAGATTCATCGCAAAAAGAAAAAAATGCTTTTAAACCGTTTTGACTTTATTTTTTGTTAAAAACCGTTTCAGAATATATAATTTCCGAACAGTTACTAGATTTTGGGAACGGTAAAATAAAATTGCAACCGAATACGCGATTTCTGCACTGTGCTTCAGAAAAAAAATGAATTGATTCAGAGTGGATGTACAGAGTAATTACTTAAAATGAAACTGGCTCAGTCTTTGGGCTATTTTGGCAGCCACAAATTTTGATGTTGACGAAATTAACACATCGTCATAAGAATGATTGTTTCAAACATACATTAATCTCATCCGCAAAAGTAGAGCAAGGTATGTAATAACTGGTAAGGTCTGGCGGAAATCACCAAATGTATCATTGCCGTTTAAATCTTGCATAGTTATATGCGATGCTTCGGTAGAATATTATCATTGTGCGCTTATCTCAAATTATATATGAACTCTTCCGCAACACTGACGCTATTCTACGTACTGAAAAAGTAAAATTCATTATATTTCGTTTACTACAAAATAAATTTAACATATACTTTATAGCGTCAGCAACATGTTTAAATTGTAGCTTATATGAAACGTTTGGAAATTTAACATAGCGCAATCTATTGAATGCTTACTCAATCCAGTCAACAGATCCATCTGTTAAGATCATTTTGAGCTTAAAGATAATTGTGACTGTCAAATAAGTTGGGCCAAACTGCACCACGGTGTACAAATTTGATTAAAATCGGTTAAATAGTTTAGGATGTTAAAATGGTAGTAGACATGTGCATTCAAGAGGACACAAGCGTCCACAGGTTTTTCTCAAAACCAACCTCTGTCTATCAACTCCTACTCTCACCTCCCCGTGGTGAACATCGGGTGCCTAGTACCTCAACTGGAGATTGGGTTCCAACCCCAGTGGAAAGTTGTTGGGGGCAGCAAACGAGAGAGGGGGGGAGAGGTGCGTCCACTAAGGCACCTCTCCTTATCCAGACGGCAGCGGAGGAATTCCCGAGATGGAATCAACGGTGGCGTCTACAGTTCCAGTAAGGCTGAACTACTTAGTGAACACCTTATAGGGCTTCTACGACTTATTCGGAGCCCAGGCCTATAAGGAGCGGTTTATCCGGCTCCCCGTCCTTGGAGTTATACTAAGGATCTGGCCCTCCAGGTTGGGGGTTGTGCCGTCAGGGTGACTTCCTGACCACTTAAAAATCTTATAGTTGCGAAGCACCAACAAGCCTCGGATACGGACGGATTTACTGCTGACAACCAACGCAAACGAATTAAGGAGAGGCCCTAGTTCACACAGGACTGTAGCGCCACCTTAAGTAAGAAATAGTTTAGGAGTCCATCGCGGACAAACATCATGACACATAATTTATAAAGATGAAGACAAGAAATTGAAAATTGTTTAGAAACACTGGAAAGAAAGAAACAAACGAACGAATTGTGTGTTTGTTATATTTGTTGTCAATCTTTCTACTTCTTCTAAACTAGTTGATTGTCACCTTTGCCAATTTTATGCCAACATACTTCAAAGTTATCATATGTCGCTTTATTTGACTTTTATGTATATGCCTAAGACAAACAAAGCATATGGAACAATATATACTCGTAGTACCTACGCTACGTTCAGTGAAAATCGTAAATTCTTGACAATGACTATTTTAAATGAATATTTTATCTATCATTTACTAAGTGTCGCAACCCTTACTAACTATAAACCTCTCAATATTCAATAACCTATACGTCCACCATATCGACCAAGTATATGGTAATAATTTAACAAATTCCAAATAATAATAATAACCCATTAACGTCATCATTTTAAATCAATTACCCCAAAATTACCTCACATCGCATGCAAATCGATTCAATTTAAAATCCATAAACCATAATATTATCTGCACGACATCGATCTTAGTACAATTTGAATATTAAATAATTGTATATAAACATAGAAAATAAAAATACTGAAATTGGATTAAAACCAGTTTTTATCGATATATTAAAATTATATTAAATTTACCTCCTTTATATACCCGTTTTTATAAGGTTTTTATACATCACAGAGACCGAGCACCGAGAAGCCGTTTTATGCTTAAATTCTTTGAGTATATTTGTGTATTTATATCAAATTAGATATCGAATCAATATCGTTTGCTATAAGCTAACATAAAAAACAACTCAATTACCTGAATTCGCATGTAGGTATAACTGTAAGTGGGTCTTAGATCGATGTAGTTATACGAACTATAACAAGCTATATTCAGTCGGTAATGCAGAGCATTTATGACGAGAGCAAACTCACCTACATTGGTTTTCCTTATCGATTACTATCAATCGAAAAGGTGACTCTTGCACATGCAACTGCACACGCATCGGATCAGGATAGCTATAGCTCCCATCTGCTCGAACATACCTAATAGATATGCCTACCTACAGCTTCAAGTATGACTATGACTTCAATTGAAAACTGACTGACAGGCGATGAGACTGCGAGACTTAGACCTCTTCTCGGCGCGGAGTCTTTCCGTATCCATATCACATTTCCATTTCCACAGGCTTTGCTGTTTTTCCTGCGATGGATGGTGATGTGTAATTTTCTCGAGTGCATGCCGCACCGCGTCTTAACCATGCTAACATGAAATCATAAAAGGAGACGTCAATCAGACGATCCAACTGACGACGACTGAAAGGATAAATTATTACAGGCAACCGACTTTATTTCCAGTGCCAGTCAACCAGCCAGTCACAGCCCTGGCCTCTGCACCAGCCCCAGTCACAGTTCCTATACCCGGTATCGTCGCGTCGTGTCGGTTGATTCGGTTGTTCAATGTAGCTATCATATAGGATTGGGATTCATAGAAGAACTTAAGTCTACTCTATAGCCTACGATGTGAAGCAGGGATGTGGTGCAACAACCTCATGTTTGCTATGGGATGCGCCACACCATACTCCTCTCCATATGCCATGCCATGCATGCCGTTCCATTGAATCGCCTGAGGCATGGTTATGGAGAACCAATTGGAGTTAAGTACTTGCAACATGGAGCGCCTCTGATGCTTCCAATCAACCGATGATATTGTCAAACGTCAAGGCAGGCAGCCCACTGACGTCGACCGACGCGACTTGACTCGAAGACGTGGCATCATGGATTGAATATAGGTATAATCGTATATAGAAAAAACGAGATGTTCTCATCGCAGTTTTGTCCTTGATGCTATGCGATGAGATGGAAATTCCATCTGCAGAGATAGGAACGAAGATTCAACTTAGATACACATTTATTGCAGCATCATACTCGCATCTTGAATATATACGAGACAAACATCATCTGATGATGATGATGGTGATGCGATGATCTGAAGCTCGTGTTGATGATGCATCTATGGATGTTCTATGCTTATATGGCTTTCAAAAAGATTTTCCAGATGTGTTGATTGGGCGCTCCTCTCTAGAATAGCAGAAGAATTAAAACATAAAAAAAAAAACACCACAAGAATCAAACAAGACCCAGAGATAAAGACGAAGATGGAAACGACGACGACAACGACAATCCGCAGCGATTTGTTCCATAGGTGTGTTATTTAATTTAGATATGGGTTCGGAGCTTGGCAAACAAAGTCACAAATCACAAACATGTCAATAGATCTATAGGCAAAGTTTTAAATGGCAAACATAAGTACAAAATTTAATATTCCTAGACTATAGGTATGTTCTATAGGTCTTATCGTGGAACACATCAGGCAAGAATGTTCGAACATCAAGATGAAAGGTCAATAATGGCAAATGACTGAAAAGGCGAGTTCATAGGTTAATTTTATATAATTGTGATATTAAATTGAAAGAATTCTTTTTTAATTTATTGCCACTTTATGTGGGAATGATGGAATTTATTGGGTGTCCATGAGCTTTATGGAAGAACAACAGATGTTCAAAAAATCTTTTTTAGAGTCGAAATATAAATTTGAAGTAGAAGATTTTACAATAAGAGGTTTCATTTGGAATATTTCTTATCATTTTATCTTGATTCTGGGGTGGAATCGGCTAAGGTGATTGTTGACAGTCAAAATAATCGAATTTGATCTATGTAAGGTGATAGTCAAATTGATACCTAAAAAGCTGTCACTAGACAAATTTGATAGTCATTTTCCTACAAATATGTTATTTCTGAATAGAGCTACCAGACGCTTACAAAAAACGAATGGACATTTTTTTCAGTTACCTTTTTTAGGTACAAAAACACATTTTTGTGGCCTACAAAGCTTACGTAATTCGAAAAAAACACAAGAAAAGTAAGAATGTTATTAAAACACAGCCAATTTGATACTTTTATTTATAAGGCCCATACACTACGCAAACACGTTTGTTCAAACGTGTGTTTGAGCAAACATAGTTTCGCCACACACTACGCAAACATGTTTGAGAGATTTTAGTTGCGTTTTTCATCGAGTGATTTAAACAAAAAAAAAAGAATTTGGTGTAAAGAGTGGTACAAAAAAAGATCTATTTCAGTCCAAAAAATTTGTTCCTCTTGTTTATTCATGTTAACTCTATTAAAATTGACATCGGTTTGAGCAAAATTCAATACACACCACACAAACATGTTATTGCAGGCACGGAAAATTCAAATTTTTTTGATTTTGTTCAAACCGCTTGCGCAAACACATCATCGCTACACACTACTCAAACATTTGTACAACAACAAAATACATTCGTTTGCTCAAACAGTTTGTGTAGTGTATGGGCCCTATTAGATATTTTATAGGAATCATTTTAAAATTTCACCATAGCAACAATTCCCTTAACAATTCCCTTTATCAGCGCTACCTATTGGAAACGCAAGCAAACCTTATTAAGGATCCTAAATTATTCTTTCAAATTAAATGAATTTATGACAAATTTAGTCCTAGTCCTGATAGTATTCCTGCCATTTTTCTAAAAAAATGCTCTTCCACACTTTCCCTTCCTCTCTCAAAAATATTCAGTCTATCCTTCAGCCAATGTAAATTTTCTCAGATTTGGAAATAAATAAAAAATAAATCGGGTGTCGCAACAGTCCGTTTAGAACTAGGGCCTAGTGACTTACAACTCTCAACCATTCCTATGTGCGAGTACTGTTGTCAGGGATGGAGGGAACCTACAGTTTTAAGCCGAATCCGAACGGCTTATTTGAGAAAGCACTTTTCATGACAAGAATTACTCTTGGAGAATTTGTCAATTCCTCGCAAGAGGCACTACCCGTGGAATAGGTAGGGATCGAACCCAAGACCTCTGGCATGGCAGTCCAACGCACTAACCATCATGCCAAGGGTACTACAGATTTGGAAATGCTCATTTATAATCCCAGTATAAGAACAGGACTCGAAGAAAGATACCATTGCCAAGCTGTCTCATATACCTAAGTTTTTCAAAAAGCATTTTGTATAAAATGTTGACCAATTGTCCATTTTTGGCTTTAGATCCTCCTACCTTGAAAACCGATATTACAATGCCATCTGTAACGAACCGCTGGTGATATCGGCTGGATTCCCAAGAGAATCCGACCTCTCCGTCCTATACCACCGTTACAACCACATGCCTACATATGCATGAGGCTGATCCGGGCAGCAGGAAGGAGTGGGTGTTCAGGCTACGGCAGCTTGGCATGCTTGCTTTTAGCACGATCTAGCTCGTCGGTGGGTGGGGTTCTTGCTACCGTAGCACTGAACCGTTGTTACGTAACTTCATGCCGGAGAGTGTACGAACGTAGAATCGGGAGTTCAACAATAAAAAAAATCGTTGAGCCCGAACTCTTCATTGTGGGAAGCAGGGGTGTGTGATTCCGATAGGGGGAGGGTTAAAGTTGTTAATGACCCTTTTTTGGAGGTTTTATCCCACCCTATGTGACCTAGATCACCATACCTTGGCTACTGCTTCCTCCGTATTATGCAGTAGCCCCTAACCGGATAGAGGTTCCAGCTTACCAGATCCTAATCGTCACCATCGTCATCCTTCAGCGTGTCACCCCACCTCTGATTTAGGGTTTAGTGCTTCATGCTATTCTAAATGAAAATATAAAGCAAAAAATAAAAAAAAAGAATTCCACTTCCCAATGACGTAACAAAAATTTCACTCAATCCATACCGCTCAATGGACGATAAAAAGAGGGAAGATCAGTTTTAGAACAAATTTATTATGGGCAAAAAGTAACAATAAAATTCAAAAATTTGTATATATATTTAAATTTAGTTTGGAAAACAAAAAAAAAACTATTAAATCAAAACAAAATATTTATAATATTTATTGTTGCCGGAGAGAAATAAAATTTTATAAAAGATAATCCAAATATTTCATGTAGTCGAGGTGAAGTGACGTACTAAGAGGCGAATACTGACGACGTATGAAGACCAGTGCTGTAACCCCCTATAGAATCACGAAAGTTTGATTCGGAAAGCTCAGCCATACTACATCCACAACATTGTATCCCAGACTTGCTTTGTTACGCTACGACAGGCTGTGCTTGCTATGTTCAGCTAGCTTATCTGCCAAGCTGACAGTCAAGCATCTGAATCACTGTGCAGATAGTACCTTTTAAAATAATTAACTGTTTACAACATGAAATTAAACAACTGAAGCAGAATGAAAAATATCTCCAAACTCAAGCTTTAATGTATACTGAAAACAGGTATTCTGTTTTAATTCATTATCACGGATCGCTACAGCCTTAATGCGGGTGGGTAAACCCATTAAGCGGACGTCCGCAAAAACAATTAAAAATCCACAACGAGAAAAAAAATCTTGGATTGAAAAAAAAAGTCTAACACTAAACAAACACAAGTCCGAAATACAACATGTATCTGCAGTATAGTCAACGCTTATGAATTCCGAACCAAACTTCCCACTAGGTGTTAAAATTTTTGAAGAATTCGGGCCCCACGTTGGGCGCCATCTATATATCGTATTCTTCAAAATGTAAATTCGCACCTGCACTTTTTTGATTTTAACTTCAGTACTAAGTTCTTAGTTTGTTTAAGTTAGGTTAAGAATTAGCTTGGATTAAGGCGAATAAATGAGGTTTTGGTGGCTGTTGATTTAATGTTCTTGTTTTTCTTTCAAAGATCTGTCGTAATGTAAATATTTTATTGACTATGGACTTTACTGGCCTAAATCCACACTAGTAAGGACCTATCACGTTGTTGACGATGGGCTTTAGACGTTCACATAACATGGCAGAGAAGATTTTGTGAGTGATGTTAAGAAGACTGATTCACCGGGCATATTTTATTCCAACCATAATTTATAAATAAGTCGGTGCATGCTCCTAACATAATTTGTCTGCAGCTGCTTTGAAATGCTTGGCATTTAAGCCATCTGCTCCAGCGGTATTGTTAGATTTCAGCTTAAATATGGCAATCTATACTTCGTCTAAGTCTGGAAGACGGACCGATTATATACTATATTGAATGTATCGTATCCGAGACGTTCAGCCGAAAATATGTGAATTTCTCATGAAAATGATATGGTGCTGCCACCTATGGCTATTTGGCTACTATCGTTTTTCTCTTAACAGTGGAATTAACATTCATTGATTTCCCTTAAAAATACTATTCAAATACCTCTTATTAGAGAACTTAGACCAGGCCGCGCGGATAACTTCAAAAACTGCTCGAATTTTTTGATTTGAACAATTAATATTCTGCTGATGCATGATGAAGTTCCGTTGCAGATCCATTGTTGTGCAATTTCTTTAAGTGAAACCTTAAAACTAAATCCGAAGAGTCTTGTATTTTTTGGGAAATTTTATTAAGTTTTTCAGTGCTGTTTGACATTTTCTTATTTACAGAACTTTTTAAAACTCCTTAAAAAAACAAACACTTAACCTATAGCTTTTTATATGCTTTCACGTCCAGATAAGTCCAACTGATTTCCCAAACAAATACCTAAGTAATCCAAAAACCATCGTAGATATATGTCATTCCCTTTCAGAAAAAAGTTTGTACTGTGTGCAACTCAAACTAATTGCAACTCCCTGAATTAAAAAATGTAATGCAATCAATGAGGCTTTAACGCAGATGTGATCCTAAATAATCCCTTTGAAGACGGATTGCATTACATGGATTTTTGTGTCGATGTTGCGCGTTGTATTCCTATACTCTTGGTATAGATGCTCGCACAAGTTTTTCGTGTGATGCTTTTCATATCTTTAAGTCACTTCTGAGACGGTCAAAACCTCTCAAAGATATCACATAGTTGGTTTTGCTATATAACTTTTAACAAAGGACTCTTCCAAGATATAGGTTTATAGTTACTCGCGCCCATCATCATCAGAGATGTACAGAGATGTGCTGTGCGGCTGGGTTAACTTTCTCAAAGAATCTACTGTTCCTTATTTTGTGCTTTTGTTGTTGTTGTTGTTGTTGTTGGTCTTTTAATCTGTTTGGCTGGCTCATTTTGCTTTTCCACGCACCGCGTCATTAATCATGCATGAAACTGCTGTTTCCTCCCCCTCGCAAAAGAAACGAAACGATACGAAATAACAAATTCACAATCCGCGAAAGATATAACAACTCCCTTCTCAACTCACAAGTCGCAGAAGAGAAAGATGCAAGTGGCCAAATGCAGCAGTGATTAATTTCAATAAATTGCTACAAGAAATGCATCTATTTACCGTGGTGCATCTGAGTACATCTCTCCAACAATCTGCGCTGAGTATAGTTGGCTTGGCTTGGATCGGTTTGGTCCAGTCCATCCAGCCAGACAATGCGACGGACCGATTGTTTACCCGGTGTACCAATTCACCTTGAAGTGCAGCTCCGGATGACATATACACAGCGCCCTCGCAGACCGATGGGCAGAACTGTATTACGCACCGACCAAACCGTGCTCCACTCCGCCACTATCGTCGATCTTAGATTACTCCCAGATCAAGAGCCCTAAACGATGACGATGATGATGATGACGATCAAGACGACTCGAATTCGCATTCGATTCGACTGTGTGCGCGTCTTTCCTACGCCCGACGCCTGCGCCTGTGCCTTAGCCTCACTGAGCCATCACAGTGCCACGGGATGCAAAGATTGTTTGGCGAATGTTGCCCTTCTCACTGCTGCTCCTTTTGCTGCTGATTGTGTTGCTGTTGCCTGTGCTGTTGATGTTATAGTGATGCTGGTGCTTCTACAACATCCCTTTTGCTGTGCTGATTTGATTTCGTGATGGCCTGGGCTCTTTTGAACATTTGCCGAACGTGCTGGACCACCCAAGAAGATTGAGCTCCAGCAGCCTGTATGGCTGGCATATCGTACATTGAAGAGGCCCCAAAAGAGAGGCAGACGCCAGCGGAGAGGGCATAATAAATGGGAATACAGTCACAATTAGGAGGTGGAAGCCGGGCTTCACTCGTGGGATGAGGATAGAGTTGCTCTTATGGGGGCTCTGCTCCGAAGATGCCAAAAAGGCGAATTGCGAAGACGAGAAGAAGTTGTGCCATGTATAAGGGATCCCCTCTGCGCCTGCCCTTGTGCCGCCACATTTAACGTTCACACAAATGGAAATGAGTGTCTTGAGGGATTCTCCGCGCACTCACTCACGTTGAATGATGTCCGAATTTATGATGCGTATGCTGCACCAGGATTGCGCATTTCTGTGACTCTGGAATTTATTTTAATTAGGTTGTGCTGTTTGGGCTTGATGACTTGGCATGGAGCGAAGAGCAGAAGGTCGTCCGTCGTCGTTGTCGTTTCATGCGGTTGTGATGTTGTTAGTCGTGGGGGAATCTGGGCGCATTCTCGGTATTGACGATCGATGTCGCTCGTTTAGAACTCTTAAAGTTAAGTTTCATGGCCAGGGAATCTGCATTAGTATATGTATACCTGCGTATATACCTACTGCAGGATGAATTCCTCGAATTTTGCTGAAATTGGAGTTAATTAAAATACAAGGGAGGTGGGAAATTCTGTAGACAATAGTATCCAAAGTGGGATTCTCGATTTTCCTTAAGTGCATAACACAATTTACCTAAATAAACTCACTGCGAGACAAAATATTTCTACCATCATTAACATGTTGAAACTTTAATGTTTGATGCTCTTTTATAAAGGCTTGGATTGTTACATGGTAGAAAAACACATCGAGTAGGTTTCTCTTAATATTGAACATATTGTTATGTTTGTATTATCCTAAGGTCCTAACCTAAGGTCCTTAAGATCTGTTTCACTGGCTAAAATGCGTTTTCAAACATTAATCAGAAAATAAAAATAAAGTAAACAGAGAAATATATTTCAATTGAGGCTTATTTAAAAAAATAATTGAAGTAATGGTTAACTTTTTTTCTTAAACATTTTAATCTTGTACATAAGACTGATGAAAAAAAATAAGATATTACTTCCTAAGTAAGTAAAAATGAATTTATTTTTTAAAGCATTCAAAAGCAAGCTATCCAAATTTTTTCTCAAGACTTAATTATTATATTTAAGGCAAAAGAGGTAAGGATTGAGTCCTACGATCGTCAAACAATTAAGTTTTGGTATAATGATGCTAACAAATTCTTTAAAAAACTGTTTCTTCAAAAGAAATTCGAATTCTATAACCAATAAGACTAAACCCTTGGACGAACTCAAAACTCTAAAGATTTTTGGAAGATTACGAGAGAAATCAATGGAGCAAACTTTAGAATTGGAGTAGGCCTATCTTCTAGAAAAACCTCGCCACACACTTTAAGCACCCGTTAACAGAAATTCTATTTTAAATTTCTCTTTCGTTGAACAACTTACTGTTGATGAGACAATGGAGGTAGATGTAACAGTGGAAGAAGTGAATGTTTTTCAATGTTAGTACAAACATGGAAAGACGGTGAAGTTGAAGAGGGAATACCACACACATTTTTAAAAAGTTTCTATAACAGCCTACTTACTCTATACATCAAACCTTTTTCCACAGCAGAAATTCCATCCTCATATAAAAAGTCTGTAATTTTTCCAATACATATAAAAGGTCCTTTGGACGTTGTACAAAATTACAGAGGCATTTTATAAATCCTATTGTAAAAATAGATAACATTTAACAACATTCATTTCATTCAATAAACTTATAACTTGATCTTCTGATAAAAAGCCTTTTCTGAATACATTTTTTCTGCAAATTCCTGCGGCAAATGAAATAATCTTTTTGTAAAGTGCGTTAGGAGTTTTGTACTTTTTACATCCCCATACCTGCGATTTATATAAAAGTATGCTCTTTAGCTACTGCTTCAAAGCCTTTAAACTTGCTTCTATGCTCTAAACACTTATTCATGAAGTTGTTCATATTAATAGCAGTTTTCGCCATCACCAATATCTCCTTCAAGTGTTTCTCTATATTAGAAATATTTGTAATAGTAATCCCAAGGTATTTGTAGTGGCGCACATATTCAATATTTTCGTGATTAAAGCTCCATTTTTCGTTTGATGCATTCCGTCCACCACCACTTTTATTAATCATAATCGATATTAACTATTAAATTCCATTGTTGGCAATACTGGTAAGCCCTGTTACTCATGCGCTGCAGAGTTTCTGGGGAGTTTGCAGAACATGACTATATCGTCTACGAACATCAGCAGTGCCTTAATCCGCACCCCTGCGAAATCCACTCCACCCGGTAGGTAGTCTTAAAATAGTGAAAACAAAGCAGGGCTTAATGTACAACCTTTTTCGCACTTCCAATGAGGTTTCGAACCATTTAGAGAGTTCTTCACCTGTCGCCCTGGTTTCTCTATATAAGTTTCCAAGAACGCTACCAAACTTCAATGATAATCCAAGACTATACATCTTATAGAATAGTGCACCTCGATCGATTGTATCAAAAGCTGTTTTAAAATCGATACAAAATATATACAGTTTTTTTTTTTGTTTCAAGAAATGCTCGGCCAAACTTCTGAATATAAAAATCTTATTTATTATAATGGCATCTCGGAATTCATCTGGATACAGTTCTGTATTAAAAAGTTTTAAAAAAAGCTCTTTGAGCATGACAGTCCCAAACTTCATAAGTTCTATTGGAATACCATGCCAACCGGCTGCTTTTTCATCTTTAAACGTCTCAAGCGTTTCTTCCAACTCGCTAATTGTAAATGCACAGTCCAGAGAGTCGACTATGAATTCAGGAAGTGCAAAATACTACTAAGTCGGCGTTGTTTCAGGGTTTAAAAGATCCTCAAAATGGGAATGCACTAAATTTGAAGACAGTTTTGTGTGCATAGGAAAAGTTTTCCATTCAGCTCCCTAGGCAGTTTCCAGAAACCAGCGGAGTTTTTACAAGCCATTATTCGGACTGCTTGTTTTTCAGTGTATAACTTTTTTTTAGTCTTGCAAAGCTCTTTAAACTTCTTAAAGGCTTCTATATAAATAATCCTTGGGTGGAGTTACGGAAAATCCTTAACCAAGCAAAAGATGTTTTTAGAACTTTTTGACAAAAGTTCTTTTCTTATATTTCCTTTATTTTGACTGAGTCCTTCTTGTGGGTAGGAGGCTTTCACAATCCGTTCTAACTTAATTTGCTGTGATTGGAGTTGCAAATCTAGATATCGTCGATCGTTATTTCATCATCATGCTTAAAGTGAATTTGCATTGTCTCACCAACAGAAAGGTTGTCTGAATATGGTACTTCACTAATCTCAAAACCTTTTACGAACGGGTATAATCGACCACTGATGTCCCTTGGCCGCGAACAAACGTTAAATGTCGTCATGAGCCGCCGCCGCCGCCGGCACTGGTTACAGTGCAAAAATATTCTGTGAAGAATTAGTAAAAAGAATTCAAAGACAGGGCTAAGAAAAAATTATTCAACCTTGGATCTGATATTTTCACTCACATCAATTGTCAAAGCGTCAAACAAGGGGTATATTCCGTTGTTTTTGACGTTTGAATTTGCGGCGTTTATCGTTGTAAACAGAAATTATCTTTTCCTTAAGCTTTAAAAACTTGGAATATCTTCAATTCATAAAAGTGATCAAAGAAACGTACACACATACCAATGAAGCTGTTTGGAATCATATTTAGATTGATTTGAAACCGATACAAGAGTGAAACAAGGCTGCCTGCTGAGTTTATTATTGTTTTCTTTATTTATAAAAGATATTGATTAGTTTATCTTCCAGGAGGAGCAAGAATAGCTAAGATCACGATTGAGTTAATATTTATATGCCGGTGATCTCGTTATTCTTCTGAACCTTCAAACTGATAATCAAGTTAATCATGCTATTGTAAGGCTTGTTTCACACTATACGGTTTTGACCGTACGGCAAAAAACCGGACGGCGACATTTTGTTAGAGGCCGTGGCCGTATAATATGAAAGCGTATATGCTCTTCTTCGTGCCTCTAACAAAATGTCACCGTCCGGTTTTTTTGTCGTACGGTCAAAACCGTATAGTGTGAAACAAGCCTAAAAGCTGACAATCTATATTGATAAGTCTTAAATTATGGTTTTTACACGATCTCTAAAAATACACCAAGAAAGAAAATAAAACTTTAATGACCATCCTCTAAAAACAATTAAGGAGATTAAATATTTTGGAGTTATTTTAAAAAAAGCAAAAGAGAAAGCCCTCACAGTTCACTTAATTTCTGCAAGGTATCAAATTTGTAACGAAGTTGTTATGGCTCTCAGTTTTGGAGAATTAATGAGTATAAAGAAATTGAAACGTTCCAAACGAATTTAAAAAAAGAGAAACTTAAAAAAAACATTTGAAAGGAAGTGTCGGTGCTTATTATGGTTTTGAATTCCTGAACAATTCCTTATTCGAATAGTACGCCTAAAGAACGAATCTCTTGTACTCGACATTACGACCGAAGTTCAGCTCTAGCTTTATAGTATGTTGAGTATTTCTGGAGGTAGAAGTACATAATATCGGTTGAGTTACTTATGTGTCATTAGTAATGGTGAGATAAGTGACGCATTGACAAGGCAAGCGACATAATAACATTGACAAGAAGTAAACTCGATCAAAAATGTTCGTTCTTCTTAGAAATCTTTTAAGTAGAAAATTGTAAGAGGTTTTTTTACTACAATTTTTACAATTTTCCACTATTTTCGTTTTCATTTATTTGTTGAAAATTTTATAAACCTAAGATCCCCTATGCAAACAATTGAACAAATTGATCATGAAGTAGAACAATTTATTGCTCATGTGCAGCAGGCTGCAGAAGAAAGTACTCCAACTATTTCGAATGCGAGAGAAAAAGAAATAAAATATCCTATCGAAATAAAGGAATTGATATTGGAAAAAAGAAGAGCTAGAAGAAAATGGCAATCCACGAGATTCCCAGATGATAAGGTAGTTTTTAACCGTCTTAACAACGAATTAAAAAAAAGAATCTGTGCGTTTAAAAATGATTCACTAAGTAGATTCCTGAAAAGTCTGACGACGGATGCTTCTACAGAATACTCCTTATGGAAAGCAGCTAAGCGTCTAAAAAGACCTCAGACACAAAACCCGCCGATAAAATCTCAAGATGGTAAATGGATCGGAAACCCGAAACAAAAGGCTGATCTCTTCGCTGAACATCTCGCGAATGTTTTCAAGCCATTCCCAGCAAGCACAGCTACAGATCCCTTACAGTTTGTTGACAGAAACGACGAATGTGAAATACCTTTTGTCACGCTCAAAGAAGTAAGAAGCATGTGTCAACATAAGTTGTCAAACAAAAAATCACCAGGGTACGATCTTATAACTGCTCAGGTTCTGAAAGAAATGCCTCTTATAGCCTTCAAGAAACTCCAATTTATAATAAACGCATGCCTTAAACTAAGATATGTGCCACATCATTGCAAAATTGAAGAAGCCATTGTTATACCTAAACAAGGTAAGCCACCAACAGAAGTTACATCTTACAGACCAATATCGCTTATACCAATCATGGCAAAAGTTTTTGAAAAACTGCTACTGAAAAGGCTTAGCAAAATAATTGAAGAAAGAAGACTAATTCCGAGCCATCAGTTTGGATTTAGAAATAAACATTCCACGATAGACCAAGTGCATCGAATTACGGATGTTGTGGAAAAGGCACTTGAAGAAAAACAAGTATGCTCGTCTGTATTCTTAGATGTTGCTCAAGCTTTTGACAAGGTTTGGCACTTGGGACTTGAGTACAAACTGCATAGGGACTTCCCCAGGCAGTACTACGAAATACTGAAATCCTACGTTACGAACCGACTCTTTAGAGTACGGTACGACCAAAATTACTCGGAACTTAAGAAAATTGAAGCCGGTGTACCACAAGGAAGTGTCCTAGGACCAACCCTGTATCTGTTATATACAAGGGATATTCCAGTGGACATCAACGCTATCATGGCCACCTTTGCTGATGATACTGCAATATTGGTGCCAGATAAATCCGTTACGTAGGCTACACAAAAATTGCAAAATGCAGTCGATAAAGTTAGTGATTGGACGCACAAATGGCGTATCAAATTAAACGAAACAAAATCGACGCATATAAACTTTACAAACAAAAACATAAACAATGTTCCAATTTTTATAAACAGTACAGAAGTACCTTACTCCAATACCGCCAAATACCTTGGAATGAATTTGGATGCAAAGCTTAAATGGAAAGAACACATCAAAAAGAAAAGAGAAGAACTAAACTTGAAGTACAGAAAAATGTACTGGTTAATAGGAAAGAACTCTGACCTATCTATTCAGAACAAACTAATGTTATATAAGCAAGTATTGAAACCCGTTTGGACATATGGCATCCAACTATGGGGTTGTACAAAGAAAACAAATGCTGAACCCATCCAAAAATTCCAAAGCAAGGTCCTTCGTGGAATAATAAATGCCCCTTGGTATATAAGAAATAGCGATCTACATCGTGACCTTCAAATTGAAATGGTTACAGTAGTGGTTAAGAAACACGCTGTATCACACAATCAGCGACTGCAAAGTCATACTAACTCTGAAATGGAGACCGTATTAAATGTACGAGACAATGTTCGGAGATTAAGAAGAACCAAGCCTCATGAGCTGATGGTCTAAAAGCTACGGGAAAGTGCTATAACCTTAAACTTCCCCCAATGCGATTTAAAAATTAAGAAATAAAAATCATTTGTCGATCTTTCATAGATTGGTCCTGATTCACCGGTGGTTTTAGTGCGGTAAGAGTCCCACACTACTCGGTACCGATTCTTACCGAGTGTCTTTTGAAGACTTCCATCGGATAAAAAAAAAAAAAAAAAAATTTATTTGTACTCAAAAACTAAAAGCAGAACTAAAATTTTGGTGAACGGTGTTGCGTTGTCATTTTTATGCTAGATTTGGTGTTTCACCATTATCATGTATCAGCAGTGTTCTTGGTATTTGCCGACGGCTAATCTCAGAAACTACTGGTACTGGAAGAAGATTTCTTCCCTTTTGAGAGCTTCCACTTAGTGTCCTGAGAAAACGGATACTTAAAGTTTTTCTAAAATAATATACCTATTACAGAATTCCTCACCTTTAATATACTGGTAAAAATAATTCGCGACAACCTATATAGGACATACCTATATTCATTATAAACTATAAAATAAAGAATGCGAGTAACGGCGCCGAGGTGTGAAGCTGGGGGGGGGGGGTATCATGTCAGAATAGATATCAGAAATTTATCTCAAGAGGTCTTGACTGAATACCTATGTACATATATCACATCGAGCTCAGCTGCTCAGCGCCCACATTATCAAAATCAATGGCAAAGTCAATCCAATTAAATAAGTCTTGTCTAGAAATACCCCTAAATCAAACAGTTCTCACATTATCCTTCTACAGGCCATATAACAAAGTTAAACAACATAAAATGTTTAAATCCACGCATGCCCGTTTTAAAGTGAGTACTGAGTATTGTATAATTAATTGATTGGAACATATTCCCAATAGGACAACATGTCAACTAAAAGTTTAACAAATCCAAAAAATTAAACTAATATCAAACTCTAATTACTAACAAACCACCATACCGTTCAGCGTACACCTACATAACGTATACAATACATAACGTATATGTAATGCAGTCATAGAGTTCCGGCCATCATCCGTATGTACAAACTGGCCATGTTCATGTTCATTTAATTAAGTGAGGACAGCGAGCAAACTCTTATACTTTGCTGCTCGCTGCGCATAAATGCGGAATCGGATAACCCAGTGAAGCTGCCACTGCCACTGCCACCATTCTCCATTTCTGACTATATGAGTCTTGTTGTTATAGCCCTCTGCCTCCACTGATATAGTGTACCAGTATATAAACTCAATATAAATGTATACTCTGTGCGGAGGCATGCAAATGAAAATGTGTGGTAAATGGCGTACATGATATGGCCTCTGAAGGCAAAGAGAGGCAACCTAACTAACCTGGTAGCATGTTCCACGGTGTGTTTTTTGCCACCATCCTGCAACACCATGAGCATTGGTATGGGCACCCATCAGCCGATCAGCGTAAAACTGTGCGTATCGTTTCCAGAGATCCTTAGTTCGTCCGTCGCGTCGCTCGTAGACTGCACCGAAAATTGAATTTTGAAATTTACACAAATCCCCTTTTTAAGAAGTTTACCAAGCCCCCCTCCCGCCACCTACGATGTAAAGTTCATTGTATATGGTGGTGCTTGCTGCTTCACTTTTGGAAATGACATTTTCCATGTAAAGAGAGGAACAACTGCCACACCATCAGGGACCAGAGACCTCTGCAATGTAGTTACCTATAGTTGCAATATATGCAAAACGGACACCATCATCATCATCATCACCAACAATTGGCTATATGGCTGGGTTACAGGAACGGAACACATGCAAATTATATAAACGGGCCAAGTTAGAGAGGCGTCCAAAGAAGAGTGTCACGTTTGGTGCGAAGTTGCAGCAATGTAGGTATCTATACAATATAGGTATTCCTTGAGCTTATGAAGCATCGCGTTCTGGAACGTTTATTTGATTACCGTGAACGATGAGACGAGACGCGGCAGCGGAATGTTCCCACGGACCAACAACACGAAGGCGATTCGATTTCATACTACTCCACGACCAAACCGCACCATCATATCTTCAGGGCACCATTCGAACACCACGTTGTATCTGTTAAGTCCAATTTGCTGGCCAAACAGCGAGTTAATAATTCAAAAAAGGATTATTGCATTGGCACGCGATGAGCTTGGTCAATTTTTTTTTATATAGCTAAGGTGTATTTTTTAGATATGGTAAATAGGTATCGGAAAGGTTAGGTATATATATTCCCGATGATGGTTGGACGTATTGAAGTGAAGTCTGAAGAGTAGAGTGTGGATTAACAGGTTAGGTTTGATTGCAGAAAAATACGGAAAATTGAAAAGAAAACATTTTTCATCCATCAATAAATTTCCTATAAAAAAAACCAATTCTGTATTTGCATAGAAGAAACCAAGAAACGATGATTGCCTGGCTTTTCTTAGGTAGACGTTTTACCAATTAGGTTGAAGGAATAGGCTTTTTGGCGGACTGTTAGTTTTTTTTTTTTTTTTATTCAAATTTCAATTGAAATTTCAAATTTAAAAAATAATGGGGATTTATATTAATGTTGATACTTTTTCAAATTTAATTTTGCTTTTAAATTGCAATGAGTAGAATATCGAAAACATAGTAGAAATCATGTTTTTGATCCTTAAAATAGATCTGCCAAGGTCTTTTTCACCTCGTGTGTCTGTCTTTTATCATTCATACTTGTGTGATTATACCTTAGAAACCTTAAAATGCGTTCAAATAAATGTTGAGCAGGTCACATTTGACAAAGAATAAAATCTTACATTTATATATTTTAAAAGTAAAAATCGGTTTTTCGACACTCAAAATAGAACAATTACAAAATAGTATACAAAAATGTGTAATTAAAATATTTGAAATAAATATTTAGACATAATCCTAACAAAAATATAATTTAATACGGCTTTTCAAAATTTAAAGTTGGTCTGTTGGTCTATGTGGTATTTTACGTGGTTATTATAAACTTACATGAAAAGGAAATAGTGGGACTAATTTGTAGCCATTTTTGAACCATTGTTCAAAACCAAGTTATAAAGTTGCACTATGTTTCCCAAAATATTTAGCAATAGTATAGAGACTTTAACATGTTTAAGCAACAAATGTAAACCTTTAAGTTAGGTAAATATTTTTTGTATTCAGTTTTGGTCAAAACTTAAGTTTTTCTGTCAAATGTTTTTGCAGGGGTTATTACTCTGTCTTTTTGTATTTAAAGCAAAACTTGCACTTTGACTTGACTAGGTTCGATGTTAGCATACCCTTAATTCAAATTTTTGAACACCTTGTGTACAGCCGGAGACCGATGCATTTCTGTCGCTGGCTCGTGCCCTTTTCAAACACCTGGTGCTATTACAATTATTTGATTTCGGTGTATAGATGAAAACTGTCCGAAAGCACACAAAGGCTTTTTGCCTTTGGTTCAAGACACAGACTTTAAACAAACTATAGCGTTTATGGAAAGAAGACATTAGCAAGCTAGCATAGAAGACCCAAGATGCTTACTAGTGAGACCTCTGTTTCACTTCCATTTTCAAGTATTTTTTAATCTAATTTTGGTAAGATTCACTGATGTCTATCGTTTTTAAAGAAATAAGTCCCTAACATACCGTCGGCATCGGTAAATATACTATTCCGAAAAATTGTTCAAGATTACGGGAGGGAAAAAAGAAATATTAAATGCATGGAAATATTAACAATTAGAAATCTAGTTTTTATCATGTTCAAAATATTTTGTTCCGTGTTCAGGAAATTTCTTAATTTGAGTTGAAAAATGTTTGATCACTGTTTTGTATGCCAAAAAATCACTGGTGGAACTCAGGGCTAGATCCACTTAGAAAAGAATGCAGAAAACTCTTTAACAGAGCGAAAGCTTCTAGAGACATGTCTGACTGGGATTCATATAAAAAATCACTGAAGATATATAAAAAACAACTGAGGACAACCAAACGATCGTCCTGGAGAAACTTCTGCAGTAACGTAGAAGATTGCTCTGAAGCATCCAGGTTGCGCAAAATCCTCTTCAAAAATCCAATCATGCCAAGCTGCTTGAAAAACGCCTCTGGACCAATTCAAGCGAAGAATCGCTCAACTTGCTACTACCTAGACGTTCACTTTCCTGGTAGCTCTAATATTATTAATAACATTGCACCTAATAATGGTGACAATACATTACATCCCCCACAAGGTCTAATCACTAGGGAAAAACTCAAATGGGCTATTAACAGCTTTAAGCCATATAAATCTGCTGGTCCGGATGGTGTAATTCCAGCCGAACTGCAAGAAAATGCAAGTTTTCTAATACCCATCCTAGAAAACATCTTCAAGGGATGCCTTAAATTGGCATACATCCCGATGTCTTGGAGACAAGTTAAAGTCGTTTTTATTCCAAAAACTGGAAAATCCAGCCACGTTAACCCTAAAAACTTTTGAAAGTTTGATCGATATCCACTTAAGGGCAAGTATTGATAAGTCCCTCCTTTTAAAGGCTCAACACGCCTACAACAAAGGGAAATCAGTTGAAACGGCTCTACACAGTATAGTACGTACAATCGAATATTTCCTCCATCATAAAGAGTACACCTTAGTTGCCTTCTTAGATATAGAAGGTGCATTTAACAATGACGACACATCTGCAATTGCACGTGTGTTGACATCTCTGAAGGTAGATAAGTCGATCAGCGGATTGATTAATCAGATGCTGATAAGCAGGATTATCAATTCAAAACTGGGCGATTTTACTACACAAAGGGGTGTCAGCAGAGGTACGCCACAAGGTGGTGTCCTATCCCCTCTCCTCTGGAACTTAGTAATAAATGAATTACTAATTACTCTAGAAAGAGAGGGATACAGAGTGTTTGCCTATGCGGACGATGTTGCTATTGCGGTAACGGGTAAACATCCCAATATACTAAAAGACCTCTTACAAAACGCTTTAAATAAGCTCACCAGATGGGCTTATCGGTGTGGACTAGGCGTTAACCCACAAAAAACCCACCTTGTCCTCTTCACAAGGAAATACAAAGTCCCACACATTGACCCTCCCCTCATAAACGGTTACCACTTAAATTCTCTGAACAAGCAAAATATTTGGGTCTCATTTTAGATAAGAAATTAAGTTGGAAACCTAATATTCAAGAGAGAATAAACAAGGCCACAGTAGCCCTGTTCTCCTGTAAAAAGGCCATTGGTAATAAATGGGGCCTACAGCCCCGCATTACACACTGGCTATATGTATATCTCGGTCATAAGGCCGATCCTTACTTATGGAGTAGCGGTATGGTGGACGGCGCTAGATACAGCGACAAATCGCGATAAACTCAGCAAAGTCCAACGAACAGCCTGCCTGTGTATGGGAGGAGCACTTCGCTCTACCCCCTCCGCCTCACTTGATGTTCTGTTCCATCTAATACCGCTGGACATTTTCAGCAAGCAAACGGCCGCTAATACTGCCATACGGCTTCAGGCCTCCTCTCTGTGGATCAATAATGGAATTGGCCACACCACTATTTTGAACTCGTTCAGAACTATAAACAGTAATATTGACTACACCATACCCCATCCTCAGTTTAATAACTATAGCTTCAAAGTGACTATACCTCCCAGGTCTTCTTGGGAGAATACATCATTTTTGAACGATGGTCCTATAAACTTTTATACAGACGGATCAAAAACGGAGGATGGGGTTGGTGGAGGCGTATACTCAGATAGACTAAACTTAAGTCTCTCCTTTCGTCTACCCGATCATTGTAGCGTGTTCCAAGCTGAAATCCTGGCTATAAAAGAAGTCCTATCCTGGCTTAGAGAAAACGTTATATCAACTAATGTTATACGCATCTTCTCGGATAGCCAAGCTGCGTTAAAGTCCCTAGACTCTGTCTCCACAAATTCACTAACAGCCCTAAATTGTCGATCATCTCTTACGGAGTTGGCTACACAGTTCAACATTCACCTTTTCTGGGTGCCGGGCCATAGAGACATTCCAGGAAATTGCAAAGCTGACGAACTTGCAAAAAACGGAACAACTTTACCTCTGCTGGCTCACAATGCTAGCATAGGTATCCCCTTAGCTACATGTAAACTCATGCTAAAGCAAGATACCATAGAGAAAACAAACCTCAGGTGGAATAACACCACCACCTGCGTAGCGACTAAACTAATTTGGCCTAATCTTAGCGCCAGGCGCTCAAAACAATTAATCTCTCTGAGTAGATTGCACATTAGCTACGTTATAGGTGTCCTGACTGGGCACTGCTTAATAGGAAGGCATGCTATTCGACTTGGAGCCCCTGCAAATGATTTTTGTAGGAGTTGCATGGACGAAGATGAAGAGGAGACAATCTCTCATCTTCTGTGCACATGCCCTGCCTTATCACAAAGACGTAGAATCCACCTTGGAGACTACTATTTCAACGATACCAGCGATCTAAAAAATTCAGACATTATTTGTCTCTTACGCTTCATTCGAAGCTCCAATTGGTTCAACGAGTTAAGCTGATTAACTGATCCATTAATTAACTTAAAAATATCAAAAGGTCAAAATATTGCATATTATTCTTCCATAAAGCTGTACCTACTTAAAATTTGTTGACAGAGAGGTAATTCAAAATGTCCAAAACATCAATATTGGGATTTTGTAAGGCTACAAATACTCGAAAAAAAAATTAAAATATCACTTTTTCGATTTTTTTAGCGCAATTTTACACTTTTAATGCTCTATGGTCTTATAAAACCAGAAATTCATTTTTAAAAAATTTTTATAGAAATAAACCTCATTAGAGCTAATAAATTATTAATTAATTTTGCGCAAAAAGTTTGTTTGAAAAGTTAACATTTTTTAACATAAGGGTGATTATATCGGGTGATTTTTTAAGAGCTTGAGAACTTTAAAAAAAAAAAAAACGCATAAAATTTGCAAAATCTCATCGATTCTTTATTTGAAACGTTAGATTGGTCCATGACATTTACTTTTTGAAGATAATTTCATTTAAATATTGACCGCGGCTGCGTCTTAGGTGGTCCATTCGGAAAGTCCAATTTTGGGTAACTTTTTAGAGCATTTCGGCCGGAATAGCCCGAATTTCTTCGGAAATGTTGTCTTCCAAAGCTGGAATAGTTGCTGGCTTATTTGTGTAGACTTTAGACTTGACGTAGCCCCACAAAAAATAGTCTAAAGGCGTCAAATCGCATGATCTTGGTGGCCAACTTACCGGTCCATTCCTTGAGATGAATTGTTCTCCGAAGTTTTCCCTCAAAATGGCCATAGAATCGCGAGCTGTGTGGCATGTAGCGCCATCTTGTTGAAACCACATGTCAACCAAGTTCAGTTCTTCCATTTTTGGCAACAAAAAGTTTGTTAGCATTGAACGATAGCGATCGCCATTCACCGTAACGTTGCGTCCAACAGCATCGTTGAAAAAATACGGTCCAATGATTCCACCAGCGTATAAACCACACCAAACAGTGCATTTTTCGGGATGCATGGTAGTTCTTGAACGGCTTCTGGTTGCTCTTCACACCAAATGCGGCAATTTTGCTTATTTACGTAGCCATTCAACCAGAAATGACCCTCATCGCTAAACAAAATTTGTCGATAAAAAAGCGGATTTTCTGCCAACTTTTCTAGGGCCCATTCACTGAAAATTCGACGTTGTGGCAGATCGTTCGGCTTCAGTTCTTGCACGAGCTGTATTTTATACGGTTTTACACCAAGATCTTTGCGTAAAATCTTCCATGTGGTCGAATAACACAAACCCAATTGCTGCGAACGGCGACGAATCGACATTTCACGGTCTTCAGCAACACTCTCAGAAACAGACGCAATATTCTCTTCTGTACGCACTGTACGCATTCGTGTGGTTGGTTTAATGTCCAATAAAGTAAACTGAGTGCGAAACTTGGTCACAATCGCATTAATTGTTTGCTCACTTGGTCGATTATGTAGACCATAAATCGGACGTAAAGCGCGAAACGCATTTCGAACCGAACACTGATTTTGGTAATAAAATTCAATGGTTTGCAAGCGTTGCTCGTTAGTAAGTCTATTCATGATGAAATGTCAAAGCATACTGAGCTTCTTTCTCTTTGACACCATGTCTGAAATCCCGCGTGATATGTCAAATACTAATGCATGAAAATCCTAACCTCAAAAAAATCACCCATTACAAAAGTTGGGTAACTTTTGAGGATATTTTGTTTACGATAGTTTTTAAATCAAACTTCTATAAATTCGGTTGTATATGATAGCTAATCTAATTAATATATTGTTCCCAATCGGGCCAGTCACTTTTTTGAGTACATTGTAAGATATTTAAAAATTTCAGAATTTGACTGCCAGAGGACTGACAAGTATACAAAGTTTTGAAAGTATTATAATGAAATTTAATACAAATTAGGTAGTAAAAATTTCTTAGGATTAAATAATGATCACTTAAAATCACTTAGTAACAATTAAAAATAATTATTAATATGTAATACTAGAAGAAAATACTACATCAGTTTTCAAAACAGGCTTTTGACATTTGACGTAACGTTATTCACATATCTTTTACTACTTTCACATAGTTTTACTAAATATTTCAAAGTAATCAACAAACAAAATCTAACAATATTCATCTTAAAAGTACTAATGATCAAGAAATGAAGAACAATAACAATTTACCTGACACAGAACTGACGCCACAGACTACTGACGAAAAAGACGAAATTTGAGATTATAATCTGGACTAATGTTTTTTTTTTGTAATTTCAAATATCAACAAACTACATTTTAACAAATCAAAGTCTAATACGAATAAATAAAAATAAACTTTAGATTAACAAAAAAATAACGACTCACCATAAAACTGACGTGTTGACTGGCTAAGCACGTGTATAGACAACATACATAACCCAAACTCTGGTATAGTTATGGTGGCCGTCAAATTGTGCGACCCGCAACTAACTTTATTACCAACATTAAAATTCAAAGTGGGATTTGACGTTGAGTCGGCGATATTTCGCACGAATTTTAAATTTAAATAACACACAAGAAACTGACGAATAAAACTGAACACAAAATTTCTTATTTTTTTAAATAAAGTGGAGAACACTGCATTATGAAAGTTGTAGTATATATTAAACTATGTACATCGCAGATTGTATTAATTTAATAAGTTTTCTCAAACCAATGATAATAATAGACTCACTTAATGGTTGGTTTTCAGGGTTGTGACATGCCAGAGGACTGACGTTTTAAGAACTAATTGTGTTTTTTTTAATAACTTGTATTCAAAATGAAGAACTGAAATTGGGTGACTAAATAAAGGTCTTTCCATTGTTTTAAAATAAATTGCAATCTCAATAAAATATAATCAGACTTTGTACGTATATATTGGTTGATGACATCGAGTTACCCAACTTTTGTATAATCACCCATAAACAAAATTATTCTTTCTAACTTCACATTCAAAATTATTTTATTCGGTCCGATTTGTGGAATACAAAATTTTTGCACTTCTCGACTTGTCAAGGTCTCAGAACCCAAAAAAAAAAGGATTTTAAAATGATGTTCAGTGTATATAAGGGCGTTCTTACGTTCGGGAACATTTTTGCCGTCAGCTATATCTCAGAACCTTCAAATCAACTTAAAATGAATTTTGGTTGGCAGATTATACCAACAAAAGATGTAGAAAGGACTTTTAAAAATATTAAAAAGTAAAAAAATTTGGTTGACCCCAAATTTCTCTCGAGCCAATAACCCTGAAAAAAACTAAATATTTTACGAATAAAAAATGATTTACTTCCAAAATATTTGTAGGTATGTATCAAAAAAATACGTTTAAAATTTTTTGGGAAAAATCGAAGTGAAAGTTTTATTTAAAAAGAATAATAATCTTAAAGAACTACTACCTACTATAATGTTTGTAAAAATTGATTTTCGATTCGAATATCATGACAATAATTAAAAATATTGGAATTTAAACTGTTTTTATCTCTTTCCAATTCAATAAAATAAATAGTAAACATTGACTTTCGACTCAAATATCTTTTATAAAAATATTGATTTCAATATTATTTTATTCCATACAAAGTTTGACATAAGTTAATTTTCTTAGTAAAATCCAATTGGCCTTTTTTTATAAAAAAAGTAAAAAATTAAAAAAAAAAAATTACTAAAAATTCTTAAAAACTTTTTCTCGCCTTAAATCAAACTTATTTTATCACATGCAACTTTTTAAAAAGCATGAAAACCTAGAAAAACAAGTAAAAACTGATAAACAAAGGGTTTCGACTCAAGTATCTTGAGAACAAAGAAAAATTTTGACTTCAAATTTTCTTTTATTTTACATACAAAGTTATTTTATTAATATTTAGACTTTTAGAAATATCAACCGACAGGCATAAATGAGAAGTTATCAGTGTTGCTTCTCAGACCCTTTTTCTTTTGTTTTTGAAAGTTTCTCTTCAACGAAAATATACATAAATATTTCAAAAACTATTCGAGAGCTGTATAATTGTGGTTCTGTGCAACAAAAAAAGTTACAAATTCTGGAAAAAAATATATTCACTCTGCGTTAGAGAACCGAAATTTTGAAATTTATTTCTTTAATTCGTTAAAATCTAACGTTAACAATTCTTGCTAATTTACAATTGAAAACATTACTCGCACACAGGAATTGTTGAGAGTTGTAAGTCACTAGGCCCTGGTTCTCAACGGACTAATTAATTTTTATTTTTAGTTAAAATTGTTTAGGAAAAAATAATTTTATTTTTGTATAATCTTGACCGCACTAACTTGTTTTAGTGGAATTGCGAATTGCTAATTGCGAATGATAATTTAACTATATTTTATCCACAAAAACGGACTTTTTACAACTCAAAAGTCCAAAACTGATTTTTGTTTCATTGTTCAGGATTTTGTTCTTCAATTTCAAACTTATTTTTACGAAAGATACCTATTCAATTACTCAAAAACTGTAAGAGCTCAAAATTTGTATGGGTTAATCAACAAAGAAGTATAGGTTTCAATTTTTAAAATTAAAATTCGTTGTATTAGCTTGTTTCTGAATAATGTTTCATGTATCCTCTCTAACTTATTTATTCTTGTTATACAGTAATTGAAATCCACTATAAAATATAAATCTGAAAACAGGGCCAAGCTCCCAAGACGCCTTTTAAAACCGCCATTAAATTTACCTTACACTGAGGGAAAAATCACGTCGTAAAATTTAGTTACCTCATACTAAATTCAAAGTTTTCCCCATTTAAAAAAACTATTTAAATCAAAGTAAAAACATTTTGATTTTCAATCAAAACGCGTTTTCAAAGAATTTTGTTACCAAGGATCATTGAAACAAATAGTTAACAAATTTGATTTAAATGCGTTTTTATTTTAGTCGTTGATTCTTAATAAAATATGAAATAACAGACATTTTAAAAAATATTAAGACAAGTTTCCTAATTTTATGAGTTGGTTTAACACCGTTCATTTATTTAAGTTTTTTCAACTACAATATCAAAACGAATGAACTTTTGAAACAGTATGTATACCTACCTATTCATTTCAAATTGATTTATTTCTATGATTCAAATATGTAGAACCATATTCTCTATTTTGAATAAAGTATCACATCATAAATATTCATGCAATAAATATCTTGACAAATATAAAAGCTTCACAATTTCAAATACCCATTTTGTCTAAAATACATTTAAAATCAAAAATTATAAAATTTTGAATAAAATGCTTTTCTACTTTATATTGAAAAGGGATAACCAAGTTGAAACGTATTAAAATCGACGTCACTGCTTCATCTGTCAAAGAAAATAACTTAAAGTCAAAGGAAAACGCATTTAGTGTTTTGGTTGTTAACTGGTATGTGTGTGTTGAATGTTGGAGCGCGTTTGTAATAAAGTGAAAACACACTTAAAATAAACACAAACGTCTTTGTCACCAGAAAAATAACTGTACTGTTGTTATTTTAACTGCATTTGTCGTTCGTCTCCATGATTGCCGGTTGTGTTTTCTTAAAAGTGAATTATTAAAGTTTTTGAGAACGAAAAGAAGTGAAATTTATGAACAAAAACATTGTGAATTTATGTATAATACACTTATTTGTGTATCTTTTACAAATACACCAGACCAAACGTTTTACTCAAGTTGAATTGCATCCATAAATGATTTTGAACCTTCTGGAATCACCTATCTGTAAGATATCTTCAGAAATAAAAGGTATCTAAGTAATTGTAGAAACAAATATATACATTTATGTAGTAGTCATTTTCAATTTATTTTTGTTATCAATCACACCCTTATGTACCTTTGTATGCCAATATATTTCTACGGATACCACCAACTTAAAAAAATGTACGTCTTTCTGAATTTAACCGCTTAACATAATTAAGTCCAATTAAAATAACATTTAATTGATCGAATACAAAGTATCAAATATAACACATTAATTACTTTTAAAATCTTAAAAACACCGTTTCTTGTTCCAAAATGTATTTAATTATTTTAATAAAATATTTAGGACATAATATTGTTAACGTTTTTTTAAAAATTTTCCTACCACTTTATCGATGATTAAAAAATTTCATTCAATAGTTCACACTCGCAGAAGAAACGTGTGAGATAACGGAGAATT
The DNA here is from genome assembly GCA_920104205.1 of Eupeodes latifasciatus. Taxonomy (NCBI): domain Eukaryota; kingdom Metazoa; phylum Arthropoda; class Insecta; order Diptera; family Syrphidae; genus Eupeodes; species Eupeodes latifasciatus. Next base: position 42,290,046 of record OV049925.1, on the reverse strand, counting down.
TAAATTCTTTCATCGTCACAGGAATTAGTAAATAAATAAGTGCAAAAAAATGGTGACAAATTGCACCGTTCCATCATTAATGGCATAACAAAGTCGTACATTTGCTATAGTTAGCATCAGTTAAGATTGAAACGGGAAAATCCAATAATTAAAAAAGTGAAAATTTAATACATACTGCATCTGAAATCCGATGAAAAAATACAAAAAGTATATTAGATACAACATATTGGTTTACTTTAGTGTCAGCTTATGATTGCACTGAAATACTTCTTTCATTATAAAAGCAGAACTGATGGAATTACCTTGGAGCAAAGTAGACCCATTTCCATCATATTCATATTCTTGGTAGTGTAACTTAGTTATGTTAACGGAGTTAAGGTACAGAAGATGTTATAACTTTCTGCATTCCCCAACGACTCACAGCCATCCTTTTTCACTTTCGAGTCGACAATGGAGGAGCCCAGCAGCGCTGGCGCACCACCTCGCCAATAATGCCTAATCAAGTTTATTTATATACATAAACCCCTACAAACCAACACTAAATATATGGAAGCCACCACTCAAAGTGGGGAAACAATGCCCAAACTGGTTCCATGTATCGGCCCTCTGCATTAGTGATGAAACAACAACAACAATATAACTTCAAAAAAAGATACATTCACTGCGGAGATGGGAACATCCCTTTTGCCAGCATCATCATCATCATCTTCATCCGAAGCAGCAGCAGCAGCATCATCATTGCCCAGGTGTCTGATCGGAGATATTACCTTGTCAATGGCCACAGAACATCTGCTTGGGAATGCGCATCCATTCCATGGTTAGTGTCTCCGTCTCCGAGCCCATCATGAAGCTATACCCTATATATAAGTATATATAAAGGGACTCCATGGGCGGAGTCTGGACCAAAGGAAGAAACACTCTTTACACAGGAACATAAAAACGAAGATTGTCCAATTACAGAGGATGTTGTGTCTTGGGTTGATGTTTAATGTTGTTGCTCAGTTGCTGTTGTTGTGATGCTGTTTCTGTTTCCGTGAGCCCAAAAGCATTGAGCATGAGCATGTCCTTTTGTTATTTTTCTTTTTCTTCCTTTTTTCTTTGTGATAAATCGATTTTCTCGTAAGGAATGTGTCGATTGGAGCTGATGTTGATGTGGAGAAACAATGTTGGGATATTATTACGATGATGGAAAGAGGATGCTGCCGCTGATGTACTGATGCTTTTGTCACCCTATTTGCAAGTTTTCTGATGCCCATCAGGATGATAATGAGGTTATGTTCAATGTGGTTTGAGTGTGTGTTTTATTTTCTGGAATTACTTTGCAATTATTCAAAGGAACATCTTGTTAATTTTGGAAACCTTTAGCTACATATATAGGTACAGAGAACAGCTTATAGTATAAGTACTCTTTAGCAGCAGTTATGGCTAAAGGGGATCTTTTAATAATGCTATTTAATTTGAAGTCATGATCAGGATAAGTAGATACGAGTTTGGGTGTAAGAGTGTACCAAATGTAAAATTACTTATATTTGGATAAATGAAAAGAGGAATTTCATGTACATAATCACATAATTGTGATTATATGTATGTACACTTTACTGACAACACAAGTATGATAGAGGGTCACGGAAGCAGAAGCTTAAGGCGGTGACATTTAATTGTAAGTAGGACAACCCTTATTATTCAGGAATTTTGAAGTATACAGTCCTAAAACAATGTACATATAAGTTAGTTAGTTATTATAAATAGTTAAGTAATCATAGGTAAATAGGTTGATTAAGATTGAAAGGCGCATCTATAGTCTATCAGATTTTTGGATCTTTTTTTGGTAAGAATAGGAACGATAGAATCTCTCTTAAGACTGACAACATTTTTATGTTTTTTTTTTTTAATTCTGGAATATAATTATGTTTAATCTAATTCTTAAGAAATAATGATATAATAAGACTCCAAGTCTCCTGGACCTGATGGATTATCACCATTTCTGCTAAAAAATGCAGCTGCTTCTCTAGCAGAATCATTATCAATATTATTTAATATTTTTCTTCAAAGTGGATTATTTCTGAATGAATGGAAAGTATCATTTCTAACTCCTATCTTTAAAGCGGGTTCCAAACAAGATATTTCTAATTATAGACCAATTTGTAAGATCTCAACTATACCTAAGGTTTTTGAAAAATTAATTTCCGACAAGATATTCTTCGTTGTGCGTGAGCATATATCAGTTTACCAATACGGATTTATAAAAGGAAGGTCTACTTCAACAAATCTTACAATTTTTGTCAATTATGTTCTATCTTACTTTGAGAAAAACTCCCAAACTGATACTATCTTTACGGACTTTGCTAAAGCCTTTAATAGAGTAAGCCACAAGCTTCTTCTTCATAAACTTGGATGTCTAGGATTTCACTCGAACCTCCTTAAGTGGATAGAATCTTATTTAACAGATCGAGTGCAGATTGTAAAAATTGAGTTCTTTTTCAGACTATATTCATGTTCCTTCAGGAGTTCCGCAAGGAAGCCACATCGGCCCTCTGTTATTCCTTTTATTTATTAATGATATTTCTGAGATTTTTACAAATTCTCAGTGCCTTTTATACGCTGATGACTTAAAGCTTTATAGAAAAATAGATACTTGTCAAGACTGTATCCTTCCTCAAGACGATTTTTCTAGACTCTCCGAATGGTGTGAATTAAATTCTCTGCATTTGAACGTATCCAAATGCCAAGTTCTTTCCTGCTCCAGGAAAAAAAGATATCATTCATTTTAGCTACGGTTTGCAAGATGAAACTCTGCAACGAGTCATTCAAAAAAAAAAAGATCTAGGTGTTATCCTGGATGATAAATTAACTTTTAAATCGCACATTGATTTTTCAGTAAGTAAATCGAACTCTATGCTAGGGTTCATAAAAAGAAATGCCCGTGAATTTTTTTACGTTAAGCAGTCTTTTTTTCTCAATGGTAAGATCGATCTTAGAGTATTGTTCTGTGGTTTGGAACCCATATTATTTAACGGCAGTAGTTAGAATCGAGAAAGTGCAAAAAAGGTTTACAAGGTATGCTATCTCAAAACTTAATTGGAATTTGGAAACGCCCAGTTACAGTAGTCGATGTTTATTAATTGGGATTAAAACTCTCGAGCTTCTTTTCAATTATGTTTGTTCGGGACATTCTCACATCTCGAATCGAATGCTCATTTTTGTTAGAAAAAATTGGTTTTCATATTCCCCCAAGAGATACTCGTTCCACTGTTTTATTTTATGTACAATTTCATCGGACAAATTATGGTTATAATGAACCAATATCTCGTACCATCAAAGCGGCAAACTCAATTTGTCAAAACGTAGATTTTTTTTGAAAATTGCTCAAGAGAGACTTTTAAACATAAAATTTTATCTCTATTATTGAATAATATATAATATGTATCTGTTAATTTCAATATTTAAATAACTTTTCATTATCGCTATTTGTTAATTTAAATTTCTTATGCATTTATTTAAATCTTGTTATTCGCATTTATTTATTTAATAATTGTTATCTCTAGTCTGTAAGAGTTTTCTGATTGACTAATAAACTAAACTAAACTAAACTAAACTATAGAAAGGGTTTTCCAAAAGGGACGGCTTGGATTTTACATCTTTCTTTCAAAATATCTTCTTTTCATAAATAAATAATGTTGGCATGTTACAGCGTCGAGCAGTCCATGAAAGCAAAAGTGCAGGATTTAGGAAAATACCAATCCACGCAAGATTCACGGGTTGCCAAAGCATCCCAAAAAAGTAGCTGTTCTGTATTTTTAAGAAAATGATGCTGATCAGGAATAGGATGATATAGACACCGAAGACATATGGTTTCAACAGGAGGGCGCTACATGTCATACAGCTTAAAAATATTCTGCGCGAGGCAACGTGAATTTGCGACTAAGATCGCTGGATCCGACCCCTTTAGAATATTTCTTTTTGGGTTTTCTGAAGTGGCAGGTCTATGCGAATAAGCCGCAAACCACCGCATCCCTGGAAGAATAAATTATCAATTATGTTACATTGCATACATAATGCCAAATATAAGGCTCTTAAATAAAGATACAAATTTATTAATATATCATATAAAACTTCTTGTTAACTTCCCATAGGAAGTTATTGTATAATGGGTCCGATTTGACACATTGAAAATTTTGACATTTCTCGACGATTCAAGGTCCCTAGAGTCGAAATAAAAGATTTTTAGAAAGATGTCTGTGCGTACGTGTGTACGTACGTTCGTACCTCTGTACGTTCGCGACGTTTTTTCGTCGTCCATAGCTCAAGAACCAGAAGAGATATCGACTTCAAATAAATTTTGTTATACAGATAATAAGGCAGAAAGATGCAGAAAGGGCTCTCAAGAAAATTACGTGGGTGGTTTTTTTACCATAGCAGTTTAAAAAAAAGGTGAACATTTTGGTTAACCCTAAATATCTCTTGAATCAATGACGCTAGAGACTTGAATAAAATTTTATATTATATATTGTGACGTGATACAAAAGAAGTATATTTTTGGAAAAAAATCCGAATTAACGGTTTTTTTATAAATCAAAAAACTAAAAAAAAATGTGTCACCTCGAAAATTTTTCGACTAAAATATGATTTCATCTCCAAAACAATTTTGTACAACGAAGAATAATGTTTTTGACATCTGATAAAATTTTGAGAAAAATCAAATTGACAGTTTTTTTTTATAAAAAATAAAAACCTAAAAAAAACATTACTAAAAGTTGGTAAAAATTGAATTTCGGCTCAAATATCTTTTCAAAAACTTGAGATTAAGGCTTCAAACTTATTTTATATTATAAGAAATATTGTTTTCAACATTCTGAAAAATTTTGAAAAAAATCGAATTGACAGTTTTCTTACAAAAAATTAAAAACCGAAAAAAAAATTTAACAAAAGTTGGTAAAAATTGATTTTCGACTCAAATATCTTTTCAAAACATTAAGATATTGGCTTTTAACTACTTTCATCTTTTAAAAAATATTGTTGTCAACATTCAGTAAAATTTTGAAAAAATCGAATTGACAGTTTTTGTACAAAAAAATTAAAAACCGAAAAAAAAAATTAACAAAAGTCGGTAAAAATTGATTTTCGACTCAAATATCTTTTCAAAAATTTGAGATAATGGCTTCTAAATAATTTTAACTTATAAGAAATATTATTTTCAACATTCGATAAAATTTTGAGAAAAATTGAATTGACAGTTTTTTTTACAAAAAAAAAAAAATAATAAAAGTTGGTAAAAATTGACTTTCGACTCAAATATCTTTTCAACACTTTGAGATATTGGCTTTAAACAACTTTTATCTTTCTAAAAATATTGTTGTCAACATTCAGTCAAATTTTGAAAAAAATCGAATTGACAGTTTTGGTACAAAAAATTAAAAACCTAAAAAAAATTTAACAAAAGTTGGTAAAAATTGATTTTCGACTCAAATATCTTTTCAAAAATTTGAGATAGTGGCTTCTAACTAATTTTAACTTATAAGAAATATTGTTTTCAACATTCGATAAAATTTTGAGAAAAATCGAATTGACAGTTTTTTTTACAAAAAATAAAAACTTAAAAAAAAATAATACTAAAACTTGGTAAAAATTTACTTTCGACTCAAATAGCTTTTCAAAAATTACAAATATTGGCTTCAAACTTATTTTATTTCACAGAAAATATTGTTTTCGATATTCAGTAATTTTTTTTTTATAAAAATCCTACAATAAAATCTACAAGTTTGGTGAAAATTGATACATGTAGACAAACTTTTAAGCAAGACAAATCGACAGACGGGATGGGAAGTTATCAGTGTGGGTCGCATCCCAGCCTCTTTTATTTAACTTAAAAATCGACTAACCTTTAATGGAAACGCCTTTATAAATCTGTCACTTTACTAAAAATTTTACCGTATGTCAGAAACATCATACATTACTTTTTTTTAAGAAATATATATTTTATTGTTCGTAAGATAATCGAGGTGACAATTATTTTCTTTCAGTATGTTTTATTTATATCTCTAAACACCTTTTATATAGGTTCTAGGGACCTTGAAAGGTCACGAAATGTCATCATTTTGAATTCGAAAAATCGGACCAATTACAATGACTTTCTATGGGAAGTTAAAAAATTAGAATTTCAAAAGTCAGAATGAGCAGAATTTTGTATAGTTAATACCCTCATGAGCTAGAAATTGACCCAGCTCGCAAGCTTGCGTTCAAAAATCCCTAGAAAAAAGTCTTTTCTATTAGCTTTTAGATGCTAAAATAAAAAAGGGAGGAACACTCCAGATTCTTTGCTATAGACTATTGACCGCAAGCGTTCGATTTGAGTCGTTCTTCTGCTTACAAATAAATTTAATTGTACATAAAGCCAAAATTTCAAGAAATATTATTTTCAAAAATCACTAAAAAATTTGAGTTAAGATTTAAAACTGTAATAAATCTTACAGTTTTAATATTTTTGAAAATTCCCTCCATTAAATTTTGATATTTATAACAATATTCTGTTTTAAAAATTCAGTTTTATAATATTCTGCAATTATTAAAATAAACTTTCAAATACGTAATTTTTTTTTGAAACTTTATTTTATAAAAGTAGAATTTCTGCAGTTTGTGAAAATAAAAACTTTTTGGAATAAACTTTAAAAAATTGCATTTTTTCTTTCAATTTCTTTGATTGCCAGTTTAATAAAAAATTTAATTATTTTGTTCTTGCATTTTTATATAAATCTTATGCTAAATTAGTTGAGTTATAAATCATACAAATTAAATCCATTTTGCGGTTTCAAAAGTAAACGTAAATAAAAAAATAAAAATAAAATAAATAAAAAAAAAAGTAAACGTAATAAAAAAAATATATATATATATAAAATATTTTCATTCTTTTTTATTATAAAATTTGAAAGTTAACATTATTTGTGAAACACTACCTCATTTAAATGATTTCCATGCGAATTGTTGCAAGCATCGATTCTTTTGAGGTAATTTTCGATCACTTTTTGACACATATTCGGCGGGTATCTCAGCCATAACTTGACGATAACCCGTTATTATGGAAGTTATGATTTGTTAGGAATATTATTGAAAGTAAATTTGGTACCTTATGTTAAAAATAAATCATCCTAATGGTTTTTCCAAGGTACAAATATTTATGAGAAGAATTTCTTCCTTTAAAATCTGAAAGAAATTCTAAGATCGATCATAAATTTAAAAAAAAAAAAACAATTGGGAAAACGTGAAAGTAGAAAAAAAAACTTGATGTGAAAAGATTTTCGAGGTTTCCGAACGTTTTGAAGTATAATATAGTCACCTCTTCTAGTTCATTTCTTAAGTAATTACAATTTGTTTTGTAGCACGGTGATATTATCCTGTTGTTATATTAACCATTCCAATACAAACAATGGTACACCAAGGCGTATACGTATGATTTTTATTTTTAAATTATTTTTCTCCGTATTTGTTGGCATAGGTGGTGTACAAAATTGAATGCGCATGATATATGTGGATGAGATAAGGCAAATTTTGTGTCTTGTGGTGAGAATAATTTTAGGGAGGTTATCGCCATTTTATTTATAATAATTTACCATTATTTGTTCGTTAGATAAAAAAGTAAATACCAAAAACAGCATTTTTATGATACCTTAACATTTTTTACTTTATAGACTCATTTTTTCTTAAATGCCCACCATTTTATCATAATGACTAGCGGCCCGTCCCGGCTTCACACGGGTAGAAATAAATAGGTACAGATATTTAAGTTATAATAAAAGCATGCTAATTAAAACGACCATGAATCAATAAATTAGAAAAAAAAAATGTATGCTTATCTTAAAGCCTCCCTGTACACTACGTTGGCTGTGGTATTTGTAGGTGGTAACAAAACATATTGCTTTTCAGGAGATCCTACTCGAGAAAGTGCCACATACATATATATGCCCGTGGGAAAAGCACTCTTTCCTTAAGTCGATACCAACTATGGAAAAAGTTTGTTCCTGGGATTTATTTATTGTTAGGGCAAAGGATATTTTTAACAGGGAACTGTAACCTTTTAAAAGATATGGGCAAATCAGTTGGTATCATCGGGATCCGCGGAATATGTGCGAGCTGACCGGCCGGCTACAATCACATTAATATTATCTTAATTCTTTGATCAATAGTCTTGTACCATTACACATTTTGGGAGGGCTTAAATTTCTTAAAAGCATAACAGGCGTACCTATTTTTAATTTTAGTTCATGAGGTGGCAAGCCAGCAGGATTGAGGGAATTTAAAAAATTCCTGTGGGTAGTGCACTGATGTATCTTCGATGTTGCACACGGTGTCAACAGATTTGTAACATTTAAAATCACCTGCTACTTTGTCAATAATAATTTTGTTTATCTCATTTATATTCTATATAATATTGTCGAACATTTGTTTGTCCTATCATTAATACTCTTCGCAGCGTATGCGATGAAAGACATTTCATGGCTAATTTTTTTTACACCTTCGATTGGTTTTAATAGGAATTTCTAAAGATTTCTATAGTAATCTAGTACTAAATATAGCCTATGTTACTCAGTGATAATGTAGCTTTCTAATAAAAAAAGAATTATTAAAATCGGTCCAGTACTTTTTGAGTTTATTCGTTACATACAAAAAAATACAAATCTTTCCTCTTTATAATGAAGAGTGTAGATGTAGATGACGAAAGTGAATAAAGACTAGTCAAATAAATCAAAAGGACCCATTTTTGTGTTGAAATTTCAAATTTTAGAGATTACTAGTTTTTAAAATAAATTATCTATGCAATTCAAAAGTTCAAAAAATGGAATATTAATAAAAATACACTTAACCTACCTAAAACAAACGCTTTTGTGTAAAAAATCCGTATTATACGAGAGTAAAAATTATTATTGCCACAATATAGGCACGATTTTTGTTCTCATTTTGGTCTAAAATATTTGTTGTTTGGCTTGAATTTCGTTTCATTGGAAAAAATAATTCAGTAAATATTTGCTAACGATTTCGTTTTTTTGTTTTATTTTCTTCAATTTTGTTTTATATTTTTGTGCCATTTCTTGTTTGGCTTAGTTCGTATTCGTCGTTGCTTGTTCTCCAGCAGCAGTTCGAAACATGGCCGGTGGCCCATTAATCTTGGCGAATTCCAAATAATCCCAACTGCAAGATCAAAGCAGAAATTACTTTATTATTACCACAAACGAAAATCCTTGTATGCCCAAATTCAGGCACCTAAATCAAAGTCTGATCGTGATTTCCGATAAATCGAATTCGAATCCCTTTGGTTTTGGTGCAGTTGATGTGATGGGAGGAGGGGTTGGTTTGAGGGATCGGGAATGGGAACGGCAGGAGAACGATATAGGTACAGAAAGACCTGCGCATGCGCTGCGCACAACACACAATTCGACGCAACGACTAGGACGACGCAAAATCCCATTTCGTTCGAATATATACCCCAGGAGTTTGGGGCAATGAAATTATTCCATCTGCGCATCATCATCATCATCTCGAAAACATGTGAGTGGATATGCTATGTGGAGGTACTTGGTTGGAGGTTGGGGACAAGCACAAACTATCCAATGGTCTGCGGGTTCTGCGAATTCGAAGAGCTGCGGAATGGACTCATCAGGCATCGCAATCAGAAGGGATATGGCTGCTGCGTTGCGGCTTTATACTCGTATCGTATCTACGCGTCTTGGGTTGCGTTTTGCGCCTTTCCAATCCAATCGTATCCAAAAACAACAACAACGTTCACCATCAAGCTCAAGGGTTAGCTACGAATGCCTTTCTGATTGCTTGATTTAGGTCGGACCTCGGTTCGGTTGTTACCGCGCAGCCGCGCCGCCGCGCGAAGGGTCCTTTCTTTCTCCGTCAATAATGTAGCACGATATATACATACCTACTTACTTGGAACATGGACATTGTGTCTTTTAGAGGGTTTTATGTAGTTTTGTGTTTTATTTTAGGTTTTTGTTTTTTTAATGTTTTATTTTTGTGGTTGCGGTCGTTGTTTTTGCACCTCGGCCCGATTTCATGGTCTCACCTTTATATGGTGCGGGAGTCGATCTCCAGACAGAGAGGCCGTGCTTTTCCAGAGCCTGATGGTAGAGTGTGTATCCATCCATCCGGATCCATGATGCCCAAGCCCATGGCTTGTGTGGTTCCTTAATCAAGATTTCAGTCTGAGCTGGGACAGATACATTTTATTTTCATGGCGGTTTTGCTGGTTTCTTCGGCTCTGAATTAAGTATCAGGGATTTTCTATACCTATATAAATATACGTAGTGATCCGTTTTAAGGTTTGCCGTTTTTGTTTTTTTTTTTTTTTTCTGAAAAAGTTGCGGCACGTATCGAGACATAAATTATTTATTTTTGTGCCAGAATCGATTTTGTACGCTGTCGTCTGGTTTATTTTTTTTTTCTGGTTTTTTATATTTTTTAGGCTTAAGGAACTTGGAACGGACGGCCCCTTTCCTGCATTCGAACTGCTCTCAATTTGTGGTTTCTCGATTGGGTCCTAAGTGTGTTTTTATACCTGATCCTGGATGCTGATGATGATGCGATGATGCTGAAGTGTATTATGGTTACCCACAGTTACCACAAATACAGACATTTTGTGTAATCAGCTTTTACAGAAGGTATTGCATGTATAGAATATACGTGCAAACATAGTTAAAAAAAAGGTTCCTTTACATTCGAGAGTAGGTACCTTTGGAAACAGAAGTAAAATTATATATATAACTCAATGAAAGTGGTTTGAGTTGTCATTTTAATGTCGACAATTGTTGGGTTTTTGTTAAGTAGTTTATAATGTTTTCATGAGAAAATGAACATTTACAAAAATTTTAGACCTAATGTCACATTGATCTGAGTTTGGAAGGCATGATATAATTACTTATAAGTTATTTTTTGGCCAATAAACTATGTATTTTGGAGTTATGAATAAATTAATAAAATATAAAAAAGTAAAAAATATTTTGTATCAAGAAATACTTTTCACAATATTTTATGAAAAACTTACTAACTTAGTCTGAAATTTTGCGTTCTTCTATGGTTTGGAGTCCTTTGAAAGCTCGCTCTTGTTGTCGAGACCAAGTGCTCTTGCGTCAGTAAACGCCTTGTTCCTGTAGCTGGGTTTCGGACTTCCTCGTCGTCTCGAACCTGGCGGCTGGAATTCCAAGATTTTCTTTGCTGGAGCGTTGCTGTTCATTCGCTCGATGTGACCGAGCCAGTGTATTCAGCATGTTTTGGCTCTCAAGCCTACACTCTTCTGTTCGCATATTAGGGCCAAATATCTCTAGGGCGGCGTTACGCCCTACTAATAAAATTAGAGTTTTGTATACCGTGCAATTTTTCTTTCGAGAAAAGGAGTTTTAAATTAAGTTGTTTTTCCAAACCAAAGTATCAGCGGTATGGTAATTCTTGTTTGGATTTCCGGAAAGTTTCTTTAGCGGAATTGATGTTTGTTCCGAGGTATAATTGAACTTCTTGAATATCTCGAAATTACTGATACTAACAATTTTCGTTCTAAGCGTTCTAGAACAGCTTAGTTTGAGCGTCCAATGATGTCGTTCAAAGACATGTTAAAGATAGTACTTTCCAGGGTAAAACCACTCTTGCGCACTATCTGCTCCAGTATTGTTTTTTCGAAATCCCAATTTTCGACATCGCCAATAGAAGGTATTGGTGACTCATGCTAACTTATATATATGCGGCTTTAAAAATTGATGATAAAAAAATGGTGTATCTCGACTTGATATTATATATTGATACTGGTCTTTTCCAAGATTAACCTTATCTATATAATCTTATATATAATATTATAAAGAGGAAAGATTTGTATTTTTGTATGTAACGAATAAACTCAAAAAGTACTGGACCGATTTTAATAATTCTTTTTTCATTAGAAAGCTACATTATCACTGAGTAACATAGGCTACATTTAGTACTAGATTACTACAGAAATCTTTTGAAATTCCTATTAAAACCAACCAAAGTTGTAAAAAAATTAGTCATAAAATGTCTTTCATCGCATACGCTGCGAAGAGTATTAATGATAGGACAACAAATTTTTTTTTTCTAATTTAGTGATTCATGGTCGTTTTAATTAGCACGCTTATAACTTAAATATCTGTACCTATTTATGTCTATCCGTGCGAAGCCGGGACGGGCTTCATAGTACGTTGTGTGGGATCTTGTAGGCAACCTTAAGCTGGGAAGAACCTTTGCAAATTCACAACAAATTCACCTTTTTTGTAGATTGAGCATGTTTAGGTTTGGACCAATCATCTGGCATACTTTGCTCTTTTCACACTTGGTTGATGAGCTGATGCATGTACCCTACCAGGACATCACTTTATTTTAAGAGTTCTGAAGGTAGGCAAACTAACTGGTCTCATGCTTCTTTGTTTTTAATTTTTTTCCTCTACGCCAATTCAGCAGCTGCTGGAAAAACTGCTTAAACACGTCTACAATTTCCATCTTCGAATAATCCGAAATTGCAAGAAAAGTACCTAAATCACATCATCAGCATACATGTGCAAATTAGTGTTTCTAATACTTTGGGGTAAATCATTTATAAATATTGTAAAAAGCAGCGGACCCAAAATAGATTCTTGGGGAACTCCAATCAAAATATTTTATTAATTTAAAAGCGTGTAAATAAGACTGTATAAAACAAGGAGAACTATCAGTGAAATTGGAAAATATTTTAAGCCAAGGAACATGTGTTCAAAAGCCAAGGTTACAAAAGTTACTAAGTCATTGCTAACAGAAGTTCAAATATCATCTGATACATTTATCAATGCAGATATGCAACAATGCTTAGGTTTTAAACCAGACTGTAACATAAAACCGAAAGGATTAACCCTTTCGGTACGAGAGTGGGACAGAACAAAGAATATTTATATGTAAACGTACCACTCCCGTCCCGAAAGGATTAAAAAAAAAACCGCAAAGCGAAGAAGTTTTTTCATAACTTTTGACAAATATGGCAAAATTGATATAGGTCTATATTCAAGTGCATAAAGTTATAAGATCATCAATTTCTATTGACATTTCACTTTTATTTAGGTCGGAAGGAAATAATATTGTTGTTGGAATGAGAACCGTGGTAATTTGGAGTATTGTTAAGTAAAACTTCAGAAAGTATTACAAGAACGTCATTATCCCAATTTCTGGATAATGTGGCTAAAAAAAACCAATCTATACACAGTCCGATAAGTAACCCTCAAATGTCAATTATTCAATTTGATACAAATCTTTGTCAGACATCATAAGCAAAACGGGCACCTTAAGTGCTCAAGCTCTAAATCAACAAAACTTCCTTGACTTGGTTCTCAATTCCAAAAACAAGTCTTATAATATTATAACTCAAAAAAATAAATTGAATTACGCATAACACCATTTCAATAAATCCAAGTTTTTCGAGAAACGAAATAAATTAAACAACCACACTATCAATCTTGGGAAAAGTCCTAAAATTCGTAATAAAGACTTTTCGGTTCTATAATTTCCAAGTAAAACCTCAAGTTTCATAAGAAAATATAGGCATTTTTAAAACTGATAAATTACAAGTATATTATTATTTCCAACGCTCATGGAACGACTCTATTCTTCGAGATTTATCACCTTCTATTTGACATTTATTGCACAACTGTTAACTCTGAAAGTTCCCAACTGAAACTTTTTATTTATATGGTATTTCCTTGAGACCACCTTCTTACTTAACCAACCCCAAAGCAAAAACTCTTACTTTCCAGAGTGGTCCACATAAATTGACTATTCTGTAACAAGAATCTCACATAGGAGAGCAAAATTTCCAAGAAAGTTAGGTACCTTCATTTATTTTGAAGATAACTTTGTTCTTAAATTTATATCTTCATCCACAATCATAAATCCCAAAACAATGCCAACGAGATCTCGATTTGAGCTTAATCAGGCGCAAGCCGGTCGGTCGGCTGGTCCGCAATTTTATGTGAGGATGAATGTGCGACAATAATTAAGCCCGCAAGACCACCGATGAAATAATGCGCGGTGACATTTGTTGGTAAAATAATATTTCGCTGTAACTTTCCATATAGGTGGCAATGGGAGACTCAAATTACTCCTAAGCCATTCATCGCCATCCATCAAGACCGCAATGAATCTCTTCGGATCTGAATCTGAATCTTGATCATGACCACAACTCCGCATCATTTTGAACAAAGACATATTCATATATATGTATGTACATAACATAGTGAAACACACAGTCAAGGCGAGATAAATAAAATTAAACAAGTTGACCGTTTAGGTCTTCTCCCATCTACCAACCCCCTTCCCCCCAAAACAGCAAAAGCATCAGCGCAGCAGCAGCGGTGCAATGTTCTTAACAATTTAATTTATTCGCAAAAATTTTCAACTGCAGAAGTTGTTATATGTTTCGTTTGGGAATTCAGTGGTTTCCTGTAAAGTTTTGAGCACGCAAGGAGACAAAACGCAAACTGAACTGAAAAATACAACAACAACAAAAATTGAAAAAATACGTAAAACAACTCCAAAGAGTCGACGAGTCATTCCGAGCATCCATGATCCGTCTTGAAGGTGAAGCCAGAAGTTAAGTCAAGAGTATATCGGAGTTCGAGTCGGGTTTTTCGAGGAGCTTCGCGCAATAATTTCTTCCCCTTGCCCGTGATGTGGATTTTGATGTTGATGTTGATGGCAAATGTGAAAATTAAAACATACGTGGTCGTTTATCGCGACATAATTGCAGTGCTGAATATCAGCGTTGGTGATCTATCAAAGTGTCCGTACATTTGCTGCTGTTAATTTAATATTTTGAGTCCCCTTCACTTCTTCTTTATACTGAAGAAGAGGTATAGTTTTGTTTTGCGTAGCGAATCATATAAAGTGAAACGCATCAGACTCGAAGTCAAAGAGAGGGTTATTCGGAGGACCGGACGATGAGGAATCGTATTGAATTACTACTCACGAGTTACAAGTATACTCGTATATGCAAAGTTTTAGGGGGGAAAGATCGGTCAGTAATGATGAGGATGAAGGTATTAAAAAAGTGTTGAAATAATGAGGATGTGAGGTTTTTGTACATTTGTATGATTGCAAATTATTTAAGTGGATTAGTTCTGCAAAAAAACTCTACTTTTTAATTACAGACTTAACATTTAAGGAAGTAAGATGTACCTAAATGCAACTAGGAAATGTATTTTTTTGTATGCCATTTAAGAACTGCAAGGCTGATAGAACAATGTATAGGTAAATAACTTGTAAACTTTTGAAACGACAATGAATGTTTTTGGGCCCAGTGCGTAAATACGTTAATATACGTTATTAATATTTTTAAAATCGGTTTGGGAGATTTCGAGATAACTGAGTTTGAAGTTGGAGTAGTAAAAATTAAAGAAATGCGTTTTTTCCTCTTATAACTTTCGACTAATAGGCTATACATTAAAACGCTATTTGTTACCCGGGGCATGATGTTTAATGCTTTGGGCTGTCATGCCAGAGATCTTGGATTCAATCCATCTGTGCTTGTGCCATATAAAGTTTTTTTCACGGGTACTGCCTCTTGCGAGTAATTTTTCCAAAAGTAATTTTTGCCATGAAGAGTGCTTTCTCAAACTAGCCGTTCGTATTCGGCTTAAAGAAATGGTTAAGAGTTGTAAGTCACAAGGCCCTAGTTCTCAACGGACTGTTGTGCCACCTAATTTAATTTTATTTAGGTAGTATTAAAACCAAATGAAAGTTCCCAAAATTAACATTGCGTATAAAATTCGGATCATGCTGATCTTGGTCTCATTGGATTCGTGATGCGAAATAGTTTTAAAATCATGTTTTATATATATATAGATTTAAGCAAAAAAATAACACTTATATTTAAAAAGCGTGTACATTTCCTTTTTACGTCTGTTTTTACGCCTTTTTATAAAAAAAAACCCAAGGCAGTAATGTATGGAAGACCGTCATGTATGTCCTATAGGTTAAAA
The DNA here is from genome assembly GCA_920104205.1 of Eupeodes latifasciatus. Taxonomy (NCBI): domain Eukaryota; kingdom Metazoa; phylum Arthropoda; class Insecta; order Diptera; family Syrphidae; genus Eupeodes; species Eupeodes latifasciatus. Next base: position 42,274,042 of record OV049925.1, on the reverse strand, counting down.
TTGTACTCTCATAACACATATGGTTCAATTTGGGCCATAAGAAATTAGTAATCATCGTTATGTAGCGCTCGCTGACGGTGACCGGCGCACTAACGTCGTTTTCAAAAAAGTACGGACCAATTACGCCGCCGCCGGCCCAAAATCCACACCAAACAGTGTCTTTTTGAGGATGCATTATCACCTGGTGAACCTCGCGTGGGCTGGTGTCGTCCCATATACGGCAATTTTGCTTGTTAACACAGCCATTCATCAAAAAATGTGCCTTGTCACTAAAGATGATTTTTCGGCCTAAATTGGGTCCTCTTCCAAACGATCCGAAGCACAGTCAGCGAACAAACGGCGTTGTCTATGGTCATGAACTTTTAGCTCTTGGGTCAGCGGCGATGTTCTCGGCCGATCTTGACGGGTGTTAGCTGATTGTTTACTGAACCGGTGGTCTCAAATTTGGCCACCAAACGTTGAAGAGTCGACTGTGAAGGGCCACCACGCCTACCGTAAAATGGGCGCAATGCGTGCAACTTTTGCCTTAACGAACACTCATTTTGATAATAAAGTTTTAACATTTGAACGTGCTTTCCAATCGTGTAACTTGCTATGATGATTTGGCATAAACAACTGAAAAATAAATAAAAGATTTGACAGATGTCACCAAGACAAAATGGCCGCTACGGGGCGCCAAAATCTACCCGCGCGAATTTAGCATTTTGGAATAGGTTTTTTAGTCCTAACTAAAAGCTATACTGAATGACATACCATTATATATCATTCTGTATAATGGTTATAAATTAAGCTAATCATTGGTACCAAAAATTTTTATTGTGAGATATCAGCATGTACAAAATAGCAAAGTTTGAACCAATTATATGAACATACGTATACCGAATATGTATATATCAAAAATGTTGATACCATGTAGAAGATATTTTTGTGGTGTTTCATTTGGTATCAATTTTATGTAATCTAAAAGTCGAAAGTTATAACCTCATTTACTATTACTCTAACTTCAAGCTCAAATACATCGAAATCTCCCAAAACCGATTTTGAAAATATTAATAACTTATACCTTTTAAGGAAAAAATAGGGTCCGCCAATTAACGTTTTTTTTTCAACTAGTGCTTATTTCGTGAATGGTAATACTTAACTCATGTCTGATTTGACAGATAATTAGTTTTATCCTTCTGCTAAACGAATATGGCTGTGTAATGTGTATAAACTTGAACAACGCTAGGAAATATTGCCTGCAATCGACTTAGAGAAGATGCCGATTTTGCCAAAAAAATCATCTTTTCAGATGAAGCTCATTTTGATCTTGGTGGGTATGTAAACAAGCAAAATTGTCGCATTTGGGGCACAGAAAACCCGCACGCATACATTGAAAATCCGATACACCCAAAACAAGTCACTGTTGGTAAGAATTGATATTTTTATAGAATTTTCAACAAAAAAAAAAAGTTATTTGGCGTACCCTATATTAGCTTTCATATGGTATCAATCTTATGTATGTGTACACTGTTTTTTTCAATACAAATATATTTTTGTCCAAGAAAACAAAATTATTTTTACTCACTGATACTCTGCTGTGAGGCTTAATTGAGTTACTATATGTATGTATGTCGTTTATGTGTCGAATTATCTTATACTTTAAAAATATCATTAAAGTAAAATATCAAATCACATGAATCGAAAAACTTAATAAGAGTTTTTTGTTATGTGTTAAAAACTATTTTGGGCACATGGCCACCTTGGCTGGCTTAAATAAATTGCAGCCGTGAGGCCTATTTTTTGTAGCAGTTTGCGATGTTAAATCTTACGGTCTTGGAGGCCACAACACGGGTTCTCGACGAGAGATAATGCACTCACCAAAAGCTTTCTTCAATAAATTGATTGTATAGCTCCGACGACGCGCCATCTTCATCCCATCATCATCATCTAAGTAAGTAAGTGTATTCACGATGAAATGGCAAACAAAACATGAGCATAAATCAAGTGACAGAAGGACAAGAATGAAAAATTTCAAATAAATGGACTCCCTCTATTTTTCGATACCGTGGTGACCGGTTTTGAAAATGCTGTTTTGAGAAGAACACAGTTTAAAGTTTGGTCGGGCGACCCATGCATTGTAAATAGTAAAAAATCATCGAAAACGAAAAATCGAGTTCATGGAAAACATTGACTAGATGAAACCACATTACGAATCCTCTTATGTTGATTATGATCACCAAAAAATCACGAAGTGTATGAAATGCATTTGAAACCCCATTTTCATAGACAACTTTAAAAATCTTAATACACTGCTCAATTGTTGCCCTTTTTATAGTTTAATTTATCAAAGACTGAATTATAAAAGTGTCAAATAAAGTTTGGAAAAAATTCACCATTGACATCGAGCATCGATGCTCACTTTTAATTATTAAATATCAAATCTAATCAAATGTCATGACTTTTCAAGGTCCCTCGAGTCTAAATCTATACATCCATACATTATTGATACCTTTGTAAGTCGGCTATATCTTAAGAACCAGCGCAGATATCGACTTTAAATAAATTTTGTAAATAATTGAAAAAGTGTGTAGTAAAATTAATTTTCGGCTAGAATTTTGGGAAGAAGGTAAAGATATTGAAATTAAAGCTATTTTCTGATATGAAAAATATTGTTGTTATTTGTAGTTACTTTTTTTTTATCAAAATGCAATTAACAACTTTTTTTTACAAAAAATCTACAAAAAAAAAAAAAAACAAAAAACTGATAAAAAATGGTTTTTGACTTAAGTAACTTGAAAATAAAATGCTTTTATTAATATTTTGTAAGACTTTTAGAAATATCGATAGATGGCCACGAATGCGAAGTTATCAGCAGGGTTCGCATACCAGCATTTTCTACAGTTTTTCCTCTCTATAATAACTTTCTTTTAAAGCCTCTCAAAATTTCACCAACCTAAATTCTTATAACATTCTCTTGAAGGTTTTTACATAAGTTCAAGTAATTCTTTAATTCTTTTAAAACCGTAACATTTCTGAACAAAATATATTTATCAAGCGTCGCTTGATTAATGAAAAGCTTCTCAATAAACAATAACTTTGCTTTCGTTGTCAACCATAGCTTTCCTATAAGGGAAAAGTGTAGCACCTTAAAATAATCTTAAGTTAAAATCTAATTCTCAGTTTGGAACTATTTTATCAGTTAGGTTTTTAAAGATCTTCTCTAATCATCAAAAAATATCTCTCTGGGTTAATAGTATGTTTGTATTTATGTTTTCAGTAGTTAACCACTTCTTTGTTTAAATACCCTTTATGATATTCTTCCTAATATCTGATTAAAAGATTACAGTATTAGAATTATTGATATTGTTGTTATGAGAATTTGGAAGTATATTTAAAAAAGAAACACGATAGATTTTCAATATGAGTACAATTTCAATTTTGCAAACAATTTAAACCCAAGCCCATATTTAAAAGAGCCCTAAAAAGTAATGCGTTTTGCTTCACGTGAATTGAGACAACAAATAATTAATTGACATTTGAAAACTTACTTCAAAAACTCGTTTAAACGTCTATCGACAATCAGCGTTGAATTATTGAAATAAAACACTAAGGGCTATTTGGTTAATAGTATGTCATCTTCAATGCATAATTATTCCAGCTTGAATATTCATCCTAAAATGTGGATTAAGATAATCAATCATTTTTGATTGATTAGCACTATTTTACAAGAAATTTCATTTTTTTTTAAACTTAACCCACTCTGAACAAATTGCAATAAATATTGCTTTTTGATTTACCAAATTTTGTAAGACGAAGTTTAAAGATAATATCTATTAGTGGACAGTTTAAAAATGTTAGCCCGCATTACGAGTATCTCAGAAAATTGAGCTTTGAGCTTTAATTTTAGTTTCTTCGATTGAAAATTTAAATATTTTGATTTCTTAACCTGAGAGACATATAAAACTTGACGTGAATATTTATGCTTATTTATTTCCACAATGTTCCCTTCTTTTGGTTTTTAAATGACTTACAAATGTTTTCTAATCTTCTAAGTTCAACATGAATAATAATTATCCCTTTTATTGCGTTTATATGTTTTTCCAGCAATAATCCTGGATATTACATTTGGGCTTAATTTACATCTTATAATTTGAAAACCACGGGCATGTAGAAGAAAATTAGCATATTTCACGATTTTCCATCATCGTCATCATCATACAGATTAATATACACCTTCATTAGTGATTCGCCATCATTGTTGCAGTTTACCATTCTACACCATATACTCCCTAAAACTGAATTTAATGAAGCCTACGAACGCGACGCGATGATGGGTATAATACATTGTATGTTCAAAATACTACATGCGTCAATTGCATGAACATAAGCATTTTCTTATTTTCTTTAAGAAATACAAAAAATAATAAATATGAAAAAGAAAAACAAAAACAAAAACACAAGAAGATAAATTGTTGAAAATTATCTTAACCAACAATTGCACTATTCATTCGTTCGATGAAGGAAGGTATAGCTACGTACAAAATTGGTATAGATATGTTTTTAGCTATAGAAAATAACAATTTTCACATAATCTCCTGCAACATAATAAAATTCCATCATCTATCGAAGAAAAATCCTTATGATAGCATTAATTCTATTTACCATGCATCATAATCCTCGTCGTCAGGGTTGCCATAAATCAGTTTTGGTTTAGATATATCTTTTATTCGCATTTAACTAAAAGAAAAACTAAAATCCTAGATCGAAAACTAGAAAAAAAATCCTCAATCTGACATTCACAAAAGTTTAATCCCCAAAACTAGCATTTTAAATTTCAAATCCCAGACCTTAATCCCGAAACTAGTTTTAAAATAAAAACATAATTCCTCATACAAAGAACCCTGTTAAAAAATTGCCCAACCCTTAAATCTGAAAAGATAAATTCCCAAAAATTATATATAAAAAAAAAAACAATTTAAAATCCCAACACCAAAATCCCCAATTCAAAACTCATAAAGCATAAATCCCAAAAATAAAAGTTTTGAATCAAATATTTCAATAGACCTCTTCTTTTGGCGATTTTTTGGGTTGAATATTTTGGATTTGAAAATCTTGGGTCTTTCATGACGACACAAAGTTTTTGGACATTAAACTATTTAGGAATTTTGGATTGTGGGATATTCAGGAACAAATATTTCAACAGATCTCTTCTTTTGGAGATTTGTTGGGTTAAATATTTTGGATTTGATCATCTTGGGTCTTTCATGACGACACAAAGTTTTTGGATATTAAACTATTTAGGGATTTTGGATTGTGGGATTTTCAGGAACAAATATTTCAACAGATCTCTTCTTTTGGAGATTTGTTGGGTTGAATAGTTTAGATTTGTACATCTTAGGTCTTTCATGACGACACAAAGTGTTTGGACATTAAACTTTTTAGGGATTTTGGGTTCAGGGATTTTCAGGACTATTTCTTTAAAAGTCTATAACTCTAGACAAAACTTTAAGGTCTCTGTTTCCAAGTGGGCCTGTGCAAAACCTATTATATAAATATATTTGTAAATAATTATCAACATGTCAACCCTGCTCTTGGCTCTTTTGCGCACAGAGTACAAATACAACATCTTGTAATAATTTTTCTCGATATAGCTGCAAGACATAACTCTCTTCTCCTTCTCCCCTTTCCACTGTATCCAACTCATCCAATCCTATATATACAAATATTATATGAGTTTTGCAACTTGTTCCTGAGTTTATACTCTGCACTCACTGTACCTATCTTTATCTACTCTGTAATTTCCTCTTAACGAACAAATTGCTGCAAAGCATTTTAGCACTGCAATTTCGCGAAACGATCGCGCGTTTTTATCGCTTAATTTTTCTTTTTCGCATGTTGATGTTGCATTTTAAGCTGCAGCAGCAGCAACAACAACAACAACGCTAGTGAATTTTCCTGTTGTCCATGTTTTGCCGGCGGCGGCACGGTGAAGCGACGGCGGCGGTGGTTCGGTGGTTGTTGGAGCGTCCCTTGTCCCTCTTGGCAAAGAAACCGCTTTGGCCAGGGACCGACCGATCTGTGGCCGCATTAACATTTCATAATGGCAAATTAAAACATAAATCGTGCGCGCCATGATGCTTTATAATGGCCATTATGTACTTAAGTCGTCGTTTTGTGGAGCAAGGTATAGCGCAGTAAGTATAATAGGGCCAGTTGGTGGTTCGTATAGCTTGGCTATATGGATGGACGACGCGAAGACGACGTGACGTTATAGTTGACTATGGTACACCAGCAGATATGACGATGGACGGATGTTCAGAGGGACACCATATTTGTGCCGGACCATCACTATGTTTTGCAGCCCAGCTAGTTTGTTGTTTAGTTGTTTCCTTAAGATGCGAGTACGTATACTTACTTACCTACCTTTATCGACTCTTTGACTGACTCTGCGTGGCATTGTGATGATTACCCAATGCAATGATTTAATAATCATCTCCTGTGGTGGAATGGGAAATGGGGCGGTATCCTTTGTGCAGCTGGGACAGCGGTGCTTATTAAATAATTTACTTAAGTACGTTTATTAAGTGTTTCATTTTGTTATCGTTATTTGGTCTTAGGGTTTCATGATTGTTGCTGGCTTTCGAGATGTATAAAAGTTGTCTTTCTTTTTCTTTTTTTTTTGAAGCATGAAAATGCCAGAAAAGCGAATCAAATTTGTGTAAATCGAAATTATGTACCACAAATGGGTGGAAGATCACATTACAGCCTGCAGGTGTACAAAAGTGATATTATTATAAGAAAATGTACACCAAACTGACTTTTTGTATTTTTTAAATAATAGGGTTTCACCCAGCCCAGCGCTATATAAAGGAAGATTGATAGGTACCAGCATCGAGAGGAATATAATATTTACTAAAAGTTTAAATATCGCTTTCCCAGTGACTTGTTTTTGTTTTTTTAATGGAACATTCAATATTGAACAGTTAGGTACTTAAAACTTAAGTATATGGTGTTCGTAAGTACCACTATTACTATCGCTGCGATTCAAGGTTTTTAATGAAGATTTAAAATGAAGGGAGAGGGGGGAAACTTAATTTTATTCGTTTTAAATGCATTTGTTTTTATTTTTTTTTTCAAGATACGGTATCGTTTTACATTACGAACCGATCGCCTGGCTTTACTTCAGGTATGTCTTTTTATACATAATACTGTTTAACTAAGATGATTTTGTTTCGTGATTTTTATAGTCGGTCGTCAAATCTCCTTAACGGTTGAAATCTAGTTCTTCAAAAGTATTAACTAGGTATAATAAAACAATGTTCAATTCATTTGTGTAAGTTTGTTTTTTATTTTTCAGAATGTTCTCCTGTAAATTTGTGATGGTCTAAGATCTCAAGGTTAAAAATTAATAAAAAAAAAAGAACCATATTGGAATTTTTAATATAAGAATATTAAAGCTTTCGATCTTACACTCAAAATGAGCACAAAACTAGCTATGATTTTCTTTATCATTGGGTTTTTTTTTTGTAGTTTTGAACCAAAAACTCGTTGTATTTCCTTGGAGTTTAGCCGGTGTCCCCGCAGCTTAACGTTAAGATGGAATGGGCCTAGGGTTTATAAGGACTGAAGAAATGACCTGGAGTTCGGCCAACTAATGAGCATTTAGGTAACACACCAAAAATAACTATATTCCGGCATCATTGGAATTTCGATTGTGGTGTTTCCAAATTTACGTACCCTTTATTACAATGAAAAACTGTCATATTGACGTTTGAAAAACAGCATTTTAAAGGTCTTACTTTTTTTGCTAAAAAATATGATAGTGACGTCGCACATTTTTGCTTTTGCCTATTTATAATAAGCGCGCACTCAAGGGGATATTACTACCCTTATTATGCAGACACAGTGTGAGCACAACGAAAGGAAATATTGTTTGAAAGGAGATGTGGGTGCACAATGGTTTTGAATTACTGAATATTGTAATGACTAGGAAAGACAGAGTGGTGCTTAGGCATTCTACATTCGCGTAGTACGGCTAAAGAACGAATCTCTGTATTTGACAGTACAGCCGAAGTTGGACTCGAGGGTATACTGAAACTGATGAGCATTCCTAGAAGCGCTAGTATTACGGTTGACGTGTTTTAAGGGGGGGAATGCAACTGGCTATTTCACTAGAGCATAAGCCGTTAAAGTAACGGTAAAAAAGAGTCAGACAAGAGACCTTACGACGATGTTCAAGCGTAGTAAATGAACTTATGATGATATTATCACCAATCAATTTAATTGCTATACGTTCAATACTATCCAAGGGGCTTAAGTAAGTTGAAGGTGCACCAGCCCAGAAATGTCAGTTATGCTCAAGGACGTATATAAGTCTTATAGATAACAGCCAGTTCAGTTTCTAGCCACCTAACGAAATCCACACACCTTGCAGAATTTTTGGCGACATCGCGTATGTGATCGTTCCACAAGAGATGGTCGGCTATACACATACCGAGAATATCGAGATGTTCAGTTTCTTCGATGCAAGTGCCATCCATGGATAATGGCAAGAGGCATATCTCGCTTTAACGATACAAGACAGTATTAGGTTTTCGAAGCATTAAACTCCACGCAGCTTTTTTATTCCCCATTGTACAATGCTGTTAAGGTCGGAATTAAATGAGCTTATCATATTTTGTCGTTGCAGTTCCTTATCCGAAAAAAAGTAATGTGAGTCTGAAAACAAATATGAAAAGCTAAGGGTGCTATCGTCAGCGAAACAATGTATTAGATAAGAAGTTGCAGACAGGAGATCATTAATAAAAACATGACGACGTTACGATGGTAGAAAAGTCGAAAAATAAGAGTCCCCCGATTCAGATCGTCTGTTCTCACCCCTACAGCCTAAACCATTGGGTGGATTGACTTCAAATTTGAAAATTAAGGTTTTTAGCCAATTCGCATTAGGCATTTTGTTAATTTTTTTTTATCTACAAGACTTATATATGTCCAAAGCTTGAGTATAACTCCCATCTGTGGGCTGGTGCTCCTGCAACTTACTTAAGCCTCTTGGATAGTATTGAACGTAAAGCATTTAAATTGATAGGCGATAATATTATCATAAGTTCATTTACTTCGCTTGAACATCCTCTGAAGGTATCTTGTCTCACCCTTTTTACCGTTATTTTAACGGTTTATGCTCTAGTGAAATAGCCAGCTGCATTCCCCCCCTTAAAACACTTCAACACTCAGAGAAAAAATCCTATAGACTGCTCAATGGGACGCCCATTGATGTAAAACATCGTTTTTTACTATGAAATCTAATGAATTTAATGGTTTTGGAACTTTTGTTTCAATAGTTTTGAAACAATTAACAATAATGGGGCCCATATTATGAATTTAATTGGAAATACCTTTGTTTTAATAGTTTTTTACTATTAATGTCTAATAACGCGTACCATTATGTTAATAGTTCATTACTATAAAACTTCAATAGTATCCATACTTTTATAAATCTACACTATTAATAATGTGTACCATATAGCTATCAATAGTATTTACTATTACTTTTAAAGTATCGTCTTATTAAATGAAACCGAATTTCGAAACATTTATTGGTTAATAGTGGAACCCATTAAAACACAAGAATTAATAAGATTTAGCATATTGAAGCTAATAGTATGTACTATAATTTTGATAGTATCGTGTGATAAAATGAAACCGAATTTCGAAACATTTATTGGTTAATAGTGGAACCCATTAAAACACAAGAATTAATAAGATTTAGCATATTGAAGCTAATAGTATGTACTATAATTTTGATAGTATCGTGTGATAAAATGAAACCGAATTTCGAAATATTTATTGGTTAATAGTGGAACCCATTAAAATACAATAATTAATAAGATTTAGCATATTGAAGCTAATAGTATGTACTATAATTTTGATAGTATCGTCTGATAAAATGAAACCGAATTTCGAAATATTTATTGGTTAATAGTGGAACCCATTAAAATACAATAATTAATAAGATTTAGCATATTGAAGCTAATAGTATGTGCTATAATTTTGATAGTATCGTCTAATAAAATGAAACCGGATTTCGAAATATTTATTGGTTAATAGTGGAACTCATTTAAAACACGATTCAATGAGATTCGTTATATAAAATGTAATGGTATGTACTATAGTTTGAAGAATATTGGCTTGATAATATAATTTGATTTTAAGTATAGATTTTGAAAGATATTTCATTAGCAAAGTATAAAATTATTATCCTATTTCAATTCTTTTTCGATTAGGTACATTTAATCAGAAGAAGTGTACTTATCTTCCCATGATATATAAAATAAATATGTGACATAAACTCTTTCGCACCAAAAAATCTTTGAAATAAAACAAAATTAAAGTTGCTTTTTACTTTCAAAAGCGTTAAAACTTATTTTTAACAAAAACTACATCAACATTTTCAGAATATTTGTCACAATTTTTGAGGTTTTTATTTATATAAGGTTTAGTTGAAATTACGGAAGTTGTAATTTACGTCAAAAACGGACACCCCTTAATTTTTATCCAAACAAACTATATTATATATTATACGGACACATGGAGAAATATTTAAATGCTGTTAGTTCTACGCCCAAAATACATAATCGACCCTAAAATATTTCATGGAATCAAAATGATTGATAAATATTAAGTTATTATGCTTCTGCCAATAAACAACATTGGTATAACATGTTTATTATTTGAAAAAATATTTAAAACCTACAATGATATTTTGTTATTATTGCTAAACCAATATATGTTTCTTCCAAAAACAAACCTTACCATAGAAATAAAAATTGGCTTGCATATTTTACCTTTTGATATCTTTCAAGTTATTCAAAATTAATTTTAAAGTTACTGTGTAAAGTTATGTGACAATATAAATCGCAATGTGTTCTATTAAGGTAAGTAAGATTTCATGCAATTTAATATAAAATAACTAATATAAGGTATCTTACGATAATTTTATAGTTATAAATATCTATCTTTTATTTTGTATCGCATAACACAGTTTCAATTTTATTAAACATTAACCTAATATTCAATATTCTGTTAAAATACACAAAGTCAAAGAACAGCCCTGAATGTATTATGAAATAATAATATATTAGTTAAAGAAAAAGTATTTTTAATATCAAGCCGTTTTTTCTTTTAATTTTGTCAGAGATTGGTGCAATTTACGAAACTCTAAATAAAAACCAAAGATCCAAACATTTAGGTATTGTTTTGCACAAACGGCAAACTTTTTTCAGAAATACCACGTGTTCATTTAATTCAGTGAAACATCCGTTAGTTTTACACATTCCCGTTAAGTTTTTATAGTATTTACCCCATTGTCTCAAGAAAATATAATAGTAGATCCCATTAAGTGAGCATATTTTTAGGGCTCCTAATAGTAGCGCCCCATTAATTTAATAGTTTTTCCCATTGTTTTCATAGTATATCCCATTAAGATTCTGATATCACGCTTTTGATTGGCAAAAACTTTGCCATTTGTTTCGCTACAGTCCTCGGGCACAGTCGCCAGTGAATAAAAATCTTTGCGAGTTTCAAAAAAGTATAAAGTTAAAAAGATTTTTTAATTTAGAAGCCTTTTTAAATCCGGTATGTTTAAAAAAATTGTTTTGGAATAGTAAATAGTAGATTAGTTTTCTGTGATCATTTTTCAATTCCTTGAAATAATATAAAACAAACACAATCAAAATTGCTTTCAAGTCCCGTTAATTGTTTATAGTATTCACCCCATTGTCTCAAGATTATAATATAAAAGTGAGCATATTTTTCAGGCTGCTATTATTTCCTATTAAAGTGAGTGTTAATTGATATTTTAATACTGATATGTAGTTGCCATGAATACCTGTGAAATTGGAGAGGTGGTTTATGTTGCAGCGGAAAATGAATTTGTCATTGAAACCCCAATAAACATAATCGAAGAAAATGCGTATTCAAAGGAAAAACCAATTATTATCGATGCATTACCCGCTGATTTAGAAGAAGGTATTGAAGATCGAAATGAGATGAAAGAATTAATTTGCGATAAATTTGGATTTGATGAAATGGTTTATAAGCGTCTTATTGGTGTGGAGATACTTTTTTCTAACATAGTTCCAAAGCTTAATTCTATCCTATTTAATTTTAGATAATGGATTTGATATTGAAAGTCTCCTACTTGTTACTGAATCAGAAATAAATGATTTATTTCCTGCCCCTCTTTTGGGAACAAGAGCTAAATTTAAATTTCATCTAAATATTTATAGACAAAAAGTATGATAAAATAGTTTCAACATTTTAACTTTAATATTCTTCTAATGTTTTTGTTCGTTTTTATTAAAAAGTCATCTAAAAACGTTTCTGACGCTTGTAAAAATTGGATTGAATCTCAATGTTTAAGCCAGAATTCAACTGAAGCTAACAGTTCACCAACATCATCAACTACTTCTTTTGGGGATGAGTCAAAAATTTTTAATAATATAACACTGCAAGATCTCTTACAAAAAACAGAAAAGGGCCAGGGTGTATTGGATAACTACAAGCAAAAAAATTGTTTGGACGAAATACATAAGAATATCTTAGTCTCTATTATTGTTGAAAGTTTTTCATGCAGAAATAAGGGAATGACGATGAAAGAAATTCAAGCGGCTACTAATGCTATTAATTTAACTTTTCCATCTGAAAACAAGGTAGCTTATTTTAATAAAATCTTACACAGTTCTATTTTTAAAAAGATATTTTTATTACTCGTATACAGTTATCAAAACAAAATTCAAACATATTAAAACAAGTATTTGAACCTTCAATTTACCGCAAAAAAGACATGAATGTCATTATTGTTTATATGGATTTATACTCCCATTAAAATAAGTTCATTAACTTTTCGTTATACAAAGGCTAGTTTTAAAAAAAGTTGGGTTAACAAAGTTTCACTTATGTGCATTCAAACTTGTATTAACAATAAAATAGTTTGAATATTAACTTTAACTATAAACATAATTATTAAGCTTGGCCATTTGAATATTCACCTTTTTCTGTTCCATTTATATAGCTGTAATAAACAATTTTTTCAGGAATACTATATGCACAAAAGAGGTCACGGCTTTAATCCTACCGGTAAACTTCATGATAAGGCCGTTAACGCTAGAATCAAATTGAAAGGTTTCAAAAGGAAACTCATAAGTGAGAACAAGGATCATGGTAAAAAAGCATAGTGTTCATTTTAATTTTGTTTGAAATGTTTTTATTAGACACAACAGAAATTGATCCCGAGTTGAATGAAGCGGATATTCCCTATAACTCTGAAATTGAAGAAACTATTGCTTGGCTTAAACACAACAATGAGCCATGGCCGGAAGTTCAAAAAAGATGGAAGAAAGTAGCGAGGCAAAGACATCAAGATATTCAAAATAATTCCTTAAATATCTTCTCAGAGTGGCCACTCTTCAAACATTCTCTTGGACATACACTTGTAAGTTTACATAACATATAACCAAAATAAATCATAAAAATTGTAACATGTTTCAAATTCATATTCATGAATTATTATATAGTTGTAATGAGGTAACCTTCGTTAGAACAAAAGATTACTCTTTAACATTTTTAGCATTTTTTTGTATTTGGCCAACGGATTTGGCCTCCTGAAAGATATTTCATTTCCATTGGCTAATAAGGTTGTTTTTTTTTTTCATGTTGAAATTGACTATGAAATTTTGAAACCCAACAATCGATCGCAACTATTTCAGCTCTGGCCTTTATTTACTGCTAGGATTATTCCACTTTTACAACAAAAACTAAAGGATAAAGCATCGTTGGCATTTTTAAAGAATTTTGAAAATATTGACGCAAGTAAGATATCATATTTATTTTTTGTTTATAAATAGGGATTGGCACAAGACATATCAACAGTGAAAGCCCAATAACTTGGATGAATACAAGAAAAAAATATTTAAAATAATTTGTTCGTCTTGCTACAATCCAACCTATCTCTCATAGACTGTTGGTGCCATTCGCCCTTTTTATAAAGCTATGATTTACCATTTATCTCCTGTTCAAACAAAATTTCTTAAATTTTCAGACTCATATCCATGTTGTTAACAAACAATATTTCGTGTTTATTTCAGATTCTCGTGATTTTTTTATTCTCTCTTCAATCCATGTCCTTTTAAAACCACCAATAATATCTGTTGGAAAAAATGAATCAAAGAAATCAAAATGGAAACCATCAATTAAGGATGCCCAGGACTCCTGTTTTTTATATTGCTCTTCGATTCTTGATTATACGGTTAAGGTAGAAAATTTACGTCAAAAATACCACACGAAGGGACTAACATTGCAACCGATCATTATAGTAATAGGTAAAGAAAAAACAGAACTTGAATATTTTTACAGTTACTATGATGACGTTTTGTACAAATTTTCTACATTGCTTAAATGCTTAGATTCAACATTTAAACTTTTTCATGCATTGAATTTTAATTATCCGAAAGAGGGTAAGCAATTGTATTTATTTCTTGAAAGCTTTTTTTACAATTTTGCTTGCCAACCAAATGCTAATATAAATAGCCTTACATGTAGTTTGCGTCAGTAAAAAAACTTTCTTGTAACAGGATGCAAAGTTATTTGATTCTTTATTAGTTTTATTATTAAAAGACAGTATAGTTATCAATTCAATCATTAACCTTTAAATTCTTTGCACATTAAATATTATTTTTTAATTGACTTTATAAAATTAATCACAAAGTGAATTTCTTTCTTTTTCTATTTTTACTACCCCATATACTCTTTAAATTATTTAATACTTAATATTTTATCTTTAAATAAAAGAAATTGACTGGATATTTCCCAAAAACACAAAATTTTACTCAAAATACGTTATCATTGGCTTTTTGTCATTTTTCTCTCCTAACAAAATGAAATGTTTTTTGTGTGTTCAATCAAATGTTAGTTTTTCTTCCAATAGTTTAATTAGCCACTTAAAATCTGACCACATCTTAAAAGGTTTGGATTTTTTTGTATGCTCAGAAAAAGGCTGCCTCCAGAAATTTCAAAATATATATACATTCAAACGTCACTTGCAAAGAGTTCATGAAAATAAAACTTATAAATCTAAAACAAACCCTACGTCTTATAAGCAACCTCAAACCACTTTAAATTTCTACAAAGAAAGCGATCTGAACACAACAAGTGTGTGTCCAGTTAATATTATTAAAGATAATATTCCAACAAACTTCCTGCAAACTGAATTAACAAACGCTTTTCCAGATGAATTAGCTGGAATTGTTTTCGCACTTTCACTACACAATAATGATAATTTTAATAGAAAAAATGTTTCTGATATCATTGAAAAAGTTCTAAAGAATGTTATTAACCCCCTTATAAGAGCTGTTGCTTTAAAAATTGTACCTCTAGTTGAAGCCGAAAACAATAGGGCTTCTTCCATTCATTTACTCGATGAGCTTTGTATTCCTTTTAAATCTGTAAATACTGAATACAAATTAATGCAAGAACTAGAAACTAAAAATTTGTTTAAAAAAACACTCTATTACACAATCAATGATGAAGTATGCGAAGTAATCGTCAATAGCATTCCCACGCTAGATTCTAAAGGGTGTCCCAAAATTAACGCAAGATTTGAATTAAATAGAAAACGCCGTTTTTAGTCTTTTGATAGTTATATTTTTATTGACTCGTAAAGTGCATAGGATAGGGTTATGTATGGAATAACACATCGGACAAATGGCCTCCACGGCTTTGCATGCACATGCGCACTCTTTTGTTGAAATTTTCCATGACCATTCTGCATAAATGTGGCTGAATTTCGTTGATGCAGTGTTGAATCTCCTCCTTTAATGCACGGGTGGTTGTGGGCTTGTTGACATAGACTTGTGATTTCAAATAACTCCATAAAAAGAAGTCGAATGGTGTTAAATCACACGATCTAGGAGGCCAATTTTGATCACCGAAACGAGAGAGTACACGACCTGGAAATGTCTCATGCAGTAATTGAATTGTTTCACGGGCTGTATGACATGTGGCACCGTCTTGTTGAAACCACATATTGGACACATCAATATCATCCAATTTTGGCAGAAAGAACTGTGTAATCATGTCGCGATATCGAGCACCAGTAACAGTCACTGCTTGACCAGCATCATTTTCAAAAAATATGGCCCAATTATGCTTCCAGCCCAAAATCCACACCATACAGTCACGCGTTGTGGATGCATTTGTTTTTCGACAATCACATGTGGGTTCTCCGAACCCCAAATGCGGCAATTTTGGCGACTGACAAAGCCATCAAGATGAAAATGTGCTTCATCGTTTAGGATGATTTTGCTCGAAAAATCAGCCGCCAAGCTCTCACTATTTTTGAAATATTCTTTAATAATGAAGACACGTTGTTCTGTCGTGTAACGCTCCATTTTTAATAACCCTATACTGTCAGCTGTCAAATTGCTTTTTTTTCAGGGTTGCCAACACTTCACTGCACAAATGGCGGCAAATTCAAATCTTGCGTTAATTTTGGGACACCCTTTAGTAAGGTTACAGGTGTAATAATGCCTTTGGAGTTTCAAATCCAACAATATTTTCAGTGCAAAAATGTTTTACTTGAAACCTTAGACAATACAAATATGTTAAATAATAGTGCTCCTGGTGTATATTCGAGTATATTAAATGGAACTGTTTGGAAAGAAAAGGCACGCAATTTCGAGGGTAAATTAATCATTCCCTTTATTTTATTTTTGGATGATTTTTGCATAGACAATCCTTTAGGTTCACATGCAAAAGATCAATCAATGTGTGGTGTATATTACAGTTTTCCAACTATTCCTAAACATCACTTATCAAAATTGAAGAATATTTTTGTGGCTGGCTTTTTTAAAACAAAAGACAGATCATTATTTGGCAATTCGTTTGCAATTAAACCCTTTGTTAATTGTATAAAATCTTTGGAAACTCATGGTTTGGATATATATGTAAATGAAAAAAGTTACCACTTATACTTTGTCTTGGCATTTGTCACCGGGGATAACCTAGGTCTAAATACTTATTTAGGGTTTTCAGCCAGCTTTAATTCAAACTTTTACTGTCGAGTCTGCAAAAGAAACAAACTTGATATGCAATCTGACGTAATTGAGCATCCTTCGTTCTTACGTAATCATGAAAATTATGAGGCTGATCTTGAAGCAAAGTCTGAAAAATTAACCGGCACGGCATAAAAGAGAAATGCGTTTTTAATGAAATCAATTCATTTCATGTTACGCAAAACTTTTATTTTGATATAATGCATGATATATTCGAAGGTATTTGCAGGTATGATGTTTCAAAAATCTTAGTTTATTTTATCGAAACCTCGAAATTTTTTTCTATTGATGTTCTTAACGATCGTAAACTGTTGTTTGATTATGGTGAAACAGAGACAGGTAACATCTCCACTCCATTTGTACTTTCGTTGTTAAAAGTTAACAATTTAAAAATGACAGCTCGCGAAACAATGACTTTAATTCATTTCTTGCCATTAATGATTGGAGATCTTGTTCCAGAAAACAACAAAGTATGGGAACTTCTTATAACACTTGTTAAAATAATTGATTTAATACTCTTATCAGAAATAGATGAAGTAAAATTAAATTCCTTGAAGCATTTAATCTCTAAACATAATGCTTTGTTTATAAATATATTTAAAGAGCCTTTGAAACCAAAGTTTCACTTTCTGGTGCATTATCCATCTGCAATTCGAAAGTGCGGGCCACTTAAAATCTTATGGTGCATGCGATTTGAAGCTTTGCATAGACTAAACAAGCAGGCTGCAAAAGCTACGAATTCAAGAGTAAATATTTCGTACACACTTGCGTTCAAAGCTGGTCTTAAGTTTTCTGATACCCTAGTTAAACAAAATTTTTTTGAAAATACTTTTATTTTCGATGAAAAATCAGTTTATACACTCAATTTAAATCGTTCTTATAAAAACATTAACTACAATAATCTAAGCATTGGCCATTGCGAAGTGAAGTGCATATCAAAATTAACATATAAAGGAAAAACATACAAAGAGCATTTCTTTTTAACTAAAATTGCAGAAAAATCACAGCTTTTTGAAATTCAAAAAATATTTATTGATGAATCAAAATATTACTTTCTATGTCAAGAATGGAACATAAAATATTTCAGTGAACATATACAGGCCTTTGTAATAGACAACCGCCAACAAAAAATTTCTTTGCACTCTGTTACTGAATTCAATAATCCACCAATCCACATTCATTATTTACAGAATGGATTAAAAGTGTTTAGGTCTAAAATGATCTAGTTTGTTTGTTTACAAAAATGTACATACAAATACTTTTTAAGTTAAGTTCTTTAATCAACTTTTTATTAATGTTGATATGACGGAAATGTTTATACTTTAATTTTTATGTTAAGTACTTATAAGTATACATAGATGTAAACATATACAACTTAGAAAATAAATTATTTTACTAACGTTATTCATAAATTAAATCTGTTGTTTTATTTCTTATGAGCCTATTATTCAATAAGGATATGGTAAAAGTTTAAGTATATGTACGTAAGTATACGTAGGTATTCGCAAATAAAAATTATTTATGGAACTAAGAATACATAATAAAAAAGTGTTTTATTTTTCAACTTTATCAACAATTAAATCATATAAATTGAACAATACATGAAATGAAAAATACTGTACTATTAAATAAATTAGTGGTTCAATACTATTTTATTAATGTTAATGTACTATTGAAATAATAGTAATTTACTTTAAAAGTAATAGTGCAATACTACTAGATCAATAGTACTGTACTATTAAACCAATAGTAATGTATTATTAAATGAATAGTAGTATACTATTAAGTCAATAGTACTTTAGTATTAAATCAATGGTACTATACCATTAAATCAATGGTACGATACTATTTTATCAATGGTAATATACTATTGAAATAATAGTAATTTACTATAAAAGTAATAGTGCAATACTACTAAATCAATAGTACTGTACTATTAAACCGATAGTAGTGTACTATTAAATCAATAGTAGTATACTATTAAATCAATAGTACAGTAGTATATAACAATGGTACTATACTATTGAACTAATTATGCTTTACTATTAAACTAATAGTACTTTACTATAAATCTTATAGTATTTTACTATTGAAGTAATAGTAATATACTATTGAATCAATAGTACTACAATATTAAATCAATAGTGCTATACTATTACATTATATTCGAAATCAGATTTGTTTTCGAATTTCGAAATTAAGAAATGTTATTATACTATTGAATCAATGGGCACATACCATAGATTTTCAATAATACGCGCCCTATTAAAATAATGTTATTTAATAGGAAATACAATTGTTTCTATAGTATTTCACTATTAAATCAATAGTACAAACACACCATTAAATTAATAATATCAAAACTATTGAAGGAATGGTATACACACCATTGACTAATTTTAATGGTAAAAAACCATTCAAACAATGGTTTTCCCATTGGATTTATGGGATTTTTTCTCTGAAGTAACCGTAATACTAGCGCTTCTAGGAATGCTCATCCATCAGTATACCCTCGAGTCCAACTTCGGCCGTATTGTCAAATACAGAGATTCGTACTTTAGCCGTACTACGCGAATGTGGAATGCCTTACCACACTCTGTTTTTCCTAGTCATTGCAATATTCAGGAATTCAAAACCAATGTGCACCGACATTTCCTTTCAAACCCTCTCTCCTTTTCCTAGTGCTCACACTGTGTCTGCATGATAAGGGTAGTAATATCCCCTTGAGTGTGTGTTTATTATAAAAAAAAACAGTAGTCCTTATACAATTTCTTTGGCCAAAAACCAAAAATTTCAATTTTCTCAAAAACAAACCGATAGATTTTTTAAAATTTTTTCTACAAATTTGTTTCTTAATTAAGCTTCTTTTTTTCTGTACAAGCGCTTATACTGTCACGATAATACTTTATGATCAAAAATATTATTGTTTTTATTTTTCTTTTTAAACAAATATTAAAAGTTTTCTTTTCGAAATTCGATATCTCGTAAATTGATCTTTATTTGTTTACCTACAAAATTGAAATGTAAAACGTAGACATAAATAAGCTCTTAATAACTGCATACCAAAAATATTTAAAAAAAAACTGAAAACATTTTATACATGCAACATTTTGAAATTCAGAGTTTTTGAGAAATCAAATGGCATTTAGATTTTTTAAACCAAACATTTTTGCAGGTACTTTTTTAAAATTTAAAAATACAAGAAATACTTTTAAATATGTTGTAGGGGTCATGACACACCCCCCCCCCCACCCCCCTGGGAGATAATTTGTTTGTTTTTTCGTAGGAATTGCCTTCAATTCAAAACTTATCGTATTGCGTTAATGGATATGACCCCCATTATATTTTGAATTATATATTTTGTGTATATGAAAACAAAATTTGTATTTTACTTCCTTAAGCTTTGTTGCTAAAAGTACTACTTTTAACTGAAGACTGGACCACGAACATAATATGAATCGGATATTCATCCTTATTCCAAAAACACATCACAAATTCATCAACTTTTGACCAATGGACGATCCAGGGGGTGGTCATATGAGCCATAAAGCTTATACAGTTAAGCTGTATAAGTAAAGATTTCATCTCAAAATTTGTTAGTAATTTAACGACATTAACGAAAAAGTGGTTTGCTGTCAAAAACAACTAAAATTATTGTTTTCACTCAATTTAGAATTTGAAAAAAAGTTTAGTCATGCTTTAAATTATTTTCATAAAATTTGTTTCTAAGAAAAAGAACAAATATTCAGGTTCTTAAGAAGAAACCTTGAATAAGAGATCGTTAGTTTGATATTAAGTTTCCTTTAAATTCCTAAAACTAGCCTTCAATTTTATTATTAATTTTTTTGACACACATAGTGATCATTGAAGTGATTTTTACTTGCTACATGTAGGAACTATGTAGCAAGTTTTGCAATAGTTAAAAAATTCGAACTATAGAGCTTTTAATCAAACATGACATTATGATGGTAGAGAAGTCGAAAAAATTGGGTACCCCGTTTATGTCCGTCTGTCTATCTGCCCTCCCCTACAGTGTTGTTTGAAATTAAGGCTTTCAGGCGATTAGCGTAAGGCGTTTTTTTTTTTTTTCATTTTATTAATACGAAAAATAACAGGACTTCCCATAAAAATTTGTTTGTTAAAATATGTGATTTTTTTAAAATTTTCTCTAAATTTTGTATTCTTAATTTGGCTTCTTTCTACAAGAGAAACATTTTTTGGTATTGCTCCAGAAGAGTAACCCTCATAACCTTTAAGTTTTTTTTTAACTTTTCTCAAGAACTAATGGACCGATTTCAATTATCTTCTCTTTTTTGTGCAAGTTCTTGTCGATGATCAAATGATCAAATTGATGATGATTTTTGATGATCAAAAATGTAATTTTTTTTTAATTTTAAAGAATAATATTAGTTTTGTTTACAAAACTCAATATCTCAGAAAGGGGTCAACATTTTTTAACGAAATTAAAATGTATATTTATAAGCACTTTATTTAGTGCTTACCAAAAATATTTTTAAGACAAAATTTAAAATTTAAA
The DNA here is from genome assembly GCA_920104205.1 of Eupeodes latifasciatus. Classification (NCBI taxonomy): domain Eukaryota; kingdom Metazoa; phylum Arthropoda; class Insecta; order Diptera; family Syrphidae; genus Eupeodes; species Eupeodes latifasciatus. The sequence continues at coordinate 42,252,415 of OV049925.1, read as the reverse complement.
ATGATTTTCGAAAAAAAAAATAAGTTAATCTAGAGTTTTTGAGAAATGAAATGGCAATTAAATTTTTGAGAAAAACTTACATATTTTGCAGGTACTTTTGAAGTGAGTTTGCTTTGGATGCTCTAGAACTGAGATTTAAACACGAATTTCAATAATATAAATGTCCCAAAAACTGCAAAAGTGACAGTTTTGTTAAACTAATGACTAAATTCAAGAACCAAACATTTTTCTCTCTACCATTTTTAAGTTCTGTTGACTAAGATCAAAATACGAGTAAAAAAACTGATAGAGATAGTAATAATAGAAAAAAGCCCGACAATTCTTCATATCAGATCCTCTCTCATTTTCTGGATTTTTCAAGTTTTGTAGCGTTCTTCGCATTAATAGAAATGGAAACACCAAAAAAGCTACTTTTCCAAACAGTTTCTTACATTTCTGCGTGAAATGCACCAAAAACCCTCTAAGGTACTGTGATTTAGCTCTTAAATATGGCATATTTAGAAAACTGTTGGAATCTTGGATTGCTTTCATATGTAGCGAGTCATCATAAATTGCTGTACATTGTACAACAGTGTTCTATAATAATTTGGTAATTAAAGTTGTCACTGTGGTACCTGTGGTCTTGGGTTCGATCCTTGCCTATTCCATCTAAAGTTTTTTCACGCGGGTACTGCCTCTTGCGAGGAATTGACAAATTCTCCAAGAGTAATTCTTGTCATGAAAAGTGCTTTCTCAAATTCGGCTTAAAACTGTAGGTCCTCTCCATCCCTGACAACAGTACTCGCACACAGGAATGGTTGAGAGTTGTAAGTCACTGGGCCCTAATTCTCAACGGACTGTTGCGCCACCCAATTTATTTAAAGTTGTCACTTTAGCCCTGGAAATGTGTTAACGTAAGGTTATTTAAATATTGTTAGCTGTGAGTAAAAACTCATCTAAGTGTGTGACCCCCGCCCTGATTAAAAGTCTGGATCCGCCCTTGGTTGTATGTCATCTTAATTTTTCCAATAATGGACAAAGCCTCCCCACACACAAAATTTAACCGATTTATTAACTCGACAGTTGAAAATGTTGACATTTCTCCACGTTTAAAAGTCCCTAAAGAAAGGTTTTGAAATAGATGCCTGTGTGCAATTTTTGTAAAAGTTTACCATAATATTAATAATGACATTTTGTCTAAGATAAAAAGATTTCAAGTCAACATCTTTCTTTGCTCTCAGTCGAAAACCATTTCTTATCAGTTTTTTGTGGATTTTGAAGTATTTCGTGTTATTTTAAAAAGTTGTCAATTAAATTTTTCTTAAAATTAAAACAAAATATTTTGAATATGATTAGATTAAATAAGTTTGATTTTAATAACTGCTTTTGTTCCCGAGATTTTTAGTCGAAAACCAATTTTTACCAATTTTTGTAACATTTGTTGAAAGTTTTTATTTCTTATACAGTAGTACAAAAAATATACCATTTCATTAAATTTTGCATAGAATGAAATAAGTTTGAAATCATTATTTTTTATTTATTCTCGAGATATTGAAATGAAATCTCACAGCATACATATACGTTGTCGTGTGATTGAAGTTATATCGGTTTGTCTTACCGTTTGAAGTTGAGTTTTCATGGCTGACACAAAATTTATTGTTATATGCAATATTATTTCACACAGTTGAGTCTCTTTAATATGCAAAGAGCAACATAACACAATCTATAGATTTTATAGATCTAGTTTCAAAGTAATTAATTTTTTTATTTCTTCTTTGCATTGATAACGGACATTATAAATTAAAAAAAAAAAAAAAAACATCTATCTAAAAAATCTCAAAGAATAAAAATCTAATTCCCACCTTTTCACCACAATGTCTTACTGTTCGTCGCTGATAGAAAAATAAAATGAAACAAAAACTATATACGTACAACAACATCCTGTGACCCTTAATGGCCCTCATTAGTTGAACGTTCACTTGTCCTAAATTAAACTTTTACACTTCCAAATATGGCTTCGTTGCTTTAGGAAGGTTAGGTACTCGTATTTATTTGAAAGAATTAAACTTATTGTATCTTACTACTTATAGGAATAGCCTACCAACAAGTTCAGTTCACATGCTCCACAAACAAGCGGACGAAAAACATCGCCCTACCGCTGCCACTTCTGCTGCCGTTGTCGATGCCGTTTGCCACTGCCACTAGATCGGCTCAAACGTGACATTATCAATGAATGTCAATGTATTCATCGATTGAATCACTAGACCAGCCAGAAAGACCACAACTGTATATTTCACCTCACTTATTCACTCTCCTAAGCAAAACGCTATCATTTTGGATCGCATTGTCGTCCGTCTGAAGCTGGATGGAGGTCTTATGCATGTGCTGTCCTCTTCCAAGCTCCTGTGATGTGTTCTGTATTCTGTTTCTGTCCCTGCAGACCTGGAGCATGGCAGTGTCAAGTTGCAACAAATTAGAAATATTTTAAATGTTCCACTCTAAAGTGTCTCTTACACGATTCCAATTGATTTGCCTATCGCAGAGCAGTAATCTGAGCCTGGGCAAGCATAATGAAGCAGGCGACCATCATTGCAGGGACCATCATAGAGCTCAGAGCCACTTGCCTCTGATGTGCCTCTACTATACGAGTACATATTATCTTCATGCTGTTTTGCTGAGGTTCATTCGTTTGTTCTATGAGGCAGGCTATCTACTGAAGGAGAAGCCATTATTTTGGCCTCCAATCGTCGTCGTCGACATTGTTGTCGGCCAAAGCGGTAGCGGGCGGTTTCTATACTGCTGCTGTTAGTGGTGCTGTTGATGTTGCGGCATCAGTGTGTGACAGTCAAATCAGCTCCGAAATCTTAATAGAGTTCCAATGTCCTATTCAATTTCATTGCACGACTCGGTCTTCAAATAAAGCGAGGCAGCTCTAGAGCTCGAGCAATGCAATGGATTGAAGTAGTTTAAAATGGTTTTGTTAGAAGTTGAAGAGTGGTCTTAACAATTGGTTGACTTGAACTGCTCTGCTAGGCTGCCGTTAGTACCTTTATAAGAACGTACATGCTTCTTGACTATATTTACCTACATCAAGTGGTGTTGAAAGAATTAGAATTTTATGTGAAATAGTTCTTTATTACATTTGGAGATATAAATCGAATGTAAGTTGTTTTCAATTTTATGTCATTTTACTTTGATGTTTCTTCGATTGAAATTGTTTATAGGTAGTTAAAGGATGGGATTAAAGTTTAAGATAAACTCATTAAATAAATTGGGTGGCGCAACAGTCCGTTGAGAACTAGGGCCTAGTGACTTACAACTCACAACCATTCCTGTGTGCGAGTACTGTTGTCAGGGATGGAGAGGACCTACAGTTTTAAGCCGAATTTGAGAAAGCACTTTTCATGACAAGAATTACTCTTGGAGAATTTGTCAATTCCTCGCAAGAGGCAATACCCGTGAAAAAACTTTAGATGGCATAGGCAGGGATCGAACCCAAGACCTCTCGCATGACAGTCCAACGCACTAACCATCATGCCACGGGTACTACTAAACTCATTACTCATCATCAATTAGATGGTGAAGAAATGACTGCCGACAGCGGTGTGGTGGCTCAGTAAGTATTGCTGACTCATAAGAACATACACAAATAATAAAATTTAATAATTTGTTTATGACTTCGAAAGTCTTGTATAGTTCCTCATCAAACTTTTTTAATGTTGACAATGTTGTTGAAGTCTTCGTCAGCCTCTTCTTAAGAAATAAATATTTATAACAATATCATCTTCTTTTTAATTTCAATAATGATACAAATCCACTTGCGTTCTCAAATTTATTGAAAATGTAAAAAAGTTGGAAGCACAGCCCTCTCTAAATTACGAAAAAACTGTTAATTATAAAGAAATTTGTTAAAAATTCGAAAAATCAATAAAAGTGCGTATACGCCCCATGGTACAACACAAATTTGTAAAATACCATAGGCTGTACTATTAGCGTGGAATGTTTATAGATTGAGTCAAAAGAAGAAAAAAATGACAAGGATTGGAAGGTCTTATCTTTTGTGTTACTTACTTACTTACTATTAAGTACAGAGATTTCATTCATTGGCCGCACTTCACGAATGTGGAATGCTTTACTCGACTTATTGTAATATTTCCCAGTATTCTTTTAGATCCTAGCCACCTTTCCTATAATTGCTCACACTATGTTCTATTATAAGAGTATTCATAACCCCTTGAGTGTAGGTACACACAGTTTTTGTCTGAGGTTTCCTAAGAAAATATTGTGTCATAAACCTTATAAGATCCAGCAGTTTCCTTCAAACTATTATTTCTCTTAATTCAGTATTTGTATAGTAAGCTCAAGAATTTTGAAAGCAAACATTTTATCGGTACCCTTAATTTCATAAGCAGTAACATAGAGAAACTATATAAACTAAACTACTTAAAAATAATCTAACATTTTTATATACCTACCTTTCTAAAAACTCCTTTATTTTTTATTGTGAGTAAAATCTCAAATACCGAGTTTGAAATACAGTTTTAAGACAGAGAGTTGAGGGCTTATTTTTGGCGTGAAAGGAAACCAGTTGATATTTAAGTTGTAGATAGTCTTAGTAAAGGTGATAGCAGGAACGTTCGTCTGCCGGCACGTATAGGGGCCGCGTTTCTAAGGAAAAGTGCATCAAAAGTACAACTTTTCAAAAAATTGAAAAAGGGAGGGAAAACACTTCAAATGCATTGCACCTTGACGCCTATGACTCGATGATCTCAAATATGGTTTCGACATACGTGTAGGTGGCTGCATTTGTCCTGCAGAGGTTGCCAAAAACGATTTTTTTGTTGGCGCTTTTAGACTTTTGGGAATTCACTTGAAATTGGTCTCATCCGAAGCCCCAACTCCCTGATTGCCAATATGTATAATATGACAGACGTCTACGTGGCCACATTTTCCCGCAGACGTTGCCGAAATTGCGTTTATTTTGTCGTTTTTGGACTTTTAAAAAATCACTTGAGATTCGAAAGCCCTTGACTTCCAGAGTTCGAATATGAACAAGACAGACGTGTAGTTGGCCGCATTCTCCAGATACACGCGATTAAAATCGCGTTATCTTTAGATAACAGACGTAGCCCGATAAAAATATCGCAATCGAAAGCTCTCAAAGCTTGCAAATTCTTTATAGTATTTTATCAATTGTATTGCAGAGGTAATTTCATGAAATAATTGCAAGTTAAAAAGGGTTTCACTTCTAAATATAAAATTGTAACTGACAGAAGTTTAAAATCAACAAACTGTTCAATATCGCGATTTAAGTCGCGATTGCTAATATGTATGTTATCAATTAATATGTAGAGGTAATGTCTTGAAATGTATATATATATACTTTGAATTATTTATTTATTCAATTACGTTAAATACTAACGCTAGGTTTACAAACAAAACTTATATCTAAAAAAAAAAAATTATATATATAAATATATTCTATACATTAAAATATACTTTAAACATTACTAATAATAATATGACACATAAAGGTAAGAATTATTTAAATAGTGAGAGAAAAAATGAATTTTGAAGCTATCTGATTTGATATTTTGATCATAGATAGAATTTAAAAGAAATTTATTTTCATTATATATGCTTATTAAGACAGTATTTTATTAAGACAGTATTTATTTTAGTATTTATTGTGTGTTCGTAGTCCGGAGTAAATACGTCTAATGGTATCTGATATTGCTCTACAGCAGCTAAGATTACTGTTTACTCTGTATCCCAAGTATTTAACATCCTTCACATACACAATTTGCTCGTTATCAAGAACAACCGGGGGAAAATCTACGGGATTGAGCTCTACTCTAGAGCACAACATTGCAACAGACTTGGCAGGGTTAAGTTTCATACCATTATCATTAGACCAAGTATGAATATTGTTTAAATCTTCATTTAACCATTCTATACAGTCCTCCATCAGACCAATTTTACGAAAGATGTAAAGTACCACATCATCAGCGTATAAATGAATTTGGCAATTACAAATGACATCGGGAAGGTCGTTTATAAATAGCGAAAATAATAATGGACCTAAAACTGAGCGCTGAGGTATACCTGTATTAGTAACAATCGGGTTAGATGTACCAACTTCAGTTTGTATTCGTTGTACTCTATTTTTTAGATAGTTGCACAGTAGAGCTAGCGCAGTGCGAGCAAAATTAAAATTCCTCTTTAGTTTAGAGAGAAGGATAGAATGGTCAATGCAGTCAAAGGCCTTACAAAAATCAAGTACTACCATGACGCCAAACTTATCGCAGTCCAAAGCAAATCGGATATCTGAAGTAACTTTTATTACTGCGGATTCACAGCTGTGCTTGTTGCGAAAACCAGATTGCCATTGTGAAAGTAAAGTGTTTTCATTTAAATAGACTTGAATTTGATCGTGTATTATTTTTTGAAATACTTTACACAAGAAAGATAAAATACTAATAGGCCTATATTCAGAAGGATTGGAAGGGTTTGTTTTTTTAGGAACCGGTATAACGCTAGCATTTTTCCACACATCAGGAAATTCAGTGCTGTAGATACAAAAATTAAATATGTGAAGTAAGTAGTTCATTATGACAGGCAATATGAGCTTTAAAAATTTCGGCGAAATATCATCAGGACCAACAGCATTTGATTTAATCGATTTAACGGAATCAAATAATACGTTAGCACTTATACAGTCAAAAGAGAAAGAACTTTCACTCTCAGACAAATTAAAAGTATCTTGAGTAATACGTGTACCTGTCAAATTCAGAAGCGCTAAAAGGACATTTACTTTTATTTTTGTCTTCTTTAACACCAATTTTTTTCAAATTGCCCCATAGTTCCTTGGAGCTAAGGGAAGGATGAATCTTGTCTAATAAATAAGCACGTTTAGAGTTACGGATTAGAGAATTAACTTTGTTACGGGCAAATATAAACTGTCTTTAATTATACTCTGTTGGATTGTTCTTAAATCTCCGGAAAAAACGCTCCCTTTCCCGAATAAGCAATTTAATGTTGTTGTTAAACCAGGGGCATCTATTAACCTTTAATTCTCTAGTAATTATTGGGACATAGTTATCATACAGACAAGTTAAAAGATTATTAAACAATGACACTTTAGTATTCACATCTGGTGAAAAATAAATCTCATTCCATTCCAGACTCCTGAAGTTCACCTGTATATCTTCATAATCAAAGCCACGATACGACCTGTAACTTACTGGCGAGGGATGTTTGTTCTGTCTACATCAAACTCATAGGAACAAAAAATGAAATCATGGATGAAATCGGAAGTTGGTCTGATTTGATCATTTCCTAGAATTCTACGCCTAGAGCTTGTCAAAAACATGTCTAGTAAAGATGGATTTACATCTGACTTAAAACAAGTTGGCCAATGGGTATTAACAACTGATAGACCCATTACATCACAGAAATGTTTAAATAATCTCGTTATACTGTTGTTGTGTAGAAAGTTCACGTTAAAGTCGCCCCCAATTAATATGTCACCGTATTTCGGACCCAGTCTAAGTAGTGTTTCTTCCAATTCACGCAGGTTTTCTTCCCTAAACATGTTAGGTGGACTATATATTACTACTAGTAAATTCTTTTCAACCGAATTCCTAACTTCAACACAAATAAAATCAATATTAGACACAATTGACCTAAAAACTGTTGAAGCTGATATATGCTCGCGTATATATATACATACACCACCCCCACTCTATCTTTACGATCATTTCTGTGAATGTTAAAACCAGGCAAAGCTACTAGTGCATCTGGAATATTGGTATTAAGCCATGATTCCGACACCATAACAACATCCACCTTAGATGTACTAAACATTTGATACAACATAGAATATTTAGCTCTAATGCTCTCAGCATTCAAACAACATACACTGAGCCCATCAAACGCACCACACATCACATTTAGAACGCTCCTTACGTTATCAGGATCTGTACCAAAAGCCATATTTAATTAAAGAAGGATTTAAAATAACCATCACCGCCAACCTTGAAGAGGAAAAAATTTGAACTAAAATATTAAAATCTAAAAAATAAGAAGGAAATACAATAAATAAATTTAAAAATTTTAAGAGAAACATATATAAAAATCGAATAAAATACATTTGAATAATCATAATAGGTACTAAATAATATAAACTCTGCTTAAGAAATTCAAATGAAAGTGAAAAGCAAAAAAAAGTATGTAGATTAGAATGTAAATATGAAAATAACTAATAAGATTCGTACGTTAAACTCCAGCAACATCAACAGCATAATCATCAGCAGCACCACCATCAGCATCAATATCCACACCACCAGCAACAGCACAAGAAGTTCGAGCAGAGACAGCAACAAACTCTTGGCCACATACAATGGCAGCAGAAGCAACAACAACATCAGCAATTATGGAATCGCCATTCGAAGAGATCACTTCAATATCATTATCTCCCTTTTTGCCAACAACAACAGCTGCAGAATCAACGGTATCAGTTGTAGGTATACCACAACTATCGTCTAAAGAGCAAAACACTTCGAGAGAATTCATGTTTGTTATACAAATAGGCTTTTTGTTTTCCTCATTAGTTTGTCTAACATAGACCCTCCCTCGCCTAGTAAACACAGAGTGCAAGAACCCGTTCTTCTTGAGTTCACTGGCCTTACGAAAAATTGCATGATTGTTTTTCGTTAAGCTTTCATAAACACACACAAACTTATTTCCTTCAAACCCTAGGTCATTTAATGTAACAGCTCTGGAATTTCGTTTATAATATGCCGTTGCATTTGTCAAAACATTAATTTTATCTTGCGCGTGCGGTAGCTTAATAATGATCGCACTTGTTGTTGTTTTATTTCTCGGTTTAGTGCGGAGAATGTGAATCGGTACAGGTGGTGAATAATTTATCAAACTGCAATAACGTTGAAAAATACTCTCAAGACTATATACTGGTTAATAACTGGTTAATTGGACTGTTAGAACCATAGTTTGATCGGCTAAGATTTGCTCGAATTGGCACTCGATTTCTAAAGTAATTTCGGCTTACATTAAAGTGGAATCGACACAAAACTGATGGAGATGAAATGGATCCATTCAGAATTCCAACAATAAAGCAGAGTTGCAAATACTTACGGTGACTAGTAAGCGATGGAAGACCTATAAGTTGTTGCCTAACGGAATAGGAAGGCAAAGCTAATTCATGTGTCTGTGGGAGAAATCGTAAAATAAATCTTAGGAATCTTCTTTGAACACCTTCAAGTCTATGGATATGATTCGAGTAATAAGGGGCCCAAACTATACAACCGTATTCAAGGACTGATCTGACAAACGATACATACAGAGTTTTAAGGACATAAGGATCTCGGAATTTCCTGCAAAATCTTTTTATAAAGCCTAGTGTCTTATTAGCTTTTTTCACAATGTGGTTGAAATGGTCAGTAAAAGACAGTTTTGTGTCCAAAATGATACCTAAGTCTGAGAAGTGAGTCAATTTTTCGAGGTTTGAAGAATTTAACCTATAGTTATAGTCAAAAATACTGTGTTTACGTGTAAAACTCATCGTTTTACACTTATCAATGTTTAACAATAAACGATTTGTATTGCACCATTCCCATAGACGAAGTAGGTCATCTTGTAATAGTTCGCAGTCCGTTAAGGAATTAATTTTTCGAAATATTTTCACGTCATCAGCGTATATTAGCGTCATAGAATTTCTTAAGATAGATGGGAGATCATTTATAAACAGAACAAATAACAATAGACCAAGGTGGCTACCCTGAGGTACACCAGAATTGACAATAAACGGATTGGAATAGTCGTTTTTGAACACAACACAATAATATCTGTTTGTTAGGTAAGAAGATATCCATGCTATTAGTTTATCATTTAGTCCAATTTTTTCTAATTTCCCTAAAAGTACTTTATGGCTAAGTTTGTCAAATGCTTTGCTAAAGTCTGTAAATACACAGTCAACTTGTTGTTTAATTTCGAAAGTGTCAATACAATATGTTGTAAATTCGAGTAGATTTGTAACGGTCGATTTTTTTTTCACAAAACCATGTTGATTGTCACAAAAAACAGAAGAACAGTTAAAGGAAAGAATATCACAAACAATGGCTTCAAACATATACAAAAAATACAAAGGGTTTAGCTTCTGAAAATAACTCTCCAAAATTCAGGCGTCGAAGTTTAGCCAAACTTAAAAAAAAACCCAACATATTCGAGGAAATTATTATTACTGTATCGATTTATATAAAGTTTCAATCTCTTAAATTGTACCTTATTTCAAATGATTCAACTGCAGACGTGATATTATCTCTTCAATTTAAAAACGCAATTTCTAAGGTATACAAAATGTTCATAGAAAAATTATTTTAAATTTTTCTAAGTAATTATAATGATTAAAAAATTATATTTCAATTTCGTTTTTTAAAGTAATAACTTCAAGTATTTTGAGAACAATATTTGTCAGTGTCCTTAATTTCATAACGAATAAAACAGAGTAGCCAAATGAAATAAATTACTAACAGAAATAATCGAACAACAAATTTAATGCACCTAAAATCTCCATAATGTCAAATGTTTTTTTTTGTTTGTTCTTAAGTAAAATCTTGTATACCGAGTTCTTACAAATACAAGTTTATAAAAGAATTCTTTTTTTCCCGCCCAGACAATATAAAAACTTGAATTTTAGCCAATTTCCGCACCTTATTTTTGTATAATAAGACCTGTCACTCATCAATCTTTTTAGCAAAATTATATTATATTCAGCCATTTTAAAAAATCACCCCTTTTTTAGGGCAAAGATAAATACATGGTTGCTAAGTATAGAGAGTGTTGAAACAACTCACGCTGCATTATTAAAACTCCATTAACTACTTGGTCAATTCCTCAAAATATATCTAAAAATATATATGCGTATAATGCATTCTCTACTTAAGACCTGAAGAAATGAAGAATTCAAACTTATTCCTGGAATTCCATTTTGTTTTTGTTCACAAAAAGAAATAAAGAATGGGAAAAAAACAAAATATAATATTCTCCGAAACAAAGATATTAATGAAACCATAATAAATAAAGTGAAGACCCTAATTAAATGAATATAAATGAAATATTCAGATCCATTAATTTCAGACCATCAGGAACCCCATGCGGACAAGAACATACCACGATGAACGCATCATAAGAGCTGAAGCTATAACCTATAACACAAGACGTGAAAGACAGAAAGGCCATCAAAGACAGACAAATACAGTGGTTGATGCGTTCGAACTTCGAAGAGAGAAAAACGCCATAGCTAACATTTTAATTTACGATTGCGCGTCCAACTGTTACTAAAGATCTTTTGAATAATAATTTGCTCGTTTTTGATGCCCAAAAATGCATCCGCGTATACTCCTGAACCTACACACAAAAATAAAAACAACAACCCTCCCCTCTGTCCATCATGTTAATACCTATATAGCATATGAATAAAGTCTTAAACAAAAACTACCTATAGCTAATGGATTCCTAACGTATCAATGCATCAGACCATCATCATCAGGGAAGGGAAACTATAACATTCCACAAATTGAGTTTGAGTTTTGAGAGTCCAAGAGTCTGATGGTCTGCCATTAAACATCGACGATGACGACGACCGACGCACGGTGGCGGCAGCGGCGGCGGCTGTGGTTGGCCATCATTTTCTATATGAAAACGATGCACATCTCTATATATGTTGCGTTCCTAAAGTATATCTGAGGCCTTTTTAGGTAATCAACAACCAACGGTCAAACGGACAAAATGAACCCCATGATGCTCTATAGATATAAAAACGGGCATAGGAATCGGTAAATAAGGCTCAGCGAGGGCTCGGCCATCATTAAAATCCGCTTTACACTGATTAGTTGAGGGTCAATTTTGTTCGTTGTTGTTGTTGTTGTTGTTATTGGTTGTGGCTTAGTTATATCTTCGCTACGTCTTTCATTTTGAATCTTCCTGCTTTAAAAAAAAAAAAACATATGTATATATATAAAGGTAGAAGATGTGTTATGGGTATAAGGAACCTGAATTTAAAGTTTTATGTAAGTTATCTACCTTTATACCATACCTAAGTTATATAAACGAAGACCAAACATCACTATTCGTATATCTTCTTCTTGTTCTTGTTCTTTTTCTCTCAGGGCAGAAGATTTGGCTCCCAATTTAAAATTCCCTCGAAAACGATGATGATCATGAGATGAAGATGATGATGACGAGATGAGAATAAGAGACTTTAATGTAAGCGGGTTTTGAAAACGAAACGTAACGAAACAACAGCAGGCGATATGGCGTTGAATTAAAAATGGGTTCTTGGGAAGATTGTTTAAATTCAACCAAACAAATCTGTAGCCTTCTTCGTCGTTGACTTACGATAATCGAAAATAAAAACCAAACTAACTCCTGGAATGGATAATTATAGGTGACCATATTTGTTTAGGGATAAAGCCGAAATTTGAAGTTCATGTCAGGAGGATATTGAAGAACGGAAACAGTGACAGAAAATAACCATTTTCATATGAAATTAGAAAATATTACAAACTATGCATTTTTAATTTGGTGTAGGTACGGAGTTCCTAAAGTCCATATACCTTAAGAATGATATAATCTAAAAATGAAGAGCCCTTCTTAAATGTTTACAGTTTTAAAATATCTTTATATAAAAGTTCGGTAAAATTGTAAATTGTCCGTTCTTCAGCTTTTAAATCTAATTTTCACAACTCGGTCCTGAAAAATAAAGATACTGGACCTTTCATACTTTTCAGGGAACGGAGATAATAACTTTGAAGGAAAAATTAGAGTGCTGGCTTTTAGCTTTCAACTCGGAGGCTACCTTTATCAAGCAAATTGTCGGATTCGGGGCTTCGAAAATTAAAGACTGATTGCTTAAAAATCTCTTCACCTCAACACTGTTTGATTCGGGTTTTGGGCTGGATCATGGCGGTATAATTGGACCTTACTTGTTGAATAATGAGGCTGGTACAACTATCACGTTGAATGGAGTGCGCTACTGAGCTATGATTAGTATATACGAGTATATTGATGTGAACGAGTCTGATTTTCAACAAACAACGTGCCCAACAAGCTACTAAACCATCGAACTTTTTGAAAAAAAGTTCCCTAACTGTGTTAGTTCTTAAAAAAGTGGTCACAATTGGCTACTAAGATCTTAATTCAACACCTTTTAACTTTTTTCTTTGAGATATATTGGATGTATACCAATGCCATACAATCCATTCAAGGTTTTAAAGCCGTAAATGTGAGAAATAGTCAAGGAAATTTTCGTACAAAGAAAGATTATTGCGTTTGAAATTTCAAAAGTATCTGATCGGGTTTGGTATCAGGCCCTCTTGTAGAAAATTGCTTGCCTTTGGATAAATCCCACCTTCGTTGGACTAGAAATTACTTTTGAGACCGTCCAATAAAAGTATTATTGGATGGGCACAAGTCTGAAAATCACAAAATAAATCCTGGTGTACCTCAAGGCTCTGTTTTATCTCCGACACTCTTTCTTATCTGTATTAATGATCTATGGTGTACAACTTCCAATTGAATTAATTGTTTCGCTGACTACAGTGCACTTAGCTTTCCAAAATCCTTTACAGACTCACATCCCTCTTTTTCGGATGTGGAACTGCAACGAAAAAATATGATAATCTGATTTAACTGCGTATGCAGCATTGTGCAATGGGGAATAAGGAACATAGTGGAATTTATTGCTTCGAAAACCGAATGCTGTCTTGTATATTGTTAAAGTGAGATACACCTCATCAATTACTATTATCTACGACGCGATGTCGTCAAAAACCCAAGACATTGGGAAATTTATCTTCTAGATCCAAAGCTTGAGTATAACTCCCATCTGTAAGTTTGTGCTCCAGTAACACACTTAAACCTCATTGACAGTATATACAACGAAGAGCTTTTTAAAATGATTGGTGACAATAAAATCATAAACTCAATTATGTCACTCGAACATCGTCGGAATATTTCTTGCCTCACCCTCTTTCCCCATATTTAAACGGCCAAGTATAGGCCGTTGCATCCCTCCCTTTAAACACTTCAACTGTAATACTCGCGCTTCTCAGAATGGTCATCAATTTACCCTTGAGTTCAACTTCGGTCGTGCTGTGAAGTACGGATATTTGTTCTTTAGCCGTACTACGCGAATCTGGAGAAGTGCTCTATTACACTCTACTTTTTCCTATCAGTGCAATGTTTAAGAATTAAAACCTAATTTTTTTCCACATCTCCTTAATAACACAGCACGAATAAAAAAATAAAGTTTAATATAAGAAGAGGAGTTAAACAAGGAGATCCGCTTTCACCACCTTTATTCAGTTTTCTAAGGCATTTTTCAAAAAAACTAACTGGAAATCAAAATATATAATAAGGATATGTGGACAAGTTCTTAACAATTTAAGATTTACAGACGATATAGTTCTTATTTCTACAAAAACTACACACATTCAAGACATGTTGACATAGAACTAACAACCTTGACTTCCAATAAACCAATCGAAAACTAAAGCTATGATAAATCACACAAAAGACGATATAACCTTGGACGAAGACAAATTTGAGTGCGTAGAAGATTACATTTATTTGGGACAGCTAAAATCATTTAAGGACCAAGAAAATAAAGAAATTAATAGATGGTGGTTAGTTGGACTTTCATGCCAGAGGTCTTGGGTTCGATCCCTGCCTGTGACATCTAAAGTTTTTTTTTCACGGGTACTGACACTTGCGAGGAATTGACAAATTCTCCAAGAGTAATAATTCTTGTCATGAAAAGTGCTTTCTCAAATCGGCCGTTCGGTTTCGGCTTAAAACTGTAGGTCCCCTCCATCCCTGACAACAGTATTCGCACACAGGAATGGTTTAGAGTTGTAAGTCACTAGGTCCTAATTCTCAACGGACTGTTGCGCCACCTAATTTATTTATTAATAGAAGCATCACCAATAGCTGGAAACAATTCTGGAGCTTTAAACAAATTTTACAATTGGACCAAAGTGCAGACACAATGAAATATATCTTCGACTCTGCGATTCTACCGATCCTTACTTACGGACTATAAAACAATAACCTTGACTGTAAAAACACTTGATCAGCTAAGGATAAGTCTGACCAAAATGAAAAGAAAAATCCTAAACATACGACCAAGTCAAAGGGTACGAAATGAAGATATGTAAAATAGAACCAGAATTATTGACGTCATAAATAAAAGAAGAAGGCTGAAATGGAGCTGCGCAGGACTTCAGGACCAAAGATGAATGGATGGAATTACAACAAAATGGAGGCCCAGTGACGGATTTAGGCTTGCTGCCGCCCTAGGCCCCGTTCGATGCGCCGACCTTATTGTTAAATTTTATTTCATAAATTTGTATCCAATATTTTTTTTTTTTTAAATAACTTTATTTTATTGAAGTATAATTTAAAAATATAATTAATTAACATGAAAGATTAATAAGTTATAATCCTTAGATAGACAAATAATAAATATTTTTTTTATATATTAATCAATTCAAAAATTTTCAAATTTGAATAAACATTCTAGAAGACTCCGGGAATGCAATACATGGCATCTTCTATTTTTGCTAAGGAATCTTTGAATTGATAATGGAAATTAATACATTCATTGTCTAACGTCTCTTCCAAATAGTCAGGATACTTATTGACTAGTTTATTGGCAAGATTTTTCAACTCGTTTGTATCTATTTCACATTACTTGTCGAAAAAATTAAAGTGTTGGTAAAGTGTTTCAGATGCACTTTTACGACCGGCTAATTGTAGACTAAGAGTGTCTAAAATAGAGTAATAAACATTTGTGCGAACATTTTCTGGTCCAGAAAAAGGTGGTCTTTCATTTACCCGTGAGTCATCTGGCTGCATTTTTCTGGTGGCGACGAGTATCATAACGATAATAATCCTGAAATCCAGATAGTGCTTTAGCTTTTTCTTCATATTCAGAAAATTGTCTGTCTCTCATGTCTATAGATCTGCACAACGGATGATAAATCAGCTTGAGATTCTTGAAGTTTCTTACTAGCAGCATTTAAACGACCTAAAATTATCTTTCTAAATGTTCTAATTTTCGCTGCAATCTCGTAGCTTCAGATCGCGTAGTCGGTTTCTCATCTTTGCTTTCGGCAATAAATTCCAGTGCATCAATTATTGCAGACCACTCTTTTTCTAATGCGTAACATGCATCATGTCGAGCAGACCAACGAGTTTGAGAAAGAC
This sequence comes from Eupeodes latifasciatus, assembly GCA_920104205.1. Classification (NCBI taxonomy): domain Eukaryota; kingdom Metazoa; phylum Arthropoda; class Insecta; order Diptera; family Syrphidae; genus Eupeodes; species Eupeodes latifasciatus. The sequence goes on along the minus strand of OV049925.1, from coordinate 42,236,149 downwards.
TCTTAATTCTTAAATTTGTACGCTGCACCAAGATTTCCCAACGATAAGCAGATATAGTAAAGAAATTGTATAGTTCTTGTAAAGTATTTCTAGAGACTTTAACAATACATCCTTAATATCTTTAGCTTTATGGCCGATATTTGGTAGAAATTCTAGAAACCTTTTAACAATTTCACCGTTATCACGTACATGCATATGGTATAATTATAGTAAGCTGATCGACATGTGCTAAATCAGGCGTAGAATCTACAATTATACCAAAATACTTAGCAGATTGCACTTCACTAGAAATTGGTTGTAGTACTTTATTTTGAATCAACAATATAATTTCTTCATAGATTGTTTTAGATAAACACGATGTATTCCCACTACCAGGGTGTGCATTCAATTTTAAATGTTCAGATAAAAATGGAACAAATTTAGCAAGGAGTCATACTGTTCCTAAAAAATTCCCATTATGAGGATCTCCTATTCGTTCTGAATTTACTCGAAATGGCAGGCCTCTTATTGCTAGTGATCTAATAATTGGAATTGCTCGGTAAAAAACTTGTTTCCATTATTTCTTCATCGAGTTGTTTTATTAGATTTTGATCAACACGCCCGTGAACTACTGCTCAAGCTTTAAAATGACTAACTTTAGTTTTGTGAAAGTCAGATGCGTGCTTTTGATTTTTTCCAGTCACGGAATCCTTCGTCAGTAAAAGCATTCATTTCACCACTTCTACCAAATAATAAGCATGGAATACAAAATACAGAGCCTTTAGTTTCTAAATAAATCTACCACTCACGGCGTTGAATCGCTCCATTTTTGCGTACGTTGAAATAAACTTTTGAAACAATACCTTGTTTTATCACTATAAACATTTCTAGAATTTTTAAAGTCTGCATCATCAGTATTACTGATCCCTGCAGATACAAAAACAAAGAGATGAGGTGAGATTTTTCTATCTTACAGTTCTGTTTTGTTTGTTATCGCAATTTCAAATTTAACGTAGATTTTCTAGATTGAATTTTTAAATTGGCAAACAGAAGTTATGATTTTGGATGCGTTCCGAAACTTTAGACCGAAGATATATTTGTGCCTTTCATTAAGGTATGTTTAAATGTAGAAACGCTTTCAAGTGTTATGCATTTCATAAATTTTGCCGCCTTTCAAATTATGCCGCCCTAGGCCTGGGCCTCACGGGCCTAGGCGTAAATCCATCACTGTTGAGACCAGAGAACAAATTAGCACAAATTGGTACAACAAAGCCAAAAATAGAAACACATGGAAGGAGGATTATGCCAATAACCAAAATTATTAACTTTTCAAAGTTTTCCTAACTGTTTTATTTTAAATTCAATACACAAAATTTAAATTTATAATTGCATAGTTTTATTTTAATATTGTTAGTTTTTTTTTCTTTTTAATTTTTAAATTTATTTTTCGTGTAACGCTTTAAAACATTTAGTTAATAATATTGTAAATAAATAAATGTAATCATCAAACTAACTAATAATAATAATAATAAAAACAATAATTTATGCTTGTAAGAATTGAAGTCTTGAATATATACTTAAGTTCTTCTAAGATCTGTGGAGGAATAATAGACCACGCCTCTTATAGACAATTTTTACATTGATTTGTCTTTTTTGGTTTCAGAAACTTATGAAAAATGCCAACTTCTACTTTCTCTTAACGCTGGTTTAAGAATCGATTTTACCTTAAAAATATAAAAATGTTTAATTTTTATTAAACTTCACTGAACAAAACTTAATCTCCAAAAATATTCTACCCAAAAGCTGACTTTCGTTAAAAGAGTTAATACAGAACAAATGGTCACCATGGGTTGTGTTAGGTATGGAAGGATCATTTATGTATGTATATATACTTTAACCCCAGCACAGAGTCCAAAAGACAGAATGCAATAATTTAACGATTTCATTTCGGACTTTTCAAGCTGTTCTCATTGCAATTTGCTCAAAAATCCGACCAAAAAATATACAAATAAAAAAATAAGAAACAAACAAACAAATTTAAAAAAAAAGTAAAAACAAATCCAAACTGAAAAGATATAATATTTATGAGGAACAGATACTTTTTCTTGCCGCGGGATACCGGCCAATAACATCATTATAAAACCACAGCACCACATCAGCCATTCGTGTTTCGTTTAAGGTTTTTGATTTCGATTTTGATTTTGTATTTTTATTTTGTCTGTTAATTAATTTTTGTTGGTTTGGTTTATTTTGTATTTTTAACGAATTCAACTGGAATAAGTTGTGTCCATATTAAGCTCTTAATTTGTGGCTTGAAATGCGCGCTGATGTCGCGGCGAAATTAATTATGGACTTTTAGCCAATAAAGTTTCAGATCAGTCTCAACGTTTTCGTCGTTGTTTGTATGTATTTTTGTTTTTGCCAATTGAAATTTTATTTTCAGCTTAAAGATTAACAGTCATATAAATATTTTAGATTTTGTTTTTATATTCTTTTTAAATCAGTTAATTTGTGTTCGGCTTCTTTTTTTGTTTGTTGAAATTAGCATGCGGTTATGGCTTTTAGATTTACCAATAATTTACGACCGTTAAAACAATAAAATTATTTTGTTTTTTTTTGTCTGTTTTTGATTTAAGAAACAGGAAATTTTTTGAAATTTAAATTGTTTTAAAATCAAATCGAAAAATAATAAAGTAATAAAGTAATAATTTGATTCAGAACATAAAAATAAATAACAACAAATTTTAATGAAGTTGATAAAATTAAGCGCCCAATAGAATTTTTAAGTTGTATATTAACAATTTAATTAAATTGAAAAACATTTTACGAGTTTTTTTTTTTGTTCATACAATATTTAAAGCCATATAAAATATTTAATACAAATTTATGTATGCATAAATAGTTTTATTAGATCTGAAACCAAAATATTTCTGTTACAATTTATTTCAAAATATTCATTAATGAAGTTTTTAAGAATTTTAGAATTTAGCAAAATTCTTACTTTAAATTAACAGTAAAAGAAGTTAATTATATAAATATATGTATTAAGATATTGTTTGCTAGACTGAAAGGGTCTATTCTTTATTGTTATAATAATTTTAACAAATATACTTTTAAAAATCCAATAATAATCGTAACGGGTTATCCATTTTGCGGTTTCAAAAGTATAGGCATGGAATTCAAAATCTGTCAGTTGAAAGTCTGATATTTACCAAAATGAATGTTAACGCTTAACTATCGCACAACGCATACAAATTGTTAAAACCTACTACAAAAATGGTGTTTCTGCCACAGCCGCACGTATCATGCTTTAAGAGGAGATAATGGTTAGCATAATCGTCAAACTACGCAAGAAATTGGCGAAATTGTGTAGAAATTTGAAGAGTTTGTATTGGTTAAAGATATTGTGAAGCTAACCTCTGTGCAACATCGTTTCGCTCGTACTACTGAAAATATCGCTGCTGTAAGTGAAAGTGTTGCCGAATACCCGAAAGTGTCGATTTCTCGTCGTTCTCAGAAATAAGAACTGGCTTACGGCACATTGAGGCATATTTTGCATTTGGATATCTACACCTACATTCGTATTTGGGGTTCTGAAAATACTCAAGAAATTGAAAGGAGTCATTACATCAACAAAATGTTACTGTCTGGTGCGTTTTTTGGTCCGGAGATGTGATTGGACCTTACTACTTCGAAAACGTCGATGGAACGATTGTCACCGTCAATTCGGAGCGTTATGGTCATATGATAACCGACTTTTTGCTTGCTGTTGAAGAATACGACTTGGAGAATATGTGTTTTCAACATGATGGTGGTACAAAACTCGAGCGAATATAGCTTTATTACAAGAGACATTTCCTGTGCGCGTAATTTCTCGTCGTAGCAATATCAATTGGCCATACCAAGATCATGCGATTGGAAACCACTGGGCTGAAGTTTTTTTTGTGGGGCTACGCGAAAGACCGTATTTATGCAGATAAACCTTTAACTCTTGAACACTTAAAAACAAACATTCGTCAAGTTATGGCTGAGATACCGCCAAAAGTAGTCGACAATTATTTCAAAATAATCAATGCCTGCAACAATTCGCGTGGTGGTCATTTAAATAATGTAGTTTAATAGACCCGCAACTTAAAAGAGCCCCACAAAAAAAGTCCAAAGGGGTCAAATTACACGAACTCTGTGGTCAATTTACGTCGCCTCGCATTACATGAATTCGCTCTCGCTGAATATTGATGTTCTTTTTACCTGTGTGGTGCGTATTTCCAATCCTGTTGAAATCGTATGTCTTCAAGGTCCATATCACCCAATTCATGCTACAAGCAGTTGGTGATCATTGATCTATAGCCATCACCGTTGACGGTGATGGTCAGCATTATTTCGAAGATGTACGGACCGATGACGCCCCTAGCCCAAAATCCACACGAAACAGTAACTTTATTTGGATATATTGGCACCTCGTAAATTACAAGGTGGTTGGTGTCATCCAAAACCGGGAAAGGTTGTTTATTCACGTAACCAGTCATTTAAAAATGAGCTTCATCGATAAAGATGATTTTTCGACCAAAATTGACCAACTTCCAACTGCTCTAAGATCCAATTAGCGAACACATGAAGTTCTGTATGATCGTTTGGTTTTAGCTCCAGGCTGAGTTAAATTTTGTGTGGGTGCAGGCCCAAATCCCGACGCAAAATTTGTCATGGTCTGCGACAGCAAAGTTATTGTAAGCGATTGCGAATTGACTTCCTCGGATTCTGTTACACACTTTCAAGAACAGCGGCAATGTTTTCGTCACATTTTGCATTTCGTTGACGTAAGGGTGTTAGGTGATTGTTCACTGAGCCGTTGGACTCGAATTTGGCCACCAAACGTTGAATAGTCGACTTAGAAGGACTACCATAAAAAGGGGACAACGCGCGGGTCGCTACTTCTAGATAATAAAGTCTTATCATTTTAATGTTTGACTCGACGCTTTAACTTGTCATGATGACTTGTCTTTAGAGATTGATTAAAAAAAAGATATTTTGACAGAAAGTAAAAAAAAAAAAAAAAAACAATATAGTCGCCAAAGCTGTCAAAATCAACACGTATCCATTGGAAAACCCTTTATTAGTGTAATTTGGTTTCGTTTCAGAAATTGAAGAAGCGGTGACACAATAATACAAAATCTTAAAATACTTAAGAGACTCGAATTTCGGTACAAAATTCAGAGTCTCTTCTCGGTCTCATCTCAGAAGCTTCAAAAGTACCTAGTATCGTTTTTGTTCCACGAGACGAGATAGCCCAGCCCGCCCTAGTCCACCATACAGAATATCTAAATACAGTATTTTGACAAATCCTTACCCATACATTTGTTCGCTTTCGATACAATCACTTTTTTCGTGTCACACAGGATCTTCAAACTGTTTGCCTGGTATTAAGATTTTCTCAGATTCATAACATTTGTAAGATACATGAGAAAAATAAGTATGAGACTAAAATTTTAAGCTCTTATTGGTGTCAAGATCATATCAATTTTCTACCACTTTGTCACACCATATGTGTCCGACGTTTTTCATGTCTTCAAATATTGCTATAATTTCTCAAAAGACATATTATAAGAATCTATAACGACGTCACATTTAAAATAAACAACCAAACCACATATAACATCAAAACACTCACATAAGTTGGAGTAAGCAATTTCCTATACCAAAACGACACCTGTAATTTTCTATTACCACTTTTCCACATTCAAAGTAGACAAACATGAAAAAGAGAAATAAAATTCTTATATTTTTATAATAAACGACCATATCCAAGATAATTTGTCTTCCTTAAAAATTGCCTCCAATTCTGTATAAGGAAAGCCAGAATATATCTTGCTTATGCAACCTTAAAAGCCTTCTATTTGTGGCTTTATATATGGCACAATACCTTTCCCTTTTTCTTAATACATAGTTATTTTTTTGAATATATCCAAGTTTGCGTGACTAACTGTATTTACTCAAAACATATTTTTCGGTTGGCAGAATGATTACTTGCTAAAATATTAGACTGTCATTTGGTAAAATTTGCAAATATATTTTGCTCTTATTATATTTTTGGCAAAACAATATTTTACCCCGAAAATACTCGTACATATGTATATAACAAAATTCAAACAAGGATATTCTTTTTACTCTTTTCAAGGCAAACGAGCATAGCATAACGATAAGATCCTGCGTGCACTTAATCGTTTGTTAGAGAGACAAACACTCTCAATTCTTATAAGACACGGCTAAACCAATTTTCGGCTTTGAGGCTTTACCATAATCTCATACACAGAGGCTCAGAGAGGCTTTCTCTATCCAAACCCAAGTAGGAATAAATGTCAAACTATTTAATGATATTTTTGTATCCTTTTTGACTTGTGTGTCCTTTATTTGTTCTTCTTAAATAAAAATCATACAAGACATTACTTTACTATACACGTGTCCTGCGGTGCGTACACTAATCGGCCCTTTTCACATTTCGTCTTTGTTTTGGCAACACAAAAAGAGGCCAACTGCAACCGAGTGTATTTGTGTTATTGTCCATAAAAATGACAATGTAACGGAATGTAATATAAATAATAATGGAACATGCCTGCATAAGAAGCTGCAAAAGGATGGATTGGATACCCTCTGCCATCAGGACATTGATAATGATTGTGGTTGGTGTAGTGTGGTTTGTTATGGTGCAAACAAGGATATCCTATTTAGTCAATAGAATGCGGTTGTTTGTATGACGAACAATTGATTCCGAAATCAGATTTCGGTGACAAAAGTCAGGACGAAAAAAGGTAAACCAACTCACATTTAATCCACACTGGAGACATTGTCTACACTCGTATATGTATTTCTTCTGTTGCTGGATCCTATACTGAGTGCTAAAACTGATGATGGGTCTTTTCTAATGTCCTTTTTTGGATAATATTGTGTAATTTGCTTCATTACATAACTCACGCAACATCTGCTCATATGTATTATATCCATCGGGATTTTATTTATTATAAGGAAACAAATTTGGATTTATTATTAGATTTTTTTAAGGTTGCGATTGTGTGCGCTGATTCAGAAGTTGAATTCTTTTATTACAATTTGATTAGGGGTTGGATCAGGAAAAAGGATCTTTATTGTGCGTTTTCTACATTTATACATAGAAAAAAGATATAGCTCGTTCTGATAGTTATCTATTTTTGATGTGTCATCAAGAAGTCATGTGTATGCACAGATGCAATGAGAATAAATGAAACAAAATAAAATTAATACATATTAAGAGACATGTGTGGTACGACGACGTAGAGGACAACAGCTGCTATTTGGTCAAGTGAAAAAGTGAGCTAAAAGGACATAAAAGATGTCTTCTTATTCTTCTATTGCTGGAAATAAATAAATTGTCAAATTTGACTTTTTTCAAAGCTTGAAAAAGATGGCATAAGCGCAACGACTTACACCAAAACAGCGATTTTATTTCGAAAATTAGGTCTCTATTCGTCACATCTATAAAGTGCTTATCGTCAAATCATTTTCTGCTATGAGACTCATGTCCGACTTAACGGGTATGTGAACAAGTAGAATTAATGACTTTAATCCAAAAATCCCACAATATTGGTGCGGCTTGCATCCTGAAAACCTAATGGGCCATTTTTCTTAAACTTCGAAACTGTTCCCAGGGTTACCGTGAATGGCAAACGATACAGTCAAATGATTCGGGAATCTTGTGTGTAATTTCAAACAATTTCAAGTACAATAGATTAAAACAAAAAGATGCAGAAAAAACCTTGAGGATACAATAACTCTATGTTACATTCAACATCATTTATGAATCAAACGCTGGAATTTCTCCTTGCTCTTCTTATTTAGTTTTAAACTTTCAACATGTTAATAACATTCATTTTGAAATAAGTGAACATACTGTTGCACAAAATATGTTGAAACTAGATGAGTGTTTTAGAAAGTTCGATTTTTCTATTAACGAGTATCTGTAAGAGCTCATTTATAACTCAAGTGCACAAGAAAGGGCACGGATCCTAATGGTCTAATTTTCAATGACTCTTCCGCATAGACCCGGCTGAATTTGAGCGATGGCCTGTGTTATGTTCAAAGTTCACCTTTAGGGCATCAGGTGATTGTGGTTTATTTGCATAGACTTCCGTCTAGCGGGGTCAAATCGCTTGACCTTGGTGGCCTATTCACATCACCCCTGCGAGAGATAACCTTACCCTCAAATCGATCACGCAAAATGTCAACCGTGGCGTTAGCTGTGTGGCACGTAGCGCCTTCCTGCTGGAACCACATATGTCGTCTAGGTCCATATGGTTCAATTTGGGCTATAAGAAATTAGTTATCATCGTTATGTAGCGCTCGTTGTTGACGGTGACCGCCTCACTAACGTAGTTTTCAAAAAAGTACGTACCAATTACGCCGTCGCTCGGCCCAAAATCGACACCAAACGGTATCTTTTAGAGGATGCTTTATCACAACCTCGCGTGGGTTGGTGTCGTCCCATATAAGGCAATTTTGCTTGTTAACACAGCCATTCATACAAAAATCCGCCTCGTCACTAAAGGTAATTTTTGGGGCAAAATTGAGGTCATCTTCCAAACGAGTCGAAGACCAGTCAGCGAACAAACGGCGGCGTTGTATATGGTCATGAACTTTGAGCTCCTGGGTCAGTTGGATCTTGTACGGGTGTAGGCCCAAGTCTCGTTGCAAAATTCGCCAAGTTGAGGTCTGCGAAAGGCCGAGTTCTTGTGCACGGCGAAGAATATACTGCCGTGGGTTCTGCTGTACACTTTCACGGACCGCCTCCGCGCCGCGATGTTCTCTGCCAATCGTGCGTTCCTTAAACGTACGGGTGTTGGCTGATTGTTTACTGAACCGGTCGTCTCAAATTTGGGAACCAAACGTTGAATCAAAAAAAAAAAAAAAAGGTTAATCAAAACATTTGACAGATGTCACCAAAATAAAATGGCCGCCACGGGGTGCCAAAATCTACCCGCGCTAATTGAAAAACGTTGTATTGTTACTAATTTACTTAAATTTTTAGATGTTTTTGAGAATAAATTTGAAGAAGTAGATTGTGTATTTACTGATTTTAGCAAAGCGTTTGACAAATCGTGACATGAAATACTAATAATTATCAAGGTTTTGCCGATAATTTCTTAAATCAATGTGGATCATACTTAAATAAGCAACAATATCGTAATGTGTGTTTGAGACTGTTTATTGTGAACTCTGGTGTTTCCAATAGTTTTTGATCACATGTTTGATTGTTGTTTCTTAAATATCCGTTTTGATTGACTTGGATGTAGTTTAAGACTCAAAACTTACATTTATAGAGCATATTATCATTGTTGTTAAAAACGCAATCCTTGGCATGATTAAAGGATGATCCTTATGTTCACAAACTGCTTTTGTTTGAAGTGATTCAGGGAAGGTTTTGTCTCCGTTTTGTCTAGTTTAAATATTCTACCCCTTATTCTCAAAGGCTTTCTTTTATAAATCTTCCTTCGTTGAAAAACCACCGACATTATTTACAATTTTGTTTTGCTGCAGTAATAGTAAATGGAACAATGTCATCACCATCGGTTCTTATTCGTTTCAACTTAAGTTTTAGTCGATTGAATATGCGAAATCAACTAGACCACTAGATACAATTTTTAGCACATTAAATTATGGTGGTCATAGTCCTTTAAGTCAATAGTCCTTGAAATATTTAATAGATTTTATTTTCTTATAACAACTATTTCCTCCTGTTCCCAGAATTTTGATAGCTGTTGATCGAGTTCTGATGTACTTATCATGGAAGTTGATGTAGTTGATGCGCTTCTAGCTATGGTACCAGATAAAATCCAGCCCAGTTTAGTCTTTTGTGCAGTTGGCATACCTTTCTTCAATCCCTCCAGCAGGATTTCACCATATACATTAGCTCCTAACAATACATCGATCTTAGATCGAGTACGGAACTCTGGATCTGCAAGTTCAGTATTCTTTATGTTTACGTTAACATTGAAGTTTATGTATGTCGACGGAAGACTTTGTGTGATTCGTCCTAGAATGAGAGCTGAGGTGTATATGACTTTATTTGACCATTTTTCTCTTATGTTTAAAGAGATCTGCCCGCGCTTCGGTTTGTGGCGTTTCCTAAACCCTTGATAGTGACGTTTGCGGGTTCACGCTTGAGTCCTAACAACTGCACACAATTTTCGGCGATGAATGAGTTTTGTGAGCCTTGGTCTATTAAGGCTCTTAACTTTATGTATTCACCGTAGGTACACATTCTTCACGTGTATAATTGCTGTAGCTAGTAAGATGTCCCATGTAGAGTTGTTGCCTTGACTGTTGAAACTTTTTGTGCTGTTTTTATTGTTATCCTTGGCATCGGATTGCTTAATGTTTAGATGAAGCATGGAGTTGTGTTTCTTCGAACAGATTCTACACGTTGTTTTGCTTTTGCAATCGCAAGCAAATTGAAACACAAATTGTTATTCTTCACTATTTCTCTTTGAGTTTGAACGTTAGCTTGTTGAAACCGAATGCACTTAACAATGAAATGGTTACCCTTGCACAATTTACATTTAGCTTCTGACTGTATGAATAAACTCGTGTTGTGAAATTTCCTTGTAACGTCACCCGAAATGACGTCCAAAGATCTGAATTTCTTTGAGAGAAATTCAGCTAGGTCCTCCCATGAGGGTAAATCTGTTTTGGCTCCCCATAATAGTTCCCATTCTTTTCTGGTTTCCATATATAACTTTTGCGAGGCTATATAGACAATAAATGGGTCCCAGGACTTCGTGTCAATATTTAATGCCTTTATTCCAATTAGTTTCTCGTTCGTTGTGTCCAACAATTACTTGTAAGTTTGTGCAATTTCAGACTTAACATTTGGGATGCTGAGAAATGCTTGAAGGTGGGATGCTAGTAGTGTTCTCTGGTTGTTGTAACGTTCAAACAACATTTTCCACGCATTCTTATAATTACTTCCAGTCACTCCCAGATTCTCAATTAGGCGTCGAGTTTCACCTTTAGTAGAAGTCACCAGATATTGCATTCTTTGAATATCCTGCAGTTGCTTGTTTTCATGCACTAATGTTTTAAACATTCTATAGAAATTTACCCACTTAGATAATCACCTTCAAATGTTGGAATTCTTACTCTTACAAGTCGAACGACATCTTCAGTTGCAGCTGTTTTCAATACTTGTAATGCTTTCGTATCAGATGGTTGCTGCGCCTTATATTGATCTATTGCGCGTTGAAAACTTGTAGTCAAAGTTAATGCCAGCTCTTCCATTTTGCTATATTCTGTCATATAATCTTTGACTAAAGACTCATTATGCATTTTTATATTATACACCTTAGCAAGAAGTTCCTCGCACGTCTTCCATACTGTTGCTAACTTCTCCGCTCGGATTTTAAAGTATTGTAACGAATGCCTATCCTTTGAGTCTTTCGAAAAGTTTATTTTCATGCGCTCGATTTGGTCGAAATTCAGTTTTTGAATTGTTTCTACTTATGGTTCCGCCATTTTGGTCCTTCCTTTTTTTTTGTTGTATCAATTATCGAATTGGCTATGTTTTGAAAATTTTGCTGATGCAATTTGGCTACTGTAGCAACTTGGCTCTTTAATGAAGCGACTTGGATTATGTAGCGACTTGGCTCTTTAATGAAGCGACTTGGCTTATGTAGCGGCTTATCTCTTTGATGAAGCGACTTGGCTCTTTGATGAAGCGCTTGGGCTTATGTAGCGGCTTGGCTCTTCGATGAAGAGACTTGGCTTTTTGGCGACTTGGTTCTTTGTTGCAATTTGGCTTCTGTAGCGACTTGGCTCTGTGATGAAGGGACTTGGATTGTGTAGCGACTTGGCTTTTTGATGAAGCGACTTGGCTTATGTAGCGGCTTGGCTCTTTGATGAAGCGAATTGGCTGTTGTAGCGGCTTGGCTGTATCCGACTCGAAGGATGATTCTGTGCTGAAAAAGTAAATAATTAAATAAACACCAACATGTTTGATACAATACTAGCACTTTATTTACATTTTCTTATTCTACTTATACTATTCATTTAATTTCTTAATCTAAATATTTATTTATTATTACTTAATTTCTACATTACATTTTTTTTTCTTATTAACTTAATATTAAATGATGACCTTATGTTGTTGCTTGTCATCACCACCTGCCAATAATTCACGTCAGCAAAATATTAAAGCAAAGCCAATGCACTCGATATCGCGACATCGACATGAATTATTGTTTTGTTTATTTCCAGCTCATACAACAATTAACAATTTCAAATTCAAAACATGGTTTTTAACAATTAAGATTAAAATTAGTTGTTCAATAGTTTTCAAGCATTTATTCATACGCATTTTTGACGTTAGCATTTAACGAATTGACATACTCGTAAATAAATGAATTCGTTGAGCTAAACGTTTAGTAGCCGAATAATCTCAAGAATTAAACATGTAAGTTGGAGACATTGTGATCTGACATATTTGCGTACGTCTAATCTCTGGCCTGTACTGATCAGCAAAACGATTGATCATTTAGAAGCCAACATCTGAAACACTATGGACAGAATAAAATCGATTGTGCTCGCAAAATTGATAGGATGGCATTCGTAATACGCAGTCGTGGAGGCCATAAGCCAGAAATAATTTTTAAACACCAAATGCGATGAACTGTCTGATCTAGTAAAAATACAAATATCGGTTATTAATTGTTGTATTTTATTTAAAAAAACATATTATATTAATTTAACGTAAACAAGATTTAACTCAGAACAAAAACAAAGCACACACCCAAAAACTTTATGAGGTTCAATAATCAGAATTTAGAAATATGTAGATTTAGCAGTTCTGTTTTTAATCAAACTACTTAAAGCTTTTTTAGTAATGTCGTTGTAGATATATATTTTTGTTGCAATCCGTTAATAACTTAATTGTTCCAAAATGATTCCATATATTTTGAAAAACATTTGCATAGTCGAAATATAGCTTCTTCAGTTTTCTTCTAGAAAACCTGAAATTTTATCTCGGTTTTGGTTCTTTTTTTTTTACTTTTAACCAAAATTCATTTCCTATAATTTTATGTTCATGTATATACTTATGTACATAAGTTGTGTGAACGATTTTTTGTTTTAAATTGATCAAGATTCTTGTTTTTCTGTTTCTTCCATGTATCTCTTCAGTTTATTTATGATACGAGTCAGAAGAAAAGAAATATCTTCGATTGGATATATTTTCCTATATCTTACCTTACATACATATATGTATATTTATGTACATATGTATAGCTTTGATGTAGAGATAATTAAGCTGGTTTCATTTTACATTAAATTGGATTGAAAGATCGACAAAAAAGATAGATACATTCAGTAAAACAACTATATAACTTTTGCCACTTAATTTTGTTTTTGTTTTTTTCCTTTTTTTGTTTATGTTTATTTATATATGTATATCTTTGTGTTCTCCTTTTTTGTATAAAAGTTATTTCTGATATACAAAAGGTATAAGAGAGAAGAGCTAGTGAAAGATTTGAATATTTATAACTTGGATAAATAAAACATGCTTTTGAAATAATGAAAATGAGTGTTTATAGATTGGATCAGTACTATATTTTGATTTTAAAGATAAAGGATTTTGAAATTCATTAATAGGTTTATACGCTTCTGAATTTGATTTTATTTTTGAATGTAATAAATACAAACAAAAAAAAAACAAATACACCAATCTTTTTGTAGTGTATTTTAAATTTTAAGCATTAAAAACGAAAGAGCTGATGCTCGAACTTGAAATTATATTAATTGCCTTTAGTTCAAAAATTGACATTTTAAAATAAACATGTGATTTAATAACACAAATCTATACCAAATTTTATAAATTATTACTTCATTTTACAGGTGTCATGCTCAAAAGTTGGCTGACAACAACCTGACCAGTGACTTTCCCTTAATACAAAAGATCAACGTTGTTGGTGCATGAATAGCGATGCTTTAAATATTATGCATGTTTGAAGTAGGACCCTTTGTATATAAGTACATAAGTTATTTTGGTATTTATTTGTCGTATCAATGAAGAGAAAATTGTTTTCTAAAAGAAGCCATTTTAATTACTTTTCCCATTATTTCGAACCATCTTATTGTACATATGCACTTAACGAAATAAATAAAACTCAATTAATTCTTAAAAGCATTTTTGAAGACCGGCAATTGGTTCGTTGATGCCATCAGGACAAACACACATTTGACTTCACATTGACGCTGAAGAAAACAAAAATTAAACAGAGCCTTTTACATTTAACTGTCATGCCCAGATAAAAAAGCGCATCATTTTAATGGCATCGTTCTTCCCTTCAAAGAATTAATTTCTTTCAATTTTTATTTCAGTAAATTCGTTCTGCCAACCGAAAAGGGTGTTCACTGCACAGAACATTAATTCATCAGTGTGATGTTGTCCTTTTAAGTCATAATGAATTCGTTATCTTATACAACACATTCACGGTTATGCGGATGGATGCAGAGCTAGAGAGGATATACGCAAACGGAATTGAACGTGTTGATGATCCCTGAACAAATACGTGACATGCTATAATGGCGAATGGTTTAGTGACACAAACATACACATAACCAGAACCGTAACGGAAAATAAATTGTATAAAAATAAAAAACAAAAAGTCATTGTCAAAATATTTTATGATCCTAAATTTCATTAGAGTATGACCGTAAATAGTATAGATTCAATGCATGTATCATATCTATCTATTGTGCCATAACAAAAGTCCATGAAAAACGAACCCCTTTCTTAGAGAGGTCCTTAATAACATTGCGCATAAAAACAGAGATGATGCGTCAAACAAAAGTCAACTAATAACGTAATCACCACAGACACAGCCGCACGAAAAGAAACAATAATAATCAAAAAACCCTTTTCCCATGCGGATTGAGTGTTTTGTATAAATCAGATCATTTAAATCTGAATATATACGAATATCTTTGTATCTTTACAAAAGGGGTGTTCTTTTGAATCTTCATTGCATAGTTTTTCGTACACTCGCTGATGGGAATTGATATGTGATGAACAAATCCCAACAAATCCCTGACGATGCATCCTCTCCACCATCATTCAAAAAAGACAACCACAGCAACCAAACAATAACATAATCAAAGTGTTAAGTCACACACAACCCTCCTCGAACGATATGAGGGTTAAAGCAAGCTTCTATTTCAATAAAACCAACCCTCAGATTGTATTTGAACTCCCGGGATAAATGAACAAGATTTGGAAGTGAAAGTTTATTGTAAACGAGACTACGAGTATTTCTTTTGAAACAAAAATTGGCATTACACAAATTGAAAGAGGGTTCTATAGTGAATTACATTTATCTAACGGACGGATGGGGTGTGGTTTAACGTTTGAGTGTATTAATTTTTTCGAAATGGATTACGTTAAGATAAACAAGGTACTTAACAAGTTCTAAGGGTTGTTTTTTGAGAACTGTGTATAATATGAAAACATTATTTTAAGAAAGAATCCATTATGAATTCATGGCGATACATTTGAAGTTGTTGCTATAATATAAGAGTGTTAAATTGAATGTCAAAAGGACATGCTTTTGACTTAGTTTATTTTCATGTGAATTATTTATTTATAAAGAAACATTTCAATAAATTGTTCTGATATAATGTCGCATAAAATATTCAAATCAAAAACTTACTCCAATTATTTGGGGTGTCATGGAAAAATGTTGGTTTGCTTTAAATTATAAACTAAATGTATGTAGAAAGTAATGTAGATGAACTGGTTGAATATGACTTCAAACATTTTTTTAGAATTTTTGAAAATTTTATTAAGTTTCAAATTGATATTTTACACCCCAATCCCAAGACTATAACATAGAGTGGTCGTTTATGATGTATGTATGTATATATTATTGAAATTTGGCAGACCTTACTTTTCAAATTTTAATTTTGAAAGTTTTTGTTTTTCGAGTTTTCGTCCCTAAAATAACAATTGCTTAATTAGGTTAACATTTGAAAGGATTCATAATCATCATCATTAATGAAAATCTGAAAGAGTTATATTGTCGTATGTAGAATACCTAACTTCGAACAGCTCAATAAAATTGCCGACCTAAAAGGTGCTTCACGACTATCCAAAAGTGTTTTGACTTGCGAACTAGTAACTGTTAAATGTTCACCATTTTTATAGTAAATTTTTCCAATTTGAAAGAGTTGGTAGTGGTGTGTTCTCAGAAAAGCTTAATCTAAGCATCTCATTCCGCCTCCCTAATCATTGTAGCGTCTTCCAAGCGGAAATTTTAGCGATCAAAGAAGTTATCTCCTGGCTAAGAGAAAATGTGATATCAACTTCTGATATCCGCATCTTCTCTGACAGTCAGGCTGCTATCAAATCTCTTGACGGTGTCTTAACCCAAACTCTAACGGCCCTCGATTGTCGATCGTCTCTTATGGAGATGGTGCAGCAATTTAAAATGCACCTGTGTTGGGTGCCTGGCCACAGAGACATCACAGGAAATTGTAGAGCCGATAAACTCGCTAAAAATGGAACCGTCATACCTATTTCACCTGAAAGGGAGAAGATAGGTAAACCGATAGCTACATATAAACTATAGGTCCCCTCCATCTCTGTCAACATTACTCGCACACAGGAATGGTTGAGAGTTATAAGTCACTAGGCCCTGGTTCTTCATGGACTGTTGCGCCACCTAATTTATTTATTTTAAAAACCTTTAAAATAACGGTTAAAGAGGGTGAGACAAAAAACTTTCACACAATGATCGAGCGATGTAAATGATCCTATGATGGTATTATTTCCAATCAATCGAAGTGCTCTACGTTCAATACTGTCCAAGAGGCTTAAATAAGTTGAAGGAGCACCAGCCCAAATATGGGAGTTATAGTCAAGCTTTGGACGTATGTAAGTCTTGTAAATAACAGCCAGATCAGAAGGGGAGAAAAACTTCTTGCATCTTCTTAGAAAATCAAAACATCTTGCGGCATTTTTGGCGACATCACCACAAGAGGTGGTTGGTAGTACACATACCGAGAATATCGAGATGTTCAGTCTCCTCGATGCAAGTGCCATCTATGGATAATGGCAAGGGGGCATATCTCGCTTTAACGATACAAGACAGCATTGGGTTTTCGAAGCATTAAATTCCATGCGGTTTTAAATAACCCATTGTACAATGCTGTTTAGGTCGGAATTGAATGAGCTTAACATATTTTATCTTTGCAGTTTCACATCCGAAGAAGAAGGACCTGATTCTGAGAACGAATATGAAAAGCTGAGATTAATATCGTCAGCAAAACAATATATTGGATTAGAAGTTACAGACAGGAGATCATTAATAAAAATGAGAAAGAGTGTTGGAGATAGAATAGAGCCCTGGGGCATACCAGCATTTATTTTGTGGGTTTCAGACTTGAACCCATCCAATACTACTTATTGTATTGAACGATTCGAAAGGTAATTACTAATCCAATGAAGGAGGGATTTATGAAAACCGAAAGCACGCATTTTTGATAAGAGAGCCTGATGCCAAATCCTATCAAATGCTTTTGAAATATGAAGTGCAATAATCTTACTTTCTCCAAAGCGATGTAAAGATTTGCTCCACTGTTCGGTGAGATGAGCCATGAGATCACCAGTGGACCTATTGCTGCGAAAGCCGTATTGTCGGTCATTAGGTTAGGTTAGGTTAGGTTAAAGTGGCTGCGGATTCAGAATCCACACACTTAGGCCAAAAGAAAAGGCCCATGTGATACCACATGAATCTAGAGAATTACTTCCCACTAGTCGAACCATTTTGAGCTTTTTATAAAGCGAAGAAGATATTTCATATCCTTTTTAGCTAGTTCACTGGGATTATCAAAAGAATAGTCTCCCAGATGAAGTTTGCGTCTTAGTGAAAGAGCAGGACAAGTGCAGAGAAGGTGAGAGATTGTTTACTCTTCTTCCTCGTCCATACAGCTCCTGCAGAAGTCATTTGAGGCTACACCAAGTCGTATTGCGTGTCTACCTATAAGACAGTGTCCCGTAAGGACACCTATTAGGGAGCTAATATGAAGTCAGCTTTGAGATAATAAGTCTTTAGAGCGCTTTAGGTCCAGTGAAGGCCATATGAATTTTGTGGCTGCGCACGTTGGTAAATTGTGCCACCTAGAGTTTGTTATCGTAAAAGCTGTTTCTTTAAGCCGAATCCGAACGGCTAATTTGAGAAAGCACTTTTCATGACAAGAATTACTCTTGGAAGATTTATCAATTCCTCGTAAGAGGCAGTACCCGTGAAAAAAGTTAGGTGGCATAGGCAGGGATCGAACCCAAGACCTCTTGCATGACAGTCCAACGCACTAACCATCACGCTACGGGTATTACGCGTTTTAACGGTTTTTGCTCTAGTGAAATAGGCAGCTGCATTCCTCCAGCAACAGTAATACTCGCGCTTCTAGGTATTTCCATCAGTAAATAGAGATTCGTTCTTTAGCCGTACTACGCGAATGTGGAATTCCTTACCACAGTCTGTCTTTCCCATTGCAATATTCAGTAATTCAAAACTTATGTGCACCGACTCCTCCTTTCAACCCCTCTCTCGCTTTCCTAGTGCTCACACTGTGTCTTTACATAATAAGGGTAGGAATATCCTCTTGAGTGTGCGCTTATTATAAAAAAAAAATTTCAAAAGACGCATTCAAAATGAAGCCTCTGATTGGAAAATAATTTATAATCTGAAAATAAAGTTTTCAAACAAGTAAATGCAAGTGATTAAAAAAGGTTGATTTTATGAATGTTCTATTGTAGCCTTTCGCTTCCAAAGATTATAGACCACAGACAAAAATCAGACTATTTTCATCTCACTGTATAATTCATGACGTTAACTATTTGAATCCTCATTATAATTAATTTTAAACTATTATTCCTAACAATTTACTTTTTTAAATAGGTAACATAACAATTAATAATATTTGTTTAAAACAATATACTTCCAAAAAATCTCATAGTAAAACGGTTTAAAAATGTTGACAAAAACATAATGTGGGCACAAAGAACGTGCAAAATTATAACTTTCCCTCGCATCTGTAACTAAACAATCTCTGAGCGAACATATTAAATAAAGAGCGCGTATATTTTTATTTTGCAATCAGATAAAACTCTCAACAATTACCAACTTGTAACTGTAATTATCCGATTGAAATTAACCCACTTCTTGGTCTTGGCTTTTAGCTGTAAGTAAACATAAATAGGTAAGGTGATAATTTGCTAACTGATGCCTCAACATAAACAAGCGTTGAAATTAGAACAAACAAATTTTCGCCAAACTCATCCGAGCGTAACCATCATCAAGACTTCACCGGCCGCGCCGCCGCGCCGTCCCTCTCGCCTCCGGTCCGTGGAACCCCAACGCTTGCTAAAGCACTGTGCTAAAAAACAAAATACACCAAGTTCGCCTAATGGTTTAATGCTTTCTGATGATGCTCGCTCAACTGCGAAAGTGGAGTGCGCCATCAGAGTGCAACTACTACCGGGCATGCCATGATCGCAAATATCACACTGTGTGCTTCCAAATCGGACTCCAGATATGTACGACGTAGACCTAGGTACATATATAGAGCCTTGCTACAATTCCATTTCTTGACTGCAATAAATCTGCCGCATGGTTAGACGCTCTAACTCTACCTCCAACTCTAACCACAACCGCATATAATACCTATCATCGCGAATTGCACACGTATTCGTCTTTTGGCCGATTTTATTTATGATCGCTGACTTTATGGACGCGGAGCTCCCTGCCTCTATGTAGCTGTATGGCTGTGGCTGCGCTGCGGCTATGTTGGCTCAGACTCAGTGATATTCTAATGCCTGACACTGGCGCAGACCTTATCGAGATTCTATTTATTGGAACGTTTTGTGGAAGCTCAACACAGCACAGGCAACTAGCAGATATGTTCGTCGTTGTTCGTACTTATATATGATGCACAATTGGACAGGTAAATGATAATTTATTTGTTTGTCCGCAATTGATACAATCAAATGATGAGGCATGTTTTTCCACACTACTACGCGAGTATAACGAAAAAGCAAAGAAACATAAACGTTCCAACTGATGCCATTAGCTGATGGTTATACGAGTATTATATGTGATGAAGGAAAATCTCCCATCGCCGCCGCGCCACCCTTCCACCGCTCCGCATGGAGTTTTCCTATCTACCTAGATTCTTATAGACTTTAACCTACCTCGCGGAACAATGGTTCGCTAAAGTTGTAATCACATTGTGTACACATGGTAACATTATTGCCGTCATCAGCTCTCCGGAATATGGAACCTGCTTCGTGGTGCTGCTCTGTGCTCGCTCCATTCCGCATGGCCCAAGCCATGCATGGCTTCCGATCCAATGTTTGTTTAGATAAACTTAACGAGTGTCATTGTTGTTTAACGAACGCTTATGAGTTCATTAAAAATTCATTAACTTTCAGGGAAAATGAGAGGCTGATGTTGTAATGGTGGTGGGGTATAAGTACATACTTATGCCTATAGGTCTTTTCTGTTCACGATGTGATTATGATTATGCTGTCTATGGGTGGTACTGGGAATTTTATCAGCCGTCGCATCTGTGATTTGGGTGGTGGACTTTTAATTATCTTTCCGCGACAATATTACTTTGAGAATTATACTCTACACTCGTTTATAAGTTTATTAATTACGTTGTGTTTTTAAGTAAATTAGTAATTATATATACATAATTTTAGATACCGTTATCAAAAAAAAGTCTTCAAATTTAATAAGAATATTGCTACAGGGTAAAATGAAACGAATAGACAAATTATACCAACTGATGAGAGTATAATTCACGTCTATACACTGCGCTAGAAGGAGTAACCAATAGGGATAAGTATAATTTTTTAAATCAGCCTCTTTCCCCCTTATTAGGCGGGAGGGGTAATTTTTCAAAAAAGTGAGTTGTCATACAAAATTAAAAAGTGGAAAATAACGGCGATACCTCGATTATTGTGATATAAAGTTTCTGAAAGCCAGAAATCCAATCTTGGAGTAACTTTTAAAAAAATTGTGTCCATAGTTTAAAAAAAGAAAATAGTTTTAAATCTCAAAGGTTACGAGTAAAGGAACAGACAAATTCTTTGGCGATAGGTTAAAAGTCAAAAATGTTGTTTTCTGCCTCGTTTAATGCTTACAACTTGAGTCTAGAACAACTGCTAAATATTGTATTAATTCAGTCTTTATAAACAATGAGATAGAAAAACTCATATTGTGTTATTAACGATTTAAGTTTATTGAGCCGTGTAACAAGTTTCTGACTTAAACCCTTTTTTCCTACCGTCAAAGATTTATTTAAACAAAACACTTTCTGTATGTTATTGAGTACCTACTTTTTTTTCCAGTAGTCATGTCCTAATAATTTATTGTTGAAACGCCAAAAAGATAAATTTTAAAATATATCCGGCAGACGGCTTTCAAGCCATGCTTGTAATTTTGTTCTCTACAAATCATTTTTATCTAACGTTAAACAATTTTAAAAAGATTTTTCAGTTTTTGAGAAAATTAGAAACAATTACATCTACCATTTTTTTTCAAGTGGAGTAGTCTTTTCTCTGGATAGAAAGAGCCGTTTCCGTAAATCTGGTAGATCTATTTTTTTTGTCTAAGTATGCTTATGACGTTAATAATAAAAGTCTGAACGTAACATGGCAACGAATAAAAACAAAATGCAAAAATCGTTAGTTTTTTTAAATTTTGCCGATTTTAACCGTAATGGAATAGTTTCTTCCCCATAAACACGATCTACTATTATAAGGTGACTGAATAGATGTTTGACATTGAAACAAAACACGAAACGTGCGTCAGCTGTTTAAACAGGTGTTGCCAAAAAGATAATAGCTAAAAAATCACCCTTTATAATAAAATAAATAAATTAGGTGGCGCAACAGTCCGTTGAGCACTAGTTAAGTCCTAGTGACTTACAACTCTCAATCATTTCTTTTAAGTGTGGTTTACAGATTACTTCTAAATACCATTTTTTATCTGTAGTACAATATATTCTAATGAAGTGCTGCTAATCTAGTGACTTCTATGCGGTAATTTGTTATACATCAACTTCTAGATCAATATATGACTTACATTCTTGTCTTCAAGCGTAGTACATAGGAGCAATTTTTTTTTTTTTTAAATATGTTCAAACTTGCATAGAGCTCCAAAACTAATTTTAATGATCTGATAAAGTTGTTTCTGTTCCCTAATTTTTCTAAACTATATTGTTTTTAAGAACTTAATGATTCAAATTCAAATGGATTTTTAATTTAACAGAAAAACTTTCGAATGTTAAAAATTGCGGACTCAAAATTTTCTCTTACATTCTCGTCTTAGTGGAAAAAACTTACAGACTATGACAAACATTTTAAACTTATAAATCACATGAAAAATAGAAATTGGGCATAGCACAGTAAATATTTAATAAAAAGATAATACATACTATGAAATGATAAAAATTATTTTTTCCGCATTGAACTAAAATATAATTTGAAAACAGATTTTCTGGAACTACGTGTTTATAAATACACTTTTAATTCATGTTTACTGTCACTCCTAAATCTGGAAGCTATACAAACATTATCAGAATTCTTTTGTTTGGTTGTATAATACTTTCTATTGATCCAGTGACTTCTGAAGAGCAATAGGTTGTTCTATGACTTCTAATTCTCTTCTATCTCAACCCAAAGCCTTGGAAGGATTGAAAAGTTTTTTAATTAAATGTGTAGAAATTTGCATTAAGCTTCCCAAACGTAATCTAATGATTTGTTAGAAATTATTCTCTTTGTTAATGTGTTAAAAGATTAAAAAAAAAAACACACTTCGTAGAATGAAAAGGAATCAATTTTCAGTTTTGGTATTGGTTGAAGATTTATAACTTGAACTCCGATGTTTAGATTCCCACATAGGTTTCGTGTTTCTAAAAGCATATTGTTTAAAAGAAAACGCATTCTTAGTTCAAAATCTCTTCAACTTTTACTTAACTTGAACTTTTAAATTTTTACTATAAGGAAACTTCTCGACTCAAAATGTTTTTTTAAAACAAAATTTGCTTTAACATTTTGAGTTCGTACATTCTTCATAAAAGTTCAATAGACTAAAAAATCTTACCATTAAAACTATAGAAAGTTCACTTCAATATAGCTTCATTATCCATCAGTTCGTTCTAAAAATTACAAATTTAATGCGTCGTAGCTATGACAGGTCCCTTTTACTTATTAATTGTGCAATGGTAAAACCCTAATAATCAAACCACATGTGAATATAAAAATTACGATTTAAAACCAACAAAACGTACCCATGAAACAAACTTACGATGACATAGGCAGGGATTGAACCCAAGACATCTCGCATGACAGTCCAACGCACCAACTATAATGAAACTCGCTTTCGAAAATCATTCGTAAATTCTAATTTAAAAATGAAACACTTTAAATTCCCAAACGAGTAATGGTTTTAAAAAACATTTAAAACACTTTCATATATAGTGTTATAATTTCTTTAAGAATTTTAAAAGCTTAGCATGAGCATCGAGAAATGGAAAAATTGAAATCTATACCTATATTTATTGCTGAGGGACTCTAATGACCAAAATGTACAACAAAAAAAAAAGACTTCTAAAAATTAAGTTAAACTTAAAACTCTATTAAATCTCTAATAAAAAGTTGTTTTAAAGCTCTTAGCACGAGTTAATCCACGAGTTTATTTAGGCCATTTAAAAAACATAAAAATCAAACAATGATTTTAAAATCTTCAACCAAAAAAAAAATTAAAGACCCCCTCTTTTGAAAGACATGCTTTTGTTTATGTACATTTTGTTTTTTAAGAAATATGTAAATCAAATTAAATTCTTTATATGCATTCGAATGGGTTGTAAAAACAAAATATTTTTGTACAAAAACACACAATAATACATTCACTTGTTCGAACAAACATCTTAGAATTGGTAAAAGAGGGTATTTAAGTGCATAAATTATCGCCCAATAAAAATACCCTCTAATACACTTATTCCCTACATTAAAATACAAACAAATTAAATCCATCTCCCACCTTAAACCACATGAGTCCCCAAAAGTATTAAAAAGCTACAAAAACAACAACTGTTCTGACGGAAAAATTAAATCAACATAATCCAAAGAAAAATGTCGTTGCTCCGACATATTTTTGTTCTTCTTCTTTAATTTTATTTGTTAAGGAATTAAATTATATATTTAACATAAAAAAGAAATAAACAGAACGGAAATAAAAGAAATCACCTGTAGGCGTTGTTCTTTCTTTTGGGACAAAACAACAGGTTGCATCTCCATAATCACCATCAAATGATCCAACTCCAACTGTTGTCATTGTCGTCGTCGTCGCAGTCGTCGCCATTGCTCACCATGAACGCATTTAAAATAAAAATAAAAAAAAACACACCAAATGGTTTACATCGCTAGCTACATGCCTTGAGTATCCATTTTACACCAGAAAGGCGACCAATAAATTCCAATTTTATTACAAAACGATCGTGTCTTTAGGCGTAATCCACCTGTGTGACGATCAGATCGGATCGGATCGAACTCAAATACATCCATCATCCCGCATGTAAACAGGTTGAAAACGCCATCTTTTGAAAAATGTCTCCTGATCGATATAAATTTTAATGGTCACAGGATCACAATGCGACTCTGCGACTACAAAAGAAGGGACAAGGACCATATGTGAACGATGAAAAACTTTGACGTCAGCAGCGTCAGGTGCATTATCAATGCAACGCAGCAGATTCTCAAAGACCCTCTGAATACTCGTAGTTGAAGGTCAGCTCACATAGAAAATTAGAGCAATAATAACAATAATAATTGGTAAGAAGATCCAAGATTCACGATGCTATATGGTCACCACCCGTTGCGTTGAGCACAAATGCTTGAATGTGAGACTGAGACTCCTTTTTGCTGCATGTTATGAAATGTACGTTGGTGGTCCCAGAGGGCGGCGTGTTCAAAGGCGGGCACCCCAGCCGCAAACAATCTATTAGATTCACCACTGGACCTGTCGCATCATTGTCCAAGATACAAATCATCCGGTAAAGTGCCATCACCAAGATACACATCACACTGGACCGCCTCGCCTTGTCTTGCCTTGCCTTGCCTTGCCTTACCTCGCCGCCGTACATCACTTACGGGTAGATACATCTATACAACCCAACGTTTGTGTATCTACTCACGTAACTAGGAGGCTCTGCTTTGACTGCCCAGAAGACAAAACAAAAAACACTAAAAGATCCCGAGCCCGACACATACTTGACTCCTATTTATAATCTGTCCGTCCATTGTTCGGGCTGCCTGGGCTTGCATTGTGTTCATTTATTTGTTGCAGTTAAACGTCAAAATATTTTGTAGGAATGAGACGAGGATTAGCAGTCGGAGGCCTACCGACCGATGGATGTGATCGCGCTTATAATATGGGTAAGGGAAGGGAAGGGAAAGAAAAGGCAAGACCGTCACTTCATGTACATACCTCTTGCTATGAGGTGATGCGAAGTCCGCAAGTCGCAGTGTCGTAATCCCCTAATCGGCTATTAGGGGATTTCTGTTTGTAATAAGATGATCATAATGAGATGGTTTTGTTCGTTTGTTGTGTGAAATGAAATGATTGCTTCCTGGAAGTTTGACGGCGCGGCGGCGGTGCAGCACCAAGTACCATGCGGTCTTTGGAATAATGGTGAGGCAGCGGCGGTACGGATTTTGGTGTCTGATTTACAAGGATAAAGTGTTTTGGTGGGAGGATTTATATTTTCGGTCTCATGATCCTTTTTATGTTTATGAAATTGATTTTTATTTTGGGAAATATTCTTCATGGTCAATTGGATTAGTGATTGAGTATCATATCACATCACATTATTATAAAGTGTGAGACTAAGTCTTATAGTGTTAGGTCGGATGTTGCGGGTTGTTGTTTTCACAGATTAGGTAATATTGAAAAAGTGGTGTTTTTGAAACATGTCGAAAATTAATTAAAACTAAAGATTTAAAAACTTAGATAAGATTTTAAAATTCCGAATATTCAGAGTATGCATTTGCACATGAGGATTTAATGGAAGAGGATGTGGAGTGGAAAATTAAGAAATTAAGAAGGGTATAAATTTGAAGATACGTTTTGCTAGTGCGTGATAACTCAAGCCTACGAGCTTAAGTTTACAGTCACCAAATTTTAAAATTATGCCAAAAAATTATCCATTAAGATCGCTTGATAGTACGTACATACTTATTTTTAAAATCCTCTTTTTTGAGCAACAATTTTTATTTTATAAAATAAATGTTGAAGTCATAGTATAATTAGCGTCATCCCGTTCAACATAATAAAATTTATGAGTAATACATTTTGGAACTCAAAAACCTGTATTCGGAGTTTCGATCTTGGTCTCTTTAAACTCAGTCTCAATTTTTTTCCATAAACGGTTTTATAAAGGGTGTCCCAAAATTAACGCAAGATTTGAATTAAATAGAAAACGCCGTTTTTAATCTTTTGATAGTTATATTTTTATTGACTCGTAAAGTACATAGGATAGGGTTATGTATGGAATAACACATCGGACAAATGGCCTCCACGGCTTTGCATGCACATGCGCACTCTTTTGTTAAAATTTTCCATGACCATTCTGCATAAATGTGGCTGAATTTCGTTGATGCAGCGTTGAATCTCCTCCTTTAATGCACGGGTGGTTGTGGGCTTGTTGACATAGACTTGTGATTTCAAATAACCCCATAAAAAGAAGTCTAATGGTGTTAAATCACACGATCTAGGAGGCCAATTTTGATCACCGAAACGAGAGAGTACACGACCTCGAAATGTCTCATGCAGTAATTGAATTGTTTCACGGGCTGTATGACATGTGGCACCGTCTTGTTGAAACCACATATTGGACACATCAATATCATCCAATTTTGGCAGAAAGAACTGTGTAATCATGTCGCGACCAGCATCATTTTCAAAAAAATATGGCCCAATTATGCCTCCAGCCCAAAATCCACACCAAACAGTCACGCGTTGTGGATGCATTTGTTTTTCGACAATCACATGTGGGTTCTCCGAACCCCAAATGCGGCAATTTTGGCGATTGACAAAGCCATCAAGATGAAAATGTGCTTCATCGCTTAGGATGATTTTGCTCGAAAAATCAGGGTCCATTTGTTGATGTTCAATAATCCATTCAACGAACTCTCTTCTCTGTCCATGGTCATTAGGCTTCAATTGTTGTGTTAATTGAATTGTGTAAGCATGAAGACACAGATCTTTGGTGAGTATACGCTGTAGAGAGGTTCTTGAAATTTGCAATTCTTGTCCACGACGTCGAATTGAGGTTCCTGGATTGTCAGCAACACTCTCACGCACTGATTCGACATTCACATTTGAACGGCTTGTTTTTGGACGACCAGTGTGTTTGGCGTCTCCAACGGATCCAGTCTCCATGAATTCTTCAATTAATCTCTTCACAGTTGACGAAGTTAAAACACTATTCCGACCATATTTTGTATGAAATTTTCGAACTGCAGCCGCCAAGCTTTCACTATTTTTGAAATATTCTTTAATAATGAAGACACGTTGTTCTATCGTGTAACGCTCCATTTTTAATAACCCTATACTGTTAGCTGTCAAATTGCTTTTTTTTCAGGGTTGCCAACACTTCACTGCACAAATGGCGGCAAATTCAAATCTTGCGTTAATTTTGGGACACCCTTTATAAAGTCTCGATTCGTATAATTTTCCCGATAAGATATTCTATAAAGCATATTTTTTATATCCAGTAGTTTGTAAGAAAAATCCACGAATGTAATTTCAATGAAAAGATTAAAATAGCTCATTAATTCGAAGGCTTAATCTTGCAGCAATGATTCCTGGTTTTTAATAAATAAATGTATTCTTCTGTGGAACAAGTAAGTAAGTAATTAAGTAATTAATTTATTTACATTAATATAAACAAAATTTTTATACAATTTTTGAATTAAGATGCTATGGCTATGCCGTCAGCCAGGTTGACAAAAAAATTAAGAATATTTAAATTTGTGTATGTTTTGAATTTAATAGAATTCTGTTATTAATAACAATCTATACTTGTAAATATCTTTCAAAAATGTACTTAATGTTTACCAATCATGCGCGTTAAGGATGTTTATAGTCTCTTGTAGGGTAGTAGTGTTTGAGTTTTGAATATTGGACAGATACCAATGAAATGTAGACAGTCTTCTTTTGATTTTAAGTTGCACAGCGTACAGAATTGGTTAAAACTACCATTATAAGGACTTCTATTTAAGTTGAGAAATTCACATCTTGCTTTAAAGATTAGGGATTTCTCTTCATAACTCAGTGAATTATTGAAATAATTTCTGGGACCAAGATTATAGCTGAGCTGACTGTAGATTAATCTACTGTATGAGTCTTGAGCTTCTTCTATCAGTGAATGCCTCATTATGTCCTCATTTTTCTCTATGATGCTGTTCTTTCACATGGTTTACATTGCTGAAATCATCATCCAATATCACTCCACACTCATTGCCAACAGATTGCCATCTTGCAAACCACCAGTCCTTGTTTCTTAGCTCATATAAAAGAAGTTTTTTCGAAAGTCTTGTGCTCTGATGGTTGCTGCAGACTTTGATAATGTAGTCACTATGCGACTTCAGGGTGCTTGTTAGAAGTTTTGGAAGTCCTGTTTCTAAATATATGGCATAACTAGGCGTATTCAGAGGTAGGTTGAAAAGTTTCTTTATAAAATTCCTATAAAATTTTTCGATTTCTTCATATTCTTCTGATCCCCAAACCTGAGCAGCATACAAGAGAGTAGATTTCACTACTGAATTAAATATTTTGTATTTTGTAGATAAATTAATTTGTTTGTTATAGAGAAGATATTTTTCCAATGTTAAATTTATCAAACTTTGCGAGCTTTGGGCTTTCTCCGATAAATGAATTTTGAAATTTAATGTTGGATTCAATTTCAAGCCTAGATATTTGATCACTTTTGCTACCTCCAGTTATGTGCCATTATATTTCCAGCTTCTTCCATTATAAGCGCTTTGTGTACGAGGAAATACAATTCTTTTGGATTTTGTCGTGTTGATAGAAAGTCCCCATCTGTTACAATATGCAGACAACCGATTAATCATCAATTGCAAATCTTCGGGTGGTTCTAAAAGTATAACGAGGTCATCGGCGTATAGTAACACATTCACGGTGCAGCTAGCTATTTTTATTCCCCCAGGAAGTTCATCCGCAATATCATTTAATTTATAAATAACGAGGACAAAAGACCGCTAAGTGGACATCCTTGTTTGACTCCTGTGCTGGTGCTAAACCATTCTGAAAAGCTCACTTCATCCCAAACAGCAGCCTTCGTACCCGTGTACATCTCTCTAATTACTTTCAGGAACTTTGTAGATATACCAATTTGTGTCAGCTTATAAATAAGAGCATTCCTATTGATTAGATCAAAAGCAGCTTTAAAGTCAACGAAAAATGCGAAGACCTTTTTGTTACGTGCTTGAAACGCTTTGACTATAGGTAGATGATAGTGTAAAAATGTGATCGATCGTTGAAAATTTTTTTCTGAAACCAGCCTGTAGATCAGATAAAATATTGTTCTGTTCGATCCATTTTTCGAACTTTACAACTAGTACCTATACTGCAAAATATTTTTGCAATTACATTCATGAATGAAATTCCTCTGTAATTTTCGGGTGAGTCTAGTGAGCCTCTTTTATGTATAGGGAAAATGACGGATTTTTTGAACGATGAAGGTATGTCGGCATTCATAAAGATTTTATTGAAAATAATTTTTAAATGGTTGAGAAGCATAGGGGTTGCATTTTTAAAGAATTCGTAAGGAATTCCATCTTCACCAGGTGCCTTGTTGTTTTTTGCTTTGTTTAACACAGCTTCATTTTCTTCGCTTTCAATGTATTCACTAATATTTGGTCAGTGATTAAAGAATCCGCTGTGAAAGTTGTAAAACTGGAATCAATGGAGAGAAGAAGCTTAAAATGAGTGGCAAAGGTCTCGGTAGAAATACCCGCACCTATTTTATAGTTGGTAAAAAAAAAGGAATTCAAAATTATGTAATTTTTGGGAAAGCTCCTGATTCTCTTTGCGAAGATGATCAATTTCTTTTTTAAGATTTAGTATATCATCTTTTGTGGCCATATTGGCCAGGGATGAATCAAGCGAATTATCAATAATGTTTTTGATTTTTTTGAAATCTGCATCATTCATAGAAGTCATGTTCTGTTTGTTTTTGCAGAATTTAGGTGCTTTTCTAATGTTAGACGTAGGGATTTGGTTTTCCCCAGGTGAAGTTTCGCAAATTTTTCTTTTGTCAATCATGTGATGCGATGGTTCGTAGTGTTAAGAGGTTTTGGTCTCGATATTTAACACTTAATCTATCGTAGGGTTTCCAGAACATCTCTTTTAAAGAGAACATGTTCTCTTTTTGGACTCCGATCTTTCTTATTCTTTCTTTTTCCATCAAATTCTTTTTTTGTACTCTTTTTTATTAATGTTCTCTTTTTTGTCCTCTTTTTTCTTTTTTATAAATGTTGGTGCCTGAAAAATAGTAATCTTACTTCCTTTTCATTAAAAAAAACTTTTTAGTGTCCACTAAAATAAAGCATTGCAATACGAACCTACCTATTCATAATCCATCACCGAAACTTCAAATAAAATTACATCGGCATTCATCCCGAGATTTACAAAACTAGATGACAAAATAGCCGCTGCAGAGGGTGTTCTTGCTTTTCATGCACTCAATCACCACTCTAGTTTTCGGTCTACAGATTGCTCGACTAAATTATTTAAGGAAATCTTTAACGATTCGGAAATCGCAAAACGCCTTTCGTCAGCACATACAAAAACAAGATCAATTCAAAAGCATTTCATAGCTCCATTTTGTATCGATAGTGTTTTAACCGCCGCGCGCCGCGCCGTTAGTGAAACGCCGTTTTTGTCAATATCTACCGATGGAAGTAACCATGGCAATATTAAAATATTTCCGATTTTAATACAGTATTTTAAAAAAAGAAGTTGGTGTTCAGACCAAATTAATTCATTTGAACAAACTTAGTAGCGAAAATTGGGAAACTATTTCCAATTTTCTTTTGCAAACTTTAAAAAAGGTTTGACATTGAAAAAAAATGCGTTTCATTTTCTGCAGATAACTGCAATACAAATTTTGGAGGCTTAAATAGAGCAGGCGTAGATAACGTATTTTACAGACTTAAATCCTCAATAGGGAAAGAATTAATTGGAATTGGTTGTCTTGTCCATATAGTTTCAAACGCAGCTAAATATGGCTTCGATATTGACATCGAAACGACAGTTATAAAAATCTACAATTATTTTTCTATATATACAATTAGAAATGAAAATCTAAAAGACTTTTGCGCCTCGCTTGAAGTAGAGCACAAAGAGTTGATTCGTCACTGTACCACCAGATGGCTGTCTTTGTTTCCCGCAATTAATAGAATCCTTCAAGTGTATCCTGCTTTGAAAGCTTATTTTTTATCCAACATAAACTGTCCTGTTCTTTTAAAAACATTTTTTTCATCTGATTTATCTGAAGCTTTTTTGTACTTTGTACATTCACTTGCTTTCATGTTTAATGAAAAAGCCATAGAATTAGAAAAGGAAAACAATTCTCTATTAGAAGATCAAATTCGAGGCTCCCAAAAGTATGATACATCCTATTGTATATTTAAAGAAAACAAAGAACTAATGAACAAAAGATGTTTATTTAATGAAATCAAAAAGTCGAATAATAATAATTAATGAAAAATTGAATAATGTCAAAGAAGTAGAGAATCGATTATAAACAATTATTTACAAAGTAGAATAATAACAAGTAGCTAGGTAGAACAAACACCACAGTCTCCCCTACTTAGTAAAGGATATTTAGGAAAGAACACTATCACCAAAACGGACTGGAGGGTGTCTTTCTCTGGTTGATCTTCTAACTTCTTGTTGAACTGGAGGTTTATGACTGATTAATGCTGAAGAATTAGCAGGAATTTCTTGAGCTGGATTATCTTGAGGATGAACGGAGATAATGGAACCAGGATTAGGATTACTTGGTCTTGGAATGTTAAAACTTTGACTTGGACCACATAAAAAGGATTTCTTTTTGACCAAAGTTGTTAGAAGTTGGTTAATATGTCGTTTGACTGTGCGACCAGAGTCAAGAGTAACGAGGTAATGACGCTTTCCCAATTTAGTTTTGATTTCTCCAAATTGCCATTTATTAAGAATTTTGACTTGAACTTTCTCCCCCACTTGCAATGAACGGGATTGTTTGCATTCCAATTCGGAAGGTTTTGGATAATATGGAAAAATAGCATCAATTCGTATTCTTAGTTTTCTGCTCAGGTAGAGTTCAGCTGGTGATTTTCCACAGGCGAGGGGTGTAGCATGGTATCGTAAAAGAATGTTTTGTATTTTTGTATGTATTGGTGTTCGATCATTTGAGAGAGCTTTTAATCGGTGTTTAAGCGTTTGTACATTTCTTTCGGCAAGTCCATTTGTTGCAGGATGTTCAGGAGCAATAAACTTTTGGAAAATACCATGGTTTGAACAAAATGAATGAAATTCATCGCTTTGAAAAATTGAAGCATTATCGGATACCATAACTTGAGGATATCCATGAGTTGAGAAAATATGTTGAAGTAATTGTATGGTACTTGAGCTAGTTGGAACATCTTTGATTACTCTGATTTCTGTCCATTTTGATTTTGCATCAATACAAACGAGGAAGTAGAAATTTTGGAAAGGTCCAGCGTAATCGATGTGCACTCGTTCCCAATTTTCTTGAGGTGTATCCCAAGGATGCACTGGAGCTTTCGGTGGATTAGATCTGTTGATTGCACAATTTTCGCAGTTTCTTACCAACCGCTCGATGTCCTTGTCAATATTGTTCCAATATACATATCGACGGGCAAGTTGTTTCATCTTAGTGATACCCAAGTGCGTCTCATGAAGTTCTGTCAGAATTTTTGAGCGTAAAGAATGTGGAATTAGAATTCTATCTTTCCGAAATATGATACCATCTTTGAGTGTAAACTCGGAATCGGTTGAATTGATTTTCAGGTCGATGATCATTTTCTGAAGATCAGAATCCTCTTTAGTCTTTTCTTTGATGATTTGAGCAGTAACTTCTTTGCTTGAAATCTGTAAAATTGTTTCATTGTATAACACATCGACTTCTTCACCAATTGATTGATCAGCTGTGAATTTAAGGTATTGTACTGGAGCTCGAGATAAGCAATCAACATTCTGGTTACTTTCGCCTGGTTTGAATTGAACAGAATAATTGAATCCGGATAGAAATGAAGCGTATCTGAGAAGTCGAGCTGAAGTCATTTGAGGCAATGCTTTATGTGGATGAAGAATTCTTGACAAGGGCTGATTGTCTGTTACAAGTAGGAAATGTCTGCCGAATAGATATTTGTAAAAATGAGTAACCCCAAAAATAATAGCAAGGGCTTCGCGGTCCAGCTGGCTATAATTTTGTTCGGATTTCGTCAGAGAACGTGAAGCGTAAGCTATGGGTTTTTCAATTCCAGTTAAAGTATGACTCAATACGGCAGCTAGTCCATGAGGACTGGCATCAGTTGTAAGAACAACAGGCAAGGTAGGATCAAAAGGCATGAGGACTCGGTCGCTGCATAGTTCGGCTTTAAGTTTGATAAACCCTGACTCACATTTTGAAGACCAGTACCATTTTTGTCCCTTCTGGAGAAGACAGCGCAGAGGATGTGACATAGTTGAAAAATCTGGGATAAATCGAGAGTAATATGTAACAAGGCCAAGAAACTTTTTTACATCATCAGGATTCGAAGGAGAATGCATATCTTGTATAGCACGTACTTTTTCTGGAGATTTACTTATTTTGTTGAATTCAATTACATGTCCCAAATAACTTATCTTTTGTTGTAAGAATGAACATTTTTTCATATTGATATGGAGGTCGTATTTAGTAAGCTTGTGTAGACATGCAACAAGGTTTTGAAGACATTCGTTTCGTGATGGACCGTGGACAATTATGTCATCGAAATAAGCTTCAACTCCTTGAAGTCCTTTGAGAATTTGACATAGTATTCGGTTGAAATCTGAAGGTGCGGTCTTGATTCCAAAACTAAGACGGTTCATGCGGTAAGTGCCTCGATGTGTTGATATGGTTTGAATTTTTCTACTCTCTTCGTCGACTTCCAAATGTAGGTAAGCTTTGTACAGGTCTAACTTGCAAAAATATTGAGAGTTCCGTAGGCTGTGTAGAACGTCATCAATTCGTCGAATCGGATGGTTAGCTTGTACTAGTCGTTCATTAACGCCACACTTGTAGTCCACACAGAGACGTACTCCACCATCAGGTTTCGGTATCACAACCAGAGGAGAACCCCAGTCACTTGCAGAAACTAACGTAATAATTCCATCTTCTTCAAGTGAATTAAGTTCTTTGTCGACTCGTTCTTGTAGAGCATAGGGCACGTTTCTTTCTCTGGTAAAAATTGGTTTGGCACCATCTTTGAGTTGAAGAGAAACTTGAAAATCTGGAACACAACCGACTTTTTCTTCAAATATTGCAGAAAATGGTTTGAGAATGTCATCGATTGAGTTGTGTAGTTGAATTTGAAATACGGTTGACGGGTTTAACATATTTGAATCAATCGTCTTGAGTTCGATACCTAGACCTCTAATCCATTGTCTTCCTAGAAGAGCATCATGACCATCTGGAACAATATGTAACTCACCAATCATCTCTTTTCCTCCGTAAGCAACATTAAGCGAAAGCCTTCCTAATGGTTTGATAATATTTCCTGAGTATGATCGAAAAGCAACATGGGATTTGGTCAAAGGTAGGTTTAAATTTAGATGGCGAAAATCATTTTCGGCTAGAAGTGAGTATTTTGCACCTGAATCTACTTCGAATTTTTGAGTCTTATTGTTGAGAGTCACATCAATGAGGTATTTGTCGCAATTGTTGATTTCGAATAAATCCACTATTTCGTCTTCAATTAATTCTAACTTGTAGAGTCCATAATGCTCAGCTGAATCTTTGGCACAATCTTGGACATCAACAGCGTTCGTAGAATATTTGCTGGAATTTTTATTTTTAGATAAAAGTGTTGAAAGACATACCTTTGAAACATGACCTTCTCTTTTGCAAGAGTTACACTTGAGTTGTGATTTGTTGATATGGCATGAGGAAACCTTGTGATTGTTTCGTCCACATCTTAAGCAGCAGTTTTCTATACCCAGGTTCTTGTAGTTGATAAATTGATGTTTTGAACTGGAATGACCGTATGACTTTGGGCTGTTGTTTGAAGAACACATGGAATTCGAATGATTTTTTGCAGTAGTCTTGCTTCTTGAGTTTGAAATTTTATTGATGTCAGTGTGTGAGCTGGAAATTGTTGAAATTTGTCGCAGTTCCTTGCTTTCAATTTTTGAAGCTTCAAGAGCCGTTGCTTTGAGTAGAATTTCATCGAATGTAATATTTTCAGACTGTAAAACTTGTTCACGTAGCCAATCATCTCTCAGACCACGAATAAATTGAGCACGTAGAAAAATTTCAGACACGGAAACAGATTTTTGGCATTCACATGTCACGTTGAATTCACATTCAAGAATGTTTTTTTGTAGCGAGGACACAAAATCAGTGATATTTTGATTGTCCTTTTGAAAAACATTAAGAAAATAATGTTGAGAAACCACCACATTCTTCTTTGGAATTAGCATCTTTTTGAAGTTTTCGATTAGGTCCTTAAGATTTAGGTTCTTTACAGGTTTTTTAGGTCCTAGAAATGCAGCTAGGTTATTGTAATGTTGTGATCCAATAGAAACGCATAGGAGTTGTGCTTTTTTGGCTTCATCTGCAACATTTTTCATGCTGCAATAATTTTCGAAACGTTCTAGATAATTTGAAAATTTTCCTTTTTCGGCGTCGTAATTTTCAAAAGATTGAATATTTGAATGACCTGAAGGTATTTGCAATTGTGCAACAAGGTCAGTTATCACCTTCTGTTGATCCTGAAAAGCTTGTAAAATTTGATGCAATTGCTTGGAATCCATTTTTTTCTCTCGTCGCCAAATTATTGTATATTTAAAGAAAACAAAGAACTAATGAACAAACTAAAACTATAAGATGTTTATTTAATGAAATCAAAAAGTCGAATAATAATAATTAATGAAAAATTGAATAATGTCAAAGAAGTAGAGAATCGATTATAAACAATTATTTACAAAGTAGAATAATAACAAGTAGCTAGGTAGAACAAACACCACACATCCTCAGATGAGGAAGAAAATTAACATATTTATGCAAAATAATCTACTTGAAATATATAATAATTATCTACTTGAATTCAGCAATATTTTGAATTAATTTTTATTTAAGTTTTACTAATCATTATTATTTATTCCTATTTATTATTATTAGTTTGTAGTTAATGCTTCTTTTATAAATATATATTTTTATGAAACGAATATTTGATTATCTTTTATTTGGATGATGGTGAGGTGAGCGGGGGGAGTATAACGTTAGAAGTTTGAATTTTTGAAAATGTTCTCTTTTTTTTCAAACACGTTATGGACACCCTAATCTATCGTTACTTTTTGCATATATTGCAGATGGGAGATTTGGAACAACTAAAGGGCGGATCCAGATTTTTAATCAGGGGGGTCAGACACTTAACATATAGACGAGTTTTTACTTATCGCTTTAAAATGTTCTTTAATGTTTTGTAAAGAAGGCTGACAAAATTTAAATAACATAATGTGTATCTTTACCTACATTTACACATTTCAAAGTGACAACTTTAGTTATACAATTATTTTAGAAACCTGTTGTCCAGCA